>CM038703.1:25987114-26587114 GCA_021613375.1 Megaleporinus macrocephalus
TAATTACATCTGAAATGTGTAACGTTTACTGCGAAGTAAACACAATAAAAAATTCCGGCTTCACCTCCTATGCATTACTGCGATATGATGGAAAAGTAACTACTGATACTGGTAATACTGCAGTCTTGCTGTTACTATCCAAAATGATTGTAATATGTGAAGATGCTGAGGTGTACTTTAAGCTGCTATGAAACAGATGAACATTACTTAAACTTCTGTGGTAAAGTAGGAATCGGTCCAAATAGTCAGGCCAAATTATGAAAGAGCATATGTTTTTGCTAGAGTGAGTGTGTTTTTGTATGTGTGTGCGAGCATGTGAATGAGAGCGCGTTCCTTTGTATGCCAGTGAGATTTTTTTTGTTAGTTTTCCCCTCTCTCTTATTGAGTTTCTCATATTTTTGTTCCAGCCATAATTGAGAAAAATGAAAATTATTCAGATTATATTGTTATTATTGCTATAAAATGTGGGGCTATGTAGGAGGGCCACCACCCTCTAAAGTTAAGTATATAGAGACATAAATCATTTGGAATAAAAAAGGATATGTTCCAAATATTAGCAGGACTTGGCTCTTCTTTGTTATTTTTGTGTGCGCTTATTCAAATGTATGAAGTTTGACTTGATATGAAAAAAATCCAACTGTGTTATTTCTTTTTTCTTAACTTCTAATTACACTGGAGGTGGCAATTTTTGAGCATGTAGTGCAACAAGAGCATCCTGTGGGTGACATCCTGTTACCACTAATGAAGGACTAGGATGACTAACACAAACTGTGTAGCAATACATCTTCACATCTACAAGGTTTGTCTGATCTCCTTGTACTAGCACAACACACACTAATAATCCACCACTTAAATAATACCTGCTCTGTGGTGGTCCTGTGGGGATCATTGAAAATCAGGGTGAAAGGGGATAGTATACAGAAAAACAGATAAACTACTGTAAAACTACAAAATGTCCCTATATTGTAAGTAGAGCTGATAAAGTGGACTGATATTGTAGAAATGAGGAGGTGGTTTATGTTATGGCTGATCAGTGAATGTGGTGATGATATCTAAAACATAGGGATGTCCCGATCTGATCCAATCACAAGCAAAACAAGTGGGGTGGCAAAAAAATTCTTTTACCCACTCATATGTGGACCACCAGCAGAGTCAATTAAAAGTAGGTTTTGCAAAGCTTTGCTGACCATAATTCATAGGCTTCAGTAGAAAAAAACTGCACCCTGACTTGTTAGTCAGCACACATAAAACTCTCAATAAGAAACCAAAAAAACTCCTACTTTAATCTCTTGGTTTGTGCTCAGTAGCAGTAATGAGCAACACTTTAATATGTTGGTTAGTTGTAGCATTTATATTTTGGATGTGAATAATAACTGAGATTTGAATAATTATGTAACTATGTTAATGTATTTATCTAATTCTACATGGTTTTCTCAGCTGCCTTGGTGCTCCAGCTTTATGCTGGAAGCATTTTCTACTTCTGTGGTCCCCCTGTAGTTACAGCATGTACTTCACTTTTGCACCCCCCTCTTGGGCAGCTGTACATGTCAAGTTTATTCATATAGCACGTTTTACAACGATGTTGTCTCAAAGCAGCTTTACAGAGTTTTGAAGACAGTTACAACATATATCCCCCAGTGAGCAAGCCAGAGGCAACAGTGGCAAGGAAAAACTCCCTCAACTGGAGGAAGAAACCTTTGGGAGCCAGACTCACAAGGGGAGACCCATCCTCCTCTGGTCAAACAGTATTTACAGTTTAATAAACTAAATACCAAAGAAAAGTGTCTCTGTTTGAAATCTGGATAGCAAAGCTTTAGAAGCTGCTACAAAGAGTCAGTGACTCTTTATGTAAAGTGGGCGTGAGCTGAAATAGTCCCATCCTATCTCAATGCGGGTGCATCTGGGTGGCACAGTGATGTAACTAAGGGTGTAGCAGTTGACACAGATGGACAGGTGAGCTGGCTGGTGATGGGTGGGGAGGAGGCCCTGATGATCAGTCCTTCAACAGCGTTCAACAGACAGGACAGTCATTACCTCAGCAAGAGTAAAGAGAGAAAGTTAGTTTGGCTCGGGAGTATGACTGTAGAGAATATGAATATTCAGAATTTTAGAGTGCAGCTGGTTACTCCGGCAGATCTAACTATAACAGCCTAAACTAAAAGGAGAGAACCAGAAGGTAACATGGACATGAGAGCACCCTTAGACACTGGGATCCCCCCACTCTACCGTCAAACCTGTGTGATCGCGTGAAGTGGTGGAACAACAGCACCAACATATCAGTTTACCATAAACCTCTGTGTCCAAGAACCCCCAAATCTCCTGCCTTTATCTAAAAGGGAAGATTAATTACCAAAAAAGCTAAACTAAACAAGTATGTTTTCAGTCTAGACTTAAATATTGAGACTGTGTCAGAGTCCCGAACATTAACTGGGAGATTATTCCACAATTTAAGGGGTTTGTAGGAAAAAGCTCTTCCCTCCATTGAAGTCTTCTGAATTTTTGGAACTAGTAAAAAAACAGCATCCTGTGATCTGAGTAAATGTGGCGGTTCATAATAGTAAATTAGATCTTGCAGGTACTCCGGTGCGAGACCGTGCAGGCCTTTATACATCAGTAAAAGAATTTTGTAGTCGATACGGAATTTAACAGGAAGCCAGTGTAGTGCTGATAAAACTGGACTGATGTGATCGAATTTCCTGGTTTTAGTTAGTACTCTAGCTGCAGCATTCTGAACTAACTGAAGTTTATTCAGGTTCCTGCTGGAGCATCCTAACAATAATGCATTACAGTAATCTAGCCTTGAGGTTATAAAGGCATGCACTAACTTTTCGGCATCAAACATAGGTAATGCATTTCTTAACTTTGAAATGTTTTGTAGGTGAAGAAACGCTGTTCTTGTAATATTACCTATGTGTTGATTAAACGTCAGATCTTTGGCTACTGAACCAGGAACTACAGAGAAGTCAGCAAGATTTAGCATTAAATCTGAACATTTAGTCCGAGCAGCCATTGGGCCGAGGAGGAGAACTTCCGTTTTGTCAGGGTTCAAAAGAAGGAAGTTCTGCAGCATCCAAAGTCTAATATCTCTTACACAATCTTCTATTTTATTTAATCTGGATTTATCATCTGGTTTGGCTGATATGTACAGCTGTTTATCATCAGCATAGCAGTGGAAACTGATTCCATGTCTATGTATAACTGAGCCTAATGGTAACATATATAGTGTAAATAACAGAGGACCTAAAACAGAACCTTGTGGAACTCCATATTTCACTCTTGTATAATTAGATTGTTTACATTGTTTATCTTTACAAACTGAAAATGATCACTGAGGTAAGATGTGAACCAGGATAACACTTTTCCTGTGATTCCAACTATATTTTCTAATCTGTCCAAGAGAATAGTGTGATCTATAGTGTCAAAAGCTGCACTTAGATCGAGTAACACCAGTAGTGATACGTGGCCCTGATAAGAGGCAAGAAGATCATTTGTTATCTTAACTAAAGCTGTCTCTGTGCTGTTGTGCGGCCTAAAACCAGATTGGAATTTTTCATATATGTTGTTCTTATGTAGATGAGAACAGAGTTGTCGAACTACAGCCTTTTCTAAAATCTTAGAGATAAATGGTAAATTGGAAATAGGTCTATAACTGGACAGTTCTCTGGGGTCAAGATTTGGCTTCTTTATCAAGGGTTTTATCACAGCTAGTTTAAAAGACTTGGGTACATGACCCAGACTAAGAGAAAAGTTGATGATAGATTTAATTATAGCTGGTAATACTTGTTTCAATAGGTTTGTTGGAATCGTATCGAGTGTGCATGTAGCTGAATTTGAAGAGGAGATACATTTTTCTAATTCTGTCTGCTGAGATGGACAAAATGTTTCTAGTCTTTCTTCTGTAACCACATTTCGTGCTGTTTGAGCCAAACCGGATAAAGGATTTGTTACTCGTATTGGTAGAACTTTTTGTCTAATATTCTTGATTTTGCTATTGAAAAAGTCCATGAAATCATTGCTGCTGTAGTTGGCGGGTGTTTGAGGTTCAGTTCATGCCTTGTTTTTGGTAAGTTTTGCGATGGTGCTAAATAAAGCTCAAGGATTGTTTTTGTTGTGTTGGATGTGTGAGGACAGGTATGCTGAGCGTGTGCCTTTCTGTACTTGTACCATGGAGCAAGCTTTTTCTGTTGTGTCTTTTAATTTTTATAGGTGCAACATTGTCTAAAGTTAATTGGAGCGTATTTTCTATGTGTTAGTCTGTCTAGCTCTGTTGGGTCTTATAACGGAAAAATTATGGATGATAAATTTGGAAGGATTTCAATAAAGTGCTGAGATGTATTTGGCATTATTGAACGCTTCAGGCAATAACGGGGTGATGTACATAGATTTTTATTAAGCCTCAATTCATATGAAATTAGGTAGTGATCTGAAACTACTGAAGTCTTTGGAAGAATAGTAAGATTATGTTTATCAACACCTAAAGTCAAAATTAGATCTAGTGTGTGATTACAGGAATGTGTAGGCCCTATTACATTCTGAGTAAGACCTACAGAGTCTAAGATAGATGAAAAAGCCTTTTTTAATGGATCAAAATGGATTCTCAAAGTGAATATTAAAATCTTCTGCATCAACATATGCAATTGTTGCTGAGCTAAAGGTACAAAATTATCCGACTCCCCCTTCACGTAAAGGATTTTAGTACAGGAGGTTGCAAACTTCATTTAATTTAATCTGAGTATGAATATTTATTTATCCCTTAAATAACCTGTTGGCTAGATTTTCAAAAAATAAGATGTGAATAACCACCCATATTTTAATTTCAATAAGCTTATACCAACATGAACTCAATATCTAAATGTTTATTTAGCGTTAGAGTATTTAATTATTGCTGCAAACATGGAAACATAGTGAGATTTGCCTAGTATGCAGTGCTAATGAAGAGTGATTGAAGTTGAGGGCAATAGGCTGACTGATTTTCCTTTTTTTTTAATTGATTAAGGATCCATGTGTTGACCACTTGGTAAAGAAATCACACAGAGCAAGGCTATCAATAGTGACATCTATATCTCTATTTTAAGTTTTTATACTTATTAAGAGTGTTTTAGTTAGAATATTGATACATAAAGTTAAAACACCAATAGTACTTAATGTAATTAGGTTTTCTTTTGGCATCTTATGTACAACATCATCCTCTAGTGGTAGACATAAACAGTGCTTACAAAGAACACACACTGGACCACTGCTCTCCTGTCCCACCATGTCTACAGTGTTTTCTTATCTGATGTCCTGGGGGTCTGAGACAATATGATCCCCTGTGACAAAGCATAAGCAAGAAAATCCGAGGAAGAGAAGAACAGGGAGCGATAAGAGGATGGGTCCACAAAATTGTTCCCCAGTAGAGATCAGTTGGGGTCAACAAGATGTAAATTGAAGGACCTTTGCCTACTCTCTAGGGTACAAAATGCTGCATCTTATTAATGTTACAAATAATTATTCATACTTTACAGCAAGATATGAAGACCTAGTGCACACCATCATTCACTTGCTTAGATTCTCAGCACAAATACAAATAGTCTAATAAGAATCATTGCATTCAAACTGTTTTGTTTTAATTTTATTACACATGATTCTCTGTGCTGCCCTGTCAGCATCCCTATTACCACCAATATGCAGAAAGAAAAGGGGCAGACCACTTAGAAAGGGTAGTGAAGGCTAAATACTGAATACATTGTCCTAAAATATCATCATAATTATATTTATTATTATTATTATTATTATTATTATTATTTTATTCGGTAATTAATTCCATTACAATGATTGAAAAAGTAATGTATTCAGAACATTTAGAACAGTACATGGGTAAAACTCATTTTTAGTTGTTTTATGCTGTTTCTCATTGTTACTAGTTAGCTGTTTTGTTCATGTAATTTTTCTCTGTTTCATGTAAAATTCAAATATTTTAATTCAAATACTTAAAATATACTTAAAATATACATTCTCAATGTTTGGCTTTCAATGTCTGATTAAGTCCAGTGCTGCTGCCATATCTCAACAGCAAAATTGTTTATATATATAATATACAGTACAGACCAAAAGTTTGGACACACCTTCTCATTCAAAGAGTGTTCTTTATTTTCATGACTATGAAAATTGTAGATTCACACTGAAGGCATCAAAACTATGAATTAACACATGTGGAATTATATACTTAACAAAAAAGTGTGAAGCAACTGAAAATATGTCTTATATTCTAGGTTCTTCAAAGTAGCCACCTTTCGCTTTGATTACTGCTTCGCACACTCTTGGCATTCTCTTGATGAGCTTCAAGACGTAGTTACCTGAAATGGTCTTCCAACAGTCTTGAAGAAGTTCCCGGAGACGCTTAGCACTTGTTGGCTCTTTTGCTCTCACTCTGCGGTCCAGCTCACCCCAAACCATCTCGATTGGGTTCAGGTCCGGTGACTGTGGAGGCCAGGTCATCTGGCGCAGCACCCCATCATTCTCCTTCTTGGTCAAATAGCCCTTGCACAGCCAGGAGGTGTGTTTGGGGTCATTGTCCTGAAAAATAAATGATGGTTCAACTAAACACAAACCGGATGGTATAGCATGCCGCTGCTAGATGCTGTGGTAGCCATGCTGGTTCAGTATGCCTTTAATTTTGAATAAATCCCCAACAGTGTCACCAGCAAAGCACACCCACACCATCACTCCTCCTCCTCCATGCTTCACGGTGGGAACCAGGCATATAGAGTCCACCCGTTCACCTTTTCTGCATCGCACAAAGACACAGTGGTTGGAACCAAAGATCTCAAATTTGGACTCATCAGACTAAAGCACAGATTTCCACTGGTCTAACGTCTATTCTTTGTGTTCTTTTGTTCTTTAGCCCAAACAAGTCTCTTCTGCTTGTTGCCTGTCCTAAGCAGTGGTTTCCTAGCAGCTATTTTACCATGAAGGCCTGATGCACACAGTCTCCTCTTAACAGCTGTTCTAGAGATGTGTCTGCTGTTAGAACTCTGTGGTGTGGCATTGACCTGGTCTCTAATTTGAGCTGCTGTTCACCGGCGATTTCTGAGGCTGGTGACTCGGATGAACTTATCCTCCACAGCAGAGGTGACTCTTGGTCTTCCCTTCCTTATATATATATATATATATATATATATATATATATATATATATATATATATATATATATATATTTTTTTTTTTTTTTTTTTTTTTTTTTTTTTTTTTTTCCCAACATTCAGTTGTCCCTTAAAAGAGTTTACTAATGCTCAGATTAACTGGCTCATCACCATGAGTAATTAGTCTACAGTCGTGGCCAAAAGTTTTGAAAAGAGCACAAATTTTGAATTTACAAAGTTTGCTGCCTCAGTTTTATTAGAACCATTTGTCAGATGTTTATAGTGTATAATGAAGTACAATTATAAGCATTCCACACATCTGTTAACTTTTTATTGACAAATATATCCAGTTTAAGCAAAGACTTAATATTTACAGTGTTCATTCTTCTTCTTAAAAAAACATCTGCGATTCGCCTCAGCATAGTGGATGTCAGCTTCTGGGCAAAATCTTGAACGATGGCAACCCATTCTTGCCTAATCAGTGCTTGAAGTTGATCACAGTTTCTGGGTTTTTGTTTGCCCATCTTCTTTTTGAGGATTGACCACAAGTTCTCATTGGGATTGAGTTCTTGGGATTGTTAACCAAGACAATTGATTGATTATCCTTTTGCCTTGGTTCTCCATCATGCTGGAAAGCATTGTTCATCTCCAAATTGCTCCTGGATCGTTGAGAGAAGTTGCTCTTGGAATATGTTTTGATACCATTCCTTATTCATAGCAGTGTTCTTAGGCGAAATTTTGAGCGAACCCACTCCCCTGGATGAGAAGCAACCCCACACATGAATGGTCTCAGAATGCTTCACTGTTGGGATAACACAGGACTCATGGCAGCGCTCATCTTTTCTTCTCCAGACAATCCTTTTTTTCCAGATGTCCCAAATAGTCTGAACGGGGCTTCATCAGAGTAAATAACCCCAGTCATCTGCAGTCCAATCCCTATACTTCCTGCAGAGCGTCAGTCTGCCCTTGAAGTTTTTCTTGGAGAGAAGTGGCTTCTTTGCTGCCCTTCTTGACACCAAGCCATCCTCCAAAAGCCTTTGTCTCACTGTGCGTTCAGATGCACTCACACCTGCCCTGCGTGATTCCTGAGCAAGCTCTGCACTGGTGGTGACCTGATCTCGTAGCTGCATCCTTTTTAGGAGACGGCCCTGATGCTTGCTTGACTTTCTTGGACACTCTGAAGCCTTCTTCACTGCAGTTGAGCCACTCTCCTTGAAGTTCTTGATGATTCAATAAGTGTCCTTGCCTGTGAAACCCTTTTAATGCAATGCAATGATGACTGCACATGCTTCCTTGGAGGTGACCATGGTAAACAGAAGTAAACTTCAAAGCACCACTTCCCTTTTAAAGCAACCAGTCTGCTCTTCTATTCAGCATAATTCTTGCACTCATTAACCTTTTCTCCTGAGCTAACGATCTCATCACTGAAATGATGTTTGCATGTCATTGTGTAGGGCTGAAATTTTTGGGATAAGGTCATTTTTCATGGCAGACAAAGACTGCAATTAATTGCAATTCATCTGATCATTCTCCACAATCTAGAGTTAATACAAATTGCCACTGTAAAAACTGAGGCAGCAAACTTTGTGAAAACCAAAATTTGTGCCATTCTTAAAACTTTTGTCCATGACTTTACTCAGGCTTTAACAAGACCTTTTTTTCATTTCTTTTCAGTATTTACATGCTGTGTGCTGATTTTAAAATAGTATCTTTACAAGCACTGATGGTGTTTCTTTCAAATATGGTATATATTTTTCAGTTTAATAGTTGAGTATTCTCTTAAAAATATAAAATGCAACATATTCCATATACTGCCTTTACAAAATGTAACTGAATACAAACTCTTCTGTTTTTTGAATGCATATTTCCAAAACCTTAATTCAGATACATCTCCTGACTATATGCATTACTTACAGTACTGTGTATAGTCAGAGACCAGCCATCATTATTTTAGTTTCCAGTCAAAACAGCTATTAAGTACAAGTTGTTTATTATTTAGGAGACTTCTTGAGGAGACTAGATGTCAAAATATGTACATAAGGACAGAAAAACATAAAGGCAAGTAAGAGAAAAAGTCTTCCAAAACTGGAGTTAAAAATAACATGAAGAAAGAAACAGAAAATATGGGACACTTACCATGCAACACCTCCAAACTGTCGACATAAGTACTTAAAGCTTTCATTGTACAGCTTCAGATCTAAAGTAAAAACCACAAATGTAACCTTATAGTTCAGTTTTTAGAAATAAAATAGAAAAAAAGACAAAAGTAGAACATTTGTAAATTAAAAGCTGCTCTCAATGGTGTTTGCTGCTGGTGAATAATGGGCTAACAGCACCAGAGTCCCGACCCCGATATCATGGCTTGTGTTTGGGATTATGTAGATTTTGAGGAGACTGAACTTGGGAAGCATGCTAAATATTTCTGCAGATTTCTCTGAAAAACTGAAAGAAAGCCTCCCAAAAACTGTGGAAGCTGTTATAAAGACAAAAGGATGGATTCACTTAATACTAACAATAGTGTTAAGGATGCTGTGGTTTGTTCTGTTAAATACATCATGCCTTTTTTTTGACTAACCTGCTGCAATCTAAACAGCTAAACGGCAGGTTAGAAATAAAGAGAAGGGTGATCTCTAACTTCTGCACAATGCTGTATTTTCCAATCCTACATTTTTTTTATTACTCAATACTACAGGTACCAATTCTTGCTATAGTATTGTTCACTGTGGCGTGCTTGGTTTATGATCCTGTATGCTGTTTTTGAATTCACTACCACAAATGCAGCAGGAGCTAAAGGTTTACATCAAGCTGCCACCACTCAAGAACGCTGTTATAGCAACCAGTCACTCAAGTAAAGGATGTGACTTACAAACCTTTACCGTGTAATTCTTTTTGTTCCACGGACCGCTAGTGCTGTCACAACTCCCTCTGGGTCTTTATGACTGGCTGTTCCGCCATCCAGTGAGAGTATGAAGATGGTTTTCCCTGATCAGTATGTCAGTGCAGAGCTTTCCTCCTCCAGTGCTGTCGTGTCTTTACACATCACGGTGTGTTACCCACAGTCTGCAAGGATTGCTGTCATGATCCTCCTCCTTACTACTAGAACAGTGCAGTGAGATGAAAGTGGTTAAGAAACTAGGACTCTGCATCACTTCTTCACCCTGATAAAGCTGCAGTCTGCCACCTGTGAAAGAGAGATGCAGTTTTGACATCTTTCTGTCAAGACCTGGAAGCAGGTTACATACTCACTCTTTAATCTGGACATCAGTCAGTGGGTAGAATTATATGCCAGATCACTAGAGTCAATGGAAGGCTCAGTGATGGATTAAACATGCCTAGCCTGCATGAATGATCTACTGATCAGCTCATCAGGTAAACCAGGTCAGATTTGATACTGTTATCCAAGACAGCTGTTACCAAGGTGTTTCTTAAACAATCCAGTTGAGCTCTTGACATTTTCCAACCCACATGCCATAATTGCCCTAGCCAAATGTAATGAGAGCCTGTACAAGAAAGTCTGTAAATTGCAACAAGCTGGTATTATCGAGACAGCCATGCCTGAACAAGCTGTTTCACCCATGTTAGCGTAAATGTAAAATTATGTGATCATTTTAACCTCCACCGAAATATAAACATGCACATCAAATTTGTACAGAACAACACTGCATTTACAGTAATTGGGTGGGTGTTATAATAGGTCTTTATGTCCTTGTCTTCACATGTGATTAAGTTTCTATTAATATTATTACTATTATTATTGTTGTTGTTATTCATTTATTTATATGGCGCCTTTTACAAGAGATGTTGTCACCAAGCAGCTTTACAGGAAAAAGCCCCCCAAGGAGCAGGCTAAGGGCAACCGTGGCAAGGAAAATCTCTCTTAGGGGAAGAAGAAAAAATCTTGAGAGGTACCAGACTCAAAAAGTGGAGCCCATGTTTGGAGAAGTAGGAAAAATAACTGGTGAGTTTGTGAAAGCAGGAGAAGAAAACGTTTGTGATTAAGTAAGCAAACAGAATCTTTGGAAGGGTCAAATGCTGACGTTCTAGTTAATCAGTGTTTAGTGGAGCTCAGGTCAGCGCTTTGTGTAGACCACAGGAGTTCCTCTATACCCGGGTTGTCCAAACTTTTTTCAAAGACAACATCAAAATACTTAAGGGCTGGTCTCTCTTTACAAAAGTATTATTTATTTATATTATACATAACACTAAGTTCAAAATATGAAAAAAACACAAATGTACAAATGAATATCTATTAAACTAATGAATTTAATGTGACTGTAATTGCAGCAGCAGCATATTAACAGAGTAAACAATGTTACAATGAACTGCAAATTCTGTCTGAACATGTGCTGAACGACATTTCTGCATCAAGTATCTTCAGTTTTTCTGTAATATCACTCAGTCACTGCATTACCAAACTTAAGGAACTGAACAATAGCAAGTCTTATATTTCTTAAGTCACCTAATCTATTATGGAATGGAAAACCTTTCTCTGCAGTCACACTGACACGGTGGTGGTGAGGTTAGTGTGTGTTGTGTTGGTGTGAGTGGATCCGTCAGAGTGTTTAAACACCGCATTGTCACTGCTGACTTTGTGCGTTTTTTGATGCAGCCATTGCTGTTCTGTAAATTTAGAATGCCCAGCTAGGAAAATAATGGCTCTCAAATTTATTTAACTTTGATTGCTAACACAGCAGAGAAACATAATAAACATGTCTATGCACTGCTGCCACCAATACTGTATTCTTAGAAGTAAAGCCGCAGGCCAATAAAAATCTGTCTGCAGGCCGGATTCTGGACACCCCTGCTTTATACCAAACTGGTCAAACCATGCAGACTGTATGACCATCTGTCTACACACACGCCTTTAGCATGTCTTCTAAAATCAAGCATAATTATGGGAAGTTTGCCCCTTATATTCCAGAAATGCTTTGTACCAGATGATGGAACACTGCTGTATAGTGTCAGTAAGCTTTAGGCAGTATGGCCTAATATGGGTGCTTATAAAAATATGTGACTTGTTATAAAATATCCTGGCACAGAAAATTCAATTTTTGTTCCTTAAAAAAAGCTGTAAGTTTTTAATGAAATGAAAAATACTGATGGTACTTGTTTGTTACACTGTGTTTTGCCCATAGTCTCTTTCTCTTAAGTATGTATATATCAATGCCACTGTTTCCCAACCATACAACATAGCCAGTCTCACCACTGTCTTGTAAACTTTTCCTTTGACCTTTGCTGCCACCCTTTTGTCACAAATCACTAAAACTTTTTTCAATGCACTTCATCCTGCTCTTCTTGACCTCTTTACGACACTTTCTATTTTCCTGGATAGTCGACCCTAAAAACTTGAAGTCCTGCACCTTTGTGACCTCTGCTCCCTGTAGATTCACTATTACACCTGTCTCCCTCCCATTCACCCACATGTACTCTGTCTTGCTACAGCTGACTTTCATTCCTCTTCTTTCAAGTGCATAACTCTACCTCTCCAAGTTATCTTCCACCTGTTCCCTGTTTTCACCACAGATCACAATATCATCTACAAACATCATAGTCCATGGGGATTTCTGCCTGACCTCATCTGTTAGTCAGTCCATCACCAGAGCAAACAAGAAGGGCTCAGAGCCGATCCTCCTTCCTAGTCCCACCTTGACCTTAAAGCTATCTGTCACTCCTACAGCACATTTCCGTTGTTACCACTGTTCCGTTGTCCTCATACATGTCCTATACCAGATTGACATACTTCTCTGTTACTCCAGATTTCCTCAAACAACACCTCAGCTCCTCCCTTGGCGCTCTGTCATATGATTTTTCAAAATCAACAAGTTCTTTCTGACCTTCTCTGTTCTTCTCCATCAGCATCCTCAAAGCAAAGTTGGCATATGTGGTGCTCTTTCTTGGCATGAAACCATACTGCTGCTCACAAATAGTTACCTCTTGTCTAGGTCTGATAATAGGTGACTCTATCACAAGATCAACCATCACACAGCCGTGGTTCACTCAGTTTCTGGCGCTAAAGTTAAAGACATTGCACAACAGCTTCCTGCTCTCCTTCAGAGATTTAATTCTGTGCAGAAAATAATCATTCATGTCGGATGTAATGACACCAAAGATCAAAGCACAGAACTGTTAAAAAGAGACTTTACAGACTTGTTGGCTTCCATTAGGGACTGTGGGAAATCAGTTTTTATTTCCGGCCCAATCCCACCACTGGGGAGAGGGTCAGGGTATTTTAGTCGTATTTTAAACCTTCATACCTGGCTACAGAAGACCTGCCTCTCCTCTGGTCTGGCTTTTATTGCCAATTTTGACCTGTTTTGGAACCGACCCTCTTTCTATAGACCTGACGGAATTCATCCAAGCAGGCTCGGCTCACAGATTTTAGGGCATAACATATTTTACTCTGTTTCTAATCTTAGTTGACTGCCTAAAGATGATAGTACTAATTTAGTTTTTCCAATAGTCACTGTGTATAAACCTAGGACCAGCATTGTACAAAAACATAAGAAAGATAAACATAAGAAACATAAGAAATCATTTTAACAGTTTTATTAATACAAACAACTTAATATACATAGAGCCCACTCCACTTATATTATGTCCCCTTATTAAACCCCCCATAGACCCTTTTAACGATCTTAATAGTTTTAAACTTATAAAGGGTCTTAGAATTCTTCATTTAAATATTAGAAGCCTACATCAGAAACATAAAATGGATCAATTGAAAATTTTAAGTGCTCAGACTGATCCTGATATTTTAATCCTGACAGAAACCTGGCTCAGGCAGCCAGTAAGTGACGCAGATGTAGCTCTACAGAATTTCACACTTTACAGAATAGACAGAATATCACGAGGAGGTGGAGTTGCGGCTTTTATAAAATCTAATATTGAAGTTGAAATTTTAAAGGCCATCTTTAAAGAAAAGTGCTTTGAGTTTTTAGCTCTAAAGGTATCCCCAAGAAAAAATGACTCCTTTGTCTTAGTAGGGATATACAGGCCTCCTTCCGCTCCATCCTCTGCAACAGATGAATTAGCAGAGCTTTTATCTCACTATACAACTTCAGAAATGCTGGTCCTAGGGGATTTTAACCTGAACTGGCTTTCTAATGCATCCAAACAACTCGGCCAAACTTAAAGGACCCTTCCAAATCCACTCTGATTGACTTAATGTTTTCGAATAGAACAGATAAAATCATTGCCTCTGGAGTTTTTGAACTTGGCTTTAGCGATCATTGTCCGATTGGGTGCATTAGAAACAGTTCAAAGATACAAACAGGCTCTCGGATGGTGTTTAGAAGACATTTAAAAAATTTTAATGAACAGGCTTTTCTTTCCGACTTAGCAGTGAGCAAAATTAATTTAACTTTTAACAATTCAGATGTGGATGTAGCACTAGAACATTTCAGGAAATCATTCCTCTCAGTGGCAAATAAACATGCTCCGTACAAAAAGCTGCGAATAAGAGATAGATCTAGCCCCTGGTTTACAGGCAAAGTTTCCGCACTGCTACAGTCAAGAAATAAAGCCTGGACTATTGCCAGATGCTCAGGTGAACGTGAAAAATGGCTTGCATTCAGACAATTGAGAAACAGATGCACCTCTGCAATCAGAAAAGCCAAATCAGATTATTTCCTCAATTCCTTCTAATTCCTCAAACCCACAGGATTTCTGGAAAGCAGTAAACCTCCTCAAGAACAACCCTCAACAACCCCCAACGAAAATTCTAGTTGATAATAATTTGATCTTTGGCCAGCAAGAATTATGCCAAGCTTTTAATGCACATTTTGCTGCAGCCGGTCAGATATTTAAAAACATTGACATAAACCTGCCCATAGATCAGCCTACCATCACTACTACTGCTTCCCAGAATCAGGATATCTTCACACTCCAGACCTGCTCCCCATACATTGTAGCTAATGCCCTTTCTTCTATTAATCCTCGAAAAACAAAAGGTGAGGACGGTCTGGACCCCAACCTTCCTTCTAAAAGTTATTTTAGAACATGTTACATATATTTTTAATCTTTCTATTTTATCCTGCAGAATTCCCAGTATCTGGAAAACAGCACATGTTATTCCTCTGCATAAAGGAGGAGATGCGGCAGATTTAAATAATTATAGACCAATCTCAAAACTCTCTTGTTTATCCAAAATTTTAGAATCCTTAGGAAATAACCAGCTCAAATCTTTTCTGTATGAAAACTCAGTCCTGTCCACGTATCAGTCTGGTTTCAGAGAAAGACACAGCACCATCTCTGCCACCATGCTGGTTTTAAATGATCTTTATTTGGCTTTAGACAGGAAAAAGTTCTGTGCTTATTGATCTCACAAAAGCCTTTGATACTGTTGATCATGATTTATTACTAGGTTCCTTACATAAGATTAGTTTTAGCAGTAATTCAGTCCTGTGGGCCCAGGATTACCTTTCTGGTAGGAAGCAATGTGTGTCTCTCGGTAACCATAAATCAGACCTACAGCCTATAACGAAAGGGGTTCCTCAGGGATCAATCCTGGGCCCAGTTTTATTTAATATTTTTATCAATGAACTTGCCGTCTCTACCTTAGACTCCAAATTACACCTTTATGCAGATGATTCAATCTTATACTGCTCAGCAGATTCAGCTCACGCTGCACTAGATAAACTCCAACATTCTTTTAACTCTTTACAGACTGCTCTATATAAACTTAAGTTGGTTTTAAATGCTAATAAAACCAAATTCATGTTGTTTTCCAGATTTTCAGATAGTGTTTTAGATTCCATAAATATTAGTACCCTGACAGGATCCAGCATCGAGCGAGTCAGCGAATATAAATACCTAGGCATCTGGCTGGATGAAAAACTCTCCTTTAAATCCCATATAAGCAAACACGCCATTAAGTGCAGACAGAAGCTCGGATTCCTTTATCAGAATAAATCCTGTCTACCCACGTACGCTAGGAAAAGAATAGTGGAGGCAACCATACTTGCAGTCCTGGACTATGGTGATGTAATCTATAATAAAGCGTCCGCCAGTGCCCTCAAACCGCTAGATTCAATCTATCACTCTGCTCTGAGATTTATAACTTGGGACTCTTACAGTACTCACCACTGCAGACTCTATGATAGAGTTGGTTGGTCCTCACTAGCTGCACGAAGAGAATCTCATTGGCTTATTTTTATCTATAAATCACTCTCTGGCCATTTGCCAGCTTACATCTCTTCTCTGATTTCAATAAATAACAATAATTATCAGACTCGCTCTAGTGGCTGGATCACCTGTCAGGTACCGAGGGTTTTTAGTGAACTGGGAAAATCTGCTTTTAGCTACAGTGCACCAGCGAGCTGGAACTCTCTCCAGGAAACTCTGAAGCTCAGGATCGCTGGGATCACTGAACCATTTTAAACTTTTAGTTTCTAATCACCATCAGAAAGCCTGTGATTGTTTTAAATGATTAAATCTATTAGGATTTTATTTTTATATTATTATTATTATTATTTATTGATTTTTTTTTTTGTTACATTTGTTTTATTTTACTTTTATTTTAGTTATTTTTTATTATTATTATCTTTTTAATTTTTATTATTTATTATTTGTATTATTTTATTATTATAATTATCCATTTTTTATCGTGTTTGTTATATTGAGTATTTTTTATTAGCATTTCAACTTTTTATTATCTTGGTGTATGTAACATGTTTATTTTATATTCTTTAATATTCTTTTATAATAATTTTCTAACATTTTTTACATTGTATTTTTAATGCATCTATATTAAATGTTTATTTAAAATTGGTATTTTATTTATTATTTTTGCTCATTTTGTTTTCAATCCCTTTAACTGTATATGCTCGGCTGCATTGAAAATGAGGGTCATCCCTCAATGTATTTCCGAGAATAAATAAAGGTTGATTGATTGATTCTTCCCCCATCTGATCCTATTAGGCCACGCTTTCTCTTGCCACAACCTCACAGTCCCCAATCTCCATCAGGTTTCCTCTTGTACACAGAATATAGTCTACTTGTGTACTCCTCCCTACACTCTTATAGGTCACCCTATGTTCCTCCCTTTTTTATAAATAAGTGTTGACTACATGCATTTCCATCCTCTTGGCAAAATCCACCACCATCTGTCCTTCCTGGTTCCTTTCCTTGACATCAAACCTTCCCATCACTTCCTCATCTCCTTTATTTCGTTCACCAACATGTCCATTTAGGTCTGCTTTGATCACCACTCTCTTCTCCCTGGGAATACTTTCTATCACCTCATCTAGATCCTTTCAAAACTTCTCTTTTTCCTCTTCCTCACATCCAACCTTTGGAGCATTACCACTGACAATATTCAACATCAGACCTTCTACTTCTACCTTCAGACACATCACCCTATCTGACACTTGTTTCACCTCTACTACATTCTTTGCTAACTCCAATTTCAAGAGTACTCCTACTCCATTTCTCTTTCTGTCCACACCATGGTAAAACAGTTTAAAGCCTGCCTCAATGCTGGGAGCCTTGCTGCCCTTTCACTTGGTCTCTTGGACACATAAAAAACATCTACCTTCCTTCTCTGCATCATGTCAGCCAGCTCTCAACCTTTGCCTGTCATTGTCCCTATATTTAGATTTGCCACCCTTTTGGCTTTCATCCTCTCTTTCTGTCTCCTGACACGTTTCTCTCCTCGTGGTCTTCGACCAACAGTAGCACAATTTCTGCTGGCACCCTGTTTGTCAACAGCACCGGTGGCGGTCGTTGTTAACCCGGACCTCGACCAATCCAGTATGGTTACTTAGACAAACTTGCATGCCCTTCCTGACACAACCGTCACCATCTACCCAGGTTTGGGACCGGCACAAAATATACACTGGTTTGTGTATATTTTAACTATTTGACAATTTGGTTCTGTGTAAATTTTATTCAGACTTTGGATTATGTTGAGTACAATTTTCGAAACCCCATGAGGAGAGTTGCTCGCAGCAGCAGAAGGGGCAGTAAAATCCAGGCATTTAAAGAGAGAGATTCTGACCTCCAAAAGTTAATATCAGCTTTCCAACTTTCATTTGTAATACTGCAGCTTTGCACAGGCGTTGCATGGTTGAGTTTCAGTGTAGTGTTTGTTCTTCGGATGTGTTACAGTTTTAAAAAGAACAGTTGTGACTATTATTGGGCAGCAGCGCAGGAGGTCTTTAACACAAGGACGTTGTCACTTTAAGAGCTTTTGAGTGTAAGTAGCTATAGGATACCATCTTGAGAGGCTGGATATTTTTCTGCTTTGTATTTAAGCAGCAAATACCTGATGCTCTGATATCATACTCCATTATGATACTTCTTTTTGGCCTCCTTGATTATGTTCTGTAATCACATTGTTTATACATTGAACTATTCATTCTGTCTGAAATACGCTGTCTTATAGAAATTTACTTACTGAAATAGCAGTGAGTCCAATCTAGTACGTACTGTCTAAGTAGGCGAAATCGCCTACTTGCCTACTTCTTAGTAGGTGAAATGAGTAGACCAGCGCGGCTAGTATGTCCAAATACTTAGTAGGCGAATGTTACCAGGATGACCTACTGAATCGGCAGCCATTTTTATGTATTTGACCGCAGCACACTGTGCTATCCCATGATTCACCTGGATCCACGGATGAATTCAAAGCAGGGGAAAAAAATGGTGAAAAGTGGTACGTCGGCTGTGTGTGTACATGTTAATGCTACTTCTGAGGTAAAAAACCTGACTTCTCCGAGCTAAAGGTAGACACTGTGTGAGTACATATTCAAACAAAAACACAGGTCCGTGTCACAAAAAAACTAAATCTGTGCGTAAATGGGGCTTTTAAATGAATAGCAGGACTTTTACCGTGCTGCTCTGACATGTTGCGTCACAGGACGTTGGTAAAGTGGCGGTCGTAGTATGTCCGAGATTGTGTGGATACTAAAACTACACCTATAGAAATTGCCTAGTAGTCTGCCACTCTAGCAATACGTACTGGCTCTAATCTAGAACCTACTGATTAGTAAGTGATTGCGGACGGACCCATAGTTGCAGGTGCTCGTTCATGAAGGACCAAGTGGGTGAACCAGTTTGCGACAGCACCACCCTGAGGCAGACCATTGCTGCAGCTCCAGTTAGTTAACACCAAAGACAGAAGCTTGACGATTGTGGATGAAGCAGTGAATTTTGTTTATAATATCTTTTACATTTCAGACGAGCATAACAAAATCCAACTGAAACAGTTTCTCTGCAGCTCTAAAGTATTTAAATAGCTGTATACTTCGACTCCCTTATCCAGCAAACACACAGTTGTCACCACGTTGTTAAAAGGTCGTGTTTTGTCTTAACAAGGTTGTCACAATGTCACTACTAAAATAATGTTGTTTTTAGAATTGTGACTGCTTATTGGCAACTATATTCCATGGAGTTCCATGCAGATATAATGGCGCTTAAGAAATGGAACTTAACCTTTAACTGCTTTTGTGTGTTTTGTATTTCAGGCACGCCCAGAAGTTTTAGATTTTAAAACATTCAGACTTTAAATGGTGCATGATATAACTGGCTACTGCGCTTGTTTTAGTATCTGACAAGAAAATAACACAGTAACTAAATGTACATTTGCCTAAATTACAGCTCACAATTTTTAAGATTTTAACATTTTAATTTCTCGATTTATTTTTTTATTTTTATTTTAGGAACCTGTTAAGCCTAAAAAATAAACATTGTTGTCCAGCAGATGGCAGCGTTAACCCGCGGTCTAGTGCCGAAAGGAGCTCGACTCTGTGATTGGTAGAGTCTTCAGCGCGGTGTAAAGCAGGTGGATATTTTCACCAATCATATTTCAAGAAGCATATTTTATTTCCTAACAGACACAAATGCGTCAGGTGAGGTTAACGCTGGATATGACGTGTTGCACGAATGTTGTTTATCATATGTAATAAAACTGTCTTTTGTATGACTTTCTTAAAATTGGTGGTCTGTTTTTCGATTGGTAGAAAAAACGGATTAAAAAAAACTTCGAGTTTGGCTGGACAATACAAAGCCTGTTTTGCTCATCAGGTGCAGTAATTACATGAAACATTTTGTAAAGGGTTTTCAAGATTATTCCAGCACAAAAAGGTGGTCGGCGTCAATCATCTTGATCTTCTACCTGTTGCTGTACTTACTGTAACAGCAGAGACCTCCAGATCAACCTCTTAGTAATCCTAAATGTCTTAGTGGCGGGTTTAACCCTGCTGAGGTGACTAGTCTGTATGAGACGGAGGGAGTAGGTAAGACAAGGCGGGTTTGAGCTCATCTGGGTGTGTCTTCCCGCATTCATCTGAGCTAAACTGACCGAGAGAATCAGCACAGCACATTCCTGTCTGTGTACGAGACATACACACAACCCAGAATGCATCTCTACCGCCTGAGAGTGCCTTTACTTCTTCTCACAGCCATTGGTAAGTAATATTATTTATTCATGAGCATTTTTAAGGTAACATATGTCTTTAGCCGGCTTACTATTACTGGTAGTATAAGCCCAATAGATTAATTCATCTGAATAAACTGTTGAGTACGCTTTTAATGGGCAATGTATTAAAATAAACCCCACAACAGTGTAGCCTGTTTAGCCTCAGAAGATAGTTTCTTTATTAACTCGCAGTAAAGCTCTCTATTTAGCTCAGGCTATACCAAAGGCCTGTTGTAAAACTGTTAAATTGATGTTCTTCTCTGCCAGGTTGCTGCTCCTGCACTCCTCTAGTGCCCATGAAAATCAGCGGCGTGAAGGGAAAAAATGCGACATTCGCTTTGCAAGTTCCAGACTCGTTTCAAATCAACAGTGTATTGTTTAACTTCTTGGCCCGCACAGGAGATTCTGTTAAAGTCTTTACGCTCGTTGGTCAAAAAGAAACAGTCTACGCCGGGTACACTGGCCGAGTTTTCCTCAACCTGACCACCCGTGAGGTCCTGCTCGGACCGCTGACTTCTGCGGACAGTGGAGTCTATTCAGTCACCGTTTTGGACCCCTTGTTAGAGGTTATTGTGGGGCAGTGTACACTGGAGGTGCTGGGTAAGTCACACACGCATATATATGTTTTTTTTTTTTTTGTTTGTTTTGGGTTTTTTTTTCTCTCTCATGGTTTTTTTGTTTGTTTGTTTTTTGGGGGGAGGGGGGGAGTTGTTGGTGACTGCTTCCATCAGTACTACCCAAGTTTAAATGCGCAGAAATTCCCCTTATTTTTACCCTGTGTCCATTTTACATTCAGCTTCTAATGATTTTAGGTAAAAAAGTAAAACAAAAAAATATCCCAAAAGGGAAGCATAACCCATAACAAATTTCAGTTCCTACACTGCCAGGTGCTGCCTTTGGCCAATTAAGGCGTTCCAGCGTGGATCAGTAGGGAACTCGGTACCTTTATATTTTTTTACCTAATACTTCTTTACTGTCAAGTTAAACTGTGTAAGTACAAAGTTGTTTTAGCAGTTATTTTTTTTTCTACCTGAGTCAATTTTTCATTGAAGCAACAACACCTGGACTTAAGTAGGCTTTTAGGATGCACTGCCCATGTCTGGTTGTTGGGAAGCATATTACAGTGTCATAAAATCCCCATGTATATCTACAGAATATATTAGAGCTAAACATCTTTAGTCTTGGAAACAATGGTAACTTTGTCCAAGTGGAATCCTTGGGTTTAAAAAAAAAGATACATTTTAGCTAAGTTGTTGAGTTGCCTGAGCACAGAGAAGAGAAGCAAGGGCGTGGTCGTTCTGAATAAAGAGTATAAAAAAAGGCACTTGTACAACTTCATCCACTCGTTTAAAATGAATGTGTACACAGATTTCATTGGATGCCAATCTCAGGTTCAGACTAAGACAAATTTTCAGCCTTGTGCGCTATCGTAGCTGGAATGACTTAAGTCAACACTGAGATAAATGTGTTCCATTGTACTCCAAGTTGGGTGGCGTCATCGATCACCCTTTCGTTCTCCCTCTCTCATGGACTTGCACACATTTCCATTGGAGGCAAAAGTGTGGGAAATAGTCATCAGGTCATTTTGTGTAATTATCTAATTCAGGATCTTGTTGTGGTCTTTTTTTAAAGGAAATCTTAGAAAGATGACTGGAGTAAAAGCTGAATTCAATCATAAACAGCTGAAAGTTCTGTTGCTTTTGCGTTGTGTCTGGCATACTAGAATGAACTTGCAAGTGAACTTTTATTACACCTGATGTTTTGATTGTCTTAGAGCTCCTCCTCTCTGTCCCTTTTTTCTTTTTAATACACTTGTGGTTTATCTTTTTTTTTCACCTGCAGAGCCTGTGGCAGATGTGATGATCCTCTCCACCCTCTCTGAAGCTGTGGAATTCAATAGCACTGTGACTCTGACCTGCTCTGCCAAAGGCTCTTTCCTCTCTTACAAGTGGCTAAATGGTTCAGTCCCCATGGTCATAGACGGAAAGCATTTGATTCTGAACGATAGCCAGTTAATAGTTACTGAAGTGCTGCGCACAGACTTGCGTGGGCCAATCTACTGCGTTGCTGAGAATCAGATGGAGTCAATGAGGAGCACTGCCTTCAACTTGACCGTCAGCTGTGAGTGATGGAAATCACATGAATATATATCAGAACCTGTCTGAAAATCGTACTGCAGTTTAAAAGCTATTTTAAATGTTTATAAATGATGTTCAGGAATGCTTTTATTTATTTAGAAATAAGATTTTGAACAATTTAGTTTCTGTTTAGACATATATAACACATATATAAGCACATTTCTGAAACACAAAGCCTTGGTAAAATATTTGCCAGTCCTAGTAAATCTTAGCTGACCACAGTTTACTCATCTTTTCTTTAACATTAAGCCGCTGGCCACAATGAAGCAATACTGTCAACATATATTTAGCACCCTGCTTTTCATTGAGAACAGTGCTCCAATGCTAGCACAATGATTGCCTTTCAAATCTGTTAGTTGTAACCTCAGGCTCTGTGAGCGGTGCACTCCACAGTGCAAACATCGTTGCAATCAAGCGGTGGAACAAAGAGCGTGTCTGGTTCAGGCAGGCTTTCATGCATGTGCATGGAAATGTTTTTAGATAACATTCATACCCAGCAGAAGAGAATGTGACTCAGTCGTGTGGGTGCATGTGGATATGGAGGACTTATGTCATTATGTGATGGACATAAAAACTTATGTCATTATGTGAAAGTAGAAATAGCTTTTCTGAGCTCCAGTAAAACCCTCTTGTTTTTATATCTATTTATTTTTATCCTAAAGTACAAAATAGGTTTATGAAAATCATAAACAGGTTACATTTGCACAATACAGTACTGTACCGTGCACAGTCTAACATTTTTCAGTTACGAGTAGCTGTTTGTTCGTTTCTAGCTTTCTAGCTTCTTAATCTGACTTTTCATTTACATTATCCTTAATCTGACACGCTACTGAGCATGCCATTCACTAAATTCACTAAATTCCATTGCACATATATTTTAGTTGAATTGACTCCATACATTGTTTTAAAAATAATACTTAATAATTAATAATAATACGAAATTATACCTTTCCCTAGGAAAAACACTTAATGTACCATTGTACCTTTGAGAGTACATTTTGTACCTTAACAAACAAAAATATACTTATGTACAGTATTTATTTCTGGCAGTCCTCCTTCTACATTTAAAGACTATATACAAAATGCTAACTTCATGATTTTTCCTAGTAGTCTAACCTTGTTGTACTTTAGCAGTTGTATTATATAACCTATAAACTTTACATTTCCTAGATGGACCTGAGATGGTTGCTATGAAGAAATCGCCAGATGATGCAGTCCTAAAGCAAGGCGGCAACCTGACTCTGTCATGCTCAGCCACATCCAGCCCTGCAGCTGAGCTGAAGTGGCTTTTTAATGAAGCTGAGCTTCCTCAGATGGGCGCCACGCTAGCCCTCACAGATCTGAAGGAGAATCAGAGTGGCAACTACAGTTGCATAGCCTACAACAGCAAGACCAAGCGCTATGCTGCCTCACAGGTTGCAACAATATCCATCATACGTGAGTATACATTTAAAAGGAACACATTAGTGGGCCAGAATGCTTATATTGCCCATTAATAAAAGCCAGTCAGTGTTGTTTACAGGGCTGTTTGTACATCATTATATACTTTATGATGCAGGTAGAACATATCATATTAAACATAACATATTGTTTAGCATTAGAATTAGAATTTTGTTGCTACACCTGTACCAAAGTGTTGTAGCACATGCCTCATGAGGAATAGGCAATTTTCTCTTACTTTATTTGATTTAAATATACAGTTGGTTTGTCTTTTAAGAATTTAAAATGCGAGTTTGGCCCATCTCAAGAGAAAGTCATTTAATTTGTGTTGTGAGTTTGGCTAAGAGAGCCAAGTGTTGGAAGTGTGCTTTATGTGTTCATTTAACTTACACTGTGTAAGCTTCAGATTAGAATAAGACTAATGAAACTTTGCCAGTAAAGGCTTTTGACTCAGAATCAGCCTCGAAAGCTACTGAATCAACCAGTGAGCTAATGAACAAGCCTTTCCTGATTTGAACAGGGTGTGTCAAAGCAGGGACAGCACTGGGTCAGTACCAGCACCAGTACATAGAACCACCAGTTTAGATAACTAGATGTTATAGATAACTCATAGTAATGAGTTACTTTCTAGATGATAATTTGCTGTATTACGTAAATCATAGTGGATTAATCAAGACCACTTACAGACCTCTAAGATTAGATGTCTGAACATTCTTGCTTATCGTGTACAGTTGTGCTTTTGACGTCTGATGTTTTCCTACTGGAAACAAAATTCTTTTATTTCTTATAAATATAAACCACTGGTGTTTAGCTCTAAATGTTGACCCATTTACAACAGCAGCGAGTCTTTTCATGAAGCTGTGATACAGTGCAAGTTAATGAGACATGTTTCCACATGCAAACAAAGCCTAATATGGTTTCAAAACTGCAAAAGCTGCCAGGCAGCAATACATGTCTTGATATGACAAATAATTACTGACTGCTTTGTGATATTGTATTTCATTACATTAGCTTTACGGAGGTTTAGCAAGCATAGTTTCATTGTGAAATTAGTTCTTCAGTCTGAGCTGATCTTGGTATCAACCAGAATTTGCAAGGATTAATATCAGTCACAGAAGACACTGTGTGTAGAGCATTTTCTTGCTGTTTAAACCCATTTAAACCAATTTCTGTCCTTTTACGTGAGCACCACATGATATGCACGGTTTTGCTGCATGCTGATAAGAGTGGAAGGTTTGTTCAGCTAGTAGATTTCACCAGGAAGTGAATGATAAGACTAAGCAGTGTTAGAGGTGGTGTTGCGAGGATACAGACCATTGTGACGACGAGTACGTGTCCAGAGGTTTTAGCTGAAACTATGCAAACTGACTGATGTAGACAGTCTTTGCTGTCTAACGCTCACCTGTTTTGAGAGATAGCTTCTTGAGGCTCTTTTTTTCCCAAAAAAATAACTTTTATATTTGTTTTAGATAAAGCCATGTGATCTAGATACAATCTTCTTGGTCGTAGATGAGACAAACTTGTTCCTGTTGTCTGAGCCTGCTTGTTATGTCAGCGTCTCAGATTTGACTGTTTGCTCGTGGCAAATTCCAGGCTCAAAGGCTTTGTAAAGTACTGTGTCTCCCCAAAGGTACATCTGTGTGTGAAAGCAATTTGTGCCTTTTGGGAGAGCAACATGCTCACACACATTAAAAGGCTGTGTCACTAGTGTTTACAGAAAGGGCGGGGACAACCACCACAGAGTAGTTTAGACCTGATCTCATGAAGAACTTGTGGGAATTGACCTATCCCAAGCTCTGCCCACAAGGCGTTCTTTCACACACCTCTATAGTCATGCGTCATTCTGCCGTCATGTCCATATTAGGGACTCCAAGTCTGGGTTTCTGTATGAAAAAAATGAATGTTGTGGTAAACAAAAATGTTCCAAATCCAGCCTGTAAAAGGAAATAAAAACGCTAAAAATCTGTCAGACAAATCAAGCAGTTAATTAACAGTAAAGGTATGCTTTAATAGTGATGGTAATTTAATTTCTTAGAAATACAGCCTTAAGCCGTAGTTTTACTGGCCCCTTTAAATGTGGCATGAGTAGTCTGAGTAGTTGGTGTTTGTATGACAGTGTTAAAGTTTAATATTAGTCTTACTTTCAAGAAACATCCTTGGACTCCAGTGTGATTGGTCTGCTGCAGTATGTGCAGTTATCGCACTATTTGGTTCAACCAGTATCTTGGAAGGAGTTTCAAAATACTCACAGGTGCCTGCTGAGTGAAAAATTGTAAATACAAACAGTGACATTTTTTAAATACTTCAAATGGCTGGTGTTAAAAACTTGATGTGTCGCCTCATGTGTGTTGATGGGCATTTGGTTGAGAAATCGAAAATGAGCAACAGAACAAGCAAAAGACAGAAGTGAGGAATGAGATCACCTGTATTTGGCAAGAGCAGGCATTCAGAGAATGTTGCTCAATAGGTGCAGTTCCGGTGCAAGTGCAATCATCCGTTCTGATTCACAGCAATGCATTCCGCGCTAATGACTGTCTGAAAGAGAAATAGGGAGGAAGGGAGGGCGAGAGAAGCAGAAGGGGAAAATGTGGATATGTTGTTGACCGAAGGGATTAGCACTGTGCTCACTTCTCCTTAAGGAGGTTATCAGGTTTGGGTTTTAAAGATAATATTTTTATGTGATTGGATTGTGACAAGTGGGTTTGCAAAATGAACAGGTTTGGATGCTAGTCTGCAGTCACTTAAGAACACCTCCATTACACGCACTGGTGCGAGGGTCTTGAAGAGGATGAGGGGGTGGGAAAACAAACTGTGATATTATGGGTTGATATTGAGTTGAACTTTTTAACTGATTGTTTTAAATCAAGTTTAATTTTGTAACTGTGTCAGGCTTCATGATTTCATTGTGCAAACACACCCAACAACTCAGCAGTTAATTTAGTAGGTGTGTTTGAGAAGTATAACCATCAAACTGTATTGGGGACCATTTCTCCAGGCCAGAACAGGATTATCCTGCTCTGTTAAGTCTTGTGCCAAATTTGTCACTATGATTTCTTCTTTTTTTCCTTTACTTTACTTAGTCTGTGTATGTCCCTAATTATATTACTTAGGGATGATCCAGTATAGGAATTCTGGCCTGTTGCTGGTATTTTTTATACACTACCAGCCAACCGTTTTAGTACACTA
Source organism: Megaleporinus macrocephalus (assembly GCA_021613375.1). Classification (NCBI taxonomy): domain Eukaryota; kingdom Metazoa; phylum Chordata; class Actinopteri; order Characiformes; family Anostomidae; genus Megaleporinus; species Megaleporinus macrocephalus. The sequence continues at coordinate 26,014,414 of CM038703.1, forward strand.
CCAGCCAACCGTTTTAGTACACTACCAGACAAACGTTTTAGTACACTACCAGCCAACCGTTTTAGTACAGTACCAGTCAAACGTTTTAGTACACTACCAGACAAACGTTTTAGTACACTACCAGCCAACCGTTTTAGTACAGTACCAGACAAACGTTTTAGTACACTACCAGTCAACCGTTTTAGTACACTACCAGCCAACCGTTTTAGTACACTACCAGCCAACCGTTTTAGTACACTACCAGACAAACGTTTTAGTACACTACCAGTCAACCGTTTTAGTACACTACCAGACAAACGTTTTAGTACACTTCCAGCCAACCGTTTTAGTACAGTACCAGTCAAACGTTTTAGTACACTACCAGACAAACGTTTTAGTAACACTACCAGACAAACGTTTTAGTACAGTACCAGTCAAACGTTTTAGTACACTACCAGACAAACGTTTTAGCAACAGTACCAGTCAAACGTTTTAGTACACTACCAGACAAACGTTTTAGTAACACTACCAGCCAACCGTTTTAGTTACACTACCAGACAAACGTTTTAGTACACTACCAGACAAACGTTTTAGTAACACTACCAGCCAACCGTTTTAGTACACTACCAGACAAACGTTTTAGTAACAGTACCAGCCAACCGTTTTAGTACACTACCAGACAAACGTTTTAGTACAGTACCAGTCAAACGTTTTAGTACACTACCAGACAAACGTTTTAGTAACACTACCAGTCAGACGTTTTAGTACACTACCAGTCAAACGTTTTAGTAACACTACCAGTCAAACGTTTTAGTAACACTACCTGTCAAACGTTTTAAAACATTTTACTGGTAGTGTACTAAAACGTTTGACAGGTAGTGTTCTAGAACTTTTGCCCGGTAGTGTGTATACGTTTAAACTCATATATTATAAAATACAACAGAAAGTTACAAATACAATAAAATTAGTGAAATGCATACATGCTAGCAAAGCATTACCTAAACATTCTGCTCTTTCAGAGTCCAACAAACGCGTTATTAAATATCTAGAAGTAAGTATCTGCTGATACAGATAATGTTTTGTTTGTTTATGTTAAACAGAAGCCATCTCTGGCACCAACATCACTGGCCCAACATCATTGCTTATTGCTGGCAAAAACATGGCCAACCTCACCTGCAAATCCAGTGTGGGCAGTGCAGACAGTGTGTCCTGGATGAAAGACGGCAAACCTCTGGCTTTTAGTGACCGCATCATCGCCTCTGCCGACAAGAGCAACATCAGCATCATGACAGTGCAAAAAGAGGATGCCGGAGAGTACAAATGCCAGCTGACCAACAAAGTAAACATGGACTCCAGCAGCTACATGATGCTGATCAATTGTGAGTTCAGCTATAGAGCTGCGGGTGTCGAAACCTTTATCTCTTCTATAAGGAACAGTTTTTTCTCTGCTGGTCTCTTTGATGTGGCATTGGTGGTGTATTTTATCTACTGATGATAATCTGTAATATTCTTTTTCCATCTGTTATCTTTATCTAAGTATTATTCACAGTGTGCAGCACTGTGTCTCTCAGTTGTGGGCTGGTCTTTCTCAGCATTCTCATCTCTTTTCTGTTTTGCTGTCTCTGACATCTCTTTGTGACTCTTCACTTAAAGTTAGATAATGTATATTGACATAAATTAACAGGTATATTGTCAATGTATATTGACACTATTTACTAGTAAATTTTATAGATATTTCAATAGGCTTATGTTAGATGTTATGTTAGGCTTATGTTAGATGTTTTTCTAAAGTTTGGATTAATCTTTTTGTGGTGTAATAAGAATAAGTTTCTACTCTCTATGCATTTTGAATGGGCCACATACATAAATAACCTGTCTAATTCTAAGGGAAAAATAGAGGTAAAAACTTAACAATTAAAAAAAGCATAAAATACAAGAAAAATGTGGGAGTTAAGACCACTATGTATTTATTAAATAATGAAATATGTGTTTTTAGTAATTCAGTTATCTCAAGATTTGGACCTTCTGTGATTCAATTTATTAACCTATATGTTGAAGCTTTCCTAGTCATAGTCATGGTCAAGCAATTCCAATTCTATTTATTGTTCTGGGCATATCTAAACTGAGTGAGTTCCTAGGAGTTATGGAAAATTGACAAAGTTGCACAGTAGCATCATGCCATCATCGAGTCATGCAAGTGTCTGCAGCAAACTTGGTCTTATATTATTGTGAATATTCATTTCAAATAGTATTCCAAACTTTTGAACTATAGTTTTAATAGCCTTTAACTTGGCTCTTCATCAGATGGGCCAGAGAACGTGGCCATAGATGGACCGAAGAAAGCGGAGGTGGTTGACACAGTGGTGATGAAATGCCTAGTCACCTCTGTTCCTCCTGCCACCTACGTCTGGAAGTTCAACAACACACTCTTGGAGATCAAAACGGCTGAGTACAAGATTGAGAAGCCCAGCCTCCAATACAGCGGCATCTACACTTGCGAAGCACACAATCACATCACGGGACTCAACCAGACAGCCACCCACAATCTCTTGGTGAAGGGTAAGGGCAAAGCACAAATCCATTTTGTTCCAGGCGTTACCGATAGTCCATATGAGAGAAAACCCTGCTTACTTATTATACCGCCCAAAATGTAAAATGCTTCTTTTCTGATTTTTAAAGGTTCCCTGTCATGGGAAACAATTTTTCCAAATATTTCTGAATTAAAGTTTGAAATACTATATAAGTGCTAATAGCAGTTCTGTACATTTTAATGCACAGTTACAGTTAATTTTAACATTTTGTTTGCTTATTTTAACATTTAACGTAAATGACCTGGCAGTGAATTTAAACATATTTGTTGTGTTGAATTCGTTTACTGTAGTATACAGCGTAACACAACATATTAAACTATGTTATGATATAAACACAAACATGCATCAAAAAGATATTTGGCAATTAAATGTTTGTTCATAATGACTGTAAATGTGTTGGTCATGGTGCAGTATGCAGTCCTTCATTGATAAACTAACTCCTCCATCATGTTTTACAGGGGAAGGCGAACTAAATGACCAGCTCTCCAATGGAGCTATAGCTGGCATCGTCATAGCTGTTCTTTTGGCTGTGGCAGTCATCATTGGCGTCATCATCCGCAAAAGACGGAAGCCTAGAGAGTAAGTTTATTCTTTATCATTTGTTCTTTTTCTGATTTCATTCCCTGGTTAAAGTGCTGTTTTCCCCATGACATTCCCTTTCTCCTTGTGATTTTCAATGCTGGAAAGAAATTTTCTCTCTTCCCCACATCTCCTGTCTATCATTTCTCTCTTTTTGCAGCATCCTAGAACATGTCAACCTTCCTTTAAGGAAGTGCAGCTGATTTGTAATGTGGGCCTGAAAACTTGCCATTCCTTTTGACCAAGAGCTCATTTTCACTCAATGACGAACAATATATGGTTATACGATACTGATCTTTAAAAAGGCCTGCATGTTCTTGATATTATCTGCCGTCAAACTGCATCGTTTTACACGTGAAAATAACAACATGATTTACCACAGAAGGACGTAGTCCACCATATCTTGGGGAACCCTGACACATAGTAACCAACCAGGTGCATGGAAAATAAATGCATGTGAAGGATAACTCTGGATTCTATGGTGATAATATAGATATATTTTTGACTCTGATGTAAATGCAACATGTATCCCAACCAAACGTCTGAGAAATTTACAAACGCCCATGTGTGTCATTTGGTGCATCATTAGCTGATGCAATGTGAAACCAGCTGAACCAGATGGTAAAGATACAAATGTCATAAGAACCCAGACTCTGGTTTGGACTTTAGAAAACAAACTAGGTATAAACACAATCAAGGATAAATGTGTGTTTTTTGTAATAGTGTAGTGGGTGCAGAATACTTCTCGTTTTCATGTCATGATGTGACTGAGAAAAAAACAAATGCTCTTTCTACTATTTAATTACTCAAATCTGTCACATAACTGACATTGGGTAATTTGAAATTTTTTCTTGTCAACCGTAATTTGACTCTTTAATGGGCAAGGTTTTCATTGGACCACTGCTTCTCTCCTAGCTTCTTCTCTCCCTTAACCAAACACTGAGCGCAGAGGCTGAGTGGCAGTTAAAGACACGCTGTGGGTTCAATGGAGGTCAGGCGTGCCTGGCCAACAAGCTTTTCTAAACCTCATCTATCTTCGCCTGTCACTCTCTGAATGCTCTTGCTCAAATATGACTCTTGCTCAAATATGTCGCCTGGCCAACCAGCCATTGGCCTTGATGCGCATAGAGCACAGGATACTAGCCGTTGCCTGATATTTGATAAGCAACAGTATCGCTGAGCTTTGTCACTTTCAGTTTACTGGAACTTGTAGCTGTTTTAATGCACATTATCACAGAGCAACTTTAAAGTAATCCATGCCCAGATTCCTAATAAGTTAACCAAGAGCATCAGTGTTAAAACTCCCTAAAAGCATTAAGAACAAACTAAAGGTTGTTAACATTCATTGATGGATTTGTATCAGAAATGTTCAGAAAAAATGCTTACTAAATGTTGTTATCGCCTTTGGCAAAGCATCTTTATGTGGGTTTCCTGTTGGTGCAGATGCCAGCATCTTTATTTTAAGACAAAGGTTTTGCAAGTCAGGTGGTTTATTGCCATTTTTTGTGATTGCTGTGTTATACTGTGCTGTGTTGCTGTGTTAAACACTGCTAACTTATTTTTGAAAATGCAGCCTATTTTAACAGTCCTATTGTATTTTCACACAAAGCGAAAGAAATTTGAGTAATGATATACATATGCAGACAAATTCCATTACTGAACTAAAATCCAGTTCTCTTTATTGGATTTCTGGGTCTTAATCCAATCTAAGAAACTACATTCAATTATGGTAAGATTATTAAGTGTATAGCAGTGCAGTCAGTGTCCTTGTTTATCTGATAACAGAATTACAGGGAATAATATTGTATTTGATTATATTATTTTAAAATAAGTTAAATTCCATGGGGGCCTGCAGAAAGATGGCAAATCGCTTTGTTTAATCTGCTATGTGTTATGCAGCTAGTTATTATTTTTTTGTTTTGGTTGAATACATGTAACCATTTAGAGCTAGAAGCAGAGCAAGGAAAAACAATCAAAGGGAAAGACGTTTGTTACAGTGTATGCAAATATTCAGAGCCCTATTTCTCAGGAACAGATACTGTAGATGTGTTTACTTGATAACAAACCTGCTTGACCCACACTCCTGCAATTACTCTGTTCAAATCCATATGCCCACCCACTCTTTGTAATCATCAACATCCACTTGGACAAATCCAGCAATGAATAACATTGTTTCAAGTGTCTGTCATGTGTCAAATTCAGAAATACCAAACTAAAGCACCTTTATATGATAGCAAGATATGATAGATAAGCCAGTAGTCAAAATCTCTTGAAAAGAACCCTCAGTACTAGTCTGTTATTTACATATATTGTGTGAGCGTTGATTATGAATGGCCCTTCTTTTGTTTTGATATTGTAACACAGGTAGTGATAGTCACAGATAGACCAAAACTTGAACCCTTGAATTTAAAGCAGATTCTTTCTCTCTCTCTCTCTCCCTCTTGTCTAGTGTGGTCTGTCTTTGCTACATTCCGTCAGTTTTGTCTGCCACAAACTGTACGGGAAAGCATTCCAACTCTGTGGCCTTATCTCTCCATTTCTTTGCTGTGATCTTCCTTTTTTATTGTCTTATATCCTTCTCTTTAGCATTTTAAACTTCAATCTCTCCATCAAACTTTTTCATCTCTTCACATCTGGCTAGCTCTCTGGTAGCATTGCTGAGTTGCCAACAAGAGGTCTTTGTAACTTGTACTCTTTCTCTGTCCTCTGTCAGATGCTCTCCCTGTGTTCATGTTGGCTGGCTTACGGTGTTCTTTAGTATTTTGATGTAAAGCAAATTAATTGTGTAAAGGAACTGTTTTGGAAAATTGCCTCCCTAATGAGGGCATACACATGCACACTTGTTGTAAACCAGCCCTTCAAGTTAGGACTACAGAGATTAATTCACTGCGACAAAGGGGAACTTGTAAGATTGCTAGAATAGATAGATTTCTTTTTCTCTTTTTTGTTATTGCAAAGAAACAGTAAAAAAGGGAAGCTGCTGAGGAGAGGAGGGTGGGGGACGGGATGGTGTCAGAGTAGGCATACGGTTGGAATGTCACTCATGTCCACACAAGTCCGCACGCACAGTCTCTCTTGTCTATTGGCTCTCACCTGTGAATTTTTGTTTCAATTTCCTCTCTAGCTTATCTCTGTTTGTTCTTCTTATCTGTTGTGTCTACTTATCTAAAACCAGAAAAAGAGTTCAACTTTTTTTTAGTCTTGGATTCTTTTAATCAGTTTCCCGAAAGTGTAGGCAGTTGTAGCATGCAATTAGGAAATGTGTTCAAAGTAATCAGAAATGACAAAGAAGGAGCCAGTTTAGCATTTTAACAACCCACACTGACATGAGGTTCTGTTGCTTTACATCATGCATCTTTTTTTTCTTTTTATAACACTTGTTTCTTGTTGTCTTTTTTTCAGCATTCCATCACCGTATTAACCCTCAGGGAGATGTGAGCCGGTGAGTCCTTCTTTGATGACATGAAACAACACCAAGTTGTTTTTGTTTCTGCCTCAGGTCACAGTAGTAAGGCTGCATTTTGTTGTAACAGCTAGATAGCAGTTTACTGCCTTGTTTTATGGAGTCTGTAAGACTAGTTCTTTTTTTTTGTTCCCTTCTTTTTGACTTGTACAACATTCCCAAAAAAGGTTTGCCACTATGTCTTATTTGCTGAGTTTATCGGAGAGCGCAGCCACCCAGCCCTCAGGGTTAGCTGCTAGCTTGGCTCATAGTCTTTTCATACTGACTTGTTCACCTTTCCTACAGTTAAGTTGAAAGATACTGTACTAGCAAGCTTAAGGTTCTACTGAAGGCCGTTTTCTTCAACTTGAACAGGGTGTGGTGAAACTGAGCTAACTGCTAAAACACACTAGGCTACCTCTTAGACAAGAATTCAGTTTTGAGGAAGTTGGTGTTTAAGCACTGACAGAGCAACTGTGGCATGTCAATAGCATTGTCCTTAGCATTAAATGAGAAGGTGCTGTGCATGACAGAAGTGTTGTGACAGCCAGTCAAACACTGTGACTAAAAAATAACTCAAATGACAGCGTACACTACGACAGAAAATCACTGTCATTTGTGTTACATGTGTTGCAACTGCATATTTGTCAGAGTGTTAATGTCAGTGACGGTCACATGAAACTGTCAAATATGTTCACATCTTGCATGAGTTCATAATCTTATTTGGTGACTTTGAAGTTACTTGTGTCTGCTAATCTGTAAGCATGCTTATTCTTAATTCACTTAATAATTAAAATAGTTTTATATGAAATGGAATTTAAGTTGACAAAATAAATATTGTTTTTATAGATGGTTAATTGTTGCCTGCAATTTGTTTGTTGGTTTTGACTAATGAAAATCTGTTTCTGTTTTGTTTTTAAAGAATCTACTAGACTAACTCTTCAGCCCAACTTGTCTTTTCTACTCAAAAGATCATGCCACCAGGGCAGCTGGAAAAACTACCCTCATGTGTGGAACATACCTTCAGGGCTGGCCCTTTCTCTCTCTGCAACCTTTCCACCTCAAACCACAGAGGTCATGTTCCGAAGTGGGAATTCCCAGTGCCCCCACCCACCAACCCAAAATGTCTCTTTTATGGCCCAGGAAAACCCCACTGCCCTCCTCACTATACTGAAAACATTAGGGTGGAGGGAGGTATGGGTCAAGTGTGAAGACCAAATACTGCTGGCCCACACTGACCCCCATTTCAGAGTTTTGGCCCCATTGCCCGTTAATCTTTGGCTGAAGAGTTCTGTCCCCTTTGTTCCTAAAGATATTTGATATACCATTTGTCACCACCTGAGACCCCCCATTCCCACCCATAGCCCCTTTAAATAAAACAGACCACAAAGGCCGAACGTCACACCACTGGTAGTGAAAGAACACTGCATCAGTAACGGACAAGCTTCTCAGTACACCAGAGGCTTTAAAGGCAACATAAAAATTGAGAATGTACGCCCAGAAGCATCAAAGGATTCCTGAGCTGTGGGACTGCTTATTGCCAAAGAAAACAGAGATGCCAAAGTTCTTCACAGCTTTGCACACCTTACAGCACCTGCAAGGGGCTTCTTGCAAAGCCACCTCTGTTAGGTCGACTATTTCGTTTCCTTTTTTTACTTCCAGCACTCCTCAATGAAATAAGTTGTCCCTAGGACAAGCCTCAGCACGTTTGGAGTGTATGAACAGGGAGAAAAAAAGAAAAAGAAACAGGATGAAACATTTTTGTGGCCAGTAGCATTCCACGTTTTTGTCGGCTGGCTGTTACTGCGCTCTTCTGGGCGTTGCCCACAAAGATTTGTTGTGCTGTAATGAGGAGTTCAGATGGCTCTGACTCTGTTGAAAGAGATTTTAAGTCACCTTCACCTGAGCTGTCAGATGGGAAAACGGAACCACTGAGTATTTTCTTTGAGCACAGTTATTGTTTATTATGGGGATGTGATGGCGACCATAAGTGCTTTTTGATTTTCAAAGAAAGTTAACTTGTTTTTCTTGGTATTTTTTTAATCCTCAAATGAATGCACAGTGGTGAGACAGTTGTTTTGATAATGAGTAGTAGTAATGTGGGCTAATGTGCTTGTATGTCTAAGTGTGCATCTGTTTTTTTCAGATATTCCAGAGCACTAGCAGACTTACTGAAAAAATAAACTTCTAGACATATTTGACTCACACTCAGATGATACTATCAAACGAAGTATGTGATTATTGGTTTTATTAAAATCTTTAAGATTTTTTTAAGCTGCAGTGTTTTGCTGTGTGTCTGAGATGTTGTCCCAGAGGGCCCTGTAATTGTCCAGCGTTAGCTGAGTGAATTGATGGTTTTTCCATAGTGGCCCACATTGAAGTCCTGTGGTCTTCCATCATGGCTACATTCGTAAAGTGCACAGCTTCTTGAGGCTATTGCAGTGAATTACATTCATTTAACTTTGCATCAAGTCTGGTCCCAGTAGTGAATATAGATTTTGGAATGTAGTTATAATTTGACATAAAAACTTTTTAAGTTATTGTTAATCTTTGTAAAGGGGTTTTGAAAACAGCATAGTATAATAAAGACTCAACTGAATAATGCATTTTATTTATAGCACATGGTTCAGTTTGTTTGCAAATGTCAGGAGCTCAAGTGTCTGTATAAAATGTCATGATATAGTTTTAAATTTGCTGTCAAATTGTTCATGGAGATAGTACAGATTTTGTATTTTACAAAATGAGTCTATTGTTTGACGTTGAATTGAATTAAATCAGTGCCTTAATGAAAATAGTCAACACATTTTATTTTGTGTTTTTATTTTGTTTTGGGTTTTTTTTTTTTTGTTTTTTTTTGTATTGTTTTGAAATCGCAATGCACTGGGCCATTTGCTATGCGTATATACATATATTTGACCAATGTGAACCAACAGTATAAGATTTGGGGGATTTACTGATGTTTTCTATATTTAGCCAGAAAGGTTCTCAGGTTGTTCACAAAATGGGCATATTATGTGCATAGATTAACAGTATATTGGTTGTGGCCATTTATTTATTTTTGTTATTTTTATGCTTGCGTTTTTCTTCTGCCTGGGATTCAGTAATCCGATACACGACGCTGATGTCAGTTTTTTTTTATCTTGTTGTATGTTTCAGAGTGGCTACAGTAATGTTGGAGAGAGAAGGTCATGGAGTGTAGATAGCTTGTCAGAAGCAAAACTTTTTTCTGTTTTGCATTAGTACCTACTCTGTTTCTTCTATGACCTAAAAACCTGTGGTCAGCAAACCCTGTTTTGGTTCATGTTTCCTGAGTATCAAAAATGATTCCTGAATTTAAGATCATATAAGTTCCTTTTATAGAGGTGGCACCTGTGGATAAAAGTGCAAACTATTAGCTCATGCAATTAATGTGAAGCAGTCACTGTACTAATAGGAACACTAGTTATTTTAGCACAATGCACTAGGCTTGTACAATATTATAGCAGACCTTAATTTAGTGCTTGTCTAAACGGGTATTATTAATATTGGTGACTTGTATTCATATCAAAAATATAGATTTTATTGGTGTTGCTTGGTGTGCTTACCCAGGCAGGGCTGCGCCAACCGCTAAGATATGTCCAGAAAAGCAGAGTGTTTAGTTGATGCTGGAATTTCTAGACTAAAATACCTCAAATTCATTAATTTTACTGCTTTTGTAATCCCACAGAAATGAATATATTTCTCTGTAATGCTAGTCCAGGTGGATGTAATTTCAGTTTCTACATGTAATAACTGTTTTAAGTATTGTTAAAACAGTTGAAAAATATCAGATATCAGCATTGGCCCAGAATTCCTATACCAGTGCATTCCTAATACAAAAACTAAATAAAATAAGTTTCCTTTCTGCAAATCTGGTTTCTGACTGATTGACAGCTACAGTACTGTGACAGTTGTTCTCTTTGGTGCAAAATCATAAGAAGTGATCAGTGAGCAGTGCAATCAAAATAAGCTATTTTTAGTTTTTGTTAAACATTCTTTTGTCAGATAATACTCAAGAAGCATGAGCATAGTATGCAAACTTGGATAACATCTAATGCCATGATTAAGTTTATTAATGCTACCAGATACTGCCTGCACTGTTCCACTCTTTAGCCTTGCTCAAGTTAGCTTCCACAGTATTTATTCAAACAACTCCACCAGGGATTTTCCCCATTACATTTGTATCCTTCCCCCTCCTGTACTAGCAGGTAATGTCCATTCAGGAGACAGTATCCAAAGCCTGCCCTCCAGCGTCTGCTTATAGTTCAGCCGTCTCTCTGTCACTATGATGGCAAAGCTGATATGCTACCAGCGTCAACTAAGCCATTTTCCTTGTTGGTTAGGTGACGTAATGTAAACCTGCAGGCCACAATAGCTTCGTACTAACATATCAAGCGTGCATGAACTCAGACTTGTGTCCTCTTTGTGTTTTCTTTTTTAACGTGTTGCTTTACGTATAACAAATTGTTGTACTGCTGTGAAATTACAGAGGTATACTTTAAAAAGTGGCCAGTCAAACAGGTTTGCTTAAAGTCAACAGTTCACATCCTTTAAGGCGGACCAGGTCTGGTCGAGCAAGTATGCAGATAATAAAGCGATTGTGCAACACTGTACTTGAATGTAAACAGCTTTTCAATAAATGTGAAATGAACGAAAAGCTTCGAAGGTTCACGCCCTCTGTTTCCTTCAGGGCTCGAAGAAGGGATGTTAGGGACTCTGGCATTGGCTGTGCTTTTTTCAACAGTTTTTGCAATCTATTATCTGTGCGTGACTATCATCGTTCTAGTAAACTGAACAGCACAGGCTAACATCCTCTGCAGATCTGATAATGTCTGCAGCATCACTTTGCACGTGTAGTCTTGTGCATGCGCGAGTGTGTTATGTCCATGCAAATATATCTGCACTATTTTGCTTGTACTTGTTTGTGTGAATATACTGTATGCCTGCTTTTATGAGAGCTCCACAGCCTCAGGCCACAAAATGCAGATTTTCAGGTTTTCACCCCCCTCCCCCAGTCTGCCATCCTTACCCCATTTCCCTGCATACCTGCCTTTTGTTCTTTCACTGCCTTGTTAGTATTTCAGTCTCATTGCTCTTGTCTCCTCTTCAGTTCTCGTCTTTGCGTTGCACTATCAAGTTTTCTGAGGAGTTTTCTGGATCAAACTTGTCCGTCCAGTGTTCCACCATGTGATTACACTAACCTACAATTACTCAGCAGCCAGTGTTGCCAGTGTGTGCGTAAGTGTTTTATAGCTCCACTGGTTTTAGAAGCTTGCTGCTGCAAGTCTGGATCTTTCCACTGTTGTTTCTATTTCTTATTTTGAATTCACCAATGAGATGTTCCTGTAATATTTAAAATCTATTCGTAGGGAGTTTATGTCTCAACTAGCTGAGGAGAACCTTCTAAGGCGTGGTACTCAGTACTGCAATGGCCTACCAGACTTTACCAGGTACCAGTATGAGTAGAATCGGGTTTAATAAGAACATTTTTGGGGACATGCTGAATGCATTTTAAAGATTTCAAAAGATTCAACACAAAGTTATTATATTAAATGGTTACAAATGCGAGGAAGCATATTCTGCCCAAAACAGCATTGTATTAGATGGCAGAATGCCTGCAGAATGCGGATAATGTGTTACTTTTCAGGAGTACCAGAGAGTGACCGTGGGCCTGAAAAGTAGGACAGTTTTGCTTGCGCATGAAATGTACAAATATTCCACTGAAAGAATTCACTGGTGTAACTAACATCCTGTACACACGTATCTTTTAGCCCCATCTGTCATTTGCCACAACAGTCACAACAGCAGTTTTGTAACAGAAACATAGATACTTACTTCAGACCTGACATGGTTTGTTCAGTCTTTTAGGCATTTACAATAAGTGACCTAATCAGTTTAATTGAATCAGTTTTCATTTAGTCAGTTTCAGTTTTGTTTCATGAGATACAGTGAAAATAATAACACATTACTGAACGTACAAGTTACATTATGACATAGACCGATCACCCGCAACGTTAAAATGCACCTCCTCGTATCTACACTCATTGGCCATTATATCAGCTCCACCAACATATAGGTGCACTTTGTTGTTCTGCAATTACAGACTCTAGTCCATCTGATACTCTATATACTTTAATACTGTTCTTTAATGGTCAGGGTGGTGCGTCATTCTCGGCGCTGCAGTGACACTGACATGGTGGTGGTGTGTTAATGTGTGTTGTGCTGATACTTGGATCAGACATGGCAGTGCTACTGGTGTTTTATTGATATGGTTCGTCTGTGTAGTTGCTTTGTGACAATATATGAATTTACATTTTCAGAATTAGGGTCTGGATACATTTTACTAATGACAAACCTTTGCTGATAGGCTTATCAACATATTAGCAATAACCTGACTATGACCTAAATTTTCCATCCTCCCTGTGCTTTATACTACTGATGCTTGGAGAGATGCATATGTTTATAAATCAAGGATTAGATATGAATAGCTTACACTGAAATAGAAGGCCGTGTTTCACTACGTATTATCCACATGGCCTTAGAAAGCTGTGAGGGTTGTCAGGCAAAGTAACTGGCTGCGAGGAAGTGTTCTCTCACCTCTCAACCTTTCTTCTGTTTTAAAAATGGGCAAGTCTGTGGAGATGTGAGGGGCTTTGTTTTGTTGTATCCAGAATTGCAGAGGGTGAATAAAGGATAGACGAGAAGACGCATGCATTTTTTTTTTGTAAGGTTTGCTAATGCTAATGCTTATAAACAAGAGAGCTCTTTGACTGTCACAGCAATGCAAATCCAAACTACATCACACTACAAGCTGCTGATGTATTTGTAGGTGCTAGACTTGTGCAGATTTTTTTTCCCTTAGGACAACAGCACTGCTAAAAACCATCACAAATGGGGGTCAAAAAACCCAGGAAGGTACAGCTATTGAGTTTCTAACCACAACAGTGATGTCACACCCCACAGCTTTTCCACGGTGGGTGCCTGTTCCCTACTACAACCTTGTGGAACACAGTTCCACTTAAAGCGGTTGTTGTCTTGTGTAAGCGTTTTACAATTTATGGTGAAGACACAGTTTGCTGCTGCAGGCGTGATGTTGATTTGACAGATGAATGCATTTTTTTTTTACCTGATGGGTATTTCAACAATTCCTAGACAGAATGCATAAATTGGTGCCTCATCTTTAAAGGACACGTTTAGCAGCACTCGCAGTACTCGAACGAGTAATTTGAGCCCCGGATCAGAGATTAAAATGTCAGTGAACTCAGACCTGATGATATGTTCAGTGGTCCTTCTTTAGACTGACTGATCCAGCTAATGAACAGTCAGTGGGGATTAAACGGCCAGTGGTCGTGTTCCAGAGATTTTCAACCCCTGCATGATCATTAATGTGTTCCTGGGAAGGCAGCAGGACAGGACATGCAGCCAGCAGCATAATTATAGAGGAATCTCGGTGCTTTCTCAGACTACCTATGCTCAACAGGCAGGCGTAGTGGAGTGGGGGGTTTCTGACACTGCGAGCACAAATGCAACAAGAAGAAAGCATGCTTGCAGTCCGTGTGCATGTAATCAGGGTCAGCGTTATTCTAGTGAAGCCAGATGTGATGTTGCAGCAAGAATACAGGTCTTGAGACAGCCTGTTTAACTTTGATGTTAGATACTGATGGGTAGTCAATTTCAAATACTATACATCTGGGAATCAGGGTCAGAGATTTTTGGCTCTGTGAACTCCAGCCATGTCTGGAATGGTCTGCTAATCACTATACCATACATTTGAAAATCTGTATCACTGCCTAGAACACTTATTTAAAACAGAATTTGTCATGGTTAAGGAGTTCAGACACTATGTTGGACAGGTTTGCTCATTACTGTGTCAAAGCAGTTTCTGTAGTGTAAACATTGTAGCTGGGCTTGCTAATCCTCCTCAAAGACACATAAATAAAGAAAACAGTAAACAGAAACAGTCAACGAAACTGGCTGACCTCAGTGTCACTGTTGGACTGTTAATAGTCCACCAACCAGCAACATCTAGCCAACAGTTTCCTGAGGGCAGTATCCTGTGACCACTGATGAAGGGCTAGAGGATGACCAACACAAACTGCATCAGCAGATGAGCTATCATCTCTGACTTTACATCTACATATTGGACCAGAACCCAAATAATTTCTGCTTTGTGATGGTCTTTTGGGGGTCCGGATCATTGAAGAACAGGGTGAAAAGGGGATTAACAAAGTATTCAGAGAAACCGGACTACAGTCTGTGAGTGTAGAACTGCAAAGTACACCTGTGTTATAAGTGAAGCTGATAAAATGGACAATGTGTGCAGATACAATCTACACACCTTAATGTTTTGGCTGCTGCAACCATTTATAAAGTCTCTTCTTTTCTCATTCTACATACAATCATACAAAATAAAAGAATTAAGTTTCTGATTTTTAGTTATAGCAATTCCAAGATGTCTTTAAACGTATTACAACTTTAAACTGTCATCAACTCACCTTTATTCATATTCAGATGAAAAAAGAAAGCGTTTGAAAATGCCCTGAGATTCATTTGAGATCCTAATGGTGAAAATTAATGTCTCAGAAGGGGAAACTGAGACATGGTACATAATGAACTTGTGCTTCTAGGACAGAATGAGTGAGTCATCAAGTAGGCTATAGCTGGCTACTCAAAGATTCACTTCAAATTTAACATATACACAAATAAAAACACAAATACATGGTAAAGACCCAGGATAGATTACACATATGGAAATAAAAAGAACACCAATGATAGCTGCAAATATGTAAAATGACATGAGAACGATATCACATCACAATATCAAAAATAATTTGTGGAGCAATAAAGTAACTGACGTCAGAGCATGTAAGTAGTTGCATTAGACCCAGCCAGGTCTAATGTCTGCTTTGTAGATTCATTTTGCATGTATATGTAACATTTTATGCATAAACATCTGCTGTTAAGGTTCCTGTCCACGGATATTGCTTCTTTCAAGAGTTATAATTATGCTTTCAGTGAAGGCCAACTGTCTTATAAACTTCAAGGCTGGGCCTAATGTAAGTTTTCTTGGTTAATTATTCATGTAGCTGGATGCATAACATTTCCTACTTAGTATAACCAACCATCTCCAATTAGTGTTCCTACGCTTCCTCGTCCATTACAGTAATAACAAAGACTGTCTGATCTAATGGCCACGCAGAATTTCCACTATAGTCATCGTTTCCCTCTGTGGGAAGAGAGCTCTTTAGCTGCAAAGAATGGTTTCAAACTGGAAAGAGATATTAAAGGAAATTGAAGAGTAGCCCATCGTAGTACCTAAATCTAGTCTGTTGATGTCAGATATCACTTTTTAACCATCTGTTCATTAAAACATAGACCTAAGATATAATATTTTTCTTGCTACAGATTTAAGTTGTGTCAAAGATCATTTACATATTTGGATATGCACTTTTATGAGCACAGGCCAGATGTGCTATATTAATGACTAAATCTATGTGTTAGTCCTCTAAGGATGTACTATAGATTATAGAAAAAAGGGGGCTGATACGTAAACTCTGCTTAGTGCTAATCGCTCATACGCAATCAGATTTTTCTTGCAGATGCTTACACCTGACAAAGTTTCAGGCCTTGTGACCTCTGCTTACTGAATGTGCCCCATTGGTGAAAATACATGTTTTGTTTCACTTTTTAGGATGAATTTTCAACAATCAATCGATGTGATTGAACTAAGTAAAAAGGTTATTTTATGCCTTTATGTAAATACTGTGTTCCCTCAGGAGCAGGATTAAAAAATCAGTCCCCCATAAAGACGGCATTCTTAATCTTTCAAAACGTTTGAGCAAAATGAATCATTTTCTCTGATTTGAAGCCTCAAAACTTTGATTTGTCATGTAGGCTACATCAGTCCAAGATGACATGAAAGCAAGTAGGAGGATAAGATCATGTACAGAGGTCACTATTTTATCAAAACCTTTCAACCTTTGACCAATTTTATTGAACAGAATTAAAAATCCCTGCCCTCTACATTTTGTGTACAATTCATGATGAAGAAAAAAAAATCAAAAGAAATGATCCAAAATGACTTCGTACTACATTTCGTGCAGTAAGGAACCTCCATTTTCTGTAAATGTACTATTTCAGAGATACTTTTTTTAGCTTATGAGCAGCAATGCTTGTAAATTTCATGATAAGTATGCTTTTTGTTTAAGGAAGGTCATGTTAGCCAGCCTGAGGTGAGGTTATTTAATTTCTTGTAAAATGGTTGTGATTAAACTCTGGTTAGGAACTCTCCTACTTTAGTTTAAAGGGACAACTGTAACCCCCTCTGGCTTTCTTCGACTAGGGAGTTTGCCCTATAGCTCAGACAGTGACACATCTTACGATACATTGTTTTTATAAAGAACTATTCCATACAAGAAGACAACGTGAGTCAGTGAGACAGTGTCGATTCTCTATGGCCACTCCTTAAAGCCGCACTCTGTAGGAATTTGGAGGCCTCTCTGGTGAAAATATGTAACTCCACACAACCTGCGGAGGGGCTGTAACATTGTGCTTTGGATCCTCATGCACAGATGAACCTGACATGATACAGTTTGAAGAACTATCTCATAAGCCAAAACTGTGTTGCACAATTACTGTAAAAAGTATCAGACAAAATATTTTTAACCATGTTGTGTAATAACCTTCTGAGTAAAAGATTTTCAGACATCTGCTTCCTATAACCACCACTCTGACCTACTCTGACTTATCAAGTTTCCCTAGAATGGTGTGTTTTAGGTCAAACCACTACTGTTTTAATTATGCAAATGTTTGAAGAAATTGTTGGAATTCCCCTTTAATAACAAAAAAATAATGGATTCCTGCTTTTGGATGAGGGAAAAGGTCCCCTTAAAAGTTCTACCTGGAGCATGTTTAACTTTTTAAAGTTTGTGTATTTAGCAGGCGTCTAAAAATACAGCGATTTTGGGTTCTTTTTAAAAGAATGCTATATCAAGTTAGTGTTGTGTTACGCTGCTGTTAGTGTTTTCATGCCAAGTAGTAGTGATACACCAACACTGGATAATGTCTGGATAAAAACAAATAGAAAGGGATGAAGGGAATCTTATTCAATGATGTATGCACTAGAAAGAAATATTCGTGTGCTACTTTACTCTCATGCAAAAAGCAGAATTAATTCAGTCATTTGAATAGTAAATGACTTCAGCAGTTCTTCCAGAAAATAACACCTCATAGTAGCTGCTGACACACCCTTAGCAGTAAGCCAGACTTTTTCGTTGTCGCAATTTATTCACAAGAAGCTTGTAGGTCAGAACTAGTTGATGTAATAATGAGCAAATAGTTCAATTGGTCATAACATTCATTGACATGACTTCTTCAACAAACAGGGTGTGGCTCCAGACAATGTTACGTTATGTGTTTAAACTGTTTGAGTGCAGACGAATAGCTTATTTATTTTTATGTTTTTCACATGGCTGTCATCTGGTCTATAGTTGTTGAATAGTTCATAGTAGTAACTGTGTACTGTGTAGCTTAAGGGGTTAATAAATGGGGTTAGTAAATGTTATTGTGTCATCATCTGGTTAAATTTAAATCACCAATATGCTTTTATGTGAGGCTAATGGTTTTACTGAGAGCCTCAATTATGTATGGCCTACCAAATCAAACTGTTCAAGACAGGCACGCCACACGGAATCACTACTGCTTTACACTGTGGCATGAACTAATGTGTGAAAACACAGCTTCTTCTTGAGAACCAATTGTGAAACCCCTTCACATTGATGTGTATGCCAGTGGTATTTATTTCCTGTGTGTTGTTTGGTGGTTATTCGTCTGCATTGGCAGAATCTGGGCTATTGATGTCACAGCAGCAGAACTGTGAAACGAGAATGTGGTTTAGAAGGTAACATTCTTACTTTCACATACACTGCACAACTCAAGAAGCAACTGTGCTACTGTACATTAACCTTGATCAGTAACCCCTAAACCTGCATAAAAATAAAGCATATAATGGAGACATATGTGGAAATGTTCATAATTTTGGCATAAACATGAAATGACAGTAAGATAAAAAAAACTTCTTGCTGCCTTTTTGTGTCTGTGTGCGTCTCTGCGTCTCCGCATCTGATTTTTTGAACCTGGAAAATACTAAACAGGTCTTGCACAGCTTTCACTTGGTTATAGAAACATGATTACGTGTGCATCTAGGGAGCAGCAATTTCCATCCCAGATTCCCAGGATTACACATTACCATCGCCTAAAAGAGCTACACCAACAGTAAAAGGTGGGGCCTCTGGTCTCGCATCAATTTAAAGAGGCCATACTGCCATCATCTGGCTCCCATTCCTTACCACAGGCCTTGGCTTTGAGGGGCAGATTTTTAAAATATCCGCAATATCAAGTCATTCAGAGTGTTTTGATGTGAAATGCTTCTGTTCTACAAAATGTGTGATAGAAACCAGACATCTCATAGCTACCTCTAAGGAATGTAAGGAAATGGTTATGAATACGCTGCCTGGTGCTTGAAATTCTTTTTTTTTTTTTTTTTTTGCCGATAAATAGTACAAAAGTAGTAAATAAACAAATTTGGATTATTAATTTAAATTTGAGTTTTACCATAATTTGAGGTTGTATGCTCCCCTGGTGGTTTTTAATAGTCAACAAATATTTGTATTGCAGATATTGCACCACCTGGTTCTTATCATCACTACTGTAAACAAGGCAGAGTTTCAATCTCAACCATTGAGTTATACAGAAATATAAAAAAACGGACAGTTTTTCTGTGATATGCAACTTTTTTAAGTGTTATACTAAGTTATATTTGAATAATGATATCATTTACAAGAATTCGCACACAGATAAAAGCTAAAAATAATCACGACTGGGGTTAAGCTAATTAGTTTGGTTTAAACTGTGGGTGTTAACAGAGGCTTTAGAACTCCAGACTAAAGGCTAGCACATAGCAATTCTGGCAAAATGATTCTCTGACAACAGTCAAATACCTGTAGACAACACTAGAAGAAATGAGCAGTGGGAATGTAACAAGTCTGTCGGCAGCATTACTTAATATTGTACCCTTTCAATGCCCGTCTGGAGAACATCCAGTGTGAATGTATTGTGATTGTACAGAATGCAAAATAGATCAAGCAAGTATAGCAACACCCTGAAATTCTCTGTAAACGATTTAAAAAGACGCACCAAGATGCAGCCTAAACATAAATGCACTAAAGAGAGAAACAAGGTTATGTACTAATAGGTTTGATGAATAGCTTCTTCTCAGCTATATATCTGCTGGTAAGAACACTGTGTACCTGTTTGCCTCTTAACCAAGCAAAAACATATACAATAACCATGTGATGCTTATGTGTTCCATATATCTTTTGCGTGGCCTTATTCTAGAGTGAAAAGAAACAATGTCTGCGTAATTACAAATGTCAAGGCCATGATTTCATCACATTATATCACGTACATTGAAGCGCATACACATAATAACATTACCAACACAGGGTCAAAGATAACATTATATCATTAACAGTTATTATCAGTAGCTACTCTTCATAGCAGCCAATTATGTGTGACATAATCTGTCACTGCTCTTAATGATTTTCACTTTTCTCATCCAGTTTCTCATACTCAATGCTAAATGATTTCGACAAAGAAAACATATTAGTGCAGGCATTTTGTTTCTAATTGGCTTGCTTTTACACAACACAGCTTTCTGTTACACGACATAGCTCACACTAAAGTCAGGTACCTTGAAAAGCTACTGTGGATGTGAACATAGGTTCCCAAATCTTGTTCAACCAAGACCTCCATTCAAGCAAAAGGTGTTCATTTTCATTAATCAGGACAAAAATGCACATCATTCATATAATTAACAGAAGATTACACAGAAGCCTCAAAGACTAATTAGAAAGACTAATTTTTTATGCCTGTGCACTATTTGTCCATATTAAAGATTCCAGTCTTTTCAGGAGACTTACTTTCAGTTTTTTAAAGAAATCTGCAAGGATGTTTTTGTCTCTGTGAAAGCTTTTTGACTTTGCATACTGTTGCGTTTTGCTTCTGTGTGCTTATTGCAAACAGTTGATGAACAGAAATACTTGTGGACTTTTTTAGATCACATGCAAGAATAGAGTTTTCATCTGTTAAAGACAAAATGTATCTGATGGTGACAGTCTACAAAGTCCTTCTTTTTTTTAACTTTGCAGGTCACAGCGCTGCAGATTTCAGCACTATGTCTTACTGAACACACTTGATTCCCACAAAATAACATTACCAGCACATGGTCAAAAATGACATCATATCATTAACACCAGGTACTATTCAGCCCAAGAAGGCATGTGATGTGATTTGTTGTTTCTCTTAATGCTTTTCCCTTGAATTTTTCCACTGAATTTCTCATATTTATTGCTTAATTATGTGGACACAAAACATACAGGAACTTACATTAAGATCACGGTTGGAATTGGTTGGATGTGTCTGCTACATTTGTTTGTTGAATATTTTGGTGTTTTAATGTACATGTTCTTTTACTTTGCTGTATACGTATTTCTGCATTTTTTATGGGTTTTGCATTTCTTATAAAACAGCACTGGGCTGTGAAGCGGTGGAACAGTGTTCTCCGGAGTGATGGAGCTCTATTTAAAGCTTCTGGGATTAATTAGACTGATCCAGAACTGATCAAGCAAATTCAGTAGGTCTCTTAAAGTTTGTTCAATTACAGTAATACAACCTAAATATCAATGCAAATCATGTAGCACTTGTACACTTTGAATTCTATACTATTCTCGCATTGCCAGAATGGTATCTTTTGGCCCTTAATGTGGCCAAGATCCACTAACTTCCGCAAGAAAAGAAAATACATTAAAAATGGCTAATTACGAGTCAAGACAAAAACTGTCCCTCATGAAACACTGAAGAAAATGATAGATAGACAATCCATGGCTACCCACACAGAAATGTAATAAATTACATATATGAAGAGAGATATTTCCATGTGTGTCTCCTATAAGACAATATAATATTTTTACATACAAACAGCCTCTGGATATATGTGAATATGTTTATAACATATATGAAATAACATGTATATTTGTACATATATTCAAAATATTTCTAATTATATAAATATTTTATAAAAATTCATTTTCATGCAGTATTATATGTTGTATTGGTAAGCAATCCTGCCCCTCGCCACCAGAGGTCTCAGTCCCCCGATAACTGATCAGCCTACAACACAAGCCAAGCCCGCGTGTACTAACCACTGCCTGACGTTTGGATACCTCTGCTTGGAACCCGCGGACTGAACCCCGGTACGTCCTCTTGACCTCTGCTCTGTCCTCCCCCGTGGATTTCCCTGTCTGGCTCGCCTGAATGCTGGCTTTCACCCTCTGCTCCGCCCCTGAGTTAGCTCTTTGAAATTACCCCGTTTTGTCAATGAAAACCTGCATATCGATCTCACCTCGGTTTCTGAGTACACTTTTCTACAGTATTTATATATGTTAGTTATAAATATTTAATTTATATATAAACGTTTATTTAAACGTCTATGCTCACAGCTACATCGTTAAAGCATCTGTGGCAGCTCGTTTGCTCTCTGCCGCGGCGTCGCAGAAACTTCATTATCTGATGTCAAACGACGTCCATCTGCTTTCGTGACCCCGTTTCTCACCTGATGCTTTTGAGCGATCTTTACGATGTTTATGCGACGCTTACAGCTTCATTGTTTAAGCGACTTTGGCAAGCGTTCCTCTGCTTCCTAAACGACGTACCTGAATAGGAACCTGATGCTTCTTTCAAACATGCATGTATATAAGTTGAATATATATGTGCATAACATATATGTCTGCAATATACCATTATGCACATGCTTAACGAGCTTACACTGGAGATTTTTATAGGTAGAAGTTAAATTGATACATACATACAGTCAACATTGGGGGGGTTTAAAGCATTCCAAAATGAGCTAAAATTACCAACAGAATGTGAAGAAATAACATTTTGACAGTATTTCAAGTATTGTGTTGCTGAAATATCTTCTTTATTTAGCAAGCTAACCAGGTGTTAGCACTGCCCCAACAGCGTATTCTAACCTCTTGTCATTCACGGGGTGGTGGTCCGTGCAGCTTGACACACTAAGTTACTAATCAGCTGATCTGCCTATCCAGTGAACAAGCATGTAGCTGATCTGCACTGCTGTATTCTACTGCAGAGTAGCTCTGTATACAGCTTTATTGTTGTTTTGTGACGTGTTGTGCGACCCTGCTTCTGCTGTCATATGTCATATATGTTATTTATTATTATTATTATTATTATTATTATTAATAATAATAATAATAATAATAATAATAATAATAATAACAATACAATTAAACAGTAAGTAAAATTGTATTAAAATAAAAGACCATGTCACTGAGTCAGGTCAAAACAGCTTCTAGCCTATTTGTTAGCCAACAGCATTAACACATTTCACAGAAGAGTTGACATTTTATATTAAATAGATATTCTTTCTCATAATTATGATATATTGTGACATATATATGACATGCTTCTCCTAAAAACTAGATACTTACTTGTAATTGCGACATATTGTGTTGTTTTTATGACATATTTTCTCATAAATGCTAAGTGGCTGGTAAACCGTACTACATAAACTCTAACCCAATCACTGTCCTAATCTTAACTAGTGATGCACAATATCTGCATGGAGCTCCATGGAATTTTGCTTAGTTGCCAACGGGTAGAAATAATAATATCACAAAACACCGTTATTTTCTGATGACACTGTGACAGTGTAAAAAGCACCACCTTTTGACAACATCATTGTAAAAAAGTAGACACAGTTGTGAACATTTTTATGGAGGGAAAAGATCAAAAAGAGGATGAAGGTTGGAGCGTTGTGCCAACTTCCCACATACTGGACTTTAATGAAAATGTTTCTATGGACAGACTTGACAACAGACCAGCATACATGGTCGAGTGGAGGCCTGGGTTGAAGAAGAACCCCAGAGGTAGGTGGCTCTTGTATGAGGCTGTGGTGCACAAACTGGCAGGAAATGTATACAACTCTTTACTGTAGTTACATTGTACTCAAACTAAATGCTTTGTAAAATAAGGTGGACTGCTGAGTCACAGTGATCCATACTGTAGCTATAGCTGCCACTGGTTTAACTGACTACTGCAGTAAACACAGTTCATTTGATTAAATGTAGTCACGGTAAACCTACTGCTTCCTGTGATTTTGAACCCAAATATTTAATGAACATCAGTGGATCAATTAATGTCAGGCTGCATTGTCAGTCATTTAAAACCACTGACATTCCTGTGGGCTTTTGAGGTCAAACTGTGGCCTTTTCACACAATTCCTTGCTACTTTTGTGTGCCATAAAATCTTATCAAAGACCATTTCACCTGCTTTCTTAACAATCTAGCTATATTGTGAAACAACAACATCACACAATGTACCTATTCCTGTTTGTGTGTCTCACAAAGAGGAAAACAATTTCTTATAGGGTAATGAAGGACAAACAGCAAAATCCAGAAATTCCTGAGTTTGTAAATGGCAGTGATTAGGATAAAACATCATATTCCAATCATATTCCCATCTCTTTTTACTGAAACTAAAGCACACATATAGTAAATATACAATGCAAGTATATGATGCAAATTTGATTAAATGGGCTGAGTGAAATTTTGAAAAAGTTGAAGCTTTGCTGAAGCAAGCAATTCATATTTTTTTCTGGACATTCCATTTGCACCTGTATTTGATCATCCATGCTATCTTTAATATTGCTTTATCTCTTAAAAATTGACCCTGACTTTAACTTTGTATTTTTTGGTCCTACAACATAATTACTACACATTTACAGTTAAAAAACCTTTGAATTAATAATACTTTACATTTAACATTTGAATTTTTATTATGCAAATGCACCTTAGGGACAGTTTTTGTGATATGTCTTTAAACTGTTACTTTAACCAATTAAGCAAATCTTGCACGACAGCTGTTTATGACAAGATTCTTCAAAATGTCAATTAAGTAAAACATCATTATAACAATCCAGTTTGAAATCCAGGTGATGTATTTACCTTCTTTTATATGTATTTTTATAAACAAGTAAGTATATGTGTGTGCTTTTGAACAGTTCTTAAACGCAAACTCATAAAACAGTTTCATGATGCAGTAAAATGTAAAATCTGAATATTCTTTTCACTCTGGCCCTTAATATAATAATATTGGCTCAGAAAACAGACGTAATGATGCCCTCAATAATTATGATAAAAGCAGACTGTTACTTTTGCCCATGTTGAATAACAAAATGATTTGCAATCTTTCACTTACTGTTTTAATGTTGAAGACCATGATCTTACCAGTTGGGGTTTACAAGCCTAGTTTTTTTCTCTGGTTCATTCTCTCAGGTCCTCAAACACAGAGGAATTATGATACAGATTGGCAGAATCATAGTATGCTATGTCATTGCAATTAATGAAAACAATCTTTGGCCTGGACCTGAAGGAGGCTGAGCTAGGATCTAGTGGGATATGATCCAGTTTACCACTGACTACAACTACAACTACAACCCAAATAATCAGAATCATTATAACCTGGTATTTAATATTGAATATTTTTTGTCATGTTTATAAAAAGGTCAAAAAAGATTATGTTGTGACCTGTTTCCCATTCCTCTCCAACTTAGGCTGCTCTACCTTTGACTGCTTGACCTCTTACATTACCAGCCATAGTCATAGTCACCAGTCTCATCATTTGGACCACACTTTCCTGCTTCACCGTTATCTGCCTCTCCTTCTGCACTACACTGGGCTGCTCCACCTTCGCCTTCCTTAGCTTCTGCACCACACTCGGCTACTCCACCTTCGCCTTCCTTAGCTTCTGCACCACACTCGGCTGCTCCACCTTCGCCTTCCTTAGCTTCTGCACCACACTCGGCTACTCCACCTTCGCCTTCCTTAGCTTCTGCACCACACTCGGCTGCTCCACCTTCGCCTTCCTTAGCTTCTGCACCACACTCGGCTGCTCCACCTTCGCCTTCCTTAGCTTCTGCACCACACTCGGCTGCTCCACCTTCGCCTTCCTTAGCTTCTGCACCACACTCGGCTGCTCCACCTTCGCCTTCCTTAGCTTCTGCCACCACACTCGGCTGCTCCACCTTCGCCTTCCTTAGCTTCTGCACCACACTCGGCTGCTCCACCTTCGCCTTCCTTAGCTTCTGCACCACACTCGGCTGCTCCACCTTCGCCTTCCTTAGAAAAAATACTGTATCCCACTCTGAGACAGCAGAGAGCGTTTCTTTATCCTGAAACTTTTTTTTGTTTAAAAGGAATGTATTTGTACACTTCTAGGCACTTTAAGATCGCTTACAACTGCAGAAGGCTCGGTTGTATGAACCAGTATGATCACTGGAGAGATGGAATTAAAATTGTTCAGGTAAATGCAGTTCTCAATATTCCACAGTTTATGCACTATAACTAATAAATGTAATAAATATATATACTTTTAACATGAACAGTCATGTTAACCCTAGCAACAAAACCATTACCAACTGTAAGCCATACCAAGCTGGTTACAAATAAGAACATTAGCTAGTTATGTACAAGTCATACCACTTTGCAATATGTTTTTATATTTCATCTTTATTTGCTGCCATGTGCGTTTCACCCCACTTGGATTACACTTATATGTAAATGAAAAAAGAAAAAAAATGGTAAAAACCAAGACAACTATTACAACTGACATTAAAATGATTTTTGCCAGATCCATTTGCTAAATGTTAAATTGTGTATCATAGTTCTTCTTCTTCTTCTTCTTCTTCTTCTTTTTCTTCTTCTTCCTCTTCTTCTTCTTCTTCTTCTTATTCATTAAAAGTTCCAGTATTTTTGTCTTCTTCTTTAAAATTACTTATTTGGAGATACTTTCCTTGGAAAGCAATGATATGCAAGGTTTTATGAGTTTGGGAGTTTTTTGGTTTTTTTTACTAATTTTAATACATCTTATATTTTGCTGTTTCTTAGGTGGCAGATCTATAAGGCAGGCCCTGGATGTCGACAAAGTTGATGCCTTAAGGAGGAAGTATGTTACTTAATGTAGGTCTTCCTGTTTTTGTGTTGACACAGCTTAGGTGCCTGTGCTTTGCAAGCCATAGATTGTGTATCATGACACAAGTTTCAGAAATTCTTTGGGTCTCACTTATAAAAGTTAGCAATTATTATTGTGACCAGCACACCTTGGTAGGATGCGGTGTTAATTTCAGCATATCCTGTCAACAGCTTGAGTATTGTCAAACTGTCAGTAGAATTGTGGTTCTGCAAAACTTTTTATCCAAATATGATAAAGATGTCTGTTACATGTAGTGGTCAGAGACTTAAACAGAATAATACAATGAAGCAGTTTTAGTACTAGTTGTGTTAAATATCACATCAAGTATTTCAATATTCAGATTTATCAGTAGTTTTATCTTAAACCCATGGTACCCGGTGGTCTTGCAGTACATACTAAGGAGGAAATGTGAAGTTCAGTTGACCAGATGTGAATGGGACAAATAAATCAGAATGTTAATTTACACTTTTTTGTCACCAAATGTCCGACAATATTCATTTTACAAAATATGTACACACATTGATGACATGTCAAATCACTGTAAAGAGACGCGTGTTTATCATATTGTTGTCGTAGTTGTAAATGCATGCTCATACAGAAAGCGGCAATGGTTGTGCATGATTCATAATATGACATTATCATTTCTTAAATGTTCAGTTTCATATATTCACATAAATACACAGTACCCTGAATTACTTTACAATCTTCACAGTAAAAATTTGCGACCTTAAAAGCCGATTGTGTGTGGATGAGAGGCCAGAGCATAGAGAAAAAGCTTAGGCTGTGTCTACACTAATACAGATATTCTGCTAAACTAATAAATCCATTAGTTTTCATTCGACTTTGCTAGAGCATGGTCTCATATTGTAGTTTGTTCTTATAGTTAAATATAATTTTAAAAGCTGAAATGCAGTTAATTATTCTATCTTATTACAGATGCAGTGATCCAGAAACTTCCTGCCATCCAGTGTTTGGTTTCCTATGTAGTTTGTTAAATCCTCTGCTTAAACACACCAAGTAAACCTTGCAATTAAGATATAAGGTGTGTTCAAGCAGCATACAAGTTTCTAAGCGTCACGAAAATCAGGAGGGTTGATTTATACAGAATCAACTGAGTGTCCAGTCTTATCTGCAAACGGCCGGAATGGCTGCAGGTTTTCATTTCAAACAAGCACAAGTTTACACGATTCCCTGTGTGCAATATACTAGTCTTTAATCATTTACATGTACTACTACTTTGCTACTACTAAAACACGCAGCCACTCCAGCCCTCTTCGGACACCTCTGCTGTACGACCACTCTTTCCCTGGTTATTTTCTGTTTTGCTCTGTTCTAGACCTGTGTAATAAGTCCAACTCATAAAAAGCGTTTACAGTTTTACAAAAACGTTTACAGATGAGTTAACAGCCTCTACTAAATACTAAATATTTATTTGTCTTTTGACAGAACCTGGAGGACAGCCAGTTCTCACATGCAAACTACCATTCCTTTTTAGATCCGTGCAGGAAAGCATGTAGAAAAAACCTGTCCAACGCTGTACCCTTGTGAAGAAACCACTGCGCTACAGTAAAGATAAAAATAGAACATGCAGGGGATGTAACATTGAAAAAAAATGTCTTCAGACACATTAGTGCACAAAGTCATAAATAAACTACATACATAAACCAAGCATTTCTTTTTATCCCTTTAAAAACACTGTAAATAGACAAGTGTATATTTGATGTTGTTGTAGTTGTATATGCATGCTTATACAGAAAGCAGCAATGGGTGTGCATGATTCATAATGTGGCATTGACATTTCTTAAATGCTCAGTTTTATATTTTCACAAAAACACACAGTAACTGGAGTTTTCAGTTACCTTAAAAAAAGCCTTTTGCGTGTGGATGAGAGGCCAAAATATAGAGGAATCATTTGGTTTAGCAGAATATTAGTGCACTATTAGTGTAGACAAGGCCTAAGGTTAAAAGTCTTTTTTGGCCCTATTATTTTCCAGGATCAATTACTTAAGAACTGCTTAACACAGAAAATGTGTTCAAACTTTGTTACATAGGGCTTGTAAATCCATTAGTTTTCATTAAGCTTCATTTTTTTAACATGCAGTGTAATAGTCCTCAAACACATAACAGCATAAAGTCATAAATAAACTTTCTTTTCACCCCTTTAATCGCTGCTCTGAATGTTCTTGTGCTGCTTATAAAAGTGCATTTTGTAAAACAATGTTGAAGCCATGATGGCAGTAGTAGATAAATCACGTACATCCTTCACCATGTTCATCCACTTGTGTGGGTTACACACTTCCACTAAAGTCTCCAACTAGAATTGCAATTCTAGAGAGAGACTGACAGATGCAAATCTCAGATGTTAATATTTTTACTTAGAAATATTCCTCCTGTTCATTAGAACAATATTTGTTGCACTTTGAAAAGTGTGATTAAACAGAGTATGTGTCAAGGATTCATAGACTCTTAGCTCTTTATAAAAATCTGTTTAAAGTAGAAATAATTTTCAAAAAGATATTGTATTAAATTAAGTAACTTTTTGTAATTGTTCTTACTTATTCTTATATTTGACAACATATTAATTAACCAATAAATGGGTGCTAGTATTAAAAAAGGCTGAATTCCATGTGTCAGCTTTTGTGACAGTGCTACAGTGAGAATAATGCTATAGCATACACAGTTTATCTCCTTGTTGTGATGTCAGCACACATTGTTTTCAGCTGCTTAAACCTTTGGGGCAAAAGGTTTCCAATAGGGCAAAGAAAACAGTGGAAAGGAAAAACCTTCACTTCATGTAAACTGTAATTGTACATTAAAATGAGTAGAATGTGTTCTCTGTGGAGGAAGTGTTAACTTATTTTACTTAGAAAATCAACAAAATTGTCATTTAGTTGTCATTTGAGTGCCAAATCTTTTGCATATGACAGTAGTTGATGCTCTTTTTCAGCATTTTTGCTGACATTCATGTTATGAACTTAATGTGCACACTCATGAATAAATAAAGAGGAAATATGAAATCTTTCAGTAATTCTTTTTTAGAACATCCTCGTGATAGGTAAAGCACATGAAATCTTATTCCTAAAGAACACGGCTCAGCATGTCTGCTGTTGGAGGGTCAACATCCAGTATGGTTTGGTGATTTACCTACTCTAGATATATTACAGACTCTAGCTGCGTTCTAAATGTTAGGCTGTAGTCTAGACAGGCATAAGTGTTTGGGAACTTTTCCCGTTATGATGAAAGGTTCTTTAAAAAAAACAATTTTGGTACATAAAATGTGTGAAGATTCTTTTGTATGCAAATGGATCAGAGACTTTGGAAGTGTCATAAGTTGACCATTCCTAATGATCTGCCTAACCAGTCATACGCCCTAATTACTTTCAAAGACTAAACTGAAAGAATAAAAAAATGATAATTTGGCCAGGAGTCCCCAAACTTCAGCATACAGATGTAATGTACATTTTCTGGAAAGTACCCTTAGCTTAGTATTGTAACTATACATTATATTTACATTTCACAACTTCTTCACACTAATCTCTTTTTCAAACAGTAATCAAAAGTGATTCTACTACAGCAACAGTATAGTATAGTATAACCTCACTCAGTTCATCAAGACTTCAGGAGAATTTGAATATGGATGAGATTAATCAGCAGCAAAATAACTGATGAATCAGAATGTTCTATGTTAATAAACATTTTTAACGTACCATGTCTCCATTAAACATATAGCAGGTTTATTTTTGCAAAATAGTGATTATGGCGAGTATTCATACTCCTTGAACTTTTTCACATTTTGTCACTGTACAACCACAAACTTAAATTAGATTTTAAGTGATAGTCCAACATAAAGTAGCATATAATTGTGAAGTGAAATGAAAATGATACATGGTTTTCAAAATGTAATGAAATAAAAATCTAAAAAGTGTGATGTACAAAAGTATTCAGCCCCCTTTACTCTGATACCCCTAAATAAAATCCAGTGCAATTAATTGCCTTCAGACACTTAATTAGTTAATAGAGTCCAGCTGTGTGTAATTTAGTCTCAGTATAAATACACCTGTTCTGTGAAGGCCTCAGTGGTTTGTTAGAGAACACTAGTGAACAAACAGCATCATGAAGACCAAGGAACTCACCAGACAGGTCAGAGACAAAGTTGTGGGGAGGTTTAAAGCAGGGTTAGGTTATAGAAACATACCCCAAGCTTTGAGCATCCCAAGGAGCACTGTTAAATCCATCATCCAAAAATGGAAGAAGTATTCTACAACTGCAAACTTACCAAGACATGGCTATCCACCCAAACTGACAGATCGAGCAAGGAGAGCACTGATCAAAGAAGCAGTCAACAGGCCCATGGTCACTTTGGAGGAGCTGCAGAAATCCACAGTTCAGGTGGGAGAATCTGTCCACAGGACAGCCTGGCCTATGAAAGAGCGGCAAGAAAAAAAAAACAAGTGCCATTTGTAGTTTGCCACAAGCCATGTAGGGGACACAGCAAACATGTGGAAGAAGGTGCTCTGGTCAGATCAGACCAAAGTTGAACTTTTTGGCCTAACTGCAAAGTGCTATGTGTGGCAGGAAAAGTAACCCTGCTCATCACCCTGAACACACCATCCCCACTGTGAAACATGGTGGTGGCAGCATCATACTTTTCTTCAGCAGGGACAGGGAAGCTGGTCAGTTCATGGGAAGATGGGAAGGAAATTCTGGGAAGGACTGGGAAGGAAATTCATCTTCCAGCAAGACAATGACCCTAAACATACAGCCAGAGCTACAGTGGAATGGTTTAGATCCAAGAATATTCATGTATTAGAATGGTTCACTCAAAGTTCTGACCTAAATCCCATTGAGCATCTGTGGCAAGACATGAAAATGACTGTCCATAGGTTTATTCACTAGGATACCTAATCATTAGCTTACCCTAAACATTAGATTAAAATACCTAAATTAGCTTACAGATTTAATAAAGAGCCAGATTGGTAAACAGAACACTCAAATAGAAAAAATACCAAATAAATAGAGAATACCAAAATTAACTGGCTGAAACAGAGTTTCATGACTCGGATCAGATTATATGGAAAAAATCATTACAAGGACAAAGGTTACTTCTCCCTCTCTGGTATTAGGTGTTTTATAAATCAAAAATGTGGCTGTTCAAATCAGAAATAAAATATTTTGTTAAAACAGTCACAGAAATACACAAACCGATCTCTCCTCACTGTGTTTCACTTACCTGTTTCTTGGAAAGTTGGTCATATTTAAGTAGCCCTGTATTTTAAGCTTTTCTTCACATGGAAAATTAAGCAAAATGACCAAAACTCAATCATCATCTAAATGTTTCAGTTATTGTTAAGTTGGAAAATACTAATGCCCATTCCTAGTATCATTGCTTTGTTAACAAAAACTATGACTCATTTCCTCATTGTTTCTTGTTATGTAACTATTGCTGCGTTAGCAAGAATCCATAACATATGACTTGGTGGAGGTATCCTTCTTTGCCATACACAGATAACAAGCATAGATTGGTCTGCTAGCTTGTGCAGGTTGGCACCCTGCTGGCTATATGCTACTACTGGTCTACCCTCAGACCACCAATATTACTTCATCTAAAAATTGTGGAACAAAGTTTTTTTGGCAACGTAGACAGTTAATATTGGATGCTCGTGGGATCCTCAAGTGGCACTGCGTTAAAAACAGCCATGATTCTGTGCTGGAAATCATTACATGGGCTCAGGAACACTTGCAAAAATCATTGTCTGTGAACACTGTTCACCCATACAATCCACAAAGTTGAAGTTAAAGCCACATCATACATATAATTTTCTTCTCTAAAACAAAGCTCCTTGAAAATTGGCTGACTGAGACAAAATGGAAAACTGTTCTCTGGTCTGATGAAATAAACATTTTTAATTATTTTTGAAAACTATGGATGCTGTGTGGTCAATAGGAAAGGGACCACCCAGCATGTTATCATATTGCAGCACAGTTCAAAGTCCTGCATCTCTGATGGTACGGGGTTACATTAGTGTCTATGGTGTGGGCAGCTTACACGTCTGAAAAGGTTCTATCAATGCTGAACCGTTTTTAATACTTTTAGAACAACATGTACTCCTATCCAGACAGAATCTCTTTCTTTTGTAATTTACAAATGATAACAAATGAAAGAAACAAGTAAAACTAAATAAACTGGATTAAAAATATAAATCATATGGTTAAAGTGACATTTCAATGCTCATCTTAACTGCTGGCGGACCACCCAGAAACTCAGCTTTGCCGTCAGTATGTCATCAGTGGCTTGTTAGTGTCTCAATATCTGGGCCATAATCTTGTGTGTCAGCACAGATGTGTTTAGAAAAATGCTAATTTATACTAACTTTAGCAGTATGTACTCTATACTAATCTTAATAATATTTAGGAGGCTAGTACACAAAATGTTAACCATTGTTAATTGTGCGTCATACCAAGCTGGAGTCTATATGTTGCTTTGGCAAAGGTAACAAATCAATGCATTATTAATTAGAATATGTTTGGTTTTTCATGTGTATTTCAGACCTGTGTGTTAATCAGGAAAAAGACACAGTACGGGAATAATTGATCTTTACAGTTACCACTGGAATCTTAAAATCTGGAATACTGCTGGAAATCATAGTGATTGTTCAAGTAGCCCTACATATCAGGGTTTTTCTCACAGTTTCTGGCATTACTAAAAAAATATAAAAAATAATTGATGTCAAATTACATTCTCTTCTGGATATTTCAACATGTATTAGGTTGAAAATTAGTCATTCCATTCCTTGTCATAGTAATGACCATTCTTGATTTCACCAAAAATGCTATTATTGCTGTGTCGACAAACATAGGACTCAGTTCCTTATTGTTCCTGTAAGCAATAGTGCATCTACTGCTGTGTCATCAGGAATCTGTTACATGTGACTTATTATTATTGTTATGTTTCCCAGTAACTGGAATTACTGATCCACAGTTTTGTTTGGCAAATTATTCTAAGAGCAGTTTTTTAAGGATTACAGTCTAATGTTTGAGTACTCCCTTTTCATAATTAATGCTGTTTTATACCATACACGTTTGGTCAACACTTGAGAAAAGTTTTTTTTTCTAATTAAAAGGGACATGATTTTATTTACCAGAATTTGGATGGTGAAAAGTGCGCGTCAGAGTTGGGACGTAGACGAGGTGGAGGCTAGATATCAGGTTTCACGTTCGGTGTCCGGGTTGCTCTCGCTTTTCTTACACTTTCATTATATGTGTGTTTGTGCACGTCCCTCTATCAGCTGAACCCCTCACAGCCTCGCAGTGTGGCAAAGAACTTATCTGACTAATGTCTGAACTACCTCACTCCTGTTAACATGAACGAGATGAAGTACCGCAGAAGTAATACTTTTACAAGCAGTCTGAACACCTGGCAGATAAAGACTGGAGTGAGAAGAATATGTGAGGTGATGAGGGGTGTTTTTGTTTTATGATTGATCAAGCCGGTGGGAGAGAGGGATGCTAAGGTATAATTGTGTTGTTTGTATTTGTTACCTAATTTACCTCAAAATGCAGTAATCTGTCGGGTGAGTAGATTAGGAGCAGGGTTGGGCAAACCTGAGTTTAATTGGGTTTACTGTATTTACAGTTTAAAAGCATCTGAAGTTATGTCTGCTCCTGGAGGCGAGTTTTGATTCCCGCCCGTATTCCGCATCCGCGCTAGGATTGGCTATAACATTGCGTTTCCTGCTCTTGGATTGGATAATATTCTGTACATTGCGGTTTGATTGGCCAGTTGTTCGTGTTTTCAGACCGACCACGCAGGGGGTGGGGCTTGTGGGAGTACAGGCGTGTATACGAAAAACTGCGTCAGGAGAAATTTTGTTAAAAATGTCTTGGGAAGTTACGATAACAACACTTTTAAGTGCAGCTCGCCCACTCTGCTCCAAAGACCACCCCCAAACCATGCGCCTATAAATATCATCCTCGTTTGAAGAACTAATAACGCGAACAAAAAGGCGGACAATAGCATAGCATATCACCTTATCTTGTCTGTCAGTCTGGGGGTCATGTCTACCGAAGCGGGGTCGTTTTCAGGGGAAGGTATGTATTCTAAACTAATCGACGACAGTGGTGTCCGGTCCGAGGAAGCATGCGGTGCCCAGCCCACACGTAAGACTTATAACCTTAAAGTATTTTCTTTTATTCCAGCGCTCTTTGAATTTCTACACTTTTGAATGTTGGTGGAGTAACACAAGAAATGATGGGGTGATCCCGGCTGTAAAATAAACCGCCCAGACTAGCATGCAGTCTGTGCAGGTAAAAGTCTAGAGCTTAACCACGAGGGGTTTACCGTCATACAAGCATTTAAAACACAGCATATCGTTGTTGTTCAAAGAAAAATGTATTTCCAAAATGGAACTTTACAGAAGAGGCTAAAAACAGTCCTATGTTGGAGCGTTTCTGGCACATTACATTTTTACGTAAACGGGAACTACTGCGATCAAGTGATGTAGAAAAAAAATTCTGGCTGTTTAAATTTAAAAAATTTAAACAGCCAGAAATAAAGATACAAGTTTCTCTTTGGACAGCGACGATATACTGATTTTGCTGGTGATCAGCATGTTGATTTGTATTGATGCTGGCCATACCAGCTTCCAAAACACACCATATACTGGTTTTACTGGGGATCTACCATGCTGGATAGCATATACAAATGTCAGCAAGTTGGTCATTTTATGGTCATTTTTGGGCTACACTTGACAAAAATGTTCCAACACAATGCATGTCAGGTTGTCATAATGTTTAAAAACTCAGTAGACTAAAGTACATCTATAAACTTTACATTTCTGTACATGTTGGTTCATATGAAACAAATTCTACAGTAGTTTAAAGTCATAAAAAACATCTTGCTGAGATTAGACGAATAGCCGAAACAGCAATTTTTAAGTGTTGTTTTGTACCCTCACTGAGCACTTTAAGAGGAACCCCTCCTTTTATCTACAATCATGGTCAAATTTATCAGCTCC
Source organism: Megaleporinus macrocephalus (assembly GCA_021613375.1). Taxonomy (NCBI): domain Eukaryota; kingdom Metazoa; phylum Chordata; class Actinopteri; order Characiformes; family Anostomidae; genus Megaleporinus; species Megaleporinus macrocephalus. The sequence goes on from CM038703.1 coordinate 26,050,150, forward strand.
ACTCATCACTTTGTAGTTCCACAATTACAGACTGTAGTCCTCTGTATCTCTATATTTTGTTAGTGCGTGTTAGGCCAGCAAGAGTGGATCAGACACAACAGTTAAACATCTCAGTGTCACTGCTGAACTAAGAATAGCCATCAACCAAAACTATCCAGCCAGCAGCCTGTAGTGGGCTGTGTCCTGTGACCACTGATGAAAGACTAGAGGACGGCCAACGCAAACTGTGTAGCAACTGACTTTACATCTACGCTGTGGACCAGCAGGCAGTAGAAGTGTCTGATAGAGTGGACAGTGAGTCGACACAGTGTCTAAAAACTCCAGCAACACTGCTGTGTCTGATCAGTGTCAGTGCAGTGCTGCGAATGATTCACCATCCAAATCATACCTGCCTTGTGGTGGTCCTGTGGGGGTCCCAACCATTGATGAACATGGTGAAAGGGGATAACAAAATGTGCAGAGACACAGATGAATTGTAGTCTGTAATTCTACAACAACAAAGAGCTCCTATATGGTAAGTGGAGCTGATAAAATAGACAATGAGGGTAGAAACAAGGACAGTGTACTAATAATGTGCTTAGTGAGTGAACAGAAGCATTAAATAAATCTGACACTATAAATCTGACTGGATGGAGCTGACACCAGTGTGTGATTCAGCAGACAGTGTGCATTTTAAACTGTTTTGAACCCTCTGATACAAACACAAGAACAATTAAAAAAATTAATTGTTTCCTCCATCACTGAATGATCTGAAAACAGATTTTAACTGGAAACCATGAAGTAATATTTGCGCTTGGTTATAAAGTTCCTGTTACCACACTATGCAGAAGTTACTAAAAGACACTTCAAAAAATGTGAAATAGCAAAGCTAGCCATGTCTTGGAAGCCCAGTGAAGCAGACTGTGTTAAACTAACAAAATGACACTGTTCACAGAAATGTTCACTGCTGCTCGTAATTGTGTAATAGCTATAGGTTATATATAATTATGAAAGTTAGTTGCTCACTATTGCTGTTGGTCAAAGAAAGTTGTCATGTTCAAGAACTTTAAGAATTAGTCTTGCAGGATTTTCCCTGTACCCCTTCAGGAAGGTCAGTTTTGAAATGTCAGCTGCACTTACCAGATATGATGTTTTCAATTTTGTAGTTCCATAATTAGCAGAGCAGTGCAGGTATAATCTGGGTGGTGGATCATTCTTAGCAGTGCAGTGACATTGACATGATTGAGATGTGTTAGTCTGTGTTGCACTGGTATGAGTGGATTGGACCTATGGGCAGCATCCTGACCATGATGAAGGACTAGAAGAGTGTAAAGCAAACTGTGCAGCAACAGATATGCTGTTTTCTCTGACTTTACACGTGTAAGGTGGACCTACAAGGTAGGAGTGTCTAATAGAGAGGACAGTGAGTGAACACAGTGTTTAAAACTCCAGCTGCACTGCTGTGTCTGATTCACATACACCAGCACAACACACACTAAAACACCACCAACACATCAGTGTCGTTGCAGTGCTGAGAAAGATTTACCCCCTTAATAATACCTGCTCTTTGGTGGTCTTGTGGGGGTCCTGACCATTAAAGTACAAGGTGAATGGGGATTAACAAAGTCCTCCAAGAAACAGCTGGACTACAGTCTGCAAGTGTAGAACTACAAAGTGCTCATATATGGTAATTGGATTGCGTAAAATGTACAATGAGTGCAAATACAAGGAGATGGTTTTAATCTTATGGCTGATCGGTGTATATCTATAGGTAACTGTGATAATCATGTTCACCATTGCTAATATTACAAAAAAAAAACAACAATTACAGGACAGTCGAACAGGAAGAATGATATAATAAACATTGCTTGACAACACCACCTTAAACAGAACTGTCTTTGCAAGAACAATAGAAGCAGTCGGTGACACTCTTAACCATGCACTAGAAGGATTATATTTAACAATAAGGATGTACCTATATAACTAACATGTAAACATAGGGATGTATGGTCCTAAAAAACATTACCAGCTACTGAAGTGTTACACTACGTGGGCGTTCAGTCTTGTGCATTGAAATATTCTTTGGGGAAATGAAAGTGTTTCTTGTATGTCATTGCTCCAAAGAACCCTGTATTTTTAAAAGTGTATACATGAACTAAAGTAACCTCAATACAAGTTGAGTTGTGCTCATAGACATGCACCAGACTTGCACTTACACATATATTCTCAAGGCAGTTAATCCTGGAATGTGCACCAGTGCAGAGTTGTTCTTACCGTGAACTTGCATGGACCTGTAGGCCATATTCCTGTAACATGAGTGACTGAACAAATAAAGCTGAAGTAAACATTGTGCAAAGGGACAGAGAGGAAAAAGCAAAACATTTGAACTGAGCGTTTGTCTTGTTTCTGTCCATTTTTCACAACATGCAATAAATGTCCAAAAAATGTAGTTCTTTTATTGAGGAAATCCTTTTAATTATTCTGGGACTTGATTGTGTTGACAGAAGGTTTGTCCTTTATATTTCCAAAGACAATGAAACATACCATTACTCAGTCATAGTAGTCATTTTAAAATTCAGACTATCGTAATGTATAAATAGTGTGTAAAAGTTTACAAACGTATTAAGCTATTTTTACTATTACTTCTGTGATTTACTTCTGATGCATTGTCGAAGAAGTATGATGAAATTACCTGTCATAGGATTCCATGAGGCATGGAACAAATGCAGAACTGCTTTTATAAGTAACTAATAATTAGCAAATTGTTGGATGATGCATCCTGTCGAATCCATCCTCTAAGCAATATGGGTGACATTACACCAAAAAGAGCTTCAGCGATTTTTGTCTTTAATGTTTCTTTTATTGGCTACCTGTCCTTAAATAACCTAGGAGCATGATCTTCAACATGATTCACAAGAGGTTAGAATACACCATTGGGGCAGTGCTGCTTCCTCATCTTCTCATGTTGGACTGATTTGATTCAATGCTATAGCGACTCACTATTGGGGTGAAACATCATTAACATCAGCACAGAAAGTGAGCACTGGAAGTTTCATAGTATGGATTTCCATGGCCGAGCAGCTGCATGCAAGTCTTACATCACCAAGCACACTTCCAAGCGTTGGATGGAGTAATGTAAAGTGCCACCACTGGACTCTGGAGCAGTGAAAACATGTTCTGCGGAGTGCCTTTCCATCTGGCAGTCTGCTGGATTGCGGATAAAAAATGCTGTGGGATAGTTTTTCAGGGGTTGGCCCAGACCCCCTAGTTCCAGTGAAGGGAAAACCTAATGCTTCCACATGCCAAGACAATTTGGACAATTATATTCTTACAACTGTGTGGAAACAGTTTGGTGAAGACTAGTTTCTGTTTCAGCATGACTGCACAAAGTGAAGTCTATAAAGGGATGGTTGGGTGTGTTTGGTGTGGCTGGCCTGCACACAGAGCCCTGACCTCAACCCAAGGTCATAAACAAGCGCAGAGATTGTGATCCAGGCCCTCTTATCCACCATCAGGTTTTTTTGTGTGTAATACAGTAATACAGTAATAAAGTTAAAATATTTTATTTTGAAGAGAAAAAACTTTTGCTGCTTCAAGTCAAGTCAAGTCAAGTGGGTTTTATTGTCATTTCAACTACATACAGAGTACACAGTGAAACGAAACAATGTTCCTCCAGGACCATGGTGCAACATAGACAGTGCATACAAGACACAAGTGCAACACAACAAACAAGTGCGGACAGACAACACAACACAACCGGTAGTGTGCAAATTGTGCAATGTGTAATAAGTAGAGTCCAGTGAGGTAGTAAAGTTGTTAGTGCAATGTTTTGTGCAAAAATGCTTCCCCTTTTTTTCTGGGGTAAATGCTTGGAGAGAGAGAGAGGGAGAGAGAGAGAGAGAGAGAGTGTACATGTACCAGAAGATATCAGTTCAGACGTTGAGTTGTGTTGAGAAGTCTGATGGCTTGGGGGAAGAAGCTGTTACAGAGTCTGGTCGTGTTGGACCGGATGCTGCTGTACCTTCTTCCTGATGGCAGGAGGGAGAACAGTCTGTGTGAAGGGTGGGTGGGGTCATCCACAATGCTGGTTGCTTTGCGGATGCAGCGGGTGGAGTAAATGTCCAAGACGGAGGGAGAGGGGGGGGGGGGGGGGGGTGGGGGGGGGGGGTGGGTGGTCCAAGGGGGGGGAGAGAGCTGATGATCCTCTCAGCTGTCCTCACAATGCGTTGGAGGGACTTGCGGTCAGAGGCTGTGCAGGTCCCAAACCAGGCAGTGATGCAGCTGCTTAGGATGCTCTCTATGGTTCCCCTATAGAAGAGGGTTAGGATGGGTGGAGGGAGACGGGCCTTTCTCAGCTTCCGGAGGAAGTAGAGACGCTGCTGGGCTTTCTTGGCTGTAGAGCTGGTGTTCAGGGACCAGGTGAGGTTCTCCGCTAGGTGGACACCAAGGAACTTGGTGCTCTTAACGATCTCCACAGAGGAGTTGATGTTAAGCGGAGAGTGGTCCGGTCTTGATTTCCTGAAGTCAACAACCATTTCCTTGGTCTTCTCTACATTCCAGTGAAGGTTGTTGACTGTACACCAGTCTGTCAGCTGCTGTACCTCCTCCCTGTATGCTGACTCGTCGCCTTTGCTGGCGCAGTTGTATCATCGGCAAACTTTATGATGCTGTTAGAACTGTGTTTCGCAACACAGTCATGAGTCAGCAGGGTGAACAACAGAGGACTCAGTACACTGCCCTGGGGTGCCCCAGTGTTCATGGTGATCGCGCATAAAAGTCGTTCAGGGCATCGGGGAGGAAGGCATCACTGTCACAGGACGGTGGCATTGTCCTATAGTTTGTGATTTGTGAATGCCCTGCCACATGCGCCGCATGTCACCCGTGTCCTTGAAGTGGTTATGGATTCTCTAGGCGTGTGCGCGCTTTGCCTCTCGGATGGCTCGTGACAATTTGGCTCTTGCTTTCCTTTATTTTTGGAAAATGCTAAGGTCCAACAGGGGAAAAAGAGCCAGCCAGCTTGCTTTTGCTCTTTCCTCTAATATCAAACAAATCGCCAACTTCTTCATCCTTCCACTGACTGTTTTTACTGCTGTTCCTCTCCTCCACTGTTGTTGCTACTATTCTTCTCGTCCACTGTTGTTGTGCTGTGCTGCCTGTGCTTGTTGTTATGTTATGATATGTTGTTCAAAAAATTAAGACTAATTAAACTAAATGACAACTGGTTCATTGTGCTCCTTTTGTTTATAATGGTCACATATAAAACATGCATGTTTTAAAACATGCAATATGATTGAAAAGAAATGTTTATTTGTAAATACTGTATGTTAACACAGCAGTTGGTGATTTACAAAATAAAATGTAAATCCTCTAAAATGATCTTTGTTTGCAGTGTAACTACTGGAGTTAATTACGACCTTGTTTTTTGGTTCAACTATAGGTTTTGTTACTTTGTCAACAGCAGGCCAAAGACTGGCTAACTATGGACCATACAGAGTGGCTACAGTATGTCTTACAGCTTTCTGCCTCATCTTACTCATGGTGTTGGTGATGATAAGTGTTCAGAGTGAGTTTTATGATACTTTTTCTGATGTCACATTCTTTGTTTGTTTGTGTTTGGAGTGTTTATGCTAGAAGACTGTATTTGCCTAGCGAGTACAGAAAAGCAATATGTTTATTACTTCAGAGGACTCTTATAGCCCCAAAGAAATGACTTTTTTTCAGGCCGCTGTCTGTGTTTTCTGATTTTTCATGCTTACACATTGAGTCACAACTAGGTGTTACAGGTCATTTCTCAGTGCTGCCTGCAATTGTCATGCTTTTCACTTCTGTTACACCCTTCTTTTGTAGATAATAGCCGTGCTGCTGTGGGCATAGGCCAGAACTCAGTTTCCCAGAATTCTTCCTCGTCGTCTTCTACACAGATGCAGAAAGCTTGCTCTGACATGACCGCCCTGACTGCAGAGCAGAAGAGACTTGAGGAAAAGAATAAGGAACTGGTAGAGGAAATTGACAAACTGAGGGAAAAGATTGGAAAGCTGGGTCAGTACCCTTAAACTATATATATATATATATATATATATATATATATATATATATATATATATATATATATATATATATATATATATATATATAGTTTATAACATTCTAAACAGTTTTAGGTTTAGTCCTAGACATTAAGCCCTTTTGCACACAGGTTCACAAAAAATACTATATATTTTTAGTTACTTTCAGAGGTGGACAGTAATATGACAGTAAGTACATGTCCATCATTACTGTATTTAAAAAGCCCCCTCAATTTTTACGTTCAAGGACTATGAAATAATATATATACATTAAACATTGTTTAGGTTTGATCCCTTGCTATTCACTACCAGGGTTATTATCATTTTGACATTTTCATGAGTTTGTTTTGTATGGATTTTTTTGTATTTGGTTTGGGTTAATTTTAGTTTGTTTTAGGGGTGTATGGTTAGAATTAGTTTTTAGTGTTGTGTTAAATGTTGTGAGAATAGGTATTTAATAAGAGTAGAATAAAATTCACTTCCAAACTCAAATTCATTCATGTTCTGCAAAAACGAAAGCTTTTTACTCAGCAGCTCTATTTTGTATTTAGTTTTGCAGTGGACAATATAGTTCTTTTTGGTGTTTCTGTTATTGTATAGGTTATTGTTATAACAGTTAACACACACATATTTTCACTGCTAGGTTTAATTTTTGTACAGATTTCTACTGTAGTTACCCTGTTCACAACCCTATTCGCTATCCTGTCCATACAGCCCATATATGAAAAACAGCCTGTTTTGAATTTATTGTTTTTGTGACGTCTCTGGAACTTAAGTTACATATATACACCAGTTCCACCTACAGAGGTTTATCTCCACCCATTCATATTTTAAGGAATATTTCAGGTTTAAAGTGCCTTCTGTAAAGGGACACGATAAATGGCAGTCACTCAGAACAGAATCCATTTTTATATCAGTCTTAAAGGTATAGACAAAAACATTCTGAAGAATACAGAGAGGATGTAAAATGGTCATGTGATTATTAATTACCCACATAAAGGTTTAGTAACAGGATCTCACAAGAAAAAGTAAAAAGGTGAGACTATGGGTGCTTTTGTTGCTTTTTATTGTAAGTACATTTGTAACTGTCTGTACTTTTATATAGTTACATACATACATACCACCTCTTGATGAGCCCAGTGTGCTCTGATTTGTCTGCTCAAACTTTCTGTTTGATTGGTCAACCGCCAAAGTGGCATCCTACTGTGAGTTAAAATTATGTTACAACATAACTTCACAGCTTAACAATCTTTAATTAGACCTTGGCACCTCTAACAAGCTTTCAGATTTTTTACAGAACACTGAGCAGGGTATGTTTTGAATGTTGGATTGTTGGAATGATTTAGGATAATTTTAATTTTGATACACATTCACTTTAACTTTAGAACATTGAAAATCCAGGACTTTTGTAACTAACTCAAGTATGTGATACAAATACAAATAGGTATTCATTTTTATCAAGGGTATCACAGCTTTCACTCGAGCACCGGATATGTGTCAGGCAGTTCCACTAACAAATCCTTTGTCTTGTTGTTCAGAGGCCACCGCAACCCCACAACCAGTTCAGTGCACTGATGGCTGGCACTACTTCAGTGGCAGCTGCTACTTTATCTCTGTATTCGGCCGAAGTTGGAGGGAGAGCCAGAATTACTGCAAGGAAAAAGGAGGTCATCTTGCCATCATCCACACTGCTGAAGAACAGGTGAGTCACCTTTAAACATCAGCAAGGGAACTGTAAAATTAACTGGAGTAAGGCACCCTGCTGCTTAAACATGAAAACATCCCAGATTCCTGATATTAGCAGCTCACTAAAATGTGATATGTTTGGCAAAGAACACTTCCGTCCCGAATTTTCCTGAATGTTATTTTCCTGAATGAGGCTTGTAGAGTAGCTTAAGCCCTGAATATGTATTTATAGTACACACACCTATTAATTTATTTGAGGTCATTTAAGATATCGCAGAGAGGACTATATAAAATGTATGTTAAAATATAATAACACGAGTTTGTTTAAGTAACATAATTGCCTAAGGTCCTGTTCTTTCCTTAAATTTACTTAACTTATGCTTTATACTCCTAAATAGTTTGTCAGTATTGTGTTTATCTGTGGTATCTTGTAGTTTTACTTCTGTAATCACACTTGTCTGATCTTAGACCTTCTTATGGAATCTATTGCCACGTGGCCATTGGAATTCTTACTGGTTTGGAATCAGTGATGAAAAGGTGGAGGGAGACTGGAACTGGGTGGATGGAACCAAACTGGTTGGAGGGTGAGTGAGAATGTCCAAGAAACTTAGTAGATTTGGTCTAAAATGTTTAAACGATCTGTATAGTTCTTCTTTGATCTTTGTAAAGCTAACATTTACTAAATTCTACCGGAAACCCAATTATTACCATTAAAACACTTTTATAGAGCTCAGTAGTTTCTGCAAAGTGTAAATTGTATGTTTGCATGTTCTTCCCGTGCTTAAGTGGGTTTCCTCCCAGATGTTCAAAGACATGGTTGATTGGTCGCTCTAAAGTGTGAATGCGTGAGTGAGTGTTGGCCATGCGATGGAGTGGCGAGCTGTCCATGGTTTACCCTGCCTTTGCTGGGTGACGCTGCCGTTGGCTCCAGATAGATAATGGATGGATGGACTTAATCATATTATTAACCTTAGTGCCCTTACCTAAATATGCACAAATAATAATTTAGTAGTGTTTTACACTGTTTGGTGGAAAAACGTCACATTTTATTGGACCACCTTTAGCTTTGATTACAGTGTGTATTCACTGTGGTGTTGTTTCAACCTTATGCAATGTCGTAAAGTATATTTCTGTCCAGAGTTGCATACATTTTTGGCCGAGATCTTGTATTGACAGTGAAACCGCTCTGTAAAGTGTTTTCTACATCCCAAAGACTTTTTACAGGGTTATGGTCAGGAAAAAATTATTCTTTATGCTCCCTGAACCACTTACAATTTAAGCCAGATGAGTCTTGTATTGTCATTGTTGTCCTGGAATATGCCATATGTCATCAGGGAAAAAACATTCATTGATAGGATAACCTACATTCCTACATTCAGGTCCTCAGTGGGCACTCAATATGATGAGTGCATCGCTTCAAGTGCTTTCTGTCTTACTCTGATGTGTCCATCGCTCTGGAATAGGGTAAACCTGGAATCATCAGACCACATGACATTTTTTATTGCTCCAGAGTACAGTCTCAGTGCTCTATAACAATGCTCTCTGTTTGACTTCACCAAGCGTTACACTGAAGTGAATTTTTTAAACAGGCAGCACGAAAAAGGCGGCCAGTTACAAGATGGACGCATTCAATCAGAGAATGAGCAAAGAAAACAAATTATTAACATTTTACTCTGCCTGCAGTGTCTTTTGGAAGCCATATTGTGCCCGAGCACTTTTGAACCCCAGAGTTTAGTTCATTTGACTAGTGTGACTGCTCCTGTGCCCAGGTGCGGTTCAGTTGGACTCTAGCACAGTATGCATCTAACATGTTCTCTAACCATGGCTGAGCACAGAACAAGAACACGTAAATGCTGCTTCTGTCCCATTAAACAAACTTGGCAGCAAAGAGATCACTGGGGTCTAGCGTAAAATCTAGTGTAACGCCCTCCCAAAGGGGTAGAGGCTGTTAGAGGCAAATGGGGGACTTCTAGTAACAGTACAGTCTGTTTGTGTGCTGTGGTATTTTGATGGAAAGATTTCTAAATGAATACTTATCCTTGAATAAGTGTGGTAACACTCTCAAAATACTCTTTCTCATGATCTGTTGCTGTAGTTTCTGGGAGGATGGGGAACCCAATAATCACATTAATGAAGACTGTGGCTACATAGTGAAGACTGAGGTTTTGAGTCGGGTGGCTACCAAGAGCTGGTATGACGCACCATGTCATATGTCTTTACCCTGGATATGCGAGAAGAAGGCTGAATCGACTTCATGATAAACATCTTCAGATTCTAATGTTTTCAGACAATCAGGATGTGTAAAACTCAGAGATGTTTGCACTCAAAGCATTTAGGCCAAAAAATGCTGGTATTTAACATCTTGAATTTTGTACACCATGAAATTCTTATTAATAGTCCCATCTCAACCAACCATACTGCTTTTGTGCTTTAATACAAAACTCACTGAAGTACCTATTTCTTTTTAAGCATACTATAATTCTGGTATCTTTATTGATGCTTTCACTGCTCACCAATGATCAGTTTTTATAAATGTTATACAGACGATAAAACATATTTATCTATGTATAAACTCTATTATGATATGCCTAATACTGCATCATTCAGACTTCATGCCAAAGTCAAATGCCAAAGCCTTTACCATTATGACTTTTGTGCCTCTTCAAAGTGTAAAATATTTAAGCTTTGTTTGGGTTTATTTGCATCAATTAAGTCCTGTTATTCTAAAAGTTTAGTATATATATTAGAGTTTTTAAGTTGGATGACTGTGGGCATTTATTTGTCAATTCAGAGAGGTGTTGTATGCATTAATTATTAGCAGGGAGTGTTACATGTCTGAAGTCTTTAAAGTCTCTAGACTCTAAATCTATTGTGCCATTCCCAATATCTGCCAGCAGAGGACAGTGTTGGGGCTATTGTTTAATCCTTGTCACCTTGCTGATATGCTATGTCATGATTAAAAACCCAATATTGTTGATCCTAATTTTGTCTTTTCTTTGCTCACTTTACAATATTGAATTCATTTGTAATTATATAGATGTAGTTTTATTGTTTGTCACTGTCAGACATTTCAGCTGTATCAAACTTTATTATTGTCAGCCACTATAAACTATATTATTTAATTAGTCTTCTTTTTTGTACATGAAAAAAAATCCTGTGAATTCAGTAGTATGTGTTACTTGATATGTACACATCCTGCCTCTCACAATCATACGGTCTTGTGAACACTTGCCTTGAGAACAAATGATTGGCACTTGCGTCCAATCAGTCACTATTGATATCTCGGCTCTTGTTGCAGAGATATACCCAGTAGTTTTATGGGATGTGGGCTATACATCAGGCATATTTTCTTGTTCAACAGCAGTAGTTTTTCAGCAGTAGAGGTTGCTGTCTGTAAAATCTACAAATATCAGTCCAGGTCTACCTGATTTATTAGTTCAATAGGTGTCCGATACCTAAGTAGAAGCTTGTTTACTCATAGTTATCTGTTAAGTGTGCAAGTTGATGGGGGTAACAGAACTAAATCAAAGTGAAAAGAAAAAGATATCTCTTCATGAGATGTTTTTTTAGTTGCTCATTTCTAAATCAAGTTTATTTGTCACATACATAGTCATACATGGTACAACTAGCAGTAAAATGCTTTGACAACTGTCTGCTCACATGAAACAAAAAATAAAAAAAGAACATGGAGTATCTGAAATATTTAGAAATGTATATAAGGTAAGAGCAAGATGAAATAAGCATAAGAAGATAAAGTGTGTTCTGAAATACTGATATTTAAAAAACTAAAAATAATCAAAACAATTAATACACATAAATATACACTATAGAACAGAAGTGAGCAGTAAGAATGAGGATTGTTGAATAAAGTGCAGAGTGCAAAATGTGCAACAAGTGGATGAAATGAATGCCTGAAATGTATAAACGTGCAACTAGTCCTATGTATGATGTGTGTGAGGTGGTCTTAGTTGCTGCCCTGGTTTAACACCTGAATGGCCTGCGGCGTCATCATGTGAGAAACTCACAATTTGCATTTTCATGAGGTTGCTGTGTGTAAAAAAAATGCAATACATGAAAATTAAAACTATGGTGCAAGCTGTATTAGTTGCTGTGAAGAACGTAACTCTTTAGGTGCTTCCAGCATTAGGTTCTGAATCAGCGCTCTGAAACAATAGCTTGGAGAACACTGATGTTAGTGGGCCAGGTACTTGTTGTGTATTATATGTTTTCCTTAGTGTGCTCCCATTTCCCAGACTTCTATTGATCAGGTCACCACAGAAGCCACCAGGAAGAGTGCTATCCTGCTTCTGTCAGAACTAATTAGATTGGATTAAAGAGAGACGGCCTGAGTTGACATTTTAGTAGTTCTACCTACGTTGCAGCTACACTCATTGTCCATTTTATCAGGTACACTGAACATATACTGTCATATACACAACTGCATGTTACAATACAAACACTAAATAAATACTTAATGCATAGTAAAAAAATGGCACACAAAAGAAAGAATAGCAGAAAAATGTATATATTCCTTTGGAAAGCATGCAGACTGAAAATCCTAACAGGCATATAAACAGAATGTTTGTACGGTAATTTCACTATTACTGCACAAACATTTGCATAGTGCAAATTTATCAGCCAACCGCTGATCAATGGAAAGGGGTGGCTACAAGGCCACTATTGGCCAGATATTATTTGGGTGGTGGATCATTGTGAGCCGAGGAGTGGCACTGCAGTGTGTGTGGGGCTGACATCTTTGTTTTAGTGTAACTGCTGGGATAAGAATGGTCCTAAAATTACAAATATCCAGCCAACAGATGTCCAGTGGTCAAAAATCTTTCCGCTGATAAAAGTTTAGTGGATGACTGTAACAAACTGTGCAGAAAAGGAAAAGCCACAGTCTTTAACTGATGGGCTACAGTGTCAACCAACAAGATACATAATAAAGTGGCCGGTAAGTGTACACAGTGTTCAGAAATTCCAGCAGCACTGTGCATATGATACACTTATATACACGCTAACATGCCATCACCATGTAAGTGTCACTGCTGTGAATCCATTGGGTGGAAAAGAGGGCTGGTAAATTGTGGAGCAACAGGTAGGCTAACTATAACTGTAAAGTCAGGAACTGAAACATGCACCTCATAAACTGTCTATAGTCTAAAGGGTAGGTAATAATTCTCTGCTAATAATAGTAATAACAATTACAACAACAACATTATTATTTTTATTATTATTATTATTATTATTATTGTTGTTGTTGTTGTTGTTGTTGTTCACCCTACAAGGTGTTCATTTTTAATAATAATAGATTTAAAAACTATAGGTTTTTGCTATCATTTGCCAAAGTGCATCTTTTGTAATTGTGTTGTAGCTGAAAATAGCCCCCACCAAGAAGCCAGTTACTCTCCAACAGCACTTCTAATTCTATTTAGTAGTGTTCCAAACGAAGGGCCTTATTTGATGATGCAGTAGACTGGCAGGAGTCTGAGTGCGGTGCTTGAGAAGATTACTCAAGCTGGCTTATTTACACTGCAGATCAGATTCAGAGGCCAGAGAGTGGACATAACAGTTCAGAGAGAGTGCTGAGGGTGAAAAACACAGGATTTGTGAGTTAAGTACTTGTGGGCAGCATTGCCTCAATGACAAAACTGGGTGTTCTAAATAAGCCTAAATTTAACAATCAGACATTCTATCTATCTATCCATCTATCTAGAGAAATACTACCACACCATGAAAAACTGAAAAGCAACATCATTTATATCTTCAGTGATTATCAGATATTCTTTATTAGTTACAAGCATTAAATGAATGTGCTAGACCAAATTTCTTTAGTGAGGCAACAATAGACTAATGTAATCCCTACAATTTTAACACAGGGCTAGTGGGTGATCTTAGAACTATTTTTGACAATACATACCTCCTAGATAATGCCACAGGCATGAGTAGTCTTAGAAAGCTCTTGAAATAATTATTTTTGATGCAGATTGACCCTCTGCTTAGCCAAAGTGTTATCTCTATTACTGGTTCATTTTAGAATGAGACTGTGACTAGGAGCTGGTATTGTAGGAACTTTTTAAATGTTTCATTTTAAAATACAAGGTGTTCACTGTGGCTGATGAGTGCTGAATCTCTCAGAAACAAAGTTGTTAGCATGTCCGGTTATACTGACTTTGATGACCGTGAATCTTCTACTAGAAGAGGTGCATGTGCAGGATGATGGGGGCAGCTGTAATTTTGCCAGCACACTTCATCACCCTGCTGTTTGTAGATGTCCTGGCAGACTACATCCAATGATCCAATGAAGACATTAGGGGTTTAGAACCACTGGTGGAGTAGAGAATCAGTGTGGTGATGCATGCTGCCCAAAATGAATACAGCTGCTTCATGTCAACACAAAGAGAGCTGTGTGTGTTAAAGTGATCAATCTGGCACTGCCAACAACTTGACCACCCGAGTGTGTCTCTAGTGGTACTGACTCTGCCCTCAGACCTGTACAGTCTGCCATTTGAGCTGCAGGTCAGATTACGTCCCAAAGAACAGGAAGCTCCAACAATGAAACGAGACAGGTACATCCACACCCTCTCTTCACTTTTGTCAACAATTTTCTCTCCTTCCTGCCTCTCTTTGACTCCGTGTCATTGATGACGCACGCTCGGATTCACATGCTCTAATTCCTTAACGGGATTGTCGATTCCCCGGATATCCAATTACATCCTGATTAAGTGAGATCAACCCATTAGGTCTGACAAACTAATGCAGCCCCCTCCACCTCTATGCCAAACTACAATGCCCCTCCCACCTACCCAATACCTTCATACTAACACACCACACTTGGTTCCAGTCATGGCGATGTGGTTCTTGAAATGTTGTAACAAATTTACCTGAAATCCTTATAGTATTAAAAACCCATATCAATCTTATGTTACCTGTGACCAGTGGTACTCCAAAACACAACAGCCTTTATCAAGACCACACCGAAATTTAGACAGGATCTTCTCAGTTGTTGCTTCTTACGTGGAAACCTTCTCATCACCATCATCTCCCTCATCATTTCCTTCACTGCAGGCTTCATGCGTTACTCCCTTCGTCCTTTGCTGTCTGAACTCACTCTTGTCATTTGACCCCATAACCTGATTTCCTACATCAATCGGTTTACCTGCTCTCTCTGCCCTGCTCTCAGCCACCCCTCCTTTACCTCCACTCTCTCTCTCTCCCCCTCTCTCTTCTCTCTCTCCATGTTTCCATCTTTAGGCTTTAGGATTGGAGGGGATGATCTCCTTCATCCCCTCCAATCCTCATCTGTTCTTCTCTAGAGGAAGCTGGAGAGAAAGAGAGTTTTTCACAGGTAAGTTGCAACCACTCTCTTGGTGGAACGCATGAGAGCAAGAGAGAGACGGGAGGACTGTGCCTTGGACTGAGGTGCACAAAAAAGTGGAGCTGCAAATACGGACTGAGGCACAGAGGAATTACGGTCGGGAAGAGGTGCTTAATCTTTTAACAAAAGGTGAGTGACTATTAAGGAGTTTTGGAGTCATCACCATGTGGGGTTTCTTGGAGCCAATCGAGTTATCATGGCTAGTGGTTATCAGCTGAAGGCCTTCTGAGATCTTTGGTTTCTTTAGGCATTTTCTTGTTTGGGTCAACCTTGACAAAGCTCCCACAAGTGCAGAACCTGGAAAACCTGGAAAACCTGAAAACGTAAAAATGCTGTGCCATGATGTGCAAACTATGAAATGTAATAGAAAAGAAGAGTTTATTGATTTCACCAAACATTACTGTGGTGCACTGTGCATCTGTGGATTATCTCAACAAGTTGCAAGGTATGAATTTTCTTCAGTTTTTGCAACTACTTGAAGATCATCATTGTAGCCTTGGCAAGGTATACCCCTGGTATTATGTACTCATAAGAAGAGCAAATCTGAGTTAGTTTTAAATACTCTAAATACCACCATATATTAAGTGACCCTGCACATCTTTTCTTTTGTTTGTCCCTTCCAAACACAACCACTCTCTAGTCAGTGGTAAAGAGCAGTTGGTAATCGGATGACAGAAGATTTGATTCCAAAGCTCCAGGTGGGGCTTAGGCCTTTCTCCTAACCTCCTGCCTCTTTCATCCCCTCTTTCGTCCAGCCCTTTACTACTCACCCTCTTTTCAGATGTTGCAGGGATTAGCGTTTGCATTTCTGAATTGGTCAAAAGCTATTAAATATCGAAACCATTACACCCATCATAGGACAGCAAGCTAGAGACACAGAGAAGATGGGTCTGCTATTTAAAAGCAAAAATAGTTCTTAAAGGTTATGTAGGATTGGCCAAAAGGTTCATCTGCATGTATGCCTGCTAGTTCTATGAAAAACATATTCAACAATTGTTTTTGACAGTTCTAGTCCTCAGTGATTGTTGCTTAAAGATCTGTTTAGTTAAGTCATTCAAATTTTTCTCAGTCTGTGGAAAACCAGCTGCATTTAGCGTAAAAACGCTGAAAGTTTTTCTGCTGAATTAAAAAATAATTGCATAAATCTGACAGTCGTTATGGTGTTTCCTCACCTATTGATTGGTCACACTATTAGATAGTCTTTAATTCAGCATAATAAAAAAACATATAAAAGTTGTGCCACATCTTTATTTTTCATAATTATTTTTTTATTTAATGTTTCCATAGAATTACATTGAAAGTTCAGAACAGTTTGTCCTGTCCTGTAAAGTTACTGTTTTGGAGATACTAGTTTTTCTTTGGACAGGTTGAATTTTATAATAATTAATGAAATTTACAGAAAACATCCATATTTAAGTTTTTTAATAAAGGAAAATCAATGAAATGTGTCATTTAACCACCTTTTGCAAATAACTGTATTTTGTGTATTTAGTTAATCATTAATCATCCCCAACGCAAAGGCATAACCTTTAGCCTCAAATAATTGCAGTGATTCTAGGTTTATACTTGCTTTTTTCTTTATAACTTGTTAACACCAGGATGTTATCACTTTTCTGTTGATGGTATCACGGTAAGGCACACTGGCAATAAATATTATTTGGTCACACTTGGTCAGGCTAACTAGGACATGATGGCTCTAATGCCAGGCACCATTAAACTTTAGTTTTTCACTGGAGAACTATAGTGTCCATTCTGCTTCTGATTTTCAGTTGCTGCTTTACTCCGTTTTTACCATCAGGAGTTAACCAATCCAACTAATCGCTACCATGGGTGAAATGGAGAAGATGAAAAAGGAGGCTGAGACCCTGAAGACGCAGATTGAGGTAAGACTTCATCACAGTTCTGATTTTAAAAAATGCACTCTCATTGACAAAGCAATTATTTACTACAATGTCTGCTAGGAGATCACAGAGAGGTTAATAGGACTAGCTATTACATTCCCAGTTTCACCAGTCAGAAATAAGTTGCTGATAATTCTTATCACTGTTGTATGTCCCCATCTCCTATCTGAGCTCATGAGAGAAGTTGGTAGTGTGCAACACTTGATGTATTTATGTTCTAAACTAACAAGGGTATGTCACATCTGGATTATAGCGTGGTTAGCACTCATGTTGGTGGAGATTAAATATTCTAGTTGATTATCTAAGTCAATTATTTCTCAAGCTTAATTTGTATACTGCTTTTGCCTACTCATACTTTTCTGTGAAGCCACACAATAATCTAAGGGTCTTTTGCAGCTAGATCAGTTGCAGCTTCCTCTTCTCTTGTTGTGTTATGTGTAATAGAATACATTTCACTGTATTCACTCATTGCTATAAGACAAATACTTAGAAAATCCTAAATAGACTTAACAAATACAGCTGAATACGTGCTTTTCTAAATATTACTTTGTGGGCCTGTTTTATATACTATCTATCCTATCTACTTTTACAACCCAAACTGTGGAATATAATGTACCAACAGTACCCTCCAGCTGACTCATTTTATATAGATTTTTATGGTTGTCTGTGATAGACCAATATTTGTTTCGTCAAATATCAAATCTAGAAAGGTTTCAAAAACTACTAATTTGTAGAATCAGAGTTAGAATCAGAATGTTACACAAGACTGTTACATATGGATCTACAGGAATAATATTTCAGTATCACTTTGTATGCGTAGGTTCACAAATAGACACTTATAGTTTAAGGGGCTAATCTGAAATCTCATAGCTGGATGTTACACAGCAAGAAAAGTAAATTCAAAATTTTTCCCAGAATACAAACCATTCAGTTCCTCTTACTTCTACAGTACTGTAGGGACATCATCTGTAATTCACACTTCTTTTACTAGGCGGCCCGCAAGGCAGCCCATGACACAGACATGGCCAGCGCTGCTTCTGGAGTGGCCCCTGCCCCCACTATACAACTGAAGACCAGAAGGACACTGAAGGGTCATCTGGCCAAAATCTATGCCCTGCACTGGGCTACAGATAGCAAGTGAGTTATGTTCACATTCTAACATATCGTCACCTTGTATCTAAATAATTTTTATTATTTGTTTATTTATTGAATAATTGCCAGCTGTTCTTTCCACTATGTCAGGAATAGACAAATGGCCCAAAACTCCTTAAATAAAGTTGGACAAAAATTTTTTGTGTCTTACATTATGCCACACTGTGCAAAAGTCAGTATAAAAAAGTATTTTTCAGAGCAAATAACTTGTACTGTTAAATGTTAAACCGTTTCTAATTCATCAGAGATAATATTGGGTAACCAGCTTTATGCATTCCAGCGCATCATGCACGTTCTTGTGGACAAAAATTAGGCTCCAGCTTTTCATAGAACTTGATTTTAATGGAAGAAGAGCAGTACATTGTGTTTTAGGGGAGAGACAGTATATGACATCTGTGACAATCTCAGCGCTGCACCTCTTTACCCATGTGTGGGTTGGTAATGTACCGTGATGTCAAGTCCTGTGACCCTCTGCAGCTAAGCCCTAATCTTCCTAGCCCTGTTAGGATTTCCTTTGCTGCACCCTGCTCCATCTTGTGGTCATCTTGAATCCCCTTTGATGATTAGTTGGATCAATTATCTGGCTCAGGGTTCTAAAATAGCCACAGACTTTGTGGAATTTGTGGAGAACAAGGAGCATTGAGATTTTTTTCCCTTTGTATTTAGAGCTTATTGCATTGTTCTAGCATAATGTCTGAATGCATGAGCATGAGAAGAGAATCATCTTCATGTAGGCTGTAATAAATCCATCATCCACAAGAGGGTGTGCATTACTAAATAACTACTATAACTACACAGTTAACACATATAAACGCATATGCTAAAAACTGCATTAAACTCACATGCAAACATATCATTTATACATAACACATGCAAACATATCATTTATAGGACTACATACTGTACTATAGTTCAGTGTCAGGAGAAAAATCTGAAAATGCATATATGTATTTTTATCTATCTATCTATCTATCTATCTATCTATCTATCTATTTATCTATCTATCTATCTATCTATCTATCTATCTATCTATCTATCTATCTATCTATCTATCTGCCATTCTGTTTAGGAGGCTTACTTTTTTACAGAAATCTACAGTCTTAAGTCCTAGAAGGTAGTTGCATTTCCTGCATCTTACAATACAAATAATTACAATTACAAATTTAGATTTCTCAATCATTAAAACCATCCTCAGCGATAGTTTCTTGCCAGCTACAACTTCATACCCACAGCGTTTAGTTGTCATCTCCCAGTTTAAGAGTGGACCCACCCGTGGATACTTTTTTTTTGACCTGAAGCAAGAGTGGAGCTTGATTTTTCCTTTGCCTCAATGATAAAACCTTTAAGTATAGTTTATCTGATGGTGGAAGATTTGGTGGTTTACCAGTTCAGTTTTCTCTGGATCTTTACACTAGGATTCTGGAATGTCCTTATTGTCCTTTGCAGTTGGAATATGTAGAATATGTAGTCCTCTTAAAAATGTTTCCTGATAAAATGTGTTTCCTGCACTGTAATAGCTGTTTTGACAATTGTAATTAATGAAGAGTGATCTTTTTATGCACAGTCCTGTAATAGTGCCAAAAGTTAAATTGTTTCAAATGTATTGTGGATTCAAGATAAATTGTATTATCTATAAGGTCCTTAACATCGACTTCCTAGAAACTTTCTTGTAACGCGGCAAGAGAAAAGAACAACACTTCTCCACTTGCTCACCATTATCCTCATTGTTTCATACTACTTCATACTACTTTCATCCTACTTCTCTTGTTGTCAGGCTTATGGTCAGTGCCTCACAGGATGGTAAACTCCTTATATGGGATACCCACTCAGGAAACAAGGTGAGACTGAGGCAAATATGTCCTCATAGACACTTGATTCAGAGAACCTTGACACATGAAAGAACATTTACTGTATATGCCACTCTGCTGATGTTGTTAACAGCTCAATTGTGAGAAGCAGGATGTGAGCAATCAAATATATTACCCAATCAAATGTACACAAATAATAGTTAAATAGAATATTGTTAGCATTTTGTACCAACTGAAACAAACTATGACTTACCTATAAGCTTTGATGTGAGTCAGCAAACATCTGTGTTCACCTCAGTTCACCTGCTTTCTGTTGTTGGCCTGTAACCTATTGTTTAATTAGCTTGTACAGATTATAGACACAGCAGGTGAACTGACGTGCAAAATGTGCTCAACACCAGGAATTTAGCTTAGTGGGTCAGAGTTGATAAATAAACACCTAAACTACTTATATAATAGTTTGTTTTTTACTTTAGTGAATTAATATCATACATAATATTAGGGACAGTTTCTTTAGGTAACTAAACTTGTGTAAAGGTTTAGGTGCTCGTATTGTTGATTTTCTAAAGGAAAGTAAGTTAACACATACTCTTCAGAGAACAAAGTATATTGTGTTTTCTTTACATTTTAGTGCATTATTTCTATTTATTTCTATTCAGTTCAGCAAATAAACAGGTGTGCAGTAATATGTGTAGAAGGGTGTTCTCTGTAGAGGATGTTTTAACTTATTTTCACTTCACGTCATTGGGCGGGGGGCACCCACATTTTTTTCATATGACTTCATATAAACATTCCTGACAACAACATACACTCTGTCTCACTCTTTTTCAACACATTGCAATACTGAGTTAACCCAAATAAAATATCCCTCCTCTTTCTTGGCAGATGAATGCAGTTCCCCTTAAGTCCTCGTGGGTGATGACTTGTGGATATTCCCCCTCTGGAAATCTTGTGGCCAGTGGTGGTCTTGATAACATGTGTACTGTCTACAACTTGAAGACGCCTGTTGTCAAGATTGTGAAAGAATTGGACGCGCACACAGGTATAGTACAGGTCTTTCCCAAGTCTTCTCATTCTCTTCTGTTATTATAGTCAGTTGGAATATATCTGGAATCAGTTGATCAGTTGTCCTGCATGGTTTTACTGGGTAGTACTTAGCAATGCTTTAAATGTTACAGTGAATTGCATATCTCTTATCTGACATCGCTGTTGCTAAATATTTTATACAGGTTACCTGTCCTGCGCTCGCTTCCTTAGTGACAATGAAATTCTCACTTCATCTGGTGATACCACCTGGTAAGAGTCACAGGTGCTACAAGAACACATTTAACATGTTATATGATTGCAATAACCATTAAAAAATGTTCTAACAAGCAGACAGTTGCCCTATTTTATGATAGTCTAGGTAAAGTTTACTATGTAAAGTACTTACCTTTAAATGCATACATTTTAAGCATTCTCTAATGTTTGAAGTGTATGTATTTATGTATGTATAACTGTATTATTTAATATAAATAATTTAGTTGTGCTTTTTTCAAACTTAAATTGCACTTGGTTTAAATATGCAATTTGTAGACATAACTGTTATAGTTGTTATTGGTTATTGGCATTGGTTAAACTGCAAGAAAATGTATTTTGCATTCAATTTTCCATATAACCAATAACACTTATGTTCAAACAAGCAAAAACATCTATCAATTTTGACGATTTTTATTTTTCTACATCATTTAAACGAAGCAGCTGTATGATATTGTATTAAAAAGTTGAATGGACCACTAGAAATGCTCCAAAATAGCTTGGAAAATTCTGATTCCATTGACTTTCTTTTAAAGTGAAGACAATCGTTGTCCTCTCCTGTAAAGACCTGTAAAGAGATATTCCTAAATTTCAAGTATAGAGTTACATTTATAGTCAGGATTAACAATTTTATACAATTTCTATCTATATTTAAATTTACTTTATATCTTCAAGTATATCTTCTGTGCTCTCAATACATTTTCTGTTCTAAATTGGAACAATATATGTTGGAGTGTAGTTAATTTAAGCAAATGCTAAGACACAAATTCCACATTGGCATACCCATATTAGTTATTGACTGCTATAGTGCAGCTGAAGTTCTGGCTCTGTTCTTGATCTACATGTTTTCATTCTCTCCATCCACCCATCAACCCCCATTCCCTCTCAGTGCTCTGTGGGATATAGAGACAGGAAAGCAGAAGACAGTCTTCCTGAACCATGTGGGTGACTGTATGTGTCTAGCTCTATCCAATGACATGAATATGTTCGTCTCTGGGGCCTGTGACTCTTTGGCTAAGCTGTGGGACATCAGGGATGGCCAGTGCAAGCAGACCTTCCAAGGACATACCAGTGACGTCAATGCCATTTGTGTGAGTGTGGGGAGTCAAACCAGGGGTGTTTTTTGCCAAACTTGACAGAGAAGCACTGTCAAAAAAAATGCACTGAGGACAGTAAAATATTGCATTGCCTGTACAAAATAGATTCTTAGTTAAAGCATCAATTTTATACTTTCTGAAAGCGAAATGAGGCCAAAATGGGGTATCTAGAGAGGCCTACCAACTTTAATCTTGTTCTTATAATCTGTCAGGCCATGTATGTAGTACAAGTAATACAAACTTTCTATTATAATAATGGTTTAAAGAAAGTTGCTACAGTTAATTGGATGAAATAAGATTTACCATTTCTAGCAGTAAAGCAGAGACTACTGCACTCTAGAGACCACTGTAGGGTGTGAGTGGGCATGTTCACAACAGATGTATTGATGATTAGGTTTTCCAGTTTTTTAAAACAGTTTAAAACAGCAAGCTTTAAACGGACAGTACACATGCATGATCTTAAAACATCACATTGGATGGTGCATTGACCTTCTCTTTCATTTCCTAGTTCTTCCCCAATGGAAACGCTTTCGCCACTGGCTCAGATGACTGCACCTGCAAGATGTTTGACATCCGCTCTGATCAGGAAGTGATTGGCTTCCAAGACGGCCAGCTCAACAGTGGCGTTACATCGCTGGCTCTGTCCATGTCTGGCCGCCTCATGTTTGCTGGCTATGACAACTTCAACTGCAACATTTGGGACTCCCTGAAGGGCGAGAAAGTTGGTAAGTGGTGAGAGTGAACAATGAAAGGTGGACAAATAGTCCCTAAGTCCCCACGTGTGCTTTGTGTTCTGCCCCATATTATCTATGTCAGGTTTTTGCATTTACATTAAACTGTGCTTTATGTACCTAGCCTAGACACATAGGCACAGTGGGGATAGAGTATGAGTGTTTGCAAACATAGAAAAAGATGAGAAAATGCAATCTGACCTAAATACTTGGGGCTGAATTTCCTAACCAATTGAACCAAAATTTAAGTTAAAACTGATTTTTCTGACATATCTGACCACTGACATATCTAATCTAACGTGAGACTTAACGGTCCAAGAAACCTAAATCCATGACTGCTTTTAGGCTAATGATGGTCCTGTGGTGCGCAGAATAACTTTCCTGTGTCTGCAGGTACTACAGAACCGCTCCTCTTATCTAAACCAGGTGGTTTTGTTGTGGGGGTAAAACAAGGTCATTATAGGAAAGCATCCAGTTGACAGGCATCTTAGCAACGGCCCTGGAATATTATTTACACACGTACAAGACCAAGCTCCTATCTCTTTAAATGGAGAGTGATCTATAATCTATATATTGTGTCAAGCCATGAATCTGACAACAGTAACTACCTAAAAGAGAGAAGCTGGTAAGCTTTAGCCTAATTAGTATGCTAACTGCTCCATTCGCACAGTTCAATTCTGGCTAAGTGAAGCACCACTGACATAAAATAATGACTAAATATAAGAGAGCAAGGTCAATCAACTGATGTTAGAGGGACAGATTGCTTAGATGCAATCTGCTCAGTGGTGTTTGGATCTGCAACTTCTCAGCTAAGCAAACAATAGATAACAAGCAAACAACAGATAACAAACAATAGATAAAAAGTGTAGATAACAGGCTAAAGGTTCACATACCAGCCTATAGGTTCAATGCAGATTAACTGAGTCTGCTGACACAAGTGTAGTCAATAAATAGTCTGAGAGAGCAAAGTTGTGTTGAATGAAGTGAAAATTAGTGTTTGTAGACACATTTAGAGGATAAAGATTCTGAGTGCATAGTCAAGTGATTGTTGTTGAAGTTAGCCACAGTAGTATGTTGTCACTGCAGAGAAACTCACCATCAGAGAAAGGTTTTCCAGTCCATAATAGATTATGTAACTTAAGAAATATAAGACTTGCTGTTATTGAGTTCATAAGTTTGGTCATACATAGGAACTGAATAATATACAGTCTACATGAGAAAAACTAAAGATGCTTGATGCATGTTGTTCAGCACATGTTCAGACAGAATTTGCAGTATGTTTAAACAAAAAATATAAATTATTGTTTAAATTATTCTGTACATTTGTGGTTTTTATTCATATTTTAAATGCAGTGTCATATATCATTTATAAATAATACTTTTGGAAAGAGAGACCGGCCCTTAGGTATTTTGATATCGTCTGATCAGGCCCCCTTTGAAAAAAGTTTGTGCTAACGTTTTGTCAAAATTCAAAATAATGCGAAAAATTCAGTTTGTGGAAACATCCATTCACATCGTCTGCCGTGATAGTCAAACTGCATTTGTGCCGCACGTGTCAAATTCACAGTCACAGGACAAACTGTGCAGGGTGTCCACAAAACAAAAAAACCTTAGGAAAAGTTATACCTGTATATAAAAACATACGAAAATGAAGTAAAATATTAGTTTTATCAAGTTAGTAACTAATCAAATTGCAAACTAATTTTAACACTGATTTTATTTGTGATTGTCACCAGTAGGCAGGAAAAACTAAAGGGGTTCTTGAACATGTTAGATAGATAGATAGATAGATAGATAGATAGATAGATAGATAGATAGATAGATAGATAGATAGATAGATAGATAGATAGATAGATAGATAGATAGATAGATAGATAGATAGATAGATAGATAGATCTTTATTGATCCCTTTGGGAGGGTTCCCTCAGGGAAATGAACATTCCAGTAGCATCACAATAAATTACAATAAACACACAAGAAACAAATGGGGACTAACTGGGGAGGTATTGGGTATTGCACACTATTATTGCACTTGTTTAATGTTTAATGTTACCGATGTTATTGCACTTGTTTATGTTAACTAGTGTTATTGCACTTAGTCCGGTTGTGTTATTATCAGTCTACTGCTCCATCCCATCCTCTGTCCTCCTGTGACCCCTCCCCTGCAGAGAGGAGTTGTACAGTCTGATGGCATGAAGGACAAAGGAGTTTTTGAGTCTGTTGGTTCTGCACTTGGGTAGGAGCAGTCGGTCACTGAACAGACTCCTCTGGTTGCTGATGACGGTGTGCAAAGGATGACTGGCATCGTCCATAAAATGTCCAGAAGTTTGTCCATTGTCTTCTTCTCTGCCACCGTCACCAGAGAGTCCAGTTTCAGGTCGATCACTGAGCCAGTCCGCTTGATCAGTTTGTCCAGCCTGGATGTGTCCTTCTTGGATGTGCTGCCTCCGCAGGACACCACTGTGTAAAACAGGACAC
The DNA here is from genome assembly GCA_021613375.1 of Megaleporinus macrocephalus. NCBI lineage: Eukaryota > Metazoa > Chordata > Actinopteri > Characiformes > Anostomidae > Megaleporinus > Megaleporinus macrocephalus. The sequence continues at coordinate 26,075,721 of CM038703.1, forward strand.
TGGCCACCACAGACTGATAGAACATCCACAGGAGTTTTCTGCAGATGCCAAAGGACTGCAGCCTACTCAGAAAGTACAGCCTACTCTGTACTTTCCTGTACAGGTGCTCAGTGTTAGCAGTCCAGTCTAGCTTGCTGTCCAGCCACAGCGCGAGGTACTTGTAGGAGTAGGACTCCACAGTCTCCACCTCAGCTCCCTCTATCAGAACTGGTTGTGACCTTGGTCTGGACCTCCCAAAGTCAATGACCAGTTCCTTGGTCTTTGAGGTGTTGAGCTGCAGGTGGTTGCTATGGCACCAAACAGCAAAGTCCCTCACCAGGTTCCTGTACTCCTCCTCTCGATCATCCCTGATACACCCACAATAGCTGTGTCATCAGCAAACCTCTGAATGTGACACAGCTCAGAGTTTTAGCAGAAGTCCGCGGTGTACAGGGTGAAGAGGAGAGGTGCCAACACTGTGCCCTGGGGTGCCCCTGGGGTGTTGATCAAGCATGCTCATCAAATAATTTTTCCAGCTTTTGAGTGTTTTACCATATCTAGTCTTTTCTTCTGTTCATTCACACTTTTACTCGATGTTTAATAGCCTATAACAGTCACGTCTTGTATCATACTATGTTTATTTAACCTATAACCAGGGAACCATTCCTTACTGTTCTTTCGTCCACCTGTTCTTTTACAGGAGTGCTCTCTGGCCACGATAACAGGGTGAGCTGCACCGGAGTGCCACCAGATGGTATGTGTGTGTGCACTGGCTCATGGGACAGTTTCTTGAAGATCTGGAACTGAACTGGTCCAGCGGCAAAGACCCAGAGAAGGAGAGGAAGAGCATGAGAGAAAAATCAGAGATAGAGCTAGAGTTGGAGGGCAGAGGTAAAGAAACTGGGAGAGAAAAAAATTGCCACTGTTCAGGTATTAAGACAGTGTCTGGAGTTGTTTTTCAAACAAAGCATGTCACAAAACCTTTTTTCTCTTTCTCTTTCTTGCTCCTGAGTTCTGGAAGTCAGATGGGGTATAAAAGGAATTGTAAACATCCTCTTAAACACAGCAAGATGCAACATATTTTAAGATGAAGAGTGAAATATATTCATTTATTGCATCATGACAAACACAAAAATAGCATTGGAAGGAATACATGCTAAATATATTTAATATTTTATTGTACAAGGAATACCAATTACATAATAGATTTTTTGACGAATAATGCAACAAACAAGATAAAATGAGAATAAATCGTTTAAAAACGAATTACTAATTAACAGATCGCATAAAAATCTAGATTTTACAGTATTTTTTTGTCTCAGGGCTGAATGTCCACATTGTTAGATAAAAGTTTGTATGTAAATTTGTATATTTTAGCTCATTTGATAGGGTGCAGAGGTAATGTACAGCTCCTTTTGTCCCGCACCCACAGTTTACAAGTACAGTACAACAGAACAGCTACCATTTTGATGCATTGAAAATGCTGGACACTCGCCCATTGGGCTGTCTAAGGCCACTGCCCACTATTTATTATGTGAATCCTAGATATGAAACTTAATAAAGTGTTATTCAGTCCATCAAACATTTCCTTTCATGGACTTTCATCCTCCAGGCTGCCACATTGTGTACAACAAAATGTTTGTGTAAGCTATTCACATATTCATAAACAGTCACTTTCACTTCTGCTGAATTTTGTAGTACTTTTACATTACCTCAATCTCTCCCAAATAAAAACCAATAATGCATTGAAATGCTGTTAAAATCTTTCTAATAAACTTAGAATTCTGCATGAAACAATACTATGTGTATCTATCCACATATTTTTGAGCCATAGTTTTTGGAATAATGCCAGACCACATGCATTTTATCCACTTGTTTTGAAATCGGTACAGTCATCTTTCAGGTGGGATCATTTTTAAAATAATATCTTTATTTATAGCTTTTCAAAGATTGTGCTGAAAATATTGAGTAGATATAATGTATGATTACACCTTTGGAAAACTGTAAAATGTTTTTTTCTGCTCTTCGAACCAAAGAAGACACTTTGATGAACATAATGAAATGAAACACAAACATATTACCAGTCAAAATGGCTGTTTATGATGCTGTTTTTTTTATTAAATCATAACACTGATAATTAAATCCTAGGCCACATCTTATGTGACTGAATGTATGACCTACAATACTGTGCAGAAGTCAGAGACCACTCTATTTATTTAATCTTCTTTTTTTTGTCTTTTTCCTTTTCCTTCTCTTGATTTGTCTATTTGCTCCTTGATGGCTACACATACTTTAAGACCTGTCGCAGTGAGTTGACTTTTCACAGTGGAAGGATGAAGGGATTTCTGATTTTCTCGTACCATTTTTTTCTTAAACTTTACCCGTCTTTATGCAAATGAATTATCGCATGTCTAATAACTTGCGTTTATTGGCCATTTTGACTGGAAATTTATTCATTTTTTAGCTGTTGTTTTATTTAATAACTTGTAAACTGAAACACCAGACATTTGGTGTTTTAGATGTTTTATTCAGCAATATTTTTATTTATTAATTTCAAGTTTGTGGGGGAACAATTTAAATGAGAAATAAAGAGCATGTAATTCTTGATTAGTTATCATTTCCTGTTTCCATGGTTTGAATATGAGGCATATTGGGTGTTATTAAAAATAATTCTTGATGTTCTGCAGTTTTCTTCATTATAATGAAATCATCTACAGGTCTGTTGCTGCCATGCTGACCACAACTTCATTAGAAAACATTAGTGTACAGATAATTGGGCCAAAGCAGGGTTGGGAGATTAGTGACTACCTGTTAAATGATGTAATAGTTACCAAATTCAAAAAATTCAAAAAAAGTAAAACAATTTACAATTACATAAAGAAAACAATAATTTAACAATAATTTAACACAAAACCCACCAAACACAAAAACTGCAGAAGCAGAATGGAAGGTGGCAATTAAATATTTTATAGACCACAAAAACAGTCAATGATATCAGATTTAAAAATCAAAATTGATTTACTAAAATCTGATTTAGAAATCGAAATAGAAAAAAACATGTAGAACATAAAGATGATAAAATTTGTATAACAATACATTTGTTTGGGTTTAGACACGTATAATCACTGAAGTTCAGAAATCATGCACATGGAGCTTTTAGAATCACAAGGGAACCAGTAATGCATGTAGAATGAGCCAGTACACTTGATTTTCATATATGCCTTGTTTGTCAAAACTCATGACAAATGTTAAAAGATCACTCCGGTGATCTTCTAGGTCTTCTTTTTTCCTTCATCAACTCGTAAATAGTACTCAGTATTAAAACTCTTCTGTCAGCTTAAAGGCTGAACTGGCTCATAAGGTTTACTGATGCATCATGCGTGGACAAATCAGATTGTATCTGAGCTGATCTCAAATACAAATAAATACAAATAAATTCACATATTTACAACATTGCCCATTACTTTTGCAATTAGAAAACAAAATCACACATGCAAAAATTGGACAAAACTGTAACAAAAAACAGTTACTAATGTTTATCCTGGTTACATAACACTGTTGTGTTTATTCTGTTACTACCAGCTCTGCAGCTGCCTCAGAGTATCCCTTAACACTAGCAATGCTTTTCTATCAGTTGTAATAAGAAAAAAATGTCTGCATACTATAGTGTGCATGACACGCAAGAGGCCTGGACATGCAGAATGACAATGCGCAGAGCACCTTGGGAGCATAAGGCTTGCAAGGACTGTCACTACCTGATCTGCGACCCCTGCCCACTTTACATTTTATGCTGCTAGCCCATCTGTAATCTACATACATGCATTTTTCACAACATCATGTGTGCACATTAGCCTGTGGTGTTTGATCCTGAAACCACTATATAAACTGCCTCATTCTCGTTAGAGCCAAAGGAGGTGAGAGGGATGTGGGATGTTACCGTTGTTTAGCAATGAGAGCATAAATGTGGCTGAATCTGAAAAAGAGACCCCTTTTGCCTCACATATTGCATCCCATAGACCATGAAATGATGGCTTCTCTCCACCTAAATATTTTATTAAATGTCAGCAAAGATGACATATGACTGAAAGGGCTTTTACTTAAACATTTACTGTGTCGTTTGTTGAATAAAGCTGCTATTTAATGACTTACATAGTGCACACATAGGGAACAGGAAGATTTCTGAGCCTGTATTTTGCCCCGCTTTGCTAATGCCGTGGACTAACTTGTGCAAGGCAAAAACACTAAACACTATGTTTTCATGTGTTCTAAATAAGTAGGATTTCTCCCCAGCTGAACACAGAAGAGTGCCTGTGCCTGTAAAAGTAATGACAGTGGTGCGCATGCACAGAGCAGCAGAATTAGACGATGCAGGTCCATTTCTTTATAAATAGTTGGTCATGCTAGTATACTGTGTATATGTGTTTATACTTGGCTTTGTTGTGCCACACTGGAGCTGGATGATGGGTCTGGGTCTCCACCAATTTTCAGTATTTTTTTATGAATTTAATATAGTTTGCTTATGTAGACCCAAGGCCATGCTTACAATGCAAACTGAGGGAGGACAAAAGGCTCTCCCAAGCATGAGTAATCGGGTTGACAAAGGTACAAGCCTGCACTAAAGCTTCTCACATTTTAAGCTCAGGATGACTACTTAAAATTGGCTCGCATCGGCTTTTTGTATTCAGGAGCGGACATGGCAGAGCTGGAGGATGGCATTTTAGGCCTTTTATAGAAAAATGTTTCACAGAAATGACGCTATGTGCTTGTTTTAATGCTATGTGCTTGTTTCATTCTTTTATTTTTTCTGTTCATTAAAATACAAACAAAATTCAAATGCATACATTAATTCATTTAAAATCATATCATGAAATTTATTTGTAAAGACAGTTTGGATTTGGTGGCAGTTTTCCTTCATAGCCCATTTCACTTAAATTGTAGCAAATTCAAAAGTAAACTGAACAACAGTGAAACTGATAGAACAAAGTTCATGTAGTGTTCATATACAAGGGTAACCCTATATAGGTAACAGAGTGCATATATGTTATATAGTATTACACTTACATAAAATTTTAGGTTTGGATCACCTTATAACCTTGGCTTGATAATGGACACCTCCTTCATTAGAAACCACAGCCCTGCAAACACAATTACGTTGCGATAACGGTGTGACAGTGTACTGTTTTGGTGTCCACAACATAGTGCTAACATACGTTTCATTATATCCATGAAATCCATGGAATTTTGTAAAGTTGCCAACATGTAGAAATATTAATACCACAAAACACCGTTATTTAGTAATGACGTAAACAGCACAATATTTGGCAACGTTGTAGAGACGTTGTAAGAAAGTAGACGACGTTGTGATCACTGTGTGTGTTTGATGGGCTTATGACGTCACGGGAACATTATGGGAACATTAGTTATGATGGAAGCGCGATTGAAAAAACGGTCACGCGCTTTTTTCTGATTGGTTAACGTTTGAAAGCCCCGCCTCTATACCGGAATGACGCCAAACCTCGACACCATAAGCCAATCATTCGCTGCGTTCGTCGTAAGGGGGCGTCAGCCAATCCCATGGTGTAGTTTAAGCCCCTTGTGTTGCTGTGGTAACCTCAGACCTGCGCTTTGGCTTTATTTACTTGAGCAGTTTGCAGACATGTCGGCCAGAAGATTTTTTGTTGGAGGAAACTGGAAGATGAATGGAAACAAGGAGAGTCTTGGCGAACTTATAACGACGCTGAACACGGCCAGCCTCCACGATGAAGCAGGTATCGTTTAGGTGTATAACACACGAAGCCGCAGCAGCAGTTCTGATGCACTGACCGCCAAAGTCCGTCCTCTCCGCAGTCAGACGCTCTGGCGTACAAAACCGCATAGGTGTGATGGGCGATGATGACGGTTTTGTAAAACTGGTGGGGAAGTGACTACGTGTGGAGGTGCAGCCTGCCATTTTGGCACTGGCCCGTGACTCGACATTAAGGATGCTCAGTCTGAGAAGCTGAGAAGAATGTTTTTCTAATTGTTGACCGCTCGCTTTATGAATCGCTGTGTTTAAAAAAATGTCCCACTATGAACCTGCAGAGTTCCTATTTGTATTTAATCCCCCTCACATACTAAAACATACCCCAAAACACCCTTAAAAAATACAACAGCTATATAAACAAAAGAAATGGGGGATTCTATAAGAATTCTGTTTAAAATGTCAATGGCATATTTGTCCTGTGTTCTTGTTTTTTTTTCCTTGTACAGTAGCTTAATATTTAATATGACGTGACTATAGGCTAATCAAATGTTGTTATTATTATTATTATTATTATTATTACCTTTAGATGGTAAAACAGACCAATAGACTTAACAGTATGAGCGTAGACTACATTCACATTTAGCTGTGCAGTTATTTGTAAGCTAGCAGGACTTATTAATGTCAAATTCTAAAATAAAAATAATGTAAGCCATAGAAATAATAAAATGAGAGAGATAATGAAAATTGCTTTATATTGGCACCTTAGAACAGCCTCCACTATTCTAGGAAGGCTTTACAGTAGATTGTGAAACATCTTTTTTTTTTGTCTGCAGAGGTGGTGTGCGGAGCCCCCTCTATTTACCTGGATTATGCCAGGTCCAACCTGGACCCCAAGATTGGTGTAGCTGCCCAAAACTGCTACAAGGTGGCCAAAGGTGCCTTTACCGGCGAGATCAGGTACAATCTGTTATTTTTTAGTTCATTATATACATTTTGATGAGTGTCATACGTGTCAATCTTTCATGTTAATACTGTAATGACACCAACCATTCTTAACCACATCCTGATAATATAGCCCAGCAATGATCAAGGACTGCGGTGTAGACTGGGTTATTCTTGGCCATTCGGAGAGGAGACACGTATTTGGTGAAAGTGATGAGGTAAATTGCAGCTGCAGTGAGTGCTGAAACAAGCAGTACATTGTGTGCCTGTAAACTGGTAGTTGTGGTTTATTACGAACTTTCTGTAAATGGTCACATACAGTCTGCATGCAGTTGTCCAGTGTTCTACAGGTATCAGCAATACCCATGATATACTGATGTATGTATGAAAAGCATTATCACAGTAACACTAACATGCTTTGATATTGGCCCAGCATTCTGTTCGTACTTTCTATGCCATTTTTTGTCCTTTTTTTCAATAAGTGCTGTCTTTCAGCTGATTGGTCAGAAGGTGGCTCATGCACTGGAAAGCGGTTTGGGAGTGATTGCGTGTATTGGGGAAAAGCTGGAGGAAAGAGAGGCAGGGACCACAGAGGAGGTGGTGTTCTCCCAGACCAAAGTCATTGCAGGTAATAAAGACCTGTTAGACCTGTTAGAAAAGAAGGCTGATTGGCTGATTCACTGCATGTATTTTGTGAGTAATCTGCAAATTACTGTAGATGTATGTAGATATTTTTAATTGTGAATTCCAAACATTTTTATACATAATTAAATTGCTACAATATAATCACAGTAGTACCTTAATGTAAACACACTGCTGTAGAGTAACTTGAAAATGATTCTGAATTATTCACTGTGTTGGTGATAGAAGCTAAATCTCACCTATTAAAGGAAAAATTTAAATTTAAACTGGCCACTTTTCATATTCATGCCAGCATAGAAAGTAGGAGCATTTGTTACAAATACAGTAACATTAGAATAAATGCAAATAAATTGCAAATAAAAAACAATTTAAAATATCCACAAGGAAGTGTGGTATTTACAGTCACCATCCAGTGCCTGTTTTAGCTAACCAATCTTTTATTAAAAGAAGTCAGGTGCTGCTGATGGAAATCAACAAATCTTTGCAATGACTGAGGAGAATTAAGAAGTCAGGAATAACTTTACCTGCCTTTATTGTTTTACTCTACTCCATGCTCCAAATTCGGTTTAAAATTGTTAGTAAACAACATAAAGATTAAAAATATAATAATATAACTCTGCTGTATTTCTAGGTCACTACTCAAATTAAGCAAATTTGGGGAAAAACCTTTTGTTAAGGCTTTTGTACAAAATGTCATTATTTTGTTGTTGTCTTTCCTTTCAAGTGAAATATTTCAGAGATTGTACTTTTCAAATTAGGTTCAGTTTTTTTTGTACAAATCAGTTAAAAAATCTCAATTAGAAGCATTTTCAGTAGGTGTCTTAGATGTTTGGACTTCCCTGTATACAATGATTTGAGAATAGTTCACTTAATAATAATAATAATAATAATAATTATTATTATTATTATTATTATTATTATTATTATTATTATTATTATTATTAATTGTCTCTTATTTTTTAGAATCAAATTTTTTATGAGCAGTAATGGGCTGACAATCACCTATATCCGTGTGCCTAGAGACATTGTCGGAAATGCTGGTGGGAATTTTATAACGTGTCTTTTATTTGTGACCCTTTGCAGACAATGTGAGCGACTGGGGTAAAGTGGTGTTGGCATATGAGCCTGTATGGGCTATTGGCACTGGCAAAACTGCCACACCAGAACAGGTGGGCATATATGAGACATTCCTTTGTTCATATGTTAATATACTTTTCACCCTTATTTTCACTTGTAGGTTGATGTGTGCTTCAGAAATTAAATGAGCTCATACATTGATGATCAACATACCCATTGTGTTCCCCGCCCATTCCCATATTTTGAAATGTTTTGAAACAGTGATTCATTAATTAAATGGATGGTACTAAAGAGTTCATATAAATATTGCATGGTGACCAAACATAACAGGAAAACAGTATGTACACAAATGTGCTCAGGAAATCCGGAAGTCCAAAGAAGCAGGATTGACAGCAGGATTTCCTTTGTGAGAGTATTAAGACAAAAGAACTGATCTTATGAGGCTAAATGGCAAGACAAAGGTCAGCAGGTTTAAAGTCTTTAAAGGATGTGTGGTTTGTTGCATATTTGTATGTGTTGGGGAACTAAGAAGTAATATGTTGAAATTCTTCATAAGCATGTGCTTGCCTTGTAGTAATTTACAGAGAACATGGTAAACATCTCTTTTAGTGATATTTAGCGCAGGAAACTAGTTTGTTGAATTTATGATTGTTGATTTTATGTTGTATTTCGTCAGTATTCACTAAAGCAAAGTACTGTGCAAAATAAAAAAATATAGGGTTTAGGTTAAGGCTCTGTACATGTCTGTCAAGATTTTCCACACCAAAGTTGACAAGCTATTTTTAAATGGGCCTCATTTTGCATGGTAACAGAAAATTACCTTCCCCAAGCTTTTGCCACAAAGGTAGAAGATCACAATTCTCTAGAATATGCTGTATCATAAAGATTTCCCCTTTAATGTAAACATATAAAACAGCCCACAGGCCTTATTCCAGCCTACAGTTGTTGCTATGCATTTGGTAAGTGTAGTACATGAATGTTTGTGATCATGTGTCTCTTTGTGACTTCTTCGCTTGCCTTTTCTGCCCCAGGCCCAGGATGTGCATGAGAAGCTGAGAGTGTGGCTGAGGGAGAACGTCTCAGAGGCTGTGGCTGACTCTGTGCGCATCCTCTATGGAGGTAAGTATGAATCCCACTAGACACTTTACTGTCACGTATCGACATGTCTTGATTCAGAGATTACGTTACTGTTTTCACTGCAAGCCAAGCCACTCTCTTTGATTTCACTGTAATCAAAATTCCTTTGTGTCTGCCTTACTATTAATGCCACCTATTTTTACACCTAGGGAAAAAAAGTACAAATGCAAATAAAGACAGAAAACTGTAATACACTTTGGTCTGTGTTTGAATTAAAACTGTACAAAAATTAAAAAAATATATTTAATGTTTCACAGTATGAATTTCACTGTTTGTTTTTGTAAATGTACTCTCAGTAGTCATTTATGAATAAGGATGGCAAAATGCATCAGCAAATAATTTAAGAGCAATGTTCTTCACTGAGGGACTTTCACTCTCTACGGTGCATAATTTAAAAAAAATGGAATTCCAAGAAAAAAAGCATTTGACCACTTAGAGGGCACTGCTTTAAAAACCAGACAGGATGCGTCTGGGATGAATACTACCACTTGAGCCAAATGTCCAGAAATGCTACTAACTTCTCTGGACTCAAGCTCATCTGAAATGGACTGATGTAAAATGAAAATGTGTATTGTGGTCTGATGAGTCAACCTTTCAGATTATTTATGGAATAATGGACATTGTGTTCTCTTGTCCAAATAACTAAAGGTCCATTCAGATTATTACCAGTATAAAGTTCATATGACTTCATATAAGCAACATATGACACCATCTATTTCAGGAAAGTCAACACCAAGTCGCATTCTGCACTTATGACAACATGTGAGTATAATCAGAGAGTAAGGGTTTCCTGACCTGCCTGTCTCGTAAAGAAAATGTGTGATGTGTTATGAAATGGAAGACAAATTAATAATAAGACAATAAAGGCCCCATACAGTTACATAACAAATGGATGATTTATATAAAGAATGACAAAATTACCTCCTAAGCCTCATAACTGGTTGTGCCACTCTCAGCACTACTAACGGCCATCGAACATTTTTGATAACTTACAATGGGTCTTTTTTTTACGTCTCTGCAGAGAAATTTTGGCAACTCTTTTTTGCAAGAATTGTTTTAAATTGGCTACATTAACTAATGGCTGAACATTAAGGGCCCATTTAAAGTCTTACTTCAACGTTTCAGTGGGATTCAAGTCAGAACTTTGTCTTGGCCACACCTGAATTTTGTCTGTTTTGAGCCGTTCAGCGGCAAACTTTCTGAAAGAGAGCAAAATTCATGGTTCCATCAGTTATGACAAGTCCCTCTGGTCCTGCAGAAGGACAGCAGCCCCAGACCACCACACTACCACCACCATGTTTGACTGTTGCTTTGATGTTCTTATGGTAGAATGCAGTGTTGGCTTTATGCCAGATGAAGTGGGACCCGTGTCTTCCAAAATCCTCTACCGTTGACTGATCAGTCCACGGAATATTAGCCCAAATGTTGTTGGAGGGCATCTAGATGTTTTTTTTTTTTGGCAATGTAAGACAGACCTTTGTGTTATTTTGGTTAGTGGTGGTCGATGCACATCTCCTTTGGTTGCTAATTTTGCCCAGTGTCTTTCTTATTGTGAAATTGTGTACATTGACCTTAACTGGGGCAGGTAAAAATATTAGATGTTCATTTGGGTGACCTTTTGTTACTTCCTGAATGAATCATCAGTGTGCTCTTGGTGAAACTTTGGTAGGCTTGCTACTCCTAGTAAGGTGCATCTCTGTTGCAAGTTTTTTTTTTCCATTGGTGGATAATGACTATCACTGTGGTTAGCTGGAGTTACAGGTCCTTAGCAATGGCTTTGTAAATCTTTCCAGGCAGTAGATGTCAGTGACTTTGTTTCACAAAGTGTTTTGTGTTTACTTAGGCTCTTTTAGAAGCAGTTTAATGACCCGAAGCACTGTAGCTGATAGATATATATTTGGTGGCTAGCTAACTAGCTAGTAGCTGTAAATAAAAAACTTTTCCCTTATTTAATTCCAAGTGTGGATTAAAATCAGTCAACCTAGACTATATTGTTGGATGTTTTAATGTAGTACATTATCAGCATTTCCTATACTGTTGCAGCTAAATTTAAAATGACCTTGACTTTGTAGGGGGCTTACATTATGAATTCAAATGTAATGTTTCTGGTGACTTAAGATGTGTAAAAGTTTTATCAAGAAAAACTGGCCTTAGAGTTTAAAGGTTTAGGGCGCTTGCTTACTCATGTTGGTTAAATATCTGTCTAAATACTTCCCTGAAGCATTAACACTTTGAAATTCAACATACACTTTTCTTTTTCTCCACTCTTTCTCTTAGGCTCTGTGACTGGTGCAAACTGCAAGGAACTTGCCGCCCAAGCTGATGTTGATGGCTTTCTAGTGGGCGGAGCCTCTCTTAAACCTGAGTTTGTTGACATCATTAATGCGCGGGCATAAAGAAGGTTTTGTTGGGTGCACGCAATGATCACAGGGTCTAGGCGCAGCATATAAGTCCAGTGTCTAACCACTTATCCTAGACAAATGGAAGCAATTGGAGTCTGTAAGAGAGATTAATGATAGTAACTATGCACTGACTGCTGGCTGAGTCATAGCTTTGAATGGTTTAATTCACTAACATCTCACAGCAAGTGTTACGGGGAAGAGGTTAGGCTGTTACTTTAGTATTGGACCACTGGCTTTCACTTTCCTCCCTACCTCCACTAGGTATATTTGAGATGGTGAAGGCACCGTTGCTCTTAGATAAAGTTCCCTGCTAGCCTCAGTATGTGGACAATCTATATTAGCTGTATGTTTGCAAAGTGCACTGCTTTATCTGCTGAATCAACAGAATAGGTCCACGCAAGAACATGTTAGATGGTAGTGAGAGTATACGCTAAGTGCATTGTGGTTTTCCTATTTTAGAACCACCTCTGCTCCAGCACCCTCTGGAAGTGTGTTTTACTAGGAGCTGACTGACAGCAAAACAGCTACAACTTTTGTGCTTCATTCAAGTCCTGCTTCAAAGCCTGGTAGTCAGGCCTCATAACACTCATTCACTTTGATGATGGAAACGGCACTTTAAAATACTTTATTCTGCATATTCTTGCCTTTTCTTACGTGAAATGGAAGGAATGAGCTGAAATTACATGATTTTGACGCTTACTAGTCCAAAGAGACAAGAGCCTGTCATTACACGTCAGCCCTCTCGCTAACGCTTGGGTTCTATTTTCCTGTCTGTGTTTCTAGCCGATAATTACAGCAGACAAGTGACACTTGAGAGTGTTTTTCTCAGTCAGATGCTTGTAATTACAGTAATTCTGCCCTGGCTTGAATGCAGCATGAAATGTGTTTTTTTCCCGCACCTTTTTTGTCCATTTGGTTACCAGTTAGTAGGACAAAAAGTGCTTCTTTAGACAGCTGGAACTGAACTACTTTACCATATACAACCAGGCAATACTTAAAAGTCATATTTCCTCCACCCTCGATCTTGTAACTGTAACAAAAAATAACTGTGTTGTCCACCACAAAGACATCTGTTTTGCCTCAGTAGCACTTGAATAAATGCTGTTTTTAAATGCTGAATTTATTCTCCTTCATTTGTTTGTATGTAATTAGAATGTGGTTTGCTAAAGGTAAAAGAGGTAACTCTGAATTTGTGGTCTGAATGTAACACTGGGTCGTAAGTGCGTGCTCTGAATGAACAACTCTCTGGCTGGGAAGAAATTCTTGGTGATGTTCATAACCTCTAGTATATTCCACTGATATAGAATTAAAAAGAAAGCATTGTCAGCCACAGTGGTTGCCAGACATGACACTGCAGCCGCAGTCTTGTGGTGATTATGCAAATCAAAACCTTGGTAAAACTCTCAAGCAAATGATGCTTTTACACATAACATGTGCTTGTCTGCATATATCACCACTGTCCAAAAAACAAAACATCTCTAAAAGGGCAGCTTTACAGGAGAGGACAGCAACTTAGTGTGGAACCAGATTATTTTCCAAATTCGTTTAGAGCATTACCATTCATCATAAATTATTTACACAATGTAAACAGCAGCTACCATGTTCAAATAATGCAGAAAATTAAAAGTCAAGAAAAATGGAGAGTTGTTTGCTTTATATAGTTCAATAATGCAAAAATAATAAGTGTTCTACTGCCTGAGCCCTACACTCCATATAATACATGTAAAGAATACAAATATTTAACACAGCATATCATTGTCTTATCAGAATGTAGTTGCACTTTCAGTATCAACTACTTGTCATTTTTAAACCATTTAAAAACTGAAAAAGTCAGAGATCACCCGTGGTTTATGTAATTTCCAGCCAAATGGCATTTCAAGAGACATTTTGAAGATTTTATCTAGAATAGTATAATGACTGGAAATTAAATAAAGAAATTCAGTACAACATGTATAATACCATGTGATTATATTATTAAAACTTTGAACGTTTTAATACTTCTCTACTAAAGTTGTGGAGAAATTATGTTTTTTTTCACTTTCTCAGACAAGCAGATTCTGCTTTTCTATTTTCCAGTAACAAACAACACACAGTGGAAGTAAATGATAATTTTAATCCATGGCATTATTGTATGGCAAGCGCATTGTTTTTTTGTTTTTTTGGTTTTTTTTTCTCCTCTCTTATTCTTTTCTATTTGACCACAGTGATTCCACAGATAGAGAAACAGATGGAGGGGGAATTCAAGCATGAAGGAACAAGCCAAGTCTGCAATCTTAGCAATGGCAAGAGGAAAAGAAGGAGAGAGGGAGTTACAACGAAACAACTAGAAAAGGGAAGGATTAGGGAATGCAGGGTAAGAAAAAGGGAGAAAAGGAACATGGGAGAAAGATGAAAAGGGGCCAAAGTGCGGTTGTGTGTGTCAGGATGTGAAAGGGGTAAGAGACTGCCACACAAATGTGTGTGTGTGTGTGTGTGTGTGTGGTTTCGTCAGTGTAAGCATGCCTGACGGTCCATTTCCCTGACAGGATAGTCCTGTCAGTGTGTGTCCATATCTCTGTTGCACTGACTACATTTTGTGCTTCAGGATTTTTCTCTTCTTTTTTCTATGTGTACTTATGATGTCTGTCCACCTCCATCTTAGTCAGTCAGCAGTCTTACTGCCAACACTTGCTGAGATGTTAAAGGAATACTCCAGCATTTTTAACTAAATCTCTGTCCACTGAGATATAAGGACAATTATTATGGGCAAAACTTTGAAAACTTTTATTTGCCAAATGTAAAAGGAGAAATATCCTAAATATCCAAAACCACTTACAATAGAAGCCACTGGCACTGAAGCAGCTGGCCATTGACCATTCTAAATGTTTTTACTTACTTCAGAGAAACAATTTAGGGTTACTGTGTGTACACACCTGTTGTAGGTTATATACAGATGTGGCTGATTGAGAGTCGGTTGAAAATGCTGGCATATTTCTTAAAGTTAGAGACCAGTACGTAAGCATCTGCACCAGTTTAAAAATCCACTTCCTATAGGGCCTGTTTACACCTTTATTAATGATGGAGTAATGTTCACATTTTGCATGAAAAGCCAGGTGCCACCACACCTATTATGAGTGGACTAGGGTCAGGATGCCACAAATCACATTCAGAGGATCTTGGCCACAAGTTTAAATGCAATGTTTGTTTGATCTCTTTTCCAGTATCTGTATTCTGCTATGTGAGTGCATATGCATTTGGCAATAGCAGGTGAGGGAATAAACAATAAACCGATGTAAGTAAAGCTGGTTTTACCCCAAAACTAAGTGCTTTCTTGCACTCTAGATTGCTGAAATTATCCAAGCCAAAGTTTGTCCACTCATATAGTAATGGGGGAGAAAAGTAAAAGGTAAAATAGAAACAGTGTTTAGGTTGACGTTTTTTTTATGCGGGCACAATCTCACCTGGTCACCCTGAGAACACAGTTTAGTGTAAATTGTAACTGCCGTCTAGTTCATGATCTAGAAGCAAAACACATACTGATGCAAGGTGTAAACAAGCCCATAGCGGAATCATTTTCACTTTTTAACCCTGATTAAATACAAATATTTTGGAGTGAAAGCTGGTTTTAGATTAGGATAATTTGTCTGAGACTGTTCTAAACAAATATGTCCACTACTATTTATACTAATTACTATGTAGGTTGGCCCTGATATGTTTTCTATTCATTCTTACTGCAATACACTGCACCTGAAAAAGTCATTCAGCAACAACTTTAAAGATTCCAGAGAACTGCCCCCTAAATCAAACTCAACTTGTTAATTCATTCTTTTATCATAACCATCCACAACCAAATCATGTTTGGTTATTACATTTTTCTTTATAGATAATAATAAATAGTCAGTTCTGTTCTGTTCCATCGCGTTCAGTATCTCAAGTTGAGTCGTTTTGTGCATGCATTTGTATTTCCATCCAAAGCATAAGCCATCTGTTGTGTCTTGTGCGTAAACTCAGTCCATCCTGGTTCTGTCATGCATATTACTTGGTCTGTCATTGCTTGTAGTTAAGTCCTACTGTGTGCCTACTGTCTCTCTGTGTGGCCAAGGCTTGTGTGACAGTGTTACTTTGTCAGTAGGTGTTCAGTGCAAATCGTCCTCTTGTCAATTATTATAGTGCATTATGTCTTTTGGGTTTGTTGGTTCGTCTGTACTGTCCCATCTGTCTTGGTAAGTGCATATTGTCTGGTGGTTGATGTGTGTCAGTTGTTGTGTGGACTTGGTGCAGTCATGGTGATTTCACAGGGCGCTGGGGTTTCTAAAGTTGTGGCCAGCAAATCGAGCTTGATCGCCCAACTCTTCCTCAATCCTGTAGGGCAGAAAGAGAAAAAGGGTGAAATTATAAGAACAATCTATAAGTGAACATTAAAGGGACTGTTGCCTTATCTGGACAACCAAGTACGTTATTTTCCCCTTAAAACTTTTTTCCCTCCCAAACATAGTCATTTGCTGTTTAGTTTCCCACTACAGTTATGGGGCTAAGTATATAATGGAAGCTTACACAAAACATCTTTCTTCATGCCAGTGTTGGCCAGTACTCACCACTGCTGACTGGGAGTGCCCCATAAGACTTAATGTTTTGGAGATAGTCACAAACATTTTTCTAGACGTTTCCCATATACACTATAGCTGAACAAAATTGGTCAACACATGACTGTCATGTTTATCAAGCTACAAAATGAGGAACTTAAAATACCCCCAGACTTAAACAGGAATTGCGACCTAAACCTGTGGCTCAAAATATAAATGTACAAGGTTTGCCTTATGAATATCTCTCCAAAGTCTAGTAAATGTCTACTGTATTTGACCTTATTTTTTATGTAATGCTTCCACCAACTTTTCTCAACTAACCAGAAGTCTGGCATTTCTTGCCCCACAACACAGTTTTAGAAATTAGCAAACTAAAGCCACCCCAGCATAATCATAAGTGAACAAGCTGGACCACCTGCCTGTAGCTGCCTGTCGCCCATTCATTAGTTTATCAATACACAAACAATGTAAATTCCTTCATTCACACATTGGTTCATCCTTCTGGTCATCTGCACCCCTCTTTGTCTAGTCCTTTTCTCTAGTCCTAACCCTAATAACACTCAGTTTAGTATCACACAAACATTTGTAATATTTTATCCTGTTCTCCTTGGGGCTTTAATGTCCCTAGCACAGCAGAAAGTGTGTTTTTTCAGTTGATTGTATTAAATTGAATATTTATTGAAATAAATAAAGCATGCTAATAAACCAGACTGCTAAAGGTTGTCATTGCCACGATTATCCCTTTGCTCCCCCCTACCCCCGCCTTCCTTAGCTCAGTTAAGAATTTGATTGTATTAGTGTGAGCGGATCATACAGACTGGCACATGCTTAGTGGCTGGCACTTGTGGCGTGACTGCAATACTCCTTCTTCCTCTAGGATTCACAGTGGCTTCAATTTCCATTCAGTAAGGAGTATGCTTTATTGGGCGCTGCAAGATTTCAACACTGACATATCCACTCAATCAAAATCAGTTAATTTATAACTTTTGAGAGAGGATATGGCAGTACTTACTGATTATAGCATATCGAGTTACTGATAAGTAGAATACAAGTGAGCTCTAACCTCATCAGCTGGTTGTATTTGGCCAGACGCTCAGATCTACAGGGAGCTCCAGTTTTTATCTGGGGAGAGAGAGACAGTAAATGCTAACTATATTCTGCTGTTTGAATACAAACACATCAGTACATCACTGTTCTTTTAATACTTTTAACAGTGAGAAATGCAAACATAAGACCCAGTTATGCATAGTGCTGTGTAAAAGTTAGAAACTTCAGTCTTTTATTTTTATTTTCAGTCAAGTAGCTATAAAGTACATTTTTTTCAAAAGATATTTCTGAGGAATATATATAGAATTATCCCCATAAGGAAGGAAGGGGAAAGTCAATTGTTCAAATAAACAGTACTTAAAGCTTTCATCTTTTATAGACAAGAAAAATCATGCTCTACCCTGGCTTCAGAAGTGTTTATTTCCATTTGAAAAAAACCCTGCAGATTTGTTTAATCTGAAAGCAGGTCACTGAAGAGAATGGAAGATACAATGAATGGTAGATACATTACATGCTAAAATATATTGGTTGTTGAGATTTTTGTATTGTGTTAAATATGTTTCTATTAAGATTTTTTTCAGGCGCTGAACATTGAATAACTGTGTTTCTAATGTAGTGTTTTGACTGGTCTGCCTTTTGCACAATATTGTGTATTTTTTCCCCTATATATCAGCCTTCTTTTAAACTGTTCATATTTTATTTTGAATCAACCCAAAATAACTTGAAATAAAATCTTGTTGCATTAATGTAAATTATGTATTTTTTCTACTACAATGAAAAAAATGGATAGATTGTTATGACAGTGATAATATCTGTATGTGTACATGTTTAAATTATTTGTCACCATATCAAATAGGAGGAGAGCCATGACCCATTCTGATTGTACAATGTTCATAGAGAGATTCTAGTTAGTGAAATAATTCCTAGGGGCTTTGGAGATTTAGAGACATCTCTGGTAGAAATGCGTGACACGTCTGACTAAATTACTACTGTTGGTTGATGTGTGTTACCTGTCCAGTGCAGAGCCCCACAACCAGATCTGCAATGAACGTGTCCTCTGTCTCTCCAGAGCGATGGCTGACCATGACACCCCAACCATTTGCCTGAGCCAGCTTGCACCTGATAGAGAGGCGAAGAGACAAAATGCAGAGAGGGACAGAAGAATGTGACTGCATGTGTTTGGGATGACCTTGATAAGTAGACAATGCAACCAAATTCTAAGAAGGTGAGAAAGGAATCTCATCTAATTTAGCCAGCACTTTTATATTCAGCGTCCTTTTGTTGCTGGCAACCAATACAGTCAGTGTGACTGAGGGTTAGTACAGTTAGCTCCACAATTTTTATATAGGGGTATAAATCATTTAGTGGTTAATTACTTCATTGTCAAACTTATTGTCATCATTCTTTTTTATGAGCAGTACTGTAACTGCAGCATGTTTCCATTGATGTTTAACTTTTTGTACAGGACACCTGGTTTTGTTACAAAAAAACAATCATTTGTTTTTGGTTTTTGTTTTCTGTTTTTCTGTTTAGCCTTTTTTCATCTTTCCACAAGATTTCGTTTGTGCAAATTTATTACTGGAAAACAAGCTGTGAAAGATCAAACTGCATCATAAAACAATGCAAAAGGTTGGGTGCCCCTGGTCAAATCACATTTTGATGATTTTCTAAGTATAGTTAAGTGAACACATCTTCTACAATTTTAATGCACAATTAGTTTATTTTCTGACTTTGACATATGGGGACAAAAAAAAAACTTTAAATGTGGCCTGTGCAAATGTTATGGCACTTTTGATGTTTATATCAAACTTTTGCATATGTCTGTATGTTTAAAGTATCCAGGTGCCCCTTCTTATTAGTGCATTTAGCTACTTTAAGGTGATCCCATTTTATCAAAGGTGTTCAGTAGTGCACAGACACCTTGTATGATCTCCATTAAAAAAAATATTTCTACTTGAATAAGACGCTCTGTAAGAACCGCACGTGAACCTAAGATCACTGTACATAATGCCCAAAGCCCCCCAGCACTGAGCAGCATAACCATGTTCTCTGGAGTGATGCAGCTCCATTGAGATTAATTGGTGTGATGTCAGAACTAAACATCCAACATCAGTACCTGATATTACTAATTGTGGCAATTAAAACCTTACAGCAATATGCAAGAAAAGAAAGAAAAAAAACCCAATGGAACAAACATACAGTGAATCTACTTCTAACCAGTGTAAAAGGTTATGTCTTGGATAATGTGGCTGAGGACTGGCAACTGTCACTCACGCTTGAATGGCCTCTGTAACTGTGCCGATTTGATTAACTTTGAGAAGCAGGCAGTTGCAAGCTCGCTCCTCTGCCGCCTTCTCTATCCTTTTTGGGTTTGTCACTGTTAGATCATCACCCACAATCTGGATTCCCATTGAACCAGTCATCTGGGTCCAGGCTGCCCAATCATCCTGATCAAAGGGGTCTTCAATAGATACAACTGTAGGGAGAAAGGGTTGTTAAGTGTGTGAATAGGGTGGTACACAAATTTCTTCACCAGACATTCATAACATTAACTGATCTTTCCAACCTTCAATTCAGTGTTAACATCTTTATCATACAATATAATTTACCAAAACATTAGAATTCACTTTAACATAACAGACTGTCCTTATTACTGTGGCTTTAAGACTGATATATAGACATATATATATATATATATATATATATATATATGTAAATTACCTCTGTTCTGATTGGTTACCATGTATTGTGCCTTATTCAAATGTTTGTCAAGAGTAAAACACTCCTTTTAACTTCAGATTTAATAGGGAAAACTAAACTGTTATAGGAGAATATATGACAATTAGTTTGTTCATCACAAAAAGGTGGACAAACTGTATGTTTTGTAAAATGTAACAAAGTTAACATACTATACAAACTCTAGTTTAAAGAAAAAAATGGTTGTCAGTGATATAGGCCATTTTAATATATATATATATATATATATATATATATATATATATATATATATATATATATATATATATATATATATATATATATATATTTGCCAGGTTTTAGCAATTTCTTAACACTAAAAGGAAATGTCAGACTCAAAGCTGTCAATACAGAATATAGGTCATGTATAATTATGCAGTGATTTACTATGAATTACCTTATTAAAGTTAAATATCAAAAGCAAAATTAATTTAATTTCTGCTTCAAAACAGATGGATACTGGCTGTGTAGAGTGAAAGTGATGTAATGTACCAGGATAATCGTTGACAAAGCCCTGGTAGATCTCTAATAGCTCATCGCCGCTGATATGTCTTGCAGGATCTGGCGGTGATTTAAAGTCCAGATCATACTTTCCCTCTCGGTAGAACTCAGAGGCAGCCACATCCATCCCAATTACAACCTTATCTGTGAAACCAGCCTTATCTATGGCAGTCTTTATTAATTCAAGAGCTAAGAGAGAGAGACAAAAGAAGGTCAACAAGCTCAGTTAAAATAAATGCAACTAATATAGTATTTGTTTTATCTTTACTGATATACAGTACTAAATGTCAGAGACCATCCTTCATTTATTTTATTTTCAGTCAACATGGTCATTAAGCACAAATTAATTCAGAACAATCAAGCTACATTTTTGTTTCAAATCTAAATAAAATAGTTTTTTTATCCATGATTCCACTCTAAGAAGACAACCAGAATGTGTAGTTGGCAAAAAAAAAGAAAATAGACGTAAAAGAAAAAAACACTGGAACACCAAAACTAGACATCAGAGACATGGAAGGTGTTATTAACTCACTGATTAGTTCAAGAAAATGCAACAAACTTCCAACACTGAAATTGGGAGGGGTGGAAAACTATCCCTGCAGAAAACTAAAAACAAGCTGTGGAGCTGGGGATGGGGAGACTGGGCTGGTTTATTGAAAGGAGTTTGGGGATGAGAAAACAGGGCTGGTTCATTAGTAGATATATGGGGATGGAGAAACAGGGTTGTTTTATTGGTAGGCGTATGGGGATTGATTAAGAGGTTAAGAGGTTACTGTTCGGGGGAATTGGGCTCTCAGGATGCTCAGCTGAAATCTCTCACTAACAATTCACTGCTAGCAAATAACATTCGGGTCATTGGTTTGGGGGCAGGACAGAACCATTTCATGTAAATAGCTCATTGTAAATAAAATATTATATTAATGATAATTATTTAATATTGAAAAATGATTATTATCAAATAAATTATCAAATGTACTGTCAGTCACAGGTCTTTAAAATCATCTTTAGAACTTTTTTTCCCCATATGGCTCCCCAGTTTATTCATTGAGGCTTTGGTGTAGTTCTCTGTTAAATATGTTCACTTTTTCTGACTGAATAATTCAATAGTCATTCTAAAAGCAAAATCAAATAAATGAATGGATAGTCTCTGACTTGTGCATGCTACTATAGACATTAATCTAGACTTCATGCTTCACATAACAAAACTTAAAATCTCCAAAGTAGTAACTGGCCAACATCAGAAGTCAAATATATATTCACCAAATCTTAAATGCACATACCTTCACTGTTCTCTAGGATGTTTGGGGCAAAACCTCCCTCATCACCCACGTTGGTGGCATCCTGGCCATATTTCTCTTTGATGACACCTCTCAGAGTCTGATACAGCTCTGCCCCCACACGCAGAGCATCTCGAAATGACTCTGCTCCTACAGGAAGTACCATGAACTCCTGCATGGCCAACTTATTTCCAGCATGGGATCCGCCATTTATCACATTAAAGGCCTAGATTGAGCGGGTGAGACGGGCAGATAGAGGTGAGGTCACAATAAATGTAAAAAGTATCAGCAGCTTTAGCTTTATAAGTTCCTTACATATCAAATAAATGCACTGATAACAGCACTGAGAAAGCACATTATTAATGAAGAAGAGAAGACTAAATGGTAGAAATAGGCACTTTTTGTGTCAACCTCAAAGTGCTAAAGGTACCGTTGAAAAGATGCTGTACATGAACCACTTTTGGTTCTCTAAAGTTCTTTTTAAAGTTCTTTTTGTAAATGAAATGTACAGATGTGAAGATATGAACCTTGTTAAGTTTTAAAGAGCCCATGAAATGTAACCTCCAAGAATGTTTTATACCAAAAAAGTAAAGGTTTTTCTAGATGTCCAACAATCATTCAGTAACTTTTATCTTAGATGTCAAAAGATAATTTTTGTATGTTTGCCTTCTTCAAATTGAACTGACAATTTTTTTTTTATTACAATGTGAAGATCTCCTGAAACACAGTGAAACTTAAATAAATAAAATAAAATAAAATGTTTAATCAAGGCTAAACATTTATTTAAGATTTCTACAGATAATTGTTAAAAATTAAAATATCTTACAGGGACTGGCAACACAAGTTCCGTGTTTCCGGCCAGGTCTGCAATGTGACGATACAGGGGGATATCTTTTTCTGCTGCACCAGCTTTACAGATGGCCAGGGACACCCCCAGGATGGCATTGGCACCAAACTGAGCTGCAGAGGGTAGAAACTGATGTTCATATTCTGTCCATTACACTGAAAAATAATGTAGCTAGTTTCATAAATCTTTTCATTCCACAGATTTCTCTAAATTACTTTGTTTACCCCTCAACTGTCGATTTATGAAGGGATTTAGAAAGATTGGTAGCATTACCTGTTAATACCACTTATATCAGTGTTGCAATTGGAATGATATAGATTCAGCAGAGACTGGTGTTATTAGATGTGGAAAAGGTTGTAGCAAGCTTTTTGTAAAGGTAAAGTATGAAAGCCACTAACACTGTTTTAACATGTGTTTTAATGTTGTCACGTTCTTTGACCAAAACAAAAAGAATTTCCAAATTAGAAACAGCATGTCGCAACCATTTTCATTGGCTAGCAACTGCAGCATGATACTGGTACGATAAGAAAAACAGATATCTGATATTAGAAATAGCAACAGCATACAATGCTTTTTTAGCTAGATTGTATGAATGGAACTTAATGTTGTAACAAGGAGAATTGATTTTCTGGTGAAGTTACATCAAACATCACATTCTCTTGAAAGCAACTATATTGTAAGATTTACTTTCACTGGAACTTAAGGGGCACAGCTTAAACTATGAAAGATAGCCCCTCCACCAAACTTTACATTTGGCACTATGCATTCAGGCAGGCAGTGCAGAGTAGTTAAGGCTGCACAATTTGACAGTATCTTTACTGTGATTATAATTTTCCTGTTTAGCTAGATTTAGTTCTAAATGTGGCACTACTGACTCTTTTACAGTTTTACATGTCACACAATGTGACATTTCTAGCCAATGTACAATCCATTCTACTGTGAATGTTTTGTACATAGTTCAGATTGCATGGCTGTTTGTCTGACTCAGTAGCCGCTTAGTATAGTATGTATGTGAATATGACATTAATATCTGCCAGATCAGTAGGACATACATTCAGTTTCTCTAAAGTCAACTCCTGTTTGATGTACTTAATATGACTGCAGTGAGTTCTGTTTGTTTAAATGTATTTAAATTCTATTTTATTGTTTCTTTGAATTTCTATATACATCAGCTGTATTGACTCACATTTGTTTTCTGTGCCGTCCATCTCGATCATCATGTTGTCCAGCTTTTCTTGTTCAACCACACTAATTTCCTGTACCATGGAATAAACCGTACCAGATTAGAATTAGCTGCACATACAACATATCAAGGTCAACAGTTACATCATTACATCAAATCATTGTTGCATTAAAGAGATTTTGCAGCTGAAATGTAACCATATCTATGCTTGTTGTAAATATACCTACTTGCCTCCTACTGCAGTAGTCTCTAAAAAAATTACAGTTAAAAAACTAGAACATACCCTTTTAGATGACATATTTTGGAAGTGGGAGGAATTTTTGGAAAACTGCAAGCACTTTGGGGTGGAGCTATGTACATGTAGAAAGCTGGATGAAAGTTGCCTATGTTTATAAAATGTGTGTTGGATAATGTAGCAAAAGAACACTGATGAATGTAGACATGAACATTCAATTCTGTCATTGATATATTGCATAACATTAAATGCTAGTTAGGCTAAAATGCTCCTTTAACTGGAATGTAATGCAGAAATGCATGAAAACACACTCGTGTGTATGGAGTACTCAAGAACTCGGTTCAGATGGCAATTTTTGGCAAGTGAAATTATTATTAATTTTATTTAAATCATGCAACAATTCATTAAAGCAGCAGTTTAATGTTTTAACAATACTGTAAGTAAGTATATATGTCATATTATAAATTGCTACCCTGGGCACTTTGTTAAGGATGTGACTGAGAAGGGATATTGCAACTTTAGAGAAGTTAGTCTTTGCTGTTAACTATGTCTCGAAACAGTGGAAATATATATCTCTGAAAAATAAATATGTATGACACCAGTGCTGTCACATAATAAGGTAAGCTTACAGACCTCCATTACATTCTATTTAATTTTTCTTTGTTATTGTTTTTTTTTCCTTCCCTGTGATTAACCAACTGTCCATTAAAATGTACAGGTACTTGAATATCAAAATAACTAAATAAAAAAATAATAATAATAATAATAATAATAATAACAAAATATCAGAATGCACATCCATAAAACTGACCAATATTACGTGGGGTCCAAAAATTTCAGGTCAGGGGTTTAAAATATTATCAACAATTTCAGTAAGAAATATATTTCATACCTCCACCATATATAGAAAAGGCCCCAGGTGCAGGATTGAGAAAACCCAATGTAAAATGTGCCAGTTTTAGCAATTAAAACTTTTACCTTTATTGTTAATCAAATTGACTTGTTAACAAATCATTGTGCTTTGTGGAATTGCTCTTTTCTTATTCGTTCTCCATGTCATGCTGCTGCACGCAAACTAAAATGTGCTGAAAAGCCATTCAACACGCTGAATGACACTTAAACATTCTACCACAGCTCATAAAATCTCATGAGGCTCTTAGCTGCATCACTCACTCACACACGCAAACACACACACACAGAGTACAGACTACATGTGCCACACACTGCTCTCTATCTGCTGTCCTTGGTAATGCTTTTTCAAGGACATCAGTTTGCCTGGTCTTTAAGGGATGTGCACTTACTGATGCAATGAGAGCAGGTCCAAGAGTGTCATTGATGTGGCCAACAGCTTTTAGTACACCTAGTTAAAGATCAAATAGAACAAAAATGGAGTTTACATATATATAAAGCAGTCCTCATTTTTGCTTGGCTTAATATTTATATAATGATCTGCTGTAAGTGGCCTGATCTTTCACCTTTGCCCTTGAAGCGACTCTTGTCTCCATCTCGGAGTTCTAGAGCCTCATAAATGCCTGTAGATGCTCCGCTGGGTACAGCAGCCCTAAAATGTCCTGAAGTAAGCAAGAGAGAGAGAGAGAGATACAAAAAAGGAAGAGAACAGTTGTTGTTCTGCAATAAAGCAAATATATGCCACACTGCATCATCACACCTTTACCTGTATGCTCTACATGTTTAGACTCTATACGTATACAATTTAGATGTTGTATCTATTCCTTCATTACTTTTACAATATATTGACCAAAGTTTAGAATGTTTTTTTTAAACACACAGGTTGACAGTCACCTTTTTCAGTTCTCAGGTCCACCTCTACTGTGGGGTTTCCCCGAGAGTCCAGGATCTCCCTGGCAATGATGCTCACAATCGACATCCTGTGAGGAATGAGGAATCAGATAGACAAAGAAATCAAATTGAAATGAGATAATACACCATGTCTAGACTCTGTTGGTTTCTTAAAGGGTCAATATCACAGAATAGCTCGTTTCCCACTCTTCTTTTGCAATAAAAGAATTTGAATTAATGAATAAACATTGTGAAAATGTCCAACGTTTTAAGGTTTATTTTATTTATTTATATAATCCATTTTACAACAGATGTCACAAAGCAGCTTTACAGAAAATCTGGGTCCTACCCCCTAATAAGTAAGCCAGTGATTGACAGTGGCAAGAAAAGACTCCATCAGATCAATAGGAAGAAACCACAGTAACCAGACTCAAAAAGGGGAACCCATTCTTCTCTGGTTGACACCAGATAGCAAAACAAATACAAATATAATGAGAATATAATTGACTATGTTATGCATTAATGTAGAGACGAAAAGGACAAAAACTATTAAAGTCCTGTTGGAGTAATAGTAAAAACCAGTTCAGTGTTTTGTAAAGTTCTAAAATACCATTTTCTACCAGGTCTCTACAGTCACACTGAAGTTATAAGGAGTGTTCCAATACAGGACAGCCAACCAGAACAAAGCTTATTCATTTTGTTTTTAAAACACAGGAGCAAAACAACTTGTTTAGTACTAAAGCATAAAGGAGGTTGGAAATGTTAAAATCTGCTCACCAGAAAAATTGGCCTTGATGCTGGTAAAGCAGCATGACCAAGCTGAGAGCCAGCAAGGCCAGCACCAGACCAGCACTATACCCGCATATGGGATGCATGCTGGTCTGTGCTGTTTAAAGGAAAACATGCATAACAAAAAAAAATGAAGGATATTGGCCCTTTAAAGAAAAAGTCAGGAAACTGCAAATCTGTGGGCTGCAGAAAATCCACAAGCTTACAGAAATGAAAAAGACTTCTGAAGGTTCAGAGCTCCCACACCATTCATACTAATAAACTATAATGATGAATGCACAGCAGGACTTGGAATTCCTCCCATGCCTGAATTCCTCAGAGCCTAAATCTAGTAGGAGAAGTCCGTTCATTTATACCGCAGAGTGTGGATTCAAATCGTGGATGGGTTAAGGGTTTCACTGCGAGTGCAAACAGCTTCTGGTGTGGTAGGCCGAGCTAACTGCTCTTAGCTCAGTCTGAATTGCTAATGAGCAGTTATATGCCAGACTGCTTTCTGAGGAATAGGCCTTTAATGTGGCTCCAGGGGTTCATCAAGAGTCTCTTCTGCTTATAATAACAGCCAAATCGGCAACTTGTGTTTGATATGTGGTATACTCTTGATGTTTTGGACCCGCTGTCACCCGATTAAGTTAGAAGGCATTGCCACTTTATCTGGGTCACCAAAGTAAAGGAAACTAAAAAATTGCCCCTGGGCGAGGGTGTCCTGATCGCCAATCAGCCCACAGCTCGCTAACTCAGTACTCCACAAATGTTACTGCTAGCCAGATGTAAAGCGGACACGGTTGGGTCATCGTGCCACGGCCAGAACGTCTAACCTTGAGACTGTGCTTCAAAGCAACTGACATCTCCATTTTTATCCTGTTTACTCAACACAAGCGCTTTCCCGACTGCACTGCTAATTTCAGCATCCCGCTCATTTGTGGCTGTATATCTGTGAATGTGCTCATGAGTTACGTAATGGAGATGGTACACGATTGCTTCTGTACCTGCGGGATACTGCAGCACCGCTCTGTCAGCAGAAAAACAGAGAGGGAGGGAGAGAGGAGGAATGGGGGGGGGCTATTGTGGGTGGGGTGGGGTAGGGGGGAGTGCGGAGAGTGGCGAGAGCTAGAGCTAAATTATTTAGCTTTGCTTTTGGATGAAGAATGAGGGATTCAGAGAATGTAAGCATATGAGAGGATGGTGGAGTGAAAAAAGGACAGTATAGCTTTGACAGTGTGGGTCATTTTCCCACTAAATGAGCACAGAGTGAACACAGGTCTCTCTCTCTATCAGCACTAGACCCAACAGGACAAGCATATCTTAGAATCATACAAATATAGACATAACATGAGAGCACTTTAGAAAACATTTAACAAAATTCCCCCCACTGATGCCCACTGTCTCACACAGAAGCCCCTGTTCCCTCATTACACACTCTCTCTCTCTTTCTACCTCTCTGTCTCACACACATGCACATACACAAACACTGTATGCATTACAGCATTTTTAAAAATAGCTGCAGTGTTATATTAATAAGGTGGCACATACAAAACCCGTCCAAAGAAATCAATGATGCAAAAAGTCAGCCGATGCAAAAGCCAGCCCAGCTCCTACACATGCTAATGCCTGCACCTTAACAGTCTGCACACTGTAGCATCACTTACGCCCACGCCACTGCCTTCTTACTCACTCACCCTGCATGCACGATAACCACTGCAGAAACAAAGCGAGGGATGGCACGAGCCAGGGGGAGGAGGAGAAAAAGAGAGAGAGAGATATAGAGAGAAGAACCAGTCCTGTTTTTACCTGCCGTCTGTGCGGGTGTAGCCTTGCTAAAGGCAAGCTGGAAAATGCTGAGAAGAGAGAGTGAGGCTGAGGGATATAAAGGAGAGAGAGAGAGAGAGAGAGAGAGAGAGAGAGAGAGAGAGAGAGAGAGAGAGAGAAGAGCGGAGGAAAACAGAAGAGGGGGTAAAACGTGTGACAGAATGGGGAGGAGATGAAAGGATGAGTCAGAGGAAGATGCTGAGAATCAGAAGAGCAAAGAGAGAGAGAAAGAGAGGGAGAAAGGAAGAGGAGGAGCAGGTCCAGGGGACTGATTAATGAGAGGGAGTGAGGGATTCTGGAGGAGAGGGAGAAAAAGATAGGGTGCCGCATTTTGAACTGTAAAAATAGGAAAGCGAAAGAGCTCCCAGTGGGAGCACAATTCACCAGTGCATCAGTGTAATACACCATCATACACAGCCTCTAGTGCTCTACAGCTTTGTCTTGGAATATAGGTCATCCTACGCAACTGCATAGCCATATAGAGCATGTGATGCTTTATCGCTGCAGGTCTTTCATGTCTGTTTTATTTATTTATTTATTTTGTTATACAATATGTATGAAAAGAAATTCCATCAACTCATTCTGTATATATTATTTTTATATTCTTGTTTTTACTAAACACTGAGAGACTATGACTGCATAATACATAGTGAGCAAAAGTCAGAGACCACCCCTTGTTTATTTAATGTCTAGTTAAAATGGTCTTTAAGTACAAGTTACTTCTAAGGAGACCACCCTCTGTGTAAGGCTCTGAAGTGTATGAAAGGATGTGTCGTCAAGAAGATGTTTTTGAGAAGTATAATTTTGAAAAAAAAAAGCTGGTGTTTTCAAAACAATGTACTGACCAACCCAGAGTCCAAACCTCAACATCACTGAATATGCTTAGGATTAGGTTGAATGGGGCTTTATTGTTTATTAGGGGATAACACCTGACTGAAAAAAGACTCATAAAATAAGCTGCCAATTTTTTTTAATAAACACCAACATACATTATTGCTATTACAAATATTATTCAGAAGACTATTGGTATGTACACTTATAAATGTCATGCATATAGTGCCTTTCATCTCAAAAGCGCCATAGAATGGAAAACTGTACATAGTCGGCAAGGAGAGTTCAGTACATAGAACTGATATAACATAAACCTCAAACATTGTTGTTTATACCTCAAATACAAATCCAACATTTACAAAAGAGGATGGTAAAATGGGACGATTCTAAAATCCTAAACTGTTACATTCTTGACTCATTAATATTTTCGCCCCCAGAATTTACACATACCAGCTCACAGAGCAGTATGTAATTACATCACATAACTCACAAATACATTTTTAATGTATAGCAAGTCATAATCACAATCATAACATAGAGTGATCAGAGGTGTGTAGAGTGGCCTAAATCAATACTTAAGTAAAAGTAAAATACTGACACAAATAAAAGCATCTTCAAATAAAACAGCTTTAGTAAAAGTTCAAAAGTATCAGGTCAAAAACTACTGCAGTGGAATCTTATCAGTGCAGAGTCCAGCATCAGCACAGGAACTAAAGTTTGTCTTTTTTTTGGCCTAAAATAAAATGCCTAAGCTCGAAAGCTTGAAATGTGACCAATCACAAAGCAGCACATATGTTAATAATGTGTTAATAAAGCATAATGAAATTAAAAACTAAAAAATAATTTGGTCACTTTTGGTAAATTTGATTGACTGAAATGAAAGTCAGAAAAGTAGTTTCACTGGATTTTAAATATTTTGAAAATAACATTTTGTAGTAGTTACTGGCTACATCTGATAGTGATATAACTGCAATTGTAGTATTTAGTATAATAATAGTAGTAATATCATGCAGCCCTACAGGGAATCACCAGAGCAACACTGGAGTTAAGCCGATGCTAAATGAGCATCGCTGTTAGTGTATGTTAGTGCATGTTTGTGTGTGTGTGTGTGTGTGTGTGTGTGTGTGTGTGTGTGTGTGTGTGTGTGTGTGTGTGTGTGTGTGTGTTTGCAATGCAAACTCATAAATACTACAAGGGTCACCGGACCGACACATAAAGGCGAATGAGAGATTACTTGTAATTAAACTGTCAGATATAATGAGATTACCTTTTGGATGAGCAGAGGCCTCAGTGCCCTTCACAACAGACAGGCAGTTGCACATGCACACAGACGCAGATGCACAGATGCACAGGCCCTCTCTCAAAAAAAGATTGCATTGTAATTAACTAATTTTCTGCTTTGTTACATCCGGAGGTTAGCTGACCTTCCACCCCAGCGCTTTCCATCAACTTGAAGCACTAACTGCCCTCCCAGCCAACCAGCGTTGAGCTACATTGTAGCTTTCCAGCAAAGGCTGCTGGGAGCTGGGTATTTTGGTCGCAGATGATTGACAGACTAAGAGGAAGCCGTCCATCATGACTGACCTCAATATCTGTGTGATTACATTCACACCTACTCAGTTTTGGGATTTTGTTTTTCAACATAATCACATTTTTGGACTTAATAATGGTATACATGTCTAATTTATTAGCACTTAAAGTTCAATCATTGCATATAGCATAATGGCATCAGACTTTTCAGTACATGTCATGTTTTATGATGATTAACAATGTTTCAAAAATACTTCATTACAAAATTTGATTGAGTACAAACACAATTTTCAATTCAGCTGATGTCTAAGACAATAGTAGTAAATGGCACACCTCTATGTCTCTGAACATTGGTGGAGATAATGTACCAACAAAGTCACATAATTGCAAATGATATAGCTCATATACATGAATACTCATTTCCAAATGCCCCCAAAGAGATACATGGTGGCATCAGGTGCAAGTCTTTTTTTGTTTAGCCACCTGAGGTGCAAATGAAAATAGACAACAACAGGCTGCTGACAATAAGAGACTGTTGTGCACCAAAAGACTGATGCATAAATGGCCTAATAGCTCCACTAAAACTATCATGATCATTTGAAGGTATCGTGTCCATTTCATCAAAGAAAGAAATCAAAGAAACTACTTCTTGGTGGAGACCATCTGATATAAAATTTCACAGATTTTTCTTAAATGCTGCCTAATAAAATAGACAGTGAAATGCTCCATTTTAGAGGAACTTATTGACTCTGGATTGTTCACAGTGCTGGTAAAAAGAAAATTAGGTGTCTGAAACATTTCATGTCTGTAAACGCTACCTCACAAAACATTATTACACAAAATGGGTATTTTAATGGGGTTTTTTTTGCTTTAAAAAATGTGTTTATGCTGGATTTTATTTAAATTAATACATGGTAACCCCTGGTTTCTGTCAACACCACTGTAAAGAAATCAGAATGGGTAATTTTGTATTTCAAAATCTTAACTCTTTTGATTTCAACCACAACTTAACCTAAGAGCAGTGCTACAATACTTGAGTTAAAATACAACAAGCACGATATTATATTTAAATAAAAAATTACAGGCATGTGTTTTTAATTTTCAGAAATCAGGGTGCTTCAGAAATAAATCGAGGTGCGCACTAGGCATGCTTTATTTTCTAAAGTGTGACGTTTACTTCAAGCAAAAAAGCACCTGGGGTGCTATGGAGGAGTGGTGCCTTGCATAAATAACACAATATAATAGTGATATAACACAATATAACAGGTTGCTATTTGGGATATTCAAACTATTTGTTGAAAAACTGCATTTCCTTGACAACAAGCCTGCTTGCTAGCTACATTTAATACATTTTTCTGACATTAGCAACATCCAGTATGCTAATTACAGCTCAAATGATGGTGCAACTCATGCTTTTATACCCCAGTTAAACTGGGCCTGGACAACATAGTTACCAATCTCTAATGGCCACAAAAGCCCAACTACTGAAATCAGGGGAATGAGAACATAAAAAACTGTGTTTATGTCTGGTACATCAGACAATAGTTTATCTAAAAGACCAACAAAAGAAAATCAGAAATGTCAATATAAACTGATAAGAACTTGCACTAAAAGTGTCACTCTGCACTCTTACACGAGCTTGGTGGGAGAAACACTGATCTGTTAGCAAATTATTGCGGCATTGGTTTTCCAAGTCAGACATTGCCTGGTCCCAGTAGGAGAGCTTTTCTTTGTCTTTTTTTTTTTTGGAATACACCTTCCGCATAAACATCTGAGGGATCAGAATCAGAATCAGACATACTTTATTGATCCCAGAAAATTGCAGTTATTGCGGTAGCAGCCATTGTGTAGCAGAATAAACACTCTAATAATAATTTACAACATAAAAGAAATTTGTCATATGTACACATATATAAGTCTTATGATACAATAGAATAATAAAATGTAAAGTGATTGTGGCTATAGTAATAAGTACAGATATACTGTATACAGCAGTAAGAGTTTAGAGGTAGGAAAGTTATTGCACATTTGAGTTGTTGCACACATAATTAAATTATTGTTCTATTGTTATTACTGTACATGTGAGGTGTCGTACGTTAAGGGAGGAGTTATAAAGTCTGATAGCCACTGGTAGGAATGACCTCCTGTGGCGTTCTGTAGTGCATGTTGAAGGTTGAATGAGTCTCACACTGAATGTGCTCCTGCATCTCATCACTGTGTGATAAAGAGGGTGGGAGCTATTCTCCATGATGGCCTGTAGCTTAGACAGCATCCTCCTCTCAGACACTGCCGTCAGCGAGTCCAGCTCCACACCCACAACATCACTGGCTCTGCGGATCAGTTTATTAAGTCTGTTGGTATCTGCCACCCTCAGCCTGCTGCCCCAGCATGCAACAGCGTATAGGATGGCACTGGCCACTACAGACTCATAAAAGATCCTCAGCATGGTCCTGCAGATGTTGAAGGACCTCAGATGCCTCAGAAAATAGAGACGACTTTGGCCCTTCTTGTAGAGGGCGTCAGTGTTCTTAGCCCAGTCCAGTTTATTGTCAATGTGCACGCCCAGATATTTATAGTCCTCCACAGTGTCCACACTGACCCCCCTGATGGAAACAGGGGTCACCTGCGTTTTGTCCCTCCTCAGGTCCACCACCAGCTCCTTTGTCTTTGTCACGTTAAGCTGCAGATAGTTCAGCTCACACCACGCAACAAAGTTGTTCACCGTCGCCCTGTACTCATCCTCATCACCCCTGCTGATACATCCAACTAGTGCAGAGTCATCAGAGAACTTCTGAAGGTGGCAGGTATCTGAGCAGTAATTGAAATCAGTGGTGTAAAGGGGGAAGAGGAAGGGAGAGAGGACAGTTCCCTGCGGGGCTGCAGTGTTGCTGACCACTCTGTCCGACAACACAGTGCTGCAGACGTACATACTGTGGTCTGCCAGTCAGGTAGTCAACAATCCAGGACACGAGGGGGGTGTCTACCTGCATCACGTTCAGCTTGTCACCCAGAAGAGCAGGCTGAATGGTGTTAAATGCACTGGAGAAGTCAAAGAACATGATCCTCACAGTGCTGCCTGGCTTATCCAGGTGAGCGTAGACTCGGTTCAGCAGGTAGATGATGGCATCTTCCACTCCCAGACAAGGCTGGTAGGCAAACTGGAGGGGGTCTAGAAGTGGCTAGACAATAGGCCGGAGCTGATCCAGGACAAGTCTCTCCATGGTCTTCATGATGTGGGACGTTAGTGCCACTGGCCTGTAGTCCTTGATGTCACTGGGCCGCGGAGTCTTTGGCACAGGAACAATGCAGGATGTCTTCCACATCACAGGGACCCTCTGGAGACTCAGACTCATGTTAAAGACATGCTGCAGGACTCCACAAAGTTGGGTGGCACAGGCTTTAAGCATCCTGGGGGGGACACCATCAGGGCCTGCAGCCTTGTTCGTGTGGAGTCTCTGTAGCTGTCTTCTCACCTGGTCAGCTGTGAGATTCACTGTAGAGGTGACTGGTGGGGGGGGAGAAGAGGTGTGAAGTGGACTATCACAGGAGGGGGGGAGGCTATCAGGAGGGGGAGGGAGAGGGAGTGGAGTGGGTTGTTGAGGCCTGGCCACAGAGGAGTCAGGGAGTGAGAGGTCAGGGCTTGCAGTGTCAAATCTGTTAAAAAACTAATTTAACTTGTTGGCCCTGTCCACACTGCCCTCTACTCCCCTATTGTTGCTGGACCTAAAACCAGTGATGGTTCTCAGGAGCACAGTTTGTGGGCAGAGGAACAAGGAAGAGGAATCATGAGGATCCTCAGACATGATTTACTTGGGGTCTGCAAGGACTATGTGCTGTACAGTGTGCCGACCTGAGGGATAGTTGGTATATGACCTTCTCTAATGCTTAACACTTGAAGATGCATCCATGCTGAATAGTAGTCAAGAGAGTTAGGGCCACTTTCCATTAGCTATTCTAGAGACTGATATACATTAGGTCACTTTGGGAATAAAGGCCAGAGGAGTGGGGGAAAGCAAGACAGAGAGAGAAAGAGTCAGAGGACATAGACCTGTTTTGACAGATTTGGAGATCTATCCCCACCATCCAAGGTCTGTGGCTGTGCCCCCTGCTTGTGTGTGTCAGTATTGTGCTATGTGAGCATGCTCTGGTTACGTACCCTAAAACAATGAAAAAATATGACCAAAGATTTTAGTGTTATCCTTATTAAATAATATTAAACCAACATAGGCTATAAGCTTCAGATACATTAATTACATAATCACTTCATGATCAAAATTAAGGCAATTGCTGGTGTTATTAGATGCAGGAACTGTTATACTATTTATACAGTATGAAGTAATATAATCTTTATAGTCTGCACAATGTTTTATTGGTGATTCAAGGCTGTGACCAATGCCAAACAACTGAACAAGTTCACTTATTACTTTTCCATTTTAAATTTACTGGACATTTCACCTCATATTGCTCAGTTCAAGTAACTACTAACTCTACCAGCGAGGAAGTGAGTGACTTTCTTCCCTTTACTTTTGAGTTAGCTGGATAACCAGTTACTGCCATGTGTGATGACAGCTAATAACTGTGGTGCTAGGTAACTAGTAAATTTGAAACAGTGAAAGTCAAAAGCATGATAAAGTATGCTGACAGAATTTTGACAGAATTTAGCATTTGGCAAAAATGCTAAATGTTGCTAGATGCTGAATGCAAAATAAAATAGTTAAGCCTTCAATATTTTTTTATATAAAACAAATAATATATTTTCTGAAACTGCCTTTGGTAACATTGTTTATTTGACAAAAATAACTTGTGCCGGGCCACTTTGTGTTGCTGCCCAACCAATCTATATTTGTTCATTTTACTAACCCTAGTGTTTTAGATTTCTTATATTATTTAAAGTTGACAAAAAATGAAATTTCCCAGAATGTTATGTAATTGTATTTTTTGCTTGTTATGAATCATTTTATATTCCAGGTCCTTTTAGTTTTTGTGTGAGAGCATTTTATGATGCTTGTTAAGTCTATGGTCCAATATGATTCACTTTTTTTGCAAATGATGCATATTTTTGTGAACATTTAATGTTTTTTATTATAATAAAATAATTCCTACTAAGTTATTGGAATATCAACACATCACTATCAACCATTTTATTATATCTTTCTCTCTATCACTCTCTCTCTCACTCTCTCTGTTTCTCAAACACACTTTTAACATTTTTTGCATGCACATCAAAAACATACACACTCCTTATTCCCTTGCACACAGTGGGTGGTTAATAATTGTTCTATGAGAGAACACTGATCATTTATACGCATTTATACTCAGAATTACCAAGCAGTGCACATAAAAACACACATAACTTTTATTTACTTCAACTTATATTAATATACTTTGTATATTTTGTATATATTTTTTTATTATTTATTATTTATTATTTGTTATCTATATCTATTGGTGAATGGAGGAACAGCAAAGTAAGAATTTCATTGTACAGTGTAACTGTCTGTTCTGCTGTACATATGACAATAAAACTCTTGAATCTTGAATCAGTGCACCAACCTTGTATTTACACTCAATGTGCATCAACTACCAATAGCTCCACTACATGGGCCTACAATTACATACAGTAGACCACCTATTGCTGTATAATGTTTCAGCCCCCCTACTTCTACTCCATTTGTCATTTGTCAGTTTCTGACCAAGAGGATTGCTATTTAGGTGGGGGTTCAGCACAGCAGTGATACTGACATGATAATGTGTATGGTAGTGTGTGTTGAGCTGGCATGAGTAACTGAGGCACAAGGAGTTATTCTGAAGTATGCTATATTAAATGGTCCAGCATGCTAAAATATTCAACCAACTGCCTTTTGGTAGCCAGAAACATTCTGTTGATTAAGGGCTAAAGATGACTAACCCAAAGTAAAGTGTGTAAAAACGACAGCAACACTTCTGAGTCTGATACACTTGTACCAGTACCACACACTACCAAGGCAGTGTTTTTTTTCCTGTTGATGAATTCCACCTTTTTTCAAAAAACTGAATAAATCTGAATCTGAAAAAGTCATTGGTGTATGCGAAAAGTCATTCAGAGTGGTTGGGTGTAAAATGGTCCATTGAAAAGAGTCGAAGATGTTTACAGTGGTGTTGATACCATGGGTCACAATGTCTACAATTAAAATATAGTTACAAACCGCTCTGGAGGACATTTTGTACTGCTGAACCGTTTAATTATGTAGAACTTTTGAAAATTCAGTGCATTTGTCCTATAAATCGTTTATTTCTAAATAACAAGCGTCGACCAGGTAACAGTCCATATTTAATTGTTAAAAAATGCTAAAAAGCAGCGGACTTTTTTACACATACGAAAACTTAAGATGTCTTACTGGTTTGTTTATTTGGAGGGATCACACTGATGAGATTGATGAAGCATGCTAAGCAAAAAGTGAAAGAAATGTACTCGTATATTTGTGTCACTACTAATCACGCAGACTAATATAGGTAATGCGTTTAATATCTTTTAAATTCATATCTCTACAAAAATCTAGTGCAGGTTTTGTTACAGAGGCTTTCTGTATTGTGAAAGTCTGGAGGGGGCTGGAGCTTGAGAGACGCACGCCCACTCAGTTGAAGTTATCCACAGCCGCACCCGGACATTAGCTAACTACAGCGGCAGCGGCCACAGAGGGTGAAAGGTGAGGAGCTGAGATTGATTTTTTTTCCCAGTCATCTAATTCTACGCCTTTATTTGTTTGTTCTGAGATAAAACATGAAAGGATGCTGCCATACTGTTAGTTTGACTAAGTTTAAGGTCGCCGTTCAAGACATGGAATCTGACAAGTTGTTTAGTTTACTTGTGTTCCTTTCAAGCTAACCAGCTACTGTTGAGTCTGACAACATGAGCTCTGGCGCTGTTACTGTGACAGTGAGAGAGCTAAGTTAGCGGGATGCCTTGTTGGAAAAGTCAGAAATGGACCCTAGGAAGCTTAAATTAACGTGAACAAATACCTATACATTATTTACATAATGAATAGGGAAGTGAGTTGTCTTAGCTTGTTAGCTCACTAGCAGCTATTTAAATCACCGAGTCCTCTCTAACTGACGTTAGCTAGCTGGGACACTCAGGAAATGGGGTATCCGTCGTGTGCTCTCTTTCCCCCCATTAAACTGCTGACTTTCTCACATTTGTCTTTTCACTAATGGGAAGAAAAATCTTTTGTCACGTGTTTGTGAATAATAATATTTGACTCGAGTAGGAAAAGTTGGGTGAGTGCTGGGATAGAATTTGTTAACTTAGCTAGCCTGCGAAAGTAACAGTTATTTGTTCGCTAGCTAACTAAGTTAACCTAGCCACGTTAGCTGACTAAATATGTCGTGTGTGGCTAAAGAGAAGCAGAACAACTAAACGTGGTCAGTTAAAAGTCTTTTTTTAACTCTTCGTGAAACTCTGGCTGTGAAAAACTCAGCTAGCTATGCGGAAGTGCAGAACAGGTTTGGGTGTACATTTGGAGGACCATGTTATATACGATACCGGAAAAAATGGCAGTGTTCTGTCGTTAAGATGTTAGCTGTTCATATACAATGAGTTTTGCATTTGTGCTCTCTTATATCAATGATGGTAAATGTGCATTGCTTTCTAACATCATGTGCAAGTTAAGGGTCCTGCTAAAGAAAATGGAAGTTAACGTTTAGATTGTGTAAGTTCTGCAGTCATATAGAAACATGACAAATAACAGGCCGAATAGTGCCGATTTACCCAGAGGTGCCGCTGTCATTTCAGTTTGTCATGAACGCTGCAGAGTTTCTCCTGTAAACAACGCGATTTCCACTGTCAGCAGTTTATTTAGCCTTAGGCCCCTTTGTATAGTAGATTTCTTGGGCATGTTTTCTAATGACCTTACTGGTCACAAGGTTTGTAAGACACTGCATAATACTGTCGCCTCTGTTCAAACCGTTTTGCTAACGTTGTCCACACTATTGCTATTATCATGCTCAGCATTGTAACTGCTTGGTGTTTGGTACCATGGTTAAAAATGAAGGGATCCTTTATTTACTACTTTCACAGTATGTTCTTCCTCTCACTCATGCTTTCTCTTTTTCCAGATGCAAACCATAAAGTGCGTGGTAGTGGGAGACGGAGCAGTGGGAAAGACCTGTTTACTGATTTCCTACACAACCAACAAATTCCCTTCAGAATATGTGCCTACGGTGAGTGTGTGACATGCAGGGTTGAAAAACCAGAAAGGAACAGCTTTGATGACGTGAAAGAGAGGAAGTAGGGCTGAAAAGGGAGCTGAGCTCAGTACAGTGGCTAACAAACAAGAGTTGAACTATAAAAATAGATCTTGTTTACTGTTTTAGCAATCCATAGAATTGCTGCAACAGGAACGCCTGAGGTGGTGTTATGAACTGTGGGCTGTAACTGTTATGACACAAAGTTTCCTCACGTGTGTATGTGTGTGAGAGAGTGACACACACATCATTCTGTTTATTTATCTAATTGCAACACCTTCATTACACCTAATGAAAGAGTCTGGATCTCCTTCATGTTGTAAACCCCATCTTCCTGTCTTTAAGATGTAGAAAACTAGGTAAATGCTAATGTTTGGTATACGTAGTAAAGAGGTTTGTTATACCAGTGACTTGGGATTTAGTTAAGCAGCTGCAAGTTAATGTCTTATTGCTAATTTTGGCAGAATTCCTGAACCGTAAGACAAACTAGAAACCTAAAAGTCTGATAATGGTGGAATAAATTACATACTTATTTTCCATTTAAAATGCTGTCAAATAAGTAATTTGATGAGTGTTTAATAAAGAGACGTCTAAAACGCATATAGAAAGAGGACTTAATCATTTACAAAAACTGGGAGTCTCGTTTCCTTATTATGTAGCTCCCTGACTGTAGAGAGCCTGAAGTCTGAAATAAAGTACAGTGGAAATGGTCAGGCAGCCAGGCTAGTTTTAACTGCTTCTGTCAGCAAATTAGGTGAGAAATCAAAGCAGTGTCTGTTTCATGTGCTGTGAACAGGTTGACTAATCTTAGGCGCTGTTTACACTTGGCATTAAGTTGCGCCCTGTCTCTGAGGGTTGTCCGTTTCAGAGTTTTGGCTAAATTTCGAGTTGCTGTTTTGTCTTTATGCATTTGCATTCAAACATAAACTAATGACCGTGATTGTTAAAAAGCGTGTGTGTGTGTGTGTGTGTGTATGTGTGTATATATATATATATATATATATATATATATATATATATATATATATATATATATATATATATATATATATATATATATATACACAAAGTACTAGAGAAACATTTCTCAGATAAACGGTTGTAAAACTAATTAATTATCATTTATCTAAAGAAACAAGTATCTCTGCAGATATGCTCCTGGATAGGTTTTACATGTTAGTGACTGTTTTCTGTACTTTACTGGATTACTTGGAAAATTGCCAGATTGGCTTTCATATATTAGAATGAAAATCTCAAAACCAATTTCCAATGGCATGATTAATTATACAATTACAAATTTTTCTAAATTACAGCACAGTTACCATTGGGATAAAAATGAAGGAGCTGACAGTTATTTGTTTATGAATGTATGGCAACTAAACAAAACAAGTAGCCATATAGACATGCTCCATAAGCACAGAGGTCTGCTTAGATTAATACAGTAGACTGTTGATGTGACCTATTTGTATGATATCAAATTTTAGATCATTTTATTTGCTGTCAGTGAGAACAGTAAATGTTCAGACAGCTGATTTCTACAATGGTGTTTTTCACATTAAACAACTAAACACACGCATACATTTTGAATAATCAGTGCAGTTCCCATTTAAAATGTGAAACATGGCTGTAGTCACAATTTTAAGTGGGGGATTTAAGTTTAGTAATGTGTATACATATGTAATAAAATGCCTTAATCTGGAATGATTTGCAACCCACCATCAGTGGTGGTGCACTGACAGTGATCAAGAGGGCTGAGCAGACTTGACAAGATTAGATTAAATGTGTTTGATCTCTTAAATTGCACATATCCAACATTAAAGTGAATTGCCTGCTTGACATGAGAAGTATCTTAACAATTTTAAATACAGGTAATGATGTTCATTGTTAGTGCTGCTCGCTAAAGATAAAAAAGAGCATGTGGAAAAGAACAGAACTAGCCCTGCTGACATAAAACACAATTGTACATTTGAGGAACCATGACTGATGCTCCGCAGTATGACTGTGGAGACTTGGGAGGAGTTTGTCTGTTCTACAATCAGCACATTAAACATCAAACTAGCAGTAAAGTGAGTGCAGCTCAGCAGCAGTCAGCCATTTTACTTTAATAACAGTGCTTTAGGCTGTGAAGCAGTTTGAGTGCAGAAATGTAATAAATGTTTTTGCAGTGTAAAATACCCCCCAGGAATAATCAGCGAGTAATCATTTTTGTAGTCTTGTTAAATTGGATGACTGAAATAGGGGAAGGTGTTTTGACAGGGAACTAAGGAAGAATATGGTGATACCGCCTTTATGGATTCAGGGACTGGCGTACAGTTTTCCACAGTGCATTAACAGAGCTATTCATCAAAAAGGTATCTACACAGGATGGTTGTGCTGTAAATACACAGGTCCCTTTAGTTTTTGTAGGGGTGCATATGCACAGTGCTAGTGCTCATCCTCTAATCTTTCATCAGTGGTCACAAGCTGCTGCCCACAGAACACAGTTGGCTACATAAGTTGTACTGATTAATTTGATGTGTTAACATTTGATGGATCTATTTATGCAGTGTTATTTTTGTTATTCGTGTTCAGTGTTATATTGTGAATGTAAAATTTCACTGCATTAGAAATCACATCCACTTCCATTAAAATCCATTAAAATTATTTTGGCATGAGAAGATCTCAGTGATTAAACAACATTTCATGTGGTTTCCTTACTGATGATTACAGATTAACTGTTAAATCTCTAAAACCAAGGCTTACTTCATCGCGTGACACTTAACATTGCCAGACAAACGACTATTGCTAATTAGTCAGCTTATTAGTGAAAATCAAAGAAAGAAAAGAAAACATTTTAAAGGCCTTATATTGAAAGTTGAACTGCAGGGCTGCACACATTGGTTCTTTTTAGCCCCAGTGTGAATGTGTAAACTGCACAAATATCCTTCACTTTCAGAAGTTAACAGAAACCATTAACAGTAGGACTGAGCAATACAGCTGAACAATTTATAATTAAATGTTTAATTTTGTTACAAAATGCCTGCAATGTAAGTGGTTTTTTAAAACAGAAATTAAAAAAACTTTGAGGTACATCAACCTGACATCTATTTAAAAAAACATTACACAAACATCTAAAACTCACTAAACAAAATGAATTCAACTTGGAGGAGGAGCAGTCTAACACTGAGAACCTTTGACAAGTTGTTTTTGCACACAGAACAGCTTTTTCCACATTTAACCCATTTGTACAGTGAAAAAACCAACAAAAAAAACGCACACTGGGGTGAAGTGAACACAGGTGCCTGAAGCGGGGCCATGTAATAAAGAATGTTATGAATGTTATAAAATAACTCTCAAGTACTGTTCACAGTCATACATGGTATCGTTTCAAATTGTAAGCAAAGAAGTCAGGTTGGTTCAGTCTGCCCTGGGACATGTGACAACATTTCACCCTGTATTAAAATCCTGTCCTGGTGCTGGTAGCCAGAATGCACAATTATGTGTTTATAATTTGGCACCACTCTTGGGAAGTTAGTCATGTGGCCTTCACAGTCCAAGGGTTTAGACTCACTGTCTGAATCAGGAGACATCAGTTAGCTTTCCAGTTGGCTCTCCACTTTTTGCCTTTCATTGAGAAGAGAGGTATCTGCACAAGGGCTTTGTATTTGAAACTACCCAGAGATTTTTGTTACTTCTTTATGCCTAGTAGTGAAAGTGGTTAAGCAGTAACTACTCCTCCTGCACCTGATTCTTCAGTTCTAACCAAGGTCTCTACCAGGGACTTAAATTGCTCATCATCAATCATTTCAGACAATGCTCTTGTTTTACTGACGTTCGTTTGTATGTTTTGTCATGACAAGATCTTTTTAATGTTATACAGCATTTAAAGTTATACCTAGCGTGTATATGGTTGGGGAAATGCCATCATAAGTGTCAGTAAAAGGAATCTCTTTGATTGGAGTT
Source organism: Megaleporinus macrocephalus (assembly GCA_021613375.1). Lineage (NCBI taxonomy): Eukaryota > Metazoa > Chordata > Actinopteri > Characiformes > Anostomidae > Megaleporinus > Megaleporinus macrocephalus. Next base: position 26,118,973 of record CM038703.1, read on the forward strand.
AATGTGGTAAAACTGGGTAAACCATGAGTGGTATGAGGAGAAACCGGTTCTGCTATGAAGGGAGATGCTGAATGGATAGAAAAAGAAAAAAGGAAGGGCAACAAAATAGATGAGAGTGCAGACAGGAACAGAGAAACTTAGTACAGTTTTATCTCGTTGTCATGTTTTTGCATAAACATGATGCCACATCCCGAATTCTAATATGAATGAGAGTGACTATATTCAATTGCATATTTTCTTCCTTTGTTCCTCCCTTTTTACAGGTATTTGATAACTATGCTGTTACTGTGATGATTGGCGGCGAGCCATACACACTTGGGCTTTTTGACACAGCAGGTACAGTAAATCAACTCATAGATCAATACTTGTTCCAGATGTTGAACTTGTGAATATATGCCTGTTAAAAATTCTGTATGTAAAACGTGACACTAAAATGTTATACGTATTGAAGGGTTTCTAATGAGAAAACGTCTTGAATGAAAGGATCTAATCTAACATCCTTGCGAGAATGGTTAAATGAAGTTTACAATGTTTTGATTTGGATGAGATTTGTTCAGAACAGTCAAATGAGTTCAGATTTCTAATAAGCTTTTATGTTCCAATTGCCAGCAGTTTTTTCTTTGTAGCCATTAATTGCTAAAATGTTCTTTGCTGATCTGGTGAGACACAGTTTATTTACAACAGTGAGGCTTCTGGGATTTGGAAGAACTTAAAATGATCTAAATCAACATAGAATGATGATTTCGGCCACTTTTTTAACATTGCTAAAGGAAATGGAAAGGTCTTGCTGCTCCTCTCGCTGAGGTTTGTATAGAGACATGAAGGATTTCCTGGGATTTTTTTATTGCATAAATCAAGATTTGCTATTGCTCTTTTAAAGTTTAAACATATTTATAGGATGGCCACAGATCCTTAAATTAATTTGTAATTGCATTTTTCACTACGGACAGGTGTTTTTTATTATTATTATTATTATTATTATTATTATTATTATTATTATTATTATTATTTTAGGAAAACCATGATTAAATGTTGCTCCTGCGTCATGTCATATACGTCAGTTGTATTTAGATTTAATATATTGTCTATGCATGTGTATTCTGACTCATAATTAGTCAAATCTATTTCAATTTACCAAGGCTAATAGTAAATACTAACTTGATGATTATATTTAACGACTGGTGAAGTTTAAGGAATGTTAATTTATGTTTGACCTCTGAAAGTAAAGAAATATTATGATAAAAGTATACTTAATGCTTTAATTTGGACTTTAATTTGGGGGGACAAAGTCATTCTGACATTTCATTATTTTAACGCAATCAAAAGATCAGGAAAACTATTCATTTTGACATAAAAAGTCAGATTTTTTTAAACAAATGTTTAAAATATGAATGTAGTGCTGTGAGAAAGGGGTACAGAGATTTTTTTCAGCTTCTGTGCAAGAAAAGGGCATAAGAAAAATATTATGGTTTATATTATGCGAGTTATGTTAATTACAAAAAAAACATAGAAAAATTATGACAATGATTTTATCATGTTGAAATGCTTTTTATACTGATTTATTCACAATATTTTCCTATGTAGGTCAGGAAGACTATGACAGACTGCGCCCACTCAGTTACCCTCAGACTGATGTGTTTCTTGTGTGCTTTTCTGTCGTCTCACCTTCCTCCTTTGAGAACGTCAGAGAAAAGGTCAGTAAGTACATGATGTTTCAATGAGATTTTTTGTGATTTTATGTTTTTTATTCAAAGTACAAACCAATATGTTGGAGTTAATGTAGATCACCTCAGTTATGACCCCAGCTATTAGAATTAAGAATTAATGTTTTTGCAGTGAGCATTTGATTTCTGGTATGATTTTTATCTATAAATATTTTACAGCCTGTGTGTCTTTTTGTTTTGTTTTGGTTTTTATCCGGTAGGAGATTTTGTTCCAGCTCTGTATGCATGTCTTAACAATCCTGTTCCTAACAATCATGATCCTAAACAAGTCTCTAATCTCTAGTGCAGGGTCAGCTTGCAGTACTTAAGTTATTAGGCCTGCATGAAGACCATTGTTGATACAGTGTCTTTGTGCTGTAAGATTAACACCACCTTATTTTTGGAATGTTTTTGCTGTCATTTTTAAAATAAATGTGGCAAAATATGTTCAGACGAATGATGTTCCTTCTTTTTCTTGTTTGCATCTCCCATTTCCGGCCTTTGTGTAGATTTGTTTTTATTGTTGTTTGTTTGGGGTTTTTTTTTTTAGTTTTTCCCCGTTATCTTTTGTTTTACTTGATTTTTCACTTATTTACTATATTTCTTCTTCTTCCTATGACCACCACATGACCCCTCTCCTTTTCTCTCCAGTGGGTACCAGAGATCTCTCACCACTGTCCCAGAACTCCGTTCCTGCTAGTGGGTACGCAGGTTGACTTGAGAGATGACAGTAACACAGTGGAAAAACTTGCCAAGAACAAACAACGTCCCCTGTCACCTGAGAGTGGAGACAAGCTGGCCAGAGACCTTAGAGCTGTCAAATATGTTGAATGCTCTGCCCTCACACAGGTACTGTACCAGCTGCTCTGTGTTTTTGTTTTTTATACTCTATTCCAGCAAAAGGTTTAGGTTGATGCAGTCTTGCTTGGTTCTGATTTCAATTTGATTGAAGTCACTAAAAGCTCACTTTACATTCATTAAAAAAAAAATTCATATGAGAAGCGATGCAAATTGTTGCTTCTAAGTAAGGAAAGATAGGCTACATTGTGGACTGATGTGTCTGTGTCTTAGTCTTGGTGTCCTAGTGAATACAATACTTTTCACTTTTTATGAATGTCAGAGACTAGTTGATACTAGCTGTCTCTTACCAGTTAAAGCCATAGGGAACAAAAATAATTTATCGCTTATTAGTTTAGTGCTCATGAGCACACAATATGCATATTGTAATCACACCAGTGAAGCCCCTGAGTGTCTTTGCAGTGTCTGCATGTACTGCAGAACATTCCTCCCTCTAAAGATGTTTTTGTAATATTTCTGCCATGACTAAATAAATGCTTTTCTGCTTGTTTTTATTTATATATAAACAATATGGCCAAAAGTGCATGGATAGGTCCAGGTGTTTTTAACCATTCCCATTGCAATAAAGTTTGGTGGATTTTCAGTGTTTTCTGTGTGATATTAAAGTAACAGAATACTAAGACATTTTGGGCAATTATATTTCAACTCTGGGGCGACATTTTGTAAAATGCTTTTCCTGTCTCAGAATTACTGTGTTCCTGTGTGCAAATACAGGTCTTTGTAAGATTTGGGTGATTTGTAAAGAAGCTCCAAGTGGCAAGAACAGAGCCATAACCTCAACGCCACTAAACACCTTTGGAATGAATCAGAACATGGATTATGAACCAGACCTTCCTGACTTCCGGCTTGATCTCACAAATGCTCTTTTAAGTGTCCTTATTAGGAAAGACTGGTATAGCTGCAAAGATGGATGTCAAGTCCACATTAATGACCATGGTTTTGGAATGTAATTCCAAACTCATATTGGTGCTATAGTGTGGTGTCCACATACTTTCGGCCATACAGTGTTTTTTTTTTTGGCTAGTTTGTTTGTTTTTTAGGAAATCCAACTAATAAAAATGCATTGTATTCCCATTTTTCTTATGACATAACCATGATCGTAAATGCTAACAACTGTGTAATACTGTGGTCATCTAAAATAATTGCAGTAAGGCGTTTGTTATAAATTTGCCAGACCTAGTCCTACATGATGACCATTTCTAAAATTTAAAGTCCTTCATATAGGACAGTATTCAGCACCAAATGAGCACCACCCTGACACTGTAGCAACTTGTAATATGACCATTTGTGGAAATCAGGTTTTACCAGTTCATGGAAAGGGCTTTTTAAATAACGTGCATGTCAACACCATGTTAACTAGATGAAAGTTTTTTGGTTTTTTGTCATGGTAACAGTGTGGTGATCTCTGTTCTCATGATGTCTCTTACCTGTTTTCGTTTTCTCCCTACAGAGAGGTTTAAAGAACGTGTTTGATGAGGCCATCCTAGCTGCGCTGGAGCCTCCTGAGACCAAACCCAAGAAACGTTGCATTCTGTTATAGAGGAGAGAATGATAGAACAGTGGAATTTTGGAACAGGTTTCTCTGGAGGAGAGACATCTGAGGCGTTCAGTCAGTGCCTTTAGTTTTACGGAATTAGTAGAGTGGTTTGTGTGGTAATATGCTATACTTCTCTGTCCCAACTAAAGATCAGTCTTTTTACACACGATATTTATATGAAAACACTGAATGCCTTAAAAATGGACTTAAAGAGATTTCAGGCCGTTTTTAATCTTTTTTTCTTTATTCGTTTGTCATAACTAGCACAACCCACAGCCACCAGAATAGCTTGATTTACATTTTTTTTAGTGCAGCACTCCATCTTTAACTCTGTCTAGCCTCTGCAGTGTAAAGAAGAAGAAACCGGTCACCTGATCAGTTCTTCTGTTACTCCTTTTATGTTTGTCTGCATTGACACAACTGGAACTCCAAGTGTTTCTTACCTCCTTCCTGCCCTCTGCAGGACTTAGAATGAACTGAATTGTTATTGTTTCTTTTCTTGCCTATTTTTTTTGTTGAGATATTGGCGTATTGATGATGAGTATTGAACTTTTTTTTTTGGGAGTGGGTGTTCAGCAGTTAGGAGTTTTTTATTGCTATTTTTAATACTGTATGATTTCTTTTGTGCTAGGTTTTTTTTGAGTGCCTTCATCACTTTGGTTGGTGTTTTTGACTTAACAAATGTAACTGCATTCTACTGATTCATTAAAATAGCTGGTCTCTATATTGGTAATAATCATAATGAAAGCAATAACAATTTCAAATGATTAGAATGCAGAATGTGGAATTATTGCAGGAGGGGGATTATAAAAATGACTGTAATTTTAAAAAAGATAAACGTTAAGCACTTTTTTTCATTTTATAATGCAATATAATCAAAATTTTTCCTGAATTTTTCAGAATAAGTCTGAATTAATTTGATACCATGACAACACATTAATGAAGAAATTGATCTGTTGATTTATTGATATGTTACAGGAGTGTCCAATCAGAACCTGCAAAGTGCTTTTTTGATTGCAGGTTTTTATTCCAAACAAACAGGAGCTCACCTGATTCTATTTAATTTACCTGGTGTCTGTCTTTAAACAGTTGTTCACATGTGGTCCTGTCTTATTAATGAAGACCTACTTCCACACCAGCCCTTTGAGGAGGAGATTGGAGATAAGTAATGCACTGAAATGCAGAAGGTTGGGTGTAACCAATATAGTTTAGAATTTTGTCCTAAATTAGTTTCCTATCAAAAAAACATCTTACATGCCCTGCAGAGCCTTCTTTCATATCTGGTTCTTTTGTTAAACATAACAATACACATTTTACAGTATACAGTATTTCACAATCAGTGCAGCATTAGTAGTCAAGTCAAGTTTATTTATATAGCGCTTTTTACAACGATGTTGTCTCAAAGCAGCTTTACAGAGTTTTGAAAACAGACAGTTATAACATATATCCCCCAGTGAGCAAGCCAGAGGCAACAGTGGCAAGGAAAAACTCCCTCAACTGGAGGAAGAAACCTTGGGAGGAACCAGACTCACAAGGGGAGACCCATCCTCCTCTGGTCAAACAGTATTTACAGTTTGAACTAAATACCAAAGAAAGGAGCCTCTGTTTGAAATCTGGATAGCAAAGCTTTAGAAGCTGCACAGATAGAGGCAGTGTATGACTGAGGCAGTCTCTGGCTGAGGCAGTCTATGACTGAGTCTTTATGTAAAGTGAGCATGAGCTGAAACAGTCCCATCCTATCTCAGTGCTGGTGCATCTGGATGCCACAGTGATGTAACTGAGGGTGTAGCAGTAAATGGACAGGTGAGCTGGCTGGTGATGGTGGGGTGATGGCCCGATGATCAGTCCTTCAATAGCGTTCAACAGACGGCGGTTCATAATAGGAAAGTAGATCTTGCAGGTACTCTGGTGCGAGACCGTGCAGGGTTTTATACGTCAGTAATAGAATTTTATAGTCGATACGGAATTTAACAGGAAGCCAGTGTAGTGCTGATAAAACTGGACTGATGTGATTGAATTTCCTGGTTTTAGTTAGTACTCTAGCTGCAGCGTTCTGAACTAACTGAAGTTTATTCAGGTTCCTGCTGGAGCATCCTAACAATAATGCATTACAGTAATCTAGCCTTGAGGTTATAAAGGCATGCACTAACTTTTCAGCATCAGACACAGATAACGCATTTCTTAACTTTGAAATGTTTCGCAGGTGAAGAAACGCTGTTCTTGTAATATTACCTATGTGTTGATTAAATGTCAGATCTGAGTCAATTGTTACACCAAGATTTTTAGCTACTGAACCAGGAACTACAGAGAAGTCAGCAAGATTTAGCATTAAATCTGAACATTTAGTCCGAGCAGCCATTGGGCCGAGGAGGAGAACTTCCGTTTTGTCAGGGTTCAAAAGAAGGAAGTTCTGTAGCATCCAAAGTCTAATATCTCTTACACAATCTTCTATCTTATTTAATCTGGATTTATCATCTGGTTTGGCTGATATGTACTGTTGTGTATCACCGGCATAACAGTGGAAACTAATTACATGTCTATTTATAACTGAGCCTAATGGTAGCATATATAGTGTAAATAACAGAGGACCTAAAACAGAACCTTGTGGAACTCCATATTTCACTTTTGTAGAGTTAGACGATACATTATTTATCTTTACAAACTGAAAGCGATCACTAAGGTAAGATGTGAACCAGGATAACGCTGTTCCTGTGATTCCAACTATATTTTCTAGTCTGTCCAAGAGAATAGTGTGATCTATAGTGTCAAAAGCTGCACTTAGATCGAGTAACATCAGTAGAGATACATGGCCCTGATCAGAGGCAAGAAGAAGATCATTTGTTATCTTAACTAAAGCTGTCTCTGTGCTGTGATGTGGCCTAAAACCAGATTGGAATTTTTCATATATGTTGTTCTTATGTAGATGAGAACAGAGTTGTCGAGCTACAGTTCTCTGGGGTCAAGATTTGGTTTCTTTATCAAGGGTTTTATCACAGCTAGTTTAAAAGACTTGGGTACATGACCCAGACTAAGAGAAGAGTTGATGATAGTTAAGATGGGTTTAATTATAGCTGGTAATACTTGTTTCAATAGGTTTGTTGGAATCATATCGAGTGTGCATGTAGCAGAATTTGAAGAAGAGATAAGTTTTTCTAGTTCTGTCTGCTGTAGTGGACAAAATGTTTCTAGTCTTTCTTCTAAAACCACATTTTGTGCTGTTTGAGCCAAACCGGATGAAGGATAGGTTACTCGTATTGGTAGAACTTTTGTCTAATATTCTCGATTTTGCTATTGAAAAAGTTAGTAAACAGATCAGCATATTCTGAAGCAGAGGCCACAAGTACGGTGGCTTTGCCTTGTTAACTATGTGTTAACATGTTCATGTGGAACATGGACTGTAGAAGCATTCACATCCAAACACTTTCTGATGGTCTTTTGTAGAGAAAGTTATAGACTCAAATTTACTTACAGTGGTGGTTATGGAAACCAGTGTCACTAAACCATGTTTATAATATATTTTATTTACTATACAAAACCAACATTGAATCAGTAAAACGTGTCTTCCCAGTTTCCATATGTATTTAGGATGGCAAAATAAGGCAAATCTGAAAAAACACTTCTATGGGTACCATTTTGCCCTATAAAACCCCACATATGTCCTATGTGAATATATTAAAATAAATGGTTTAACAAGAAGTTAGGCCAAGGTGTTTATCACAAAACCCATAATAGAATGTCTCAGACATCAGGCAGCATATTTATAACCATTTCATGTAATGACTTTGTGGGGGAGTTGTTAGGGGCATAAAACTCTTTTGTTATGTGGATCCTGGTGGAGTTTCTTATTAAAGCAAAGCAGCTTTATATCATTGAGCCATGGTAATGCTTTACTGTAGGCAAGGTGTTCTTTTCAGCTTATACTTCATTCTTCCTCCTCCAGATGTATCGCTGATCCATAGGCCTAAAAAATTAAAGTTTGTTTTGTCATTCCACCGAACAGAATCCCAAAATTTCCGCTGCTTAATTATATGGGTTTAAGCATACTGGAGCCGACTTTTCATTTGCATTTGGGTCAGTAGAGGTGTACCTCTTGGGCAAGGAGACTTCAGCAATTAGTATGCATCTTACTGTTTAAAAGTGGAACCTGTCTGCTGCCAACTCTCTTGACTTCTAACATATTTCTAACATGCAATTAAGCATCACAGTCAGCAAACCCCTGGCCAATCCAGGTATTTGATGTGTTTTATTTAAAGAACACCTGATGTAACTAACAAAGCCTTTGGGAAGTTGCATCAGGTGTGCTTGAGACAACACCTGATTTGTAAATGACTGCTCTGAAAAGCAATTCTAAAGTAGTATTCTGTGTTGAAGTTCAAGAAACCACTTGTTATATTAGTTTTGTGTTGCTATTGAAGTTGTTATTATTGGATCTGTTGATTGCAAACAGCTGAAAGTTTGTAGATTTTGTTAATGAATCTAATTTGCAATGGGGGTTGAAAAATTTGAAACTGCATATGTTGCTCCATGCCTGAGACAGTTCTACGATAGGTTTGAGGTAAAACCAATTTTGCATTATACATAAAAAAAACTAGTAAATTAAAGGATATATTTGTCTTGTGGACTTTTATGATATCTGGTTCCTATCACCATCGCTAAAGAAGAAAGTTTAGGATTGCCACTTAATGTAATAGTACAAAGCAACTCCAAAATATAGCAATTGTATTTAAAAATGTGTAAATTATAATTGACATTTGTATAAGTGACATTTGCAAAAAAATGATTTGAAGGCCATGTAACAAAAAAGGACAAATTTGTATATTAATGTCAACAAAAGTAACATTTTCTTTTTGATGTCTAAGCTGCTGTAGATCCTGTGTTGGGAAAACTGTCCTAATTTTTATATTGTTAACCATGGTTACCTCCAAGGAAACACCATAATTAATAATAATAAATATTTTCTTTGTTGTATCAGTTTAAAAAAAACATCCATATTAGTATCAAAAACATCTTAAACTGTAAAAAGTGTAAATTAGTTTAATTCAAATGCATTTGTATAGTGCTTTTTACAACTGATCTACAACGATAATTTGGTAATGAGACAAAAAAATCCTGTGAAAAACTTCTTCACATCTGAAGGAAGAAGCCCTAAAACTCCCTACGTGGGTCCCATCCTCCTCTGGTCAACTGAACTACACATGTGCTTCGTATTTGTAGCAGGACCATAGGGCTTTTGAGTATATACTCATATTTGTGAATATTGCAATACTTCTTATGATGTAATGTTCAGCACAGCTTATACTAAAACCTGCTTCAGTGTTTCGCTTACCGCTACTATTAAGACATACGTATCACATTTGGTTAAAAAGCTTTTAGAACCACATACCGTTGACAGGATATGATCAAATCTATACCACATCCCCATGTGTGCTGGTCACACTGAAACGCCAAAGATGAATAAATACTGATGTTACTAGTGATTCGCAACTTAAACAAATGAGACTCTTTTTTGAAAAAAAATGTAAACAATTTTGGCGCCAACTAGAAGGCGCGAGATCAACCAACACTTCTTCAAATACCTGAAAACAAACAAAAGATACGCGTATTCCCGCCGCTTACTGACAGACACACCCAAACGGTTAAGATTAGTGAAGGGGAGTCGATTCCAACAGTCCACATTTCTGGAGTCGACTCTTCGGAGAGCTTGAAGCAGGAGAGTCTTGAGTTTCTATAGTGAGAGTTTAATTACCAGCTTTAAACAACGGCATCGCTGAGCACAAGCTCTCCTCAGAGACACGGGTTCTGTCCCAAATCACTGCTCTTCATGATTTGGGTCGCAAAAAACATTAGAAACGATACAAGATGGTGTAATCCCTGTATCTCTTCTTTATCACACATTCCAGCAGCACGAGTCGAGAATCGAAATCACTACCGTAGTCGTGCGTCACTAGTTAAGATTAGGATTCTGATTGGGTAAGAGTTTATGTATTGCGGCTAGCAGCCAATCAGCACAGCAGTTAACCGAATACAGACGGAGAGGAAAACAGACTGGAAAAGCTGGAAAACCTTCAAAAGCAAATTTCACTTGAGGACCGATACAGTAGACTAGCACTGTGCTGCAGCTGTAGAGCAGCCCTCTTCTCTTCTGTTAGACTTGGGCACATTTTCTACAGTATCAAATTTTTTGAGACAATATGTAAAAATGACATAAGTCGTAACTGTGGGAAAGAATATCTCTGACACACATGAATAGCACATAATATTCATATATTTGATATGTAGGTCACCCATTTAAATGTGACTTTGCTATAATATAATATGATATATATATATATATATATATATATATATATATATATATATATATATATATATATATATATATATATATATATATATGTGTGTGAAATATATGTAAAAACACAATTATTATGTTTATATTCTTCTGTGTATATGTGTTATTTTATTGATATTATGAATTCATATATGAATTCTGTATTATTACTCTTTATTATGATACATCAAAGATCTGTTTTTTGTGTGAAATATGTTAATACTATTTGGTATATGTACATATATACATTTTATTATGGGAATTTTGTTATAAACTTATATCCACATATATCTGGAGGATGTATGTATGTGATAGTAATGTATCACCTTTTATGTAATATATATGGAAAATTCCCTCTTGATATAGATCCATATTTGTCATATATTACATTTCCATATGAGACACATAGAGATTTTAGGTCCATGGCCATTAAACTCTCCAGATCTCAATCCCCCTGAGAACTTGTGGTCAATCCTCAAAATGAGGGTGGACAAACAAAAACCCAGAAACTGTAATCAACTCCAAGCACTGACTAGGCAAGAATGGGTTGCCATCATTCAAGATTTTGCTGAGAAGCTAATATCCAGCGTGCTGAGGCGAATTGCAGAAGCCTTAAAGAAGGGCCAACATGGTAAATATCTGGAAGTATTTGTCAAGAAAAAGTTAACAGACATATGGAATGATTATAATTGTACTTCATTATACCATTTAAACATCTGACAAAAGATTCTAAAAAACTGAGGCAGCAAACTTTGTAAACATCTAAATTTGTGCCATTCTCAAAACTTTTGGCCATGCCTGTAGATTCTTCTCATGTCAGCATCAATGTTGCAATGCTGTGACTGGCAGTCTGACAGATTTTTAAAATTCAAAGCCATCTGCCAACAACCGTCTCTGTTATTATAGACTGGAAGCCATTTACTCAAGGCCATTCTGCAAAAAAAAAAGCATTTTTGCGTCGTATACAGGTTTTTGGTTGTTTGGCCAGTAGAGGGAGATATTATATTTCTGTGAGATCCAAAGTTCTCTGACCCATATAATTTACTAACAAGGATTTGTTCAACTGATGTGGGATGCTAGAAGAGGCCTTGCTACACAAAAAATAAACAAGAACTTACACTACTAAGAAATAAACTGTTCTACCCTACATGGGAGTACTGAACTCAAGGACATAAATTCCTAATTTAATGAACAAAAACCAATCCATTTTCCATTTGAATTGACATTTAAGAGGTACATATATATAAATGCACTCCCCGTGTTTACAGTTACTGACTGTTGCCCATCTGTTGCTAGATCTTAAACCACCAATTTCAGTTATTTCAGTGGTGAACCATTCTCAGCACAGTAGTCTTTAACTGACATCAAGATAAAAGCTGGACTATCAAGATAGGTTTGTCTAATTGAGTGTACATACCTTTTACAGGAGTAATATGTGAAATTGTAGTTTGAAACAATTGACTAAAATGATGAGCAGAATGTGAATAAATAACAGGTCCAATGGTACGCTAAAGACATCTATCTATCATTTTGCAGGTATATCTACAAAGTTAGCATGCTAACTGGCTAGCCCTGTCCTGTCCTGTACCACTTTGTATCTCAAGAGGCAATAGTGAGACACCATAGTGCTGTTCTCCATCAGCCCAACATTAGACGATGAAGTAGCACTGCCCCTCTTGTCAATCACATTGAAGGTTCTGCTCCCAGTTAGAACATTTTAAAGACAGGTTGCCAGAGACAGGAAGATTAAATGCAATGATGGCTGAAACTCTTGGCAACTGACCATTATAATGACAGCTGCTGCCTGCTCTTGGCAAGAATCCACGTTCAGCAGGTAACAAAAGGAGTAACATAAATAGAAGCAAAACGAGTTAATACTGGTGTTTCTTTCCACTGCTTGAGACTGCTGTTGGCAAGTAAAGAGATGAAGTGTGATGCTGAACGTGCAACATTTCTTCTAGATTCGTAAACAGCTGTTAATGCTAAACATGAGGAAAAGGGAATGTGCGTTTCTCACAATAGGGGTGGACATCACAACTTTCTGTGGATATGCAAACTTCTCTTGTTTGGAATTCCACAGGTTGCATCATCGTAGGCATTGCTTCTTTAAATTCTCCAGCAACACTGCTGCTCTTACCATGTTGGTGTCACTGCTGTGCAGAGAATGACCCTCCATCAAAATAATATTTGTGGTGGTCCCTTTCCATAGACGGGAGGGGAAGAGGAAAGGTGACATTGTCTGCCGTGAGATGGGCTAGTAATTATAAACCTACTTAGACTTCACTGCTGTTCTGATCAATTCTTTACAGACTACAATCTGTTGAAATGAACAGTGCATCAGAGGGAACTGTCCGTCAGAGTCTGCAAAGTCTTTGGATTCATTACACAGAGGCTTATCTTAAACTGTGGCAAGTGCCATTATGCTTTGCAGTTGATAAAGCACGGTTAAGAGACTTTGGTGATAAAATACTAATAAAAATTCTAATGTACTTTTTAATTTTTTTAAATTTGTTTTATTTTTCTCAAAAAAATGCCTGTGCACCCATTAACATCATCTCTATTTACTTGGGTTTTGTGCAGATCTGAGATATGGTTATTTGGAATTTAATAAAGACATTTCACAACAGATTTAGTAATATACAGTACCTAATTGTGTATTGTCAAAATGTTCAACATATGTATAACAAAACTTTCTTGAGTTGCAAAGGACACGGTGACCCTGTACAATATGTTTAAAACCATCTGTGATCCTATCTCTAAAGCCAATTTAGGGGTATTACAGTCAGAAATCCGTACATATACTTAATTTGCTCAAAAGCACACCAAAATTCCAAAAGAATATTGAGACTTTGTGGGACATGTAAACAAACATTGTTTTGTAAATTTGACTTTTATTTAAAAGAATCAGATCTGGATCAGACCTGCACAACATTCAAGATAATTAGTGAACCATTCTTTCTTATAGAATCGCTTTGTCTGAGCCATTCTTTGGAAGTCTGGTTTGAACGGCATTCCACCGCATCTCTGTTGAGTAAAGTTGTTAAATTTCCTTCGGGATCAATAAAGTATCTATCTATCTATCTATCTATCTATCTATCTATCTATCTATCTATCTATCTATCGATAGATAGATCTGGTACATTCAGTGTAAAAAATGTGCAATTTTTTTTTTCCCATGGTAGATTTACTTTGATGTTTAGGCTCATTGTCCTGCTTCTACTGAGCTCCAGTCAGTAGTATAATACCTTGTAAAAAGCAGCCCCAAATCATGATGCTTCCTCCACCATACTTTGCTGTTGGAGTGATGTTTTTTTAATTGGTGTACAGTGTCTATTTCTAGCTTTTTTGCAAATCACCACTTATTGATTGTCTTCTGATGTCTTTTTTTATGAGACATTGTTAACATCAGCAGATGTTGCTTGTGAAAAGAAAATTCAAAATGTTTGAGATTTTTTGACTAGCTTTAATCTTATTTTATTTATTGGTCTTCGGATGTGCTAACTCTTGGCTCCACTTACCTTTTCTTGAAGTCATTAGCACAGGGCAGCAAAGTGTTCACCAAAGTTTTGTAGCTCCTTAATTTAGATGCCCCCACAGCCTATATACGGTCTACAAAGTAACAAATTCCAAAGTCCTTTCCTCTGCTACAAGGTGATGTCATCTTGTAACTCAATCCTTATAAAGCAAAAACATACTAAAAACGAACCCTCTAAACGGCCTGCTCCAGTCTAGCTTGCAAAGCTAGCAGAACTGACACCATTGTGGCAACAGTCACAGTGGTGGGGGCAGAACCTTTTGCAGGAAGCCACTGTGGCAGTTGACCACTCAAAACAGACTGGGTGAGCTGACCAGTAAGAGTACACTGGGCTCATCAGGAGGCAGGGCTTAAAGACACAGGAGCTCTAACAGTATTTCAGAAAGAGGGCAAACAGAAATGTACAGTTTGAGAAAAATGTTTTAAGAAATTGAACATCTACAATGAGCATGTATGAGCAATCTATTCTAGCAGACCATTAAACAAAAAACACTGAAAATGAGGATACAAAGTATTTTAAAGATCATTTTATCCATAAATTTAGGCAGTTCCAAATGGTTCATGTAGTTTGTCTTTTCACTGTGTAGTTTGTCTTTTCACTTTTTGATGCAAAATATGTTGCCCTCTTCATGCTGTACCTTTTTCAGGGATCTTCCTGTTTTTACCAGTATGACAGCAAAAAGAAAAACTACAAAAATAATACAGCATAACTGCATAATCAATGGGTACTATAAACTCCTGTCTATAAAACTTAATGAAAAAGTGCAAAATAGGCTGGCAGCGGCCCTGTATAGTTACACAGCTGACAACTAGTACAACATAAGAATGCTTTCGAAACTGGATCACTTGGTGTTTTTGTTTCCTAAATGTTTATTATGTGTTGTTAAAAAAAGAAAGCTGAGATAACACAGTGCTGAACATGCTAAATTAGTCAAAGAACATTTTGAATCAAGTTAAAACTGAATTTTTACTAAAGATTGTTGGAGCCTATGCTGCAAAAATGGATTTCATATCAATTGTTATGCTTAACAAGAAGGCAGACTTGGCCCTTCACAGTCAAAGCCCCACTCCACAGCTCCACCCCTCCCCCCACCACTCCCCATCCTGAAATATTCATGTATATATAATCACAAAATGTCATCTTACGTTGATTCCACACTTCAACTGTACAATATACGTTGCAATTTTTTCCCATGCTTTTTCTCAGTTTATTTGCTGTAGGTCTGTCATCCATAAAGCTAAAGGAATGAAGCTTACCATTACATGTTCTCAGACAACAGTCCATTCAGTGCTGACAAATGCCACATTGTACTATGCCATCAACACTATCAGCAGCAGTCCTTCATCAGTGGTCAATTTCTGACCACAAAACCACTCTTGACTGGATGTTTTTGAGTGGTGACTGTTGTGTGGAGAATGTCCTGCAAATAGTATCTGGTCAACAAGAATCATGTGGTCAGAAACTGACCAGTGATAAATAGAACTTGTTGTCATTGATATGACAATATGCTGAATTGGCTGCTGAATGAAAAACCCTCAAGATGATCATGGCTGGACTGACAAAATGACAAGACAACAGATTCAGTGTAGCTGAGTTATTTATCTTAGTGATAATTACTGGATGGTCATTTGACCTCATTATGAGATTGTTGCCATTGGCAACGAGTGGATGTGGGGAGTGCTGGTTATGATCGCTGCTTTATATTTTTTTCACTGACTCTGTTTCTGATTTCTGAACTATGATGGATCAAAATGGTTGTCAAAATAAAAGATCGCCTGCATTGAAAGGCTGTTCATATCTGATGTGATATCAATTAATGTTCTTTGCATCACTCAAAAACAGCAAAATATGCATGCTTTTTTTGATGGCGTGCGAAAAATATGCATACATTTTCATATTTACACAAGTCACCGGCCTTACACTTTAGTTGGTTGCCATGCTTACTGCAGCGGCGAGGCTGATTTTGATATTATGGGATGTTCTTTGTTTTGTCACAACGTGCCCTGGTATAGGAAGGGGAGGTGGAGGGGTGGGGGCTAGGATGTGTGCAAGTGGGAGTTGGGGGTGTGGAGATAAATGTTAAAGTGTGTGTACCTCATGTGCACACTGATGGCATGAAGAAGTGAGGTTTTGACTAGAATCGTTGTGTAGATTTCCATCACGACCCTGATACTGAAACACCACTCAAGTCAACAATAGGAAATAATATGGCCACTATCATCTTTGTACGTTGTCCATAACCTCTATCACAATCAACAACTGGTCTTGAAAACTTTAATACTGGTAGAAGTTTAACCTTAAGACTAACCCTGTGTCTTATACCATTCAAAATAGATGGTGGAATTCATGTGAATTTACGTGATCAGGATGACTCAGAGTTCAACAGCACACTAACGTTTAAATGAAAAAAAGGCTTGTGGATGGTAAAGTCTACTACAGACGTCACAGCCAGCCTTTCCTGGCTGGAGATGGCCTCAGCTGAGAGAGAGTACAGTACAGTGCGAGTGGTGAATTAGTACTGCTGCACTTTGATTATTATGGAGTGGCAGCGAGATGGGGGAGGGAGGGGTGTTCTTGTCGCCCGGCATATTATGGGATGTCTGCGTTATTAGGCGGGGGGAGGGGTGAAGGCGTGGAGTGAATGGGGGGTGAGAAAGGGAGGGGGAAGGGGGAGTGGAATATTATGGTCTGGATCAGGCCTGTTTCTTTTTTCTTTCTTGCTTTTTTTTGTTTGAGGCTTTAGCCTACACAAGAATGTTCCAGTGCCATGGCTCCCTGATCTAGCATAAGGATCAAGCTACTGCTTGGGCAGGCAGATTAGATGTTTCTCTTCAGGTGCGACTTCTAAGAAAAAAAGCCAAGACATATAAAGTAAGAATTCATGATCAAACTTTGATGAGAGGAACATATCTGGATGGCTTCCCCATATAAATGTTCCTCAAGTGTTCCTTATAAAGAACCTGACCAGAAACAGTGATCTTTGGTCATTATGATCAACAATACTCTTTAGAAGAACATTTGGCCTTTGTCAAGGGCATGGAAGTTGCAGAACGCCCAGACCTAAACCATAAGAAGGAAAGTCATAAAAAAGGGTTTCAGTATATTATGTAGCAAGGCGATGGAAACGGTAAATGCTGGCCTGCTGGGGTTTCCCATACTTTTTTCTTCCAAGCATCTTTTTTGCCACTCTGTTCTGTGGCCTATTGGTCCATTTATCTGCCTGATCAGCTACGAATGAGACCATATCTTAAGCCGTCTCGCTCCAGTTTCCCTTGTGTCGTGCTGCTTGTCTATCAGTGAGGCTCTATGACAAAGTCCGTATGTACTTCTTTTTGCCTAGTGACAGGGTAACATTAAGAGATGTGTGTAAATGGAGGTGTGTGTGTGTGTGTGTGTGTGTGTGTGTGTGTTTGTCTTAAGGGGGGTGCTAGCGGAAGAGTATTATGGTCTGCATTTTGGCATGCGTGGTAATCTGACCCCCACCACCCCCACCCCCCTCTGTCTGCTTATCTCCATGGCAACTCTCAGCACAGGAAGAATATTATGGTCTGTACTTTCTTTTGACTCAGAAATTATATTATGGGATGTGCAGCGCTACTGGAACGTGGGGGAGGGGTGCATCTGAGCAGGTTGCCGTGACAACTACCTCCATATCCTTTTTTATCTATAATTATGGGATATGAAAGTGCATATCCACTCCCCGCTGTACATATATATGTGTGTGTGTGTGTGTGTGTGTGTGTGTGTCATAACTTTCAATTGTACATGTGCTCTGCCCAACCTTTCTGGGAAAAAGCCAGCAAAATCAGGGAAGAATGGAGAAAGAGAATGAGGAAAGGAAGGCAACAAAGAGGCAGCTGGAGGGCTGCAAAAATAGGCAAGCAACAAAGTGAAGTAGTGTCAGAGATGGAGTTTGCTGAGTCAGATAAAATGTAAGGTGCATGGTGTGAGTGAGGCAGAGAACATAAAGGAAGAAATGGGAGAAAAAAAGGTTTGCAAGTAAATTTTGCACAACCATGGATTATGTTAAATTATGTCTTTTAGTGATAAATTGCTGGGCTGTGGTATCTCAAGGCCTTTTTATGCATTTATGACTCTGGAACTTACTTTCAGAAAACATATACATTTGAGTATTGAAGAAGCTTGGATTTATGTTCTGTAAGACAATCAGGCATTTATCATGCAATTATCTTAAATCTCTAGGCTACAGAAGTATGTAATAGTCCCAGGATGGCCTACAGCACTGATCTTCATGCTGTTAAACTTATAGCATGCCCTATGGCAGATCCTGCATGATCTTACTTTTACAAACTGGGATAACCAAGTAGTGGACATCCAACTGGGCATGGTTCCTGTTCTGTTTTAAGTAGTGGGCCTATGTCACTCTTTAAGGCACTGCAGCGGTATTAACCTCTTATTTTCCTGAACAGAAGTGATAGTCCATCGTTGCAATAAGCACATTTTGAAGGCTGTAGACACACAAAGATTTACATTAGATGTCAGATTACATTAGACATCAGATGTTTCTCTCCAGCATTCAAACACACCTAGAACAGCTTGGAATGGTACCTTGCCCCCCAAACAGGCCTTGTGCTGCACTTCTGCACGCATGCAAAATCTGTGTTTTAGGAGTTCTCCTATTGTATATGATCATCCAGGTGCCAGGTCCAGCGGCCATGCTTAACACATGCATGCCAAAAGTGCACGCGAATTAGGAGTTAAGGTCAAGGCCTAAAGGCCTTCCAAAACGTCAACGACCAGACAAGCGGCTTTTCCACATTCCGAATCTATGTGCTGTTTATTTTTTGGACTTGTCCGTTTGTTTATAAGGATCCCAAACTGGCACCACCTTACAGCAGGTCTACCAATATGTACAGTAGGTTTGAGCGGGACTGAAGGGATGTAGTCATGTGGCGTGGAGTTGCCATGTGACGTGTCTTTTCTCCCTCGCTCTCTCTTCTACTTGCTCTCTCTTTTTGGAGTTATGCTTATTGTGGGATGTCAGTGACTGCGCTCATTATTATTATGGGATGTTAACAGAACAGGGGTGGGAGGGGGGAGTGTCTCCATAGTAACCGTTGCTAAGGGGCATGGAGGAATGGGGAAGAGCGTGAGTGTGTGCGTGTGTGTGTGTGTGGGGGGGGTGATTATTATGGTCTGTATGTTGCAAGGTAACTATGCAGAGTGGGGGGAGGGGTGAGTGTGTGTGTGTGGGGGGGGGGTTATTATGGGATGTCTGCCCCCTGATCTCTTTGTGTGTATGCAAGGGGTGTTAGTGGGAGAGGGAGAGACGGCGACGTCGCACGAGCCCCCCTGCACTGGAGAAAATTCGACTGCTTTTAGTTCATTAACAAAAAAAGAAGGGAAACACTGAAAGCTGCGTTTAACTGTTGGAGGAGGGAACTGAGCGTGGAAGCAGCAATACGTCTTTTACCCTCCTTTATTCCAAACAACGGCGAAAAAACCGTCCAAACTGTGTGAGTATACCAGCGTTACGTTGTCTGTTTCTCCATCCCGCGAACATCAGGAAGCCTCTTGAGCGCAAAGGCAAAGCAAAGTTCTCCGTATGAACATCGTCGCACGAGTCTGTCGTGCGTCTGAATTTAGCCGGCACAGCTAACAGGCACTTTACTTGTCCGTTAGCCTGCTAGTACAGGAGATAGCTCGCTTGCTCGCTAGTTTGTGGCTTTGCTAGCTCATGTTGTGGAACCTACTCTCGTATCGGCCGGTGCTTTGGTACAACTTTTACTCTTTTGCACGAACCCATGTGCTCCCGTCTTCGACTGTATGGAGAAATGTTCATGTTTTGGGGAGTAAAACATAGAATGGGCATTGTTTTAACTTGATGTGACGGACATGTACTGGCCATCAACACTAACTTCCGTTTTCTTACTCTTCTTTTTAATTTCCACCTCTTTGAAACCGGCTCTCCCTCCTCCCGCCTTGCCTCAAGAAGACAGAAGCTTGGGTGAGAGGAGTAAAAGAGTTCGTGTATCCAGCCCGAGCAAACGGCGAAAATACACAACTAAGGTATGTCTGCAAGTGAAGATGATAGAGATGATTTTGGACCCACAGAAGACCGGTCCATGATGCAAGGTAAGTTCCCTTCGTTAGCGAGCTTGTGGTTCAAACGTAATTAGTATTTTCAAGTATGAAGTTTCTCGAGGCGCGCCGCAGGACATGTTCTGATTTAATGTGTTCCCACAAGAAAGTTGTTAACGCGGGTTTGTTATCTAAATGTTTTTCTCACCAAGAAGAGTTAAAAAATAATAATTTAACCGGTAAATAAAAAAGTACTACAAAAGTACAACCGCTTTTATGAGGGGAAACGGGTAGGGGGGCTACAGTCTTTGATTACAAGAGCAAAAACGACTTAAAGTGGCACATGGTGCCCAATTTAATCGATTCTCGAATCCACTCAACCTTTTTGTTGGTGTTTTGCCAGCCGCTGTTAGTTAGCTAACTGAGCTAGCGAGCTAAGTAGTTAGCTAGCGAGCTATCAACACAAGCTCGTGTCTGGACTGATATCGCCAACGTTGCCGGTCGCGGTTAATAATTCAATAACTGCGCCGTTCATGACACCTTTATGTGACGATTAAATTATACGCTTTCGCTTTGTCTTTTGGTAGCCTGTAAGGTCTGGGTAGGTTTTTGCCGGTTTCGCTCTCTTGCGGCCTACCGGTATTTTTACGTGCTGCTTGTGAGGAAGGCAGCGCTAGCGGTTAGCCGCCGGCTAGCTGGTGACGTTTGTTGAACACGACGAATCCACGCTGTTCGCAGATGAATGCTTTTCATTCAGGGGAACGACCGAGAGGGCTCCCCGGCACCGTCCGACCACCGACAAAAGGAAGATGTTCGGGTGTGTTCATCCTCTTCAAATCGCTTTAAAATTATAAGAAATGGCTTTTAAGACTTTGCTGAGAGGAATAGGGGGTTTCCCCACAGAGCGCGCGCGCACTGTGCTTACCGGGGCGTCGAGCTACTTCGACTATTGTGGGCTAATCCACAGTGGTGTTGTGGGCCTGATTTCCTTAGTTCTGCTTCTTTTTCGCGTTGGGTTTAGCACATACGGTTTCTGTAGCTGCCAGTTTATGTTGTTTTTTTCGAGTTTCAGTAAGAACAGTATCTATGTTTGCGTACGTGAAAGGTACTATGGGGTAAATACAGTTCCTGTGAGGAGGCAGCTTGTGTTGCGTTTGCTGGCTTGTGGATTTTTTTAGAAATGCTTTTCATTTGTAACAAATGTTGGTTCACTCTGTTATCACTCCTTTAACAGTTGTCACACACGTTCAACTTGACAAGACAGCCAAACGTTTAATGTTTATCCAGAGGACGGTAAAACTTGGCAAATCTCTCTTTAGGCTCTGTGACAGTGGATACTGTCATCATTATGTGATGTAGGCCTGTTAGATGAACTGACTTGTTTGCAAAAGTTTCTTTTTCTATTCATGGTTGTCTTTTTTGAAAGTTATACTCTTCAGTTAAACTTGCAAAGGTGATTCATGTGAACACATGTATTTTATTATCTTCAATTTAATACATTTCTAAATACTTGCTGACACCCTACTATGCTTTTTAATGTGACTTTGGCTGGACAGTATAGCAATATGCCATCATTATAAATTTTATCACAGTAGACTACAATATACATATCTGAATGTCATGGATATTGACAGAACTCGACCAGCTAACTCACTAAAATAAATGTTGTGACATACTGCATATTTCAAATTTTTTTTATAAGCATTTTATTTTCTTGCCATATCTGCCTACTGAAACTCAAACTTGTTTGCTTGGTTTCTCTTGCTGTTGTGTTGATATTCTATTCAAATCACTTCACTCCATACTGGTTCAGGTTTTATGTACATTACTGAAATATTTAGTGAGTACAACCGTGCTTGCCCAGAGGAATAATGCAAAACCATGTGACAGGTTCTTATTTGACCTAAAAACAGCTTATCCATTTGCAGCCCATCCTCCCTGTGCTTTACTGGTGTTTCACTCCTGGTAATACCCATAAATCTGCATATTTATGTTGTATTATGTTACAACTTATGTTGTAAAATAACATTTGCAGGTATTAAGTTGGGTTTGGCTTTGCACTTGAGTATTTCAGATTCCAAAAAACCTATAGTAACTATTAATTTAGCCACATAATTAGTCTCTATATTCTATTTTTAAAAAATTGGTTACATTTGAAGTATGTTATTTAAACACAATCGTTTGTTATTAACTTTAAAGATTTAAATTTTAAAATGGATCACTTTTATGTTTATGGCCTCTGTGGCGTCTGTTGCCAGTCTAAATTGTGACAAAGATCGTCCTAGCATAGACAGGCTAAAGTCTAGTTGTGTAAATGTTGTTTGTTTTCAATGAATGTATGGATTTATCTGTTTTACAGATGATGATCTGGATGAAGACTTGTCAGAAAATGAAGCCCCTAAGGTGAAAAAGAAGAAAAAAGCTAAGAAAAGCAGTCGTGAGAGCAAAAGCAGCAAGAGACAGCGCTCTCGTAGGGAGGTAAGCCTAATTTCAGATCCCAAATTTGCGGCACAATCTGTTTCTCTGTAACTCTGTAACATAATCACACATGATATGCAGAGTAGCTTTCCTCATCCTAACATTTTATTTGTCCCCGTCTAAGGCTCTGTAAAACTTTTACGCTGCCTTGCTAAATCCAACGGTAATGCTATAACATGCCTTTGCCCTAAAGCAGTGCTGGCTTTTCCCTCCAGGACATCCCCATCAGTTCCCCAGAGCCTGTAGAGGGAGTCGAAGTGGATGAGGTTGAGGAAGATGGTGCTGGAGGCCGCTCTGACAGTGAGGGCAGCGATTACACACCTGGCAGAAAGAAGAAAAAGAGAGCCAGCACCTCCAGAGACAAGAAGAGGAACAGCACTGCTTCTGAGAGGAACTCCACTTCAGCTACCTCTAAGAGGAAGGAACCTGAGGAAGAGGAAGATGAAGATGATGATGACATGGTGAGTTTTAGAGAGTGGCAGCTGAAGTATTATAAATGGGTTGCTGGCTTGTTTTCAGCTAACATAAGTTTTATAAATCTCTAGTTATTTTAATGAGGGGTTGTTAAGACCACTTCTGCCAGGGTTTATATATGAACCACAAAGGCTGCAGGCACCACACCACATCAATATGTGTGAAAGCACCTTTAATGTATCAGCCCTTTCAGTGTTAATATAATCTTTTTTTTTTTGTTAAATCTTCTTGTTAGCTACATCAACTTTTTAAGGAAACACAATTTAGACCTTAGACATGCCATATAAATTAATTTAAAGATTTTGATGGTAGTGTTGAGTAAATTTGTTTGAATTTGTTTTGCAGGAGCCCAAGACCTCCTCCCAGCTGCTGGATACCTGGGGCATGGAGGACATTGACCATGTCTTTACTGAGGAGGACTACAGATCTCTTACCAACTACAAGGCCTTTAGTCAATTCGTCAGGTATTTGTTACCTAATAGTTGCTATTGTCCTTTAAACATTGATCTTATATACACATTTCTGAGCCTATGTGTGCATAGATTTATCACAATTTGTAACTTTTTAAACCAAACTGTAACGCCACAAAATACCTTTGCAGTAAAAAGACATGTTTTGCATATAATTCAAGTGGCTGGCCAATGTAAATGTTGGGTTTGCACAACACCCTTGTAAAATTAAATATGTATAGTGCTTATGTTACTTTTGTAAGACAAGACCAGAAAGTGTTCTTTGTGTGCCAGGAATTAAATCCAGATTATCCATGAATTTTCTGTGAATACCAAACAATAGTTTCTCAAGGTTCACTTTAAATTTCTTTCTTTTATTCATGACATATAAAATGTCTTGGTGTT
This sequence comes from Megaleporinus macrocephalus, assembly GCA_021613375.1. NCBI lineage: Eukaryota > Metazoa > Chordata > Actinopteri > Characiformes > Anostomidae > Megaleporinus > Megaleporinus macrocephalus. The sequence continues at coordinate 26,142,786 of CM038703.1, forward strand.
GTCTAATACTCAATTTTCTCTCTTTTTTTTGTGTTTTTTAACTAGACCGCTTATTGCAGCCAAAAACCCCAAGATTGCAGTCTCTAAGATGATGATGGTGCTAGGTGCAAAATGGCGTGAGTTTAGTACCAACAACCCCCTGCGTGGCTCTGCCACTGCCAACGCTGCCCTAGCGGCTGCTAACGTAGCTGCGGCCGTGGAAAGCATGGTTGCAGCAGAGGTTCCAGCAGCTACGACTGCAGCCCCTACTCCTGCTGAGCCCCAGCCTCCTCCAGCACCTCCTGTCCGCAAGGCCAAAACTAAGGAGGGCAAGGGTGAGTAGTGCTTTCCAGATTTTGAAGACATTTGTTTTGTCTAGAAATGTGTGATGCTGTGGATGTATTTTTTGGAGATCTTCCGCTCCTCCACCTTCCGTTTGAGAATGCCCCACTGATGCTCAGTAGGGTTAGGTCCAGCACCTTTACCCACAGTTTCTTTAGCAAGGCAGTGGTCGTCTTGGAGTTGTGTTTAGGGTCCGTATCATGTTGGAGTACTGCCCTGCCACCCAATTACTGAAGGGAGAAGATCATGCGCTGCTTCAGTATGTCACAGTACATGTTGGCATTCATGGTTCCCTTAGTGAGCGGTAGCTCCCCACAGCCATGCTTGACTGTAGGCAAACACACTTGTCTTTGTACTCCTCACCTGATTGCCGCCACACACACTTGACACCATCTGAACCAAAGAAGTTTATCTTGGTTTCATCAAAACACAGGACATGGTTTCAGTAATTCATGTCATTAGTCTGCTTATCTTCAGCAAACTCTTTGCATTATCTTTAGATGAGGCTTCCTTCTGGGACAACAGTCATGCAGACCAGTTTGATACAGTGTGCAGCGTATGGTCTGAGCACTGACAGGCCAAACCCTTACCCTTTTACCCTCTGCAGCAATGCTGGCAGCACTCATAAGTCTATTTTCAAAAGCCAGATCCTCAGATTTTCAGATCCCCAGAGTTCTTTGCCATGAGGTGCCTTGTTGAACTTCCAGTGACCAGTATGAGAACGTATAAAAGTGATGATACCTAATTTAACACACCTGCTCCTCCATCACACTTGAGACCTAGTAACACTCATGACACTGGGGAGGAAAATGGGGAATTGGGCACAATTTGTCCATTTTCACTTAGGGGTGTACTTGCTTTTGTTGCTAGTGTTTAAGACATTAATGGCTGTATGTTGTTGTTTTCAGGGCACAGCAAGTTTGCAGTTGTACACTGACTACTTTACTTTGTATCAAAGTGTCATATCTACAGTGTTGTCCCATGAAAGATGTTTGTGAGATACTGTTTGTGTGATGTTTAGTTGCAGACCTTCCCATTGGCATTTAAAATGCTCTCCTGCTCTTGCCATTAGCTTTTATAGTTTTATGGTGATGTAGGGTTTCTCTCTAAAAAAAAGTCCTGTTGATGAGGAGTTATCATACATGACGTGTTTTTGTGTTGTAGCATGAATAGGCAGATGTAACTGAGCACGCCAGGCGGATGAAAATGTTGACTTGTTTGTCATTTGTAAAGACGACTCATTGACATTTTGGATACGCAGCAAAATAGTATTTATTTATTTAACTTTTTTTTTCATTCTAATGAACGCTGTAATAAATAAAGGCACTGGTTTGTCGTTTCCATTTTGATGTGAGCATAGACTTGCTTTTAGACTTCTTGCGTTTTTGTGTATGACTTAAAGTATCAAGGATGCATAGTTCTGTGTCTGGACCGTGTGGCAGAACATTTTTCACACATTTCGAAACTTTCTGTTTTTAGGTCCAAATGCACGTAAAAAATCCAAACCTGCACCTAAGCCTCAGGAGAAGAAGGTCAAGACCAAAAAGGTTGCTCCTCTGAAGATTAAGCTGGGAGGCTTCAACAGCAAGAGAAAGCGCTCCTCTGTACGCATTTGTTCTTGTTTAGTTACTTGCATGCTTTTACTAACCTACATCACTTCACACCTGCCTCTCCAGTTCCTACACTAGTTTTCATCACAGAGTCTCACCTCATGCCTTTCTGGGCAGGAAGATGGAATTATTTCATCAAATTTATCACACACACACACACCCTGTCCCCAAGCATGTCTTCCCAGTGCTTACTTTTTATTTATTTATTCTCTTCTGTAATTGCCTGTTTAGAGTGAAGAAGATGATGTGGATGTAGACAGTGACTTTGATGATGGCAGTATGAACAGCGTCTCCGTATCGGATGGCTCCAACAGCCGTAGCAGTCGCTCCAAGAAGAAGCCCAAGCCCAAGAAGAAGAAGAAAGGTTGGGAACTTTTTTCTGATTTCCAAAAATGAGTACTTTGGGCAGTTTTTGTATGTTTCTTTGTTAGCACAGAGCAATGTGATACTGTCTCTTAAATCTGAATCAAGCACTTGGCAGAGGTTCTTGTCAGTCTTTTTCAGTGCAGAAGATCATCTGATTATTTCATGGACTATGTAGGAAAAGTGTTGCGACCTTACATGGTGCTCTGAATGAGTCAGGCAATTGCATTATTAAATAATTATTAGTATTTGGTATTGTTAAAGTTTGCTTCCGTCATTATCTCCTACCCCCCCCATTCAGCTGATGACGATGCCGATGGCTATGAAACCGACCACCAGGACTATTGTGAGGTTTGTCAACAAGGGGGAGAGATCATTCTCTGTGATACTTGCCCCAGAGCTTATCATATGGTCTGCCTGGACCCTGACATGGAGAAAGCCCCAGAGGGCACCTGGAGCTGCCCACATTGTGTAAGTGATATTTTTAAAGATTATCTTTAATCATCTGTCAGTAACGTGCACATGTACGGAAGATCCTTAATTTAAATTGTTTTGCTAAAATTGTGCAGTGCTTTCTATTCAAATATGCAATGGATTAACACCTGGTAAAATGGAGCTTTTTGTTTATCATGATAGCTGAGAAGTTCTTGTTTGCTCTTAACCTAACTAGCGTTTCAGGGTTTATTAGGACATTAATTTCACTTCTGTGGAGAAAGCCACTGATTGAAAACTCAGTGACAGTGGAAAGGCACCAAGTTTTTTAAAGTATAGAGTTAGTCCCACAGAGAAAAAGCTGATGTGCAACAAACGTGTTCAACATAAGATAGATGTTTTACCCACCTCATCAAATCTGATGTGGATAACCTACTTGGCATCACATGAGCTAATCAGTTTTACTGCTGTTCATTTGCTGATACATAATCAGCACTATTTTTTTTCATTATTTTAGTATTTCTTGGTTTACATACTTTTAATGTAGAACATAGTTAATTATATAAATACAAATTTATTTCAGGAAAAGGAAGGTATTCAGTGGGAGGCACGTGAGGAGGGCTCTGAAGGAGAGGAGGAGAATGATGCAGCCGGAGGCGAGGCAGAGGAGGATGACCACCACATGGAGTTCTGTAGAGTGTGTAAAGATGGAGGGGAACTGTTGTGCTGTGACTCCTGTCCCTCTTCCTACCATATCCACTGCCTCAACCCACCCCTGCCTGAAATACCCAACGGAGAGTGGATTTGTCCTCGTTGCACTGTGAGTCAGCCTAAGCAGCCAGTTAGCTCAGAAGTATCAAAACACAGAGGAATTAAAACATTTAGGCATTCTAAAAATTTGTGACTACAGTGAATTGGCGTCGTCCAGCACATTTTCAGCCTAAAGAAAGTTTGTTTATGGTGTATCATAAAGTTTACGTTTAACTTTCAATTGCAGTGTCCTGCTTTGAAGGGGAAAGTACAAAAGATTCTTACTTGGCGTTGGGGGGATCCACCACCACCCACACCTGTTCCGCGACCCCCTGACCTTCCAGCCGATGCCCCTGACCCTTCTCCTTTGGCTGGACGGCCCGAGAGAGAGTTCTTTGCCAAGTGGCAGAACATGTCCTATTGGCACTGCTCTTGGGTATCTGAGCTTCAGGTTTGTACAGTGATTTGTCCAGTTTTTTGTTTTTTTTTAATTATGCCAACAGGGTATAGTTCAGTGGTTATGGTCAATTATACAAACTTAATTAGGGTATTTCTGGCTCATATGATACCAGTTGTTGTAGTGTGTATGTAAACCAGTTGTTCGTCTTCACTTTCATATGTTTGTGTCTCTCTCTCTCTCTCTCTCTCTATACCAACAGCTGGAACTTCATTGCCAGGTGATGTTCAGAAACTACCAGCGCAAGAATGACATGGATGAGCCCCCACCTATAGACTTTGGAGGAGAGGGTGATGAAGATAAGAGTGACAAAAGGAAGAACAAAGACCCCATTTATGCTCAGATGGAGGAGAAGTATTATCGCTTTGGCATCAAAATGGAGTGGATGATGATCCACCGCATCCTCAACCACAGGTGAGACTTTCCTATTGCTTGTCAGTGAGTTCTCTGGGAATTTTTCAGGAATGTAAAGCCTTAGTTTCAAGAAGGCCATTAGTTTAGCACAGTGGCTAATTATCAGGGACTTTATAATTTCAGATCTGTTAGATTTAAAGCTGCGTGTAGTTATATTTTTTATAACTTTACATTGGTGTAAAAACTTCCAAGATCTGTGTATCACCTTGCTTATGGCAGATAAAAATTAATCCAAAAGAATTAGAGGTTAAGTCATGCTAAAGACCTCTAAACTTAATTGTTTTCCCTGTCTAGTGTGGACAAGAAAAATAACTGTCACTACCTCATCAAGTGGAGGGATCTGCCGTATGACCAAGCTACCTGGGAGGCAGAGGACATGGAGATCCCAGAATATGAGTCTTACAAATTACAGTACTGGAACCACAGGTATGAAACACATGCATATGCACATACTTTCACTTTTTTTTTCCAAAACCTGTTCACCTCTTAAGTGCTGAAGTTCTGCAAACTTTCTAGAATTTACTCAGAACAGTGAGTTTAGGTTATCATGAATAACTGGTAACAGAATTAGGAAAATTAGTACTTTGTTGCTGTGTTTAAATAACAATTATTTCCATCTGTACCAGTGTATTTGTCACAATGCTTTTTACTTGTACTCCATTTCAAAAGAAAAATCTATTGTTTTTTTTCTTCATATTTTCAAACAGGGCTTGTTGCTCTTGATTTTTATTTATGTATTATTAATTTTCTGTCCTGGATTTCTGGCACTGTTGTACAAGAAAAGTAAAACAGCTAGTTGTGGTGTTGAAGGTTCTCTGTAGTGTTACTAACGTTTACCAAGCAGGACCAAACAGAAGAGGTTCCTCTTCTTTTTCCTCCAAAAAGGAATGGAGTAGGTGCTAGTTTTTTAGTCTATTTGTGAACTTTCTGACCCCAACTCTGCTTGATCTCTGCTCAGCAAAATGTCACAGGCATATTAAACTACAGTTTTTATTTAGTCATTCCCTCTACTCAAAAATACACACAAAAGTACTCTCAAAAAAAGCTGTCATAACGCAGATATCCCAAAAGAAACGAGTCAGGCCACACAAAAAATCTTTATGTGAAAGAGAAAAAAAAATGTGTGAATACAAGTAAGCATGCTAATTCTCTCTAATAGGGAACTTATGATGGGAGACGATGGTAAACCAAATAAGAAAATGAAGATCAAAGGCAAGATGAAAAGACTGGACAGGCCTCCGGAGAATCCTGTTGTGGATGTGAGTCTGCCTTTACTGTGCTGAATTCATGTTGCTTGCATGTGTAACATGATGGGTCTTCTTTAAAGAAATACTACTTTCAGTAATATTAATGCTTTTTTTGTGTGATTTAAAGCTAGTGGGGCTAATAATGCACCTTAATCATGTTAACTGCTCACCAACTTTTGCATGTATTGTTGGCAGTGGTAACATTCATTGGTGATGCTTTCTGCATTATTTGTTGAGCTATTGTTTAGCTGCAGTCTATAGTTTTTACTGTTTTATCTATTTATTTATTTATTTTACATTTTTATTTATGACTAGCTCTTTGGAACTAATTAGTATTTGTTGTACTTGAACAGTTATATTGTAATGATAAATTATGTCTCGGGCAACACATTATTAACATTTAGCATTTCTCTCTGTAGAAATGGTGTTAGAGTTATGAAAGTGAGAAACAAATTTTCTTCCTAAAAAGTCATTATTTGTGTGTGTCATCCATTAGACTAATTCATGTTTCTTATCCCCCCCCCCCCAGCCCACTATCAAGTTTGAGCGTCAGCCAGACTATCTGGATGCAACGGGTGGTACGTTACATCCATACCAGTTGGAAGGCTTGAACTGGCTGCGCTTCTCCTGGGCTCAGGGTACTGACACTATCTTGGCCGATGAAATGGGTCTGGGAAAGACTGTGCAGACTGCCGTGTTCCTCTATTCACTGTACAAAGAGGTTTGTATGCTCCTGTTTGTTTGTATGAGTTGGTTTATTGGCTCGTGTGGTTGCCATTTTGATTTGAGAACATATCCTCAACTGCAATTTACAGATTTAATCAACATGGATGACCATCATGTAGGTGGCTATAGAATATAGCTTGTCTGCCACCTGCTGGCTGAGTCATAGAATACACCTGTAGTGCTACTACGAAGAGGACATATTTACATACGTTTAAGTTCTTCAGAAATCTTTGTTGTTTAGTAATTAAATATTACAACATAGGTTTAACCAGATGCTATGAATATTGTTTGAGAAGCTGCTCTGAAGGTTTGTTCTTAAAAAAAAAAAAAAAAAAAAAAAAAAGGGAGGGGAGGGGTGGGGGGATGGGTGAATTTGCAAAAGCAGCACTATTTGAATCTGAAACGTTTGTAGGCATGTATGATTACTGCCTAAATCACTAAATCATGCTTTTTAGAATACCTTTTTGAGTTCTTGACAAATTTCTCTTCACTCCTCTAGGGTCATTCTAAGGGCCCGTTTCTGGTCAGTGCCCCTCTCTCCACCATTATTAACTGGGAGCGAGAGTTTGAAATGTGGGCTCCAGACATGTATGTGGTCACCTATGTGGGTGACAAGGACAGCAGGGCTGTCATCCGAGAGAATGAGTTCTCATTTGAGGACAACGCCATTCGTGGAGGCAAAAAGGCTTCCAGGATGAAGGTGAGTTCGGCCTTTGTGTCAAAATATCTGCTGATAATGGTTGTGCTGGATTTATGTTTGTTAACTTTGTACAAAGTCTAGTCCTGAATACATCACTGCAGAAGAAATGACGACAAACATTTGATCAAGCAAACTGGTCACATGGAACATCGTGCAAACGTTTCCTTTCTATTGGCATTTCTATTTCTATTATCCACTGTATTATACTTTGTTTTCTATCACACCCTGTCGTTAGTTTTTGTCGGTAACCTGTTCAGTGTTTATGTGCATGTGAACAATCAGACAGTGGGGAAACTCTGGGTCTTATGAGATTGTAATCGGATTACTGCATTGCAACCAGCTGGTGAACTCATAGAATGTGATGTAAACATAACATAAAACTCAAATGTCCTTTTAGTGAAGCACATAGCTGGTTTCAGCTTCGCTCTAAAAGTATTCTGTTCGCAAATTTTAAGTACACTGTTTACATAATCGCGTTTGTATGATTAGATAACTGCAGAAATCAGATTATGAACAGATTAAGTGCATGTAAAGGCTCACATTTATCCTCTTTTCATTCCTTCTACTTGCAGAAAGAAGCTTCTGTAAAGTTCCATGTTTTGCTAACCTCCTATGAGCTAATCACCATTGACATGGCTATCCTGGGCTCCATTGACTGGGCCTGTCTGGTGGTGGACGAGGCCCACAGACTTAAAAACAACCAGTCCAAGGTTAGTTCTTGCATCTTAAGATAATCTGGATAAACTAGCATGAGACACAAAACATTTTAAAGAAAATTTGGGGGGAAAAAAACAAAGATATGCCCAAAGAAATCCAGAATTTAGCTTCAAATGCTATCACTGTTCCTGTGTTTGCAGTTTTTCAGAGTGCTGAATGGCTACTCCCTCCAACACAAGCTTCTGCTTACTGGAACTCCTCTCCAGAACAACTTGGAGGAGCTCTTCCACTTGCTTAATTTCCTCACGCCAGAGAGATTCAGGTAATTTGTGTGTGCGATAGGTATGTGAGTAAGAGAATAGGCCTGCAAACTATCATAACTCTATGCCCTGGTCTCCTCCTTCCTTAGCAATCTAGAGGGATTCCTGGAGGAGTTTGCTGATATTGCTAAAGAGGATCAGATTAAGAAATTGCATGACATGCTGGGACCACACATGCTCAGGAGACTGAAGGCTGACGTCTTTAAACACATGCCCTCCAAGACCGAGCTTATTGTCAGAGTGGAGCTCAGTCCTATGCAAAAGTAAGTTAAAGGAAGGAATAAATGGAATAGAGGAGGCGGATGAATGATTTCCAATTAAAGGATATAGAATTTGTTGTAGGCAGTGGTGCAACCTACAGACAGCATTTTGGGTGGGGGCGGGAGTATAAACAGAGTCTACATACAGTCAATGATGCAAAAAATTGTGCAGTTTAAGAACATTTCTCAAGACTAAATTTAAGAAAGGAAAAAAAAACCCAGCGTTTTTCCAGCGTGTTTGTAGACCCCAGTTTTAAGTGCTGTTTCTGTTATTTAAAGGAAATATTACAAGTTCATCCTGACCCGCAACTTTGAGGCCCTTAACACTCGAGGAGGTGGAAACCAAGTCTCCCTGCTCAATGTAGTGATGGACCTTAAAAAATGCTGCAACCACCCATACCTTTTCCCTGTTGCTGCTATGGTATGCCTAAGTAAAACTTTTATGCAAATATGGACTGTGTAAACGGTTGAACTGTTCACTATGGTCTTATACAGATGGTAGTAAAGTAATGATTGTATTTGCTTGTAACAGGAAGCACCTAAGATGCCCAATGGGATGTATGATGGCAGTGCCCTCACTAAGTCTTCAGGGAAACTGTTGCTGCTTCACAAGATGCTACGAAAGCTGAAAGAGGGAGGGCACAGGGTGCTCATATTCTCTCAGGTACATATTTGCACTCATGCCGTCAAACAAAACCTTGTACAAACCAGGTCAGGCTAACAAGGCTTACACTTGTGCCGTTTTATTGTAGATGACCAAAATGTTGGACCTACTGGAAGACTTTCTGGAGAATGAGGGCTACAAATATGAGCGTATTGATGGAGGTATTACAGGGGCCATGAGACAGGAAGCCATTGATCGTTTCAATGGTAAGTCTCGTGTTTATCCACTTTTTGTAGTTTGTAACCAGCCATGTAGTAACGCTCCATTTTTCCAGAAGTACAAATTAGTGAAGGTTGTGTGTGGTTTTTTTTTTACGTAAATGGCTGTCCTTGTTGAGGAAAAGCTGAATTGTTCGTTTCTTTAACAGCTCCGGGTGCAGTTCAGTTTGTTTTCCTGCTGTCTACCAGAGCTGGTGGTCTGGGTATTAACCTGGCCACAGCTGACACAGTCATCATCTATGACTCAGACTGGAACCCTCACAACGACATTCAGGTGAGTCCCTGAGTAGCACTGCAGACTTTCTAATGAAGTTGGAATTTCCATTATTCAAACAGAACAGTAATTCAGGCAGTTGCTTTTAAGACTTCGGTGTAAAATTAAAATGTTGTTCTTTTTATGATTCTCCATCTAGGCCTTCAGCAGAGCTCACAGAATTGGTCAGAACAAGAAAGTGATGATCTATCGTTTTGTGACCAAAGCCTCAGTGGAAGAGAGAATTACTCAGGTATCACCTTTTTTCAAAAGAACCTCAAGACCATTGTCTTGCTTTCTGCCTTTTTTAAATTGACTGTGTGGACTTTGTATTAATTTTTTTTTCTCCTTTGTAAGGTGGCCAAGAAAAAAATGATGCTTACCCATTTGGTGGTACGACCTGGCTTGGGCTCCAAAACAGGCTCCATGTCCAAGCAAGAGCTGGATGACATTCTCAAATTTGGCACAGAGGAGCTGTTTAAAGATGAGGGAGAAGGTAGCAGTTTAACAGAGTCTTTAGTGCTGGTGCATGTTCTAAGCAGCTTATTGTTGGCTTTTTTTAAATAATCAAATCTTAGCTGCTGGAGATAAATATTGCTGTGGTGCTCCCTTTGATCTCTTTAGGAGAGAACAAAGAGGAGGACAGCAGTGTGATTCATTATGATGACAAGGCTATAGATCGTCTGTTGGACCGTAACCAGGATGCTACAGACGACACAGAGCTCCAGAGCATGAATGAGTACCTCAGTTCCTTCAAGGTGGCTCAATACGTGGTCAAGGATGAGGAAGATGAGGTGAGTGTTGCCAATATGACAAGCATTGTGTAGCAGTTGAAGCATTTCAATTTTTAAGTATTTTAAGTTGCATTCTACCACCTTCATGCTGTTCTAGGAAGAAGAAGTACAAAGAGAAATCATTAAGCAGGAGGAGAGTGTGGACCCAGATTATTGGGAGAAGCTGCTCAGGCACCATTATGAGCAGCAGCAAGAGGACTTGGCCCGAAACCTTGGCAAGGGCAAGCGTATTCGCAAGCAAGTCAACTACAATGATGGATCTCAGGAGGACAGAGGCATGTTTACACATACATTTTTAAATTCTCAAGAAGGCATGTAGAGAAGTGTTTCGTTTGACCACAGACCCAAAAATTCTCCCTCTCCTCCCAACAATTTAATGTGATTGATGTAAATACATTTAACTTACCTTTTGAGTGAAGTGGGGTTTTTTATCTTTATTTTTTTTTTTTCCTTTTGACAATAGACTGGCAGGATGACCAGTCTGATGGTCAGTCAGATTACTCTGTTGCCTCAGAAGAAGGAGATGAGGACTTTGATGAGCGTGCTGAAGGTAAAATGAAAAATTGTAAAAAATAATAATAACGATAATAAGAAAATTGTCACTAAGGCAATACATGGACAGCTTACTTGGTGTGAAATATTGTGTTTTTGGACTGTATTCATATAAATATTTTTCCCCGAATTCAGCAAATTCTCGAAGACCAAACAGGAAAGGTCTCAGAAATGACAAGGACAAACCATTACCCCCCCTGCTGGCCAGAGTGGGAGGCAACATCGAGGTAAGCTTAATTTTGTTACCAGTCATGTCACTTAGCTGAGTCAGTGTGGGCCTTTTGTTTTCACCCTTCAACAACGATGGTTTTTGTTTTAGGTTTTGGGATTCAATGCGCGTCAGCGGAAGGCCTTCTTGAATGCTGTGATGCGTTATGGGATGCCACCCCAGGATGCATTTACCACACAGTGGCTGGTCAGGGATTTGAGAGGGAAATCTGAAAAGGAGTTCAAGTGAGCACCAGTCTTTCTGCATCTTCCCAATATGTGACACAGGGGTTAATTATTGGCTCAGTGATTGGTGTTGCCCTGTTTTTCTTAGTCATCTTTGTCTCTCTTAGGGCATATGTCTCGCTTTTTATGAGGCACTTGTGTGAGCCTGGTGCTGATGGTGCTGAAACCTTTGCCGATGGTGTGCCTCGAGAAGGTTTATCACGGCAACATGTCCTAACTCGGATCGGAGTAATGTCACTGATCCGCAAGAAGGTAAACAACGTTTCTGGAATAAAACTAGCCTGCAGGTTTTACTGAATTCATTAACTATGTTCTGATTGCTTTGGGTTATTTTGCCTCCCTCTGCTATCTGTTACAAGGTGCAGGAATTTGAGCATGTGAATGGCCAGTGGTCCATGCCCTGGATGATGGAATTAGAAGAAAATAAAAAAGCTGCTGCTTCTGGTCATCCAGACTCTCCAGGGAAAACTCCTTCGACTGGCACTCCAGCTGACACACAGCCCAACACGCCTGCTCCAGGTTTATTTTGTTTTAGCTTGTTCTAGCTTATTAGCTATGACTGAAATGAGTTTGTAACAAAAGCTAAGCTGTGTTGTTGTCCACAGTTTTAGTTTATAGCAGGTATAATCATTTGTTTTGTTTAGACGGTTGTCTCAAAGCTTTGGATGCTTTTTCCTTCAAATGTGTTTTATTGAAGTACAACTTTAACACCCATTGACACGATCCTTCACTCTGTAGAAGACCCCTCAAAGTCAGAAGATGGCAGCAAAGAGGCTGAAAAGGAGAAGGAGCTCAAGAAAGATGGAGAGGGTGATCAGGCGAGTAAGGAATCCAATAAGAAAGAGTCTGAGGTGAGTAAAGAGTAAAATGAATTTTACATGTCACACGTGAATGTGGAAAACCTATAGCTAATCGCAAGCTCATGTAATAGGTCATCGCCATTCCTGATGATGATGAGAAAACACCTTCCGTGGCTGAACAGAATGAAAAAGAAGAGAAAAACAAAACCTGCGAATCTATCACAGAGGCAGGGAAAGCAAGCAGTGGTGAGGAGAAAGACAAAGAGAAGACTGGAGACGATGGGGAGCAAAACAAGACTTCAGATGAGACCACCGAAGGGTCTGAAGTCAAGAGAGAGGAGTCTGAGAACAAAGGTGATAATCCAAATTTTTTCCTGCACAGGATGTAGATTTGGGTGATGTATTTTTTTCCTTTGTTTTTTTCCCCCCTCTTCCGAGCATATGCGTTTTTCTTTTATACAAAGTAGACCTGTATGTGCGTGTGTACATTGAATAGAAAACATGAAGGTTGTAATTAAACATTTATTATTACCTATTTTTTCAGATGAAAAGAAAGAAGATAAAACAGAAAAGATGGACACCACCCCTTCTTCCGATGAGAAGAAAGGTAGCGCATGGTTTACTTAACTAATATGTGCCAACTTTTTGCTGCAGTACACTATAATGTGCTGTTTCTTCTTGCCCCCTTATTCTAGACCAAAAGGATGAAAAGGAGGCTGGTAAGACAGATGAGCCAGCCAAGTTGCAGAATGGAGACAGTGCCAAAGATGCAGTGGCGGCAGGAGCGAGTGAGGAGAAGAAGAAAGCAAAGACTCGTTTCATGTTTAATATAGCAGACGGAGGATTTACTGGTAAGAAGACTGCCTGGCATGATTTTTTTTTTTTTTAATTTTTTTTTAATTTCCTCTGTGCGTCTTCTGATATTTTTGCTTATTCAATGACCTTCTGTCGCACAGAATTGCATTCCCTGTGGCAGAACGAGGAGCGGGCAGCCACTGTTACCAAGAAGACCAATGAGATTTGGCATCGTCGCCATGACTACTGGCTTCTTGCTGGCATCATACAGTATCCTTTGCATCGTTTCCCAGATGAGTGAGAGGTGCATGTGATTCTTGTAAGAACTTATTTTGTGTTAGTGTTCTTAACTCGTGTTTTTCTCAGACATGGCTATGCACGGTGGCAAGACATTCAAAATGATGTGAAATTTGCAATTCTCAATGAGCCCTTCAAGGGTGAGATGAACCGAGGAAACTTCCTGGAGATTAAAAACAAATTTCTGGCCAGGAGATTTAAGGTATAGAACTGAAAAGACTGAACTGTTAAAGGCAGATACCTTTCTGTTTAGATATGAACCTGAATTAAACCCTTATTGTTCTGACGTGTTTTCACTTTCTCTAGCTGTTGGAGCAGGCTCTGGTAATTGAAGAACAATTGCGAAGAGCGGCGTACTTGAATATGACTGAGGACCCTTCTCACCCCTCCATGGCTCTAAACACGCGCTTCAGTGAGGTGGAGTGCCTAGCCGAGTCACATCAGCATCTTAGCAAAGAGTCCATGTCTGGCAACAAACCTGCCAATGCAGTCCTACACAAAGGTGGGTGATTTCAGAGCATACTAGGGAATCCCTGCAATCCCTGTTTTTTTAGGTGAATTGTCTATCACATCACAATGTTTTATTGTTTGTTGTAGTTAAATAGTGTGAAAAATGTTGTGTTTTTTTTTTTTTTTTTTTTGCTGCACCCTGTTTGTGGAATGATTAGTTAAGCATCGGTTTTGTGTTGATTCTTCTCATCTTTCTAACAGTGCTGAAACAGCTAGAGGAGTTGCTAAGTGACATGAAGGCAGATGTCACCCGTCTCCCTGCGACTATTGCCAGGATACCACCAGTTGCTGTGAGGCTACAGATGTCTGAGAGAAACATTCTGAGTCGCTTGGCCAGCAGAGGTCCAGACACACAGTCCCAGCAGGTATCAGTCATGTTGCTTTGAGAAACTTTATACTACGTATTCCCCAACAATCACCCACAGAGAGGCGAAAAGACTTAGTGGCGGCGTTAGTGTTCAGTGAGAATGCCGTGAAAACGCAAACATCTAAATTTAAAAAAACTTCTGTGCAATTGCTTTAGCAAAAATGAAGCTGTCTTTCAAACTGTCAAGCTACATAAAAAACAGAACAGCAAATGAATCATAAACTTGTTCAACTTGAGGCTAAACTTGTTCAATATTTTATTTTGTCACCTTAAATGGTACAGAAGTTATTATAACAATACAAAACCAGAAAGTAACTGATGCATAATTTAAGGTAGCAAGGAAAAATCTAAACAAGAAGCTGACTGCAGGTTCATATGGATCACTGCAATTTGCAAGACAAGTTGCCAGTTTTGGGTAAGGAATGCTGTTTAAAGTCATAGCTTATTTTGTGTAACTGTAAAGTTTGTGTCTAAAACCATGCATGATATGCCTTTTGGTCTGCAACGAGGGAAGGAAAGATCACAATGACCACAAGAATTTCTATTTTATATTTTAAATCCATCTGCCATTGAGATTACGCTAATAAGCCCAGTCTAGTTGCAGAATGTTTTGCCACTTAGTCTGATTGGGGTAGCATATTCTAGTGGGACACTGACGTCAATACATGCCTTTAATACCAGGAAAGGTCGTGTTGTGGAAGGAAAATCTGTTTCCATTTTAAACACAATCTTTGAAGGCAGAGCTGCATATTCTGTGCTTGATTTTTTCCATGTTTCTGTTTTAACATTTATAGGTATCTCAGCAGTAGCCTTCATTAGGCTTGCCCTCTTAACCCTGCCCCTAAAGCACCGCCCACCACCTCTACATTCCTGACTGACACCAGATGACATCTCGCCTTAGCTTGAAACCACGCCACTTTACCTACAAATGGACATGCCACGAATCTGTGGGTTAAAATCTGGAGGTTGTGGGAACTGAAGCTATTTTATTTTCTTTTTTTTTTATTTTCTTTATTAATATTATTATTGATATAATGTTATTATGATGGTTTTTGGGACCGAAAATAAAAATGTAATAAAGACTTTTGTCTCTCTTTATGCAGTTGTTTTTTTTTTTTGTTTTTTTTTTCATCAGTCTGTTTAGTGTATCTGATAGTTATGAATAGTTCTATTTACAACACTGTTTACAACTTCCAGAAAATTATGCCCTTGTTTGTTGCAGGGTTTTTTTTTTTGTTTTGTTTTTGGATTTAATATCTGCAGAAATGTTATTTGTTCTCATTTTCATTTGCAGTCTTAAACTATTAAAAGAACTAGGATTTTGCAGGCAAAACCAGAACAAGCAAGTGTGTTTAATGCTTTAATTAGATTTAATTAATAATTACGGTTAAAAAGCACTTGGAAAATGTATCTGGTTTAATTAGTAAGAACAGTATGTTGGAAAGTCTAGGCATACATAGACCAGAGGCCTGGCACAAAGGTTGAAGCAAAGCTGTTAAATTGACTGGGTTGACTTGTCAGACATGTTTCCACTGAGCATCAGTCCTCTTCGGGTGGCTGATAACCTACGACACACTGAAAGGGCGTGAGACAGGTAGAGGTGTGAGTGAGGGAGTTCTGTGCATACTCTGCCCAGGGAATGTAGCGGCTCCAGTTCTATTGGGAATTGGCACAATATGATCTTGGGAATCTGCCAGTCTGTTGGGTAAGCCTGTCGACAGTTTGAGTCATGGAAGGCCACCAAAACTTGTTTCATACCTGTTGAGTGTGCATTGGATGCTTGGGTGTCCAGAGCCAGGTAGCAAGTGTGCCCAGTGGAGAAGCTTGGTGTGGAGTTTCTGACGGATGTAAAGTTTGCTAGGCGGGCAGTCCAAAGGTGGAGGATCCGTTTCCTGGGCTTGATGGATCTAGCCCATGATGTCCCACCTTATGGGAGCCGTAATGCACAAAGCTGGGACGATGGGGCCTTCCATCAGCTGGAGAATGCTGGGGGTCATGAATTCAGCATGTCTCGCAACACCTCATTAATAAAGGATTGGAACACAAAAGGGGCATTTACCGTATGATACCACCGTATGACATCACTGTGTACCTGTAGTGCCCTCTAGTGGTGACGAATGCCTTCCACTCATCACCTTCACAGATCTGGATGAGATTATAGGCACTATGAAGGCAAAATTGTTCAAGGGCTAATGGAACTAGGGGAAAGGGGTATGAGTAAACTGGCGTTTAACCCCACATAATCGATACAGAGTCATAAGCCGACATCCTTCTTCCCTACAAAGAAAAACCCCATGGCTGCGGGGAAAGTAGATGGATATATTCCTCCATGGCTGCAGACTCGGGGATCAAGAAGGGGTACACTTGTTTCTTTGCGGGGAGTGGCACCAGGAAAGCAGCTTGATGGCGCAGTCCCAGAAGTGATGAGGGGCTAATTGCTCAGCCTCGTTTTTTGAAAATACCTCCGCAAGGTCGGAGTATTCAGCCGGGATGGAGGTAAAGTTAGCGACATTGGAGCTTTCAACAGATGTGGTTGAGCAGAGGATTGTCATGTAGTGAGAGTGGCAATAGGGGCTCCACTGTTTCAGCTCTCCATCCAACCAGGAGAAATTGGGGTTATGGATGGCTAACCACGGATACACGAGTACGATTGGGTTTTCAGGGGCTTCTATGACAAGCAGTAAAATGATCTCCATATGAGATAACCCTACAGTGAGTTGCAGGGGAATGGTAGTTTTGGTTATGGTGCCTGCACCTAGGGCAGAGGTCAATAATAGGTGGACCGCGGTCTGGGTCCGGACCCAGACATCACCCAATGTGGACCCAAACCAATAAACTATTGAGAACTACTTAGTTATCAGCAGCAGTTGGAGAATAAAGTGAGAAAAAAAGAAAAGTAGGCGGCAAAAAACGACTTTATAACCAGGAATAGAGAGACATATATGTTAAGTCTTCACACAGGCAGCTCCAAACCAACAGCTCAAGATGTGAAACTAAGAAAACATGAAGACCTCAGTATATTTCAACTGTATTTACTGTTTTAAAAGTAGATTTTTTTTTATTTGAAGTTCTATACATAATTCAGTTCAACATTTAAAACAGTAAATATAGTTGAAATATACTGAACGGTATGTGTAATTTGGTTTATCTTTTAGTTGCTAATGGTATAAAATGCTGATAGAACTACTAGGCTACTTCAGTATACAGGATATGACATTGAATTATAAGTTATGGTCATCACACAAACATGGTCCAGACCTTGGCCTGAGGAAATTTCCTCTGACCGGACCTCACAGAATCCTAATTAAATACCTCTGACCTAGGGGCATGCCAACAGTACCCTTAATGCGAAGGGGGCTGAGGGGTATAAGCAGTGCGGCACCGAATACTTTATCTATAAAATTTCCAGCAGCTCCGCAATCAATCAGGGCTAAAATAGAACCAAAGTCATTGCTCCAGAACAATTTAACCAGGACAATCATTACTCCAGGACAATTTAACTACTTCCAGTGAGCGAAAGCCCCACAATGCGGTAGCCCACCTCAGGGCCTTACCTGTGAGCAGTTACAAGACAAATGCATTTTCTGATGTCGGCACCCGACATCCAATGGGCAGACAAATCCAATGAGAGAACAAAGCAAAGAGGTCGGTACCAGGGTTCAGTCCAACATTTTCATGCAGAGGTATCATAAAGGCAGAGACAAGAACAGATTCCAGACACAACAGGCAAGGTTCTAAAACATGGGCTGGACTTGGCCTGGCTTGATTATAATGCTAAGTATGCAGACACAGGGGAACTGGCAGTACTTCACACTGAGGACTGGTGTGAGGGGATTATGAAGGCTGCTGGTGATGAGGGACAGGTGCTGGTGACTTCTCTATTGCCTGTATTTTCATTATTTACAGTAACATACTGTAAACATCTTTATATCATATTTCACATTATCCTACCATATACAAACAAGACATGATCCAGTAGTCACCATGTCTACAAGTATAACAAAAAAGAGCATTTCGCATGTAAACATGTGTATTACATAACTGCAGAAGAATTGAAATGCCCAAATTTACTTTGTCAAAGGTTTCTGTTTGGAAGCAATGGGTCGAATGTGTGCTTACCACAGATTTATAAGTGCTGCTGATTTGCATTAATTTCCCATTAATCCATCACTGATCAGCCAGTGGTTGTGCATAACAGATCTGCACCCAGTACCAAGACCATCAGCATTCATGTTTCCAATGCACACTTTGGTGAGGAGATCTTTATTTACTTGATGGGGTAAAATTGTGAATCTGTCTAAACGATAGCTTTGCCTGAGGCTTCACCTGTATGTATGCCAGCCTGCGCCAGCAAGAGCCTTCACCTGTCTATATACCAGTCGGCATCAGCAAGAGTCTTCACCTGTCTGTATGCCAGCCAGTCTGTGTGCAAGCCTGCACCAGCAGGAGTCATCACCTGTCTGTACTGTTTGACCAGAGGAGGATGGGTCTCCCCTTGTGAGTCTGGTTCCTCCCAAGGTTTCGTCCTCCAGTTGAGGGAGTTTTTCCTTGCCACTGTTGCCTCTGGCTTGCTCACTGGGGGATATATGTTATAACTGTCTGTTTTCAAAACTCTGTAAAGCTGCTTTGAGACAACATCGTTGTAAAAAGCGCTATATAAATAAAATTGACTTGACTTGACTTGTATGTCTATATGCCAGCAGGAGCCTTCACCTGTCTGTATACCAGCCTGCACCAGCAGGAGCCTTCACCTGTCTGTATACCAGCCTGCACCAGCAGGAGCCTTCACCTGTCTGTATACCGGCCTGCATCAGCAAGACTGCTCAGTCTGCTCAGCTTGGTGGAGTAGCTCTTCTTTGCAGCTCTGATCTCTTTGTTCAGTGTGTTCCTAGCCTTGTTGTAGAGAGACCAGTCCCCACTTCTAAAAGCGTTCTCCTTGGACTGTCGCAGGTGGTTCAGGTTGGCGTTAAACCAGGGCTTGTCATTATTATATCTAATGTGAGTCCGGGTCGGAACACAGATGTCCTCACAGAAGATGATGTAGGACGTCACTGTATCAGTATATTCATCCAGGCCGCTTGTAGAGTCCTCAAACACACACCAGTCTGTTAGCTCCATACAGTCCTGAAGCCTCTCTTTAGCCTCACTGGTCCACTTCTTCACAGTACTGACCTCAGGCTTGGCCCACTTGAGCTTCTGTCTGTAGGTTGGGAGAAGATGGAGCATAGAGTGGTCAGATGAGAACTGATCTATTTGCGCCCTTTAATACAGAATCAGAATCAGAATCGGACTTTATTGGCCAAGTTTGCTCAAACATACATACAGTAGCTCACAGTGCACCATAACTGACATTACAGAATTAACAAACACACCCAACCTGCACACACACAGTGACATATACGCGCACACACACACCTGTTAACCTAACATGTGCAGAGTTCTATATTTAAAGTAAAGTGCTAAGTGCTGCAGTAAAGGACAGTGCAGACTGAATTAAATAGATGTAAATATAAAGAACAGAAGAGTCACTGGTGGAGACGGTGGTACATAGTGTTCTGAGACACTATCAGATAAATAAAAGTGCAGTACAGAGAAAGAAGAGTGAGAGAACATCTGGATATGGATGTATGTATGTAGTAGACTGTATTTAGAATGTAGTGTTATAGTGTTTTGCTGTTCATGAGTGTGATGAAAAAGCTTCTCTGAAGTCTGGAGGTCTTGATCCTCAACTGGCTGCAACGCCGACCTGAGGGTAGATACTGGAACAGGTGATGTCCAGTGTGAAGGATTGCGGACAATGTTCTCTGCACGCTTCCTGGTTGTGGTCGTGTGCAGGTCCGGTAGGGAGGGTAACTTCACACCATTGGTTCTCTCTGCAGACCTAATGATGCGCTGCAGTCTGTTGGTGTTGTGTTTGGTGGCTGAGCTGCCCCACACTGTGATGGATGCGGTGAGGACAGATTCTATGGTGGCGATGTAGAATTGCACCATCAGCTCCTTGGGCAGGCTGAACTTCCTCAGCTGATGCAGCCTCTGCTGGGCTCTCTTGATGATGGTGCTGATGTTGCAGTCCCATTTCAAGTCCCTGGAGATTATTGTGCCCAGGAACTTGTAGGAGTCCACAGCCGTTACAGTACTGTTGAGGATGGTGAGTGCTGAAAGGGTTGGAGGGCTTCTCCTGAAGTCCACTCTCATCTCCACTGTCTTGGCTGTGTTCAGCTCGAGGTTGTTGTTATTGCTCCAGAGGACCACCTGCTTCACAACCCGTCTGTAGACAGACTAATCACTGTCCTGGATGAGACCAATGACTGTCAAATCATCTGCAAACTTCAAGATTTTGACTGAGGGGTCTGTGGAGGTACACTCATTTGTGTAGAGTGAAAAGAGCAGCGGGGACAGAACACAGCCTTGTGGGGCTCCTGTGCTGATGGTCCTGGTTCCTGAGGTGATCTTTCCCAGCCTCACCTGCTACTCTCTGCCAGTGAGGAAGTTTGTGATCCACTGGCAGGTGGAGGCTATCACACTGAGGTGGGTCAGTTTGGTGTGTAGAGGTCCGGGGATGATTGTGTTGAAGGCCGAGCTGAAGTCCAAGAACAGAACTCTTGCATATGTACTTGGACGGTCAAGGTGCTGGAGGATGTGGTGAAGTCCCATGTTCACAGCATCGTCCACAGAACTGTTGGCCCGATACGCGAACTGCAGGGGGTCTAGTTGGAAGTTGGTGATCTCCTTCAAGTGGGTAGAACCAGCTTCTCGAAGGATTTCATGACCACAGAGGTCAGTGTGACAGGTCTGTAGTCATTTAGTCCTGAGATGGTTGACTTTTTGGGGATGGGAATAATAGTGGAGCGCTTGAAGCACGCCGGTACGACACACTGCTCCAGTGATTTATAGAAGATCTTGGTGAAGACAGGAGCAAGCTGGTCTGCACAGTTCCTCAGGCAGGAGGGTGACACTGTTTGGGCTCGGTGCCTTCCTCACTCTTTGTTTTTTGAAAAGTCGGTGCACGTCTGCTTCACAGATCTTCAGGGCAGGCTGAATGGGTGGCTGAGAGTGAGAAGGGTGTGAAGTGGTGTTGTATTGTTCAGTGGAGCTGGGCTTTTCAAACCTACAGTGTCTGGTGGGGTGGCCTGAGAGGTTGTGTAGACATATCCAGGCGGCTGAAGGCGGCTTGGTGGAGTAGCTCTTCTTTGCAGCTCTGATCTCTCTGTTCAGTGTGTTCCTAGCCTTGTTGTAGAGAGCGTGGTCCCCACTTCTAGATTCAAGATTCAAGATTCAAGAGTTTTATTGTCATGTGTACAGCAGAACAGACAGTTACACTGTACAATGAAATTCTTACTTTGCTGCTCCTCCATTCACCAAAAGATAAGGAAAACAAATAAAAGAAATAAAAAATATATATACAAAATATACAAAGTATAACAATATAAGTTGAAGAATAAAAGTATTTTTAGTTAAAGAATAAAAAATAAAAGTTATGTGTGCTTTTATGTGCAAGTATGAAGAGCAGCAGCCATAAAGTGCAAGTTGCAAGAAACAAATGTAAACAATAATGTTTTGTGCGAGTAGTGAATGTAAACAGTATTCTGACAGTACAGTGAGTGTAAGGTGCAGTTTAAATCAGACCAGTTAAAACCAGTTCAGATAGGAGAGGTTGGAGAGGTAGTGCGTGAGGTGTTCAGAAGCCTGATGGCCTGTGAGTAGAAACTGTTTGTCAGTCTTGTGGTCCTGGACTTCACACTCCTGTAACGTCTGCCTGAAGGTAAAAGTGTGAAGAGTGTGTGCTGGGGGTGTGTACTGTCCCTAATTATGTTGTGGGCCCTCCTGGTGACCCTGGTGTGGTAGATGTTCTGCAGTGAGGGGAAGGCTGCTCCTGAGATGGACTGTGCAGTTTTGATCACACGCTGGAGAGCCTTTCTGTCCTGAGCAGTAGAGTTTCCTTACCAGACGATGATGGAGCTGGTAAGAACACTCTCAATCATACTCCTGTAGAAGGTGCTGAGAATTTTGGTTGGCATACCAAATTTTCTCAGCCTTCTCAGAAAGTACAGTCTCTGCTGGGACTTCCTGATGATGATCTGAGTGTTGTGGGACCAGCTGAGATCCTCACTGATGTGAATGCCAAGGAACTTGAAGGTTTTCACCCTCTCCACCTCAGTCTCCCCTATGTACAGGGGTGTGTGTAGCTCTCGCTTCCTCCTTGGATCAACAATCATTTCCTTGGTCTTGTCTGCATTCAAGGAAAGATTGTTGTCATGACACCAGGCCACCAGCTCAGCCACCTCCTTCCTGTACGCTGTCTCTTCCCCACCAGTGATCAGTCCAATGACTGTAGTATCATCAACAAATTTGATGATGCTGGTGTTGTTCTGGGAGGCCACGCAGTCATATGTGAAAAGCGTGTACAGAAGAGGGCTCAGCACACAGCCTTGAGGGACCCCTGTGCTCACTGTTCTTGTGCTGGATGTGCAGCTGCCGACTCTGACTGACTGGGGTCTGTCTGTTAGAAAGTTCAGCACCCAGTTGCAGAGGGCTGGTGCCAATCCGAGGGTGAGGAGCTTTTCTGAAAGTCTGAGTGGGATGACCGTGTTGAATGCTGAACTGTAGTCGATAAAGAGCATTCTGACATATGTGTCCTTGCCCTCCAGGTGTGTGAGGGCTTTGTGAAGAGCAGCGTTGATTGCGTCGTCTGTAGACCGGTTCCGACGGTACGCGAACTGTAAAGGATCTATTGTGTTGGGAATGGTCTTCTGGATGTGAGTCTTGACTATCCTCTCGAAGCACTTCATCACGATTGAAGTGAGTGCAACAGGGCGATAGTCATTTAGGCATCTCACATTACTTTTCTTTGGGAGGCGCACGATGGTGGTGGTCTTGAAACAGGATGGCACAAAAGCTTGTGTGAGTGACAGATTGAATATGTCTACAAACACATCAGCCAGTTCTGATGAGTAAACCCTGAGCGCTCGCCCGGGGATGTTGTCTGGGCCTGCTGCTCTGCGTGGGTTGATTCTCATCAGGTTCCTGCGCACATCCACTGTTGTTACAATGAGTGATGGGTTCTGTATGCTCTCCTTGGCCGCAATGTCCTTCAGTTGGTCAAGGTTAAGGACATCGAAGCGAGCATAAAACTCATTCAGCTCATCAGGCAATGCAGAATGGCTGGTTGTGAGTGCCGTGCTTGTTTGTTGATGGTTGGTGATACGGTGCAGTCCTTGCCACATGCGCCGGGAGTCTGCTGTGGTGTAGTAGCCCTCCAGCTTTAGCCTGTACTGTCTCTTAGCTTCTCTGATAGATCTACGCAGGTCGTATCTAGACCTTTTGTAGTCATCAGCGTTGCCAGAGAGAAATGCAGTCTGGCGAGCACGTAGCATGGACCGAACTTCACCATTTATCCATGGTTTTTGGTTGGGGTACTTTATGCAGTGCTTTGAAGGGACAATGGTTTCAATGCAGCTGCTGATGTAGCCAGTTACCCCAGAAGCATAGTCCTCTAGATCAACAGAACCATCCTCTCTCACAGCAGCGGTTCGAAACACATCCCAGTTTGTACTGTCAAAGCACAAACTGGAGCACTGAATCAGTTTCTTCATTCCACACTTTAACAGTTTTACTCACTGGAAGTGACCGCTTGAGGAGTTGTCTGTATGCTGGGTAGAGGAAGACGGAGATGTGATCGGACTGTCCGAAGTGTGGCCGAGGCACAGCTCTGTAGGCCCCCCTCACGTTGCTGTAGACTTGGTTGAGTAAGTTGTTCTCCCTCGTCGGGAAGCTCACGTGCTGATGGTACTTGGGGAGGACAGTCCTCAGGTTACAATGATTAAAGTCGCCGGCAACAATAAACACGGCGTCCGGGTGCGCGGTGTCTTGTTTACTGATGACGTCATGCAGCAGCCCCAGTGCCGCAGCGGAGTTCGCGCGAGGCGGAATGTAAACAGCCAGAATAAACACACCGCTAAACTCTCTCGGCAGATAGTGGGGTCTGCACTTCACCATCAGCAGTTCTAAGTCCGCTAGACAAAGTTTTTCAACTGTCTTTACGTCTGAACACCACGCGTTGTTTACGTAAACACAGACACCGCCGCCTTTGTTCTTCCCCGACGCTGCCGTGCGATCACCGCGGTGAACGGAGTGTCTAGCTGGATCGCTGATTCTGGCGTGTTGCCAGAAAGCCAGGTTTCTGTGAAGATCAGAGCACAACACTTTCTGATCTCACGCTGAGCTGTTATTCTGGTTCTCAGCTCATCCAGCTTGTTTTCGAGGGAGCGAACATTAGCTAGCAACAGGCTAGGTAGCGGTGGCCGCGTAGCTCTCGCCTTTAGCCTACATGTAGCCCACCTCTCTTGCCCCACTTCCGCCTTGGCCGCTCTGTTCGTCGGCTGCGCCGCTCACCCGAGGCCGGTGCAGCTGGGCCTTGCGCGGAGCTGGTGAAGTGCGAGTGCGAGCGTAACAGAAAGCTGAAGTCAGAAAGGCTAAAGGTAAGTTCATGTCGAACTTTACCGATCTCCAGGAGTGCCTCTCTACTGTAGCTAAATGTGCCGGATGTATACTGTACATTTAAAATAAATACTAAAGACAAAATAAATAATAAATAACGTTGGCTACCGGAGGAACACACAAAGACGTGTGCCACGGTGGGCGCCATCTTGGCAATGTGTTCTCCTTGGACTGTTGCGGGTGCTGCAGTTTGGTGTTAAATCAGGGCTTGTCATTATTAAATCTAATGCGAGTCCTGGTCGGAACACAGATGTCCTCACAGAAGCTGATGTAGGACGTCACTGTATCAGTATATTCATCCAGGCTGTTTGTAGAGTCCTCAAACACACACCAGTCTGTTCCCTCCATACAGTCCTGAAGCCTCTCTTTAGCCTCACTGGTCCACTTCTTCACAGTACTGACCTCAAGCTCGGCCCACTTGAGCTTCTGTCTGTAGGTTGGGAGAAGATGGAGCATAGAGTGGTCAGATAGGCCCAGAGCAGCTCGGGGAACAGAGCAGTGTGGCAGTGGTCTAGGATATTACTCTCCCTGGTGGGGCAGGTAACATGCTGTCTGTATTTGGGCAGCTCACTGGTGAGTTTCACTCTGTTGAAGTCCCAAAGAATGATGAAAACAGACTTGTGTGTTTGTGCTCTGCGCTGGTGATCTGGTCTGTGAGGGCGCGCAGTGCCTCGCTCGCGCACGCACGCACTTGGTGGAATATAAACTCCGCGGGCAGTAGAATGGTTTACAGTTTACGAACACAGACTCCAGACCAGCACAGTGACGTCTGTACACCAGCCGCGGTTGATGTAAAAGTAGATTCCGCCGCCTCTAAGCTTCCCCGAAGTCTCCGCGACGCGGCCCGCTCTGTGGAGATGAGAGCCGGCGAGCTGGAGCGCGCTGTCTGGGACGACCTCGGTAAGCCAGGTCTCAGTTTAGCACACAGCCGCAGAGAGAGAAAAGTCCTTGTTGGTCCGGTTCACAAGTGAAAGTTCCTCCATTTTGTTGGCCAAGTGGATGCTAGGAAGCGCTGACGTAGTTTAATGAGTGCTCCATTGCGTTTCACGCGTCTGCATGTCTGCCTGCGTCTGGGCTGAGGAGCGCAGCTACTCCGCTCACTAAAATGTCTAAAAAGCAGTCCGAGAACAAGACATCGGTAGTAATGCAATGTGGCATGGAGTGCCTGATGTTGAGAAGATCCTCTGCGCTGTATGTGGCCGTGTTAGGTTTACATGTGGCAAAAAAACAAAACAAAGCACGACAGAGCTTCTGACCAGGGTCGCTGTCTACGGCGCCATCTTGGATTAGATTAGCCCTTTTAGCAAAAGGGCATTAGATCATGATAACAAACAATTTCTGTTACAACAAGTCACTGCAAGGGTATCAGAAGAAGATAAAGCTGGGTGTGAGTGAGATTTAACAGAGGGGGAGATTGTAACAGCTAAACTGCTGTTGAGCAATGTTTTACCATTACCAGGATTTGATGGATGGACCTGCACTGTATTCTTTGACAGCTGAGCCACTGGGCTTGGCTATCAGGGGGGAAAGTGGGTTAGAAGGCACAGGACAGGGGGAATTATCTATCAATATACAGATAGTATGATTAAAGATGTATATAGCATTGAGAGGGTCATGAGAGTCGTTTATAGATACTATATCAGGGGTCCAAGTAAATCTAGATAAAATTGTGTTCATGAGGGTCGGGGCAGTGCAGCCATTGCCTCTGAACCTCCCTTTTAAAGAGCAGCAAGACGATATCAAAATTCTGGCAAAGATGAGAAGAGGGCAGAGTTAAAGGGACAGAAACAATTACTTGGAGGGACAGACTATTTTGGAGACAGAGGAGGCTGCATCTACAGGGCAAAATGCTAGTGGTCAGTACCCTGCTGCTTTCCAAGTTGTGGTATGTTCTAGGTGCGGCTGCACTTCCACTATGGGTAATCAGTTGCCTAAAGAAGTGTTTTAGATTTCATGTGGGATGGCAAGGCAGATCATTCATTATAGGAAGAAGAACTGGGACTTTTAAATCCAGTCTTAAGGATAAAGAGCTTAGGCATAAAGATCATCAAGAAGTTTTTATGTTTTAGTAAAAAGGAAGCATGGATGGAAATTGTACAGCACAAGGAGGGTTGCCGATGGGAACTGTAGTGTTATGGATGAGATTAAAACTGAATATTATTACTGAAGTGCCAGAGTTTTATAAAGTAGTTGTGGTTGCCTGGGTTTTTGTCACACATATACCATGAACCTAAAGGGAGATCTGGGATACCGAGTCAGCCAAGGAACCTTTGGGTGCGTGAACTGACACTAGATAGTGCTAAGTTTTGAACTCCACTGTATGGGAAAAAGATAAAAAAAAATAATAATAAATAAATATATAAAATCTATTTAGTTATACTGGAGTGATAGAATACTTCAAATGACCTGTATTGCCAGTCCATAGGTTTGAGGAGCCGTAAAATGACATAAGAAGCCAAGCAGTGCCTTCTCTGGTCAGTAACTGGAAGGGGGACCATGTTTTAAGACCAAAGCTTTAAAGCTTTTTAACCAAACATTTACCTCTAAATACACTGAAAGCTTGCTTTTGATGTGGGTCTAGGAAGATTTCTTAAAGACTTAACAAAGTAGTCTGCAGGAACTGGGTTATATGTTCTACTGAATTACTTTACAAGAACTAAACTGGCTATCAGCTTGGCTTTAGCTAATGTCTCCTAAAATCTATCTCCTCTGAAATCTTTGGAAACACTTGGTTTTGCCTCATTTAGGAACCAAAACAATGTTCAATGACATTTGAAAGTTCTGTCAGGTTTTGAACCAACCTGTATGGGAAGAAGATGGATGTGTGTAACTATTGATTTATAGTAGAGTGATGCAATGATTTCAATGGAATATATATATATATATATATATATATATATATATATATATATATATATATATATATGGAATTCTATATATTGCCAGCCTGTAGTAGCCAATTACTTTATGGGTTCAAGGGGCCATATGCTTGAGTGTTATGAGAAGGTAAGCAGGATTTTCACTGGTAAGTGACTGGACATACAACTTTTTAACCAAACCTTCACCTTTAAATACACTGATTTTATTAATTGTTTTACATAATAATATTTATTTTGGGATATTTCATATATCAGAGCTTTGTTAACCCTAACACAGAACATTTCATTTTACATATAGTAGCAAATTTCTGTAACCATTTTTTAGCTTTTGTACGACCATAAGCTAACTTGGCATATTACGCAGTCCCAGAAACATCATGCAGTCTTCACCTCGAGACACCATACAATTGTGCTAAATTATTACTTATTTCTATTAAACTAAATCAGTAAATTTAATTACAAGAGTAGTAGAAGAATATTTTACATGGAACATCATCCAGTCCTGTTCCGTTTACATCAAACAGTTGTGTTGACCCAGGGACTATATTCTTTTATTTGAACCTAAAACCACTGCATTTAATTAAAAGACAATTAATAATAGCAATGCCAGTCTATTAGAGACCTTATTCTTTTATATTATTCTGAAACCAGTGCATTTAATAATAGAAATACAAGTATATATGCTTAAGATGCAGACATCCCCCTCCATCAGTGAATGCTAAAGTGTGCCTTCTAACACATTGTTATATAGCAATTGTGACTAACAGAGGATTCATTGGCCACATTAGATGGTGGCTGGGTGATGTTGTACTAGACATCAAATTAAGGCAATATCTCTTTATAACTTTAGTTAACATTTGAATTATTATTTTTCCACTTTTATTTATTAGCTATACCTAAGATAACCAATGTCATAGATGTTACTGTCCTCATAGCAGCTTTTTCATTCTTGTGTTCTCAGTTCCATCCTGGTGTTTTGCAGATCCTGCCACTGTTCACCATTTTCAAGTGATGTACTTATGAAAACTGCTACACTGATAATAGAAAAAGTAATAATGTCCTGCTTTTGAAATCACTTTGCAGGAGTGTTGCTACATTCCCCTGCTGTTTTCTTTAAATATACAACTCTGCACATGTTAAGGTGTATCTGGGAGTGTATGTCTTTTTGTGTGTGTGTGTGTGGGAGGAGGGCTAGGTTGTGTGTCTTTGTTATTTCTGTAATGTCAGTTATCATGCACTGTGAGCTACTGTAACCAAACACAAATTCCTTGTATGTTTGAGCATACTTGGCCAATAAAGTCTGATTCTGATTTCTGGTTAAATCTCCACTTATTGTATATTCTTAGTTAATTCTTGAATTGCAATCAGAGCAAAGTACAACCAAAAGTGTTTGGAGATTATTTTTTTGTTGTTGTCAGATATAAAAAAAAAAACCCCCAAAAAAACATCAACAAATCACCCAACGCAGCAAACCAATTAAACATTAAGGCAGATTGTGAATTGTGTTTAGTTATGTTTCTCTCTTCGTCTCCAGTGAGCACAGTGAAAATAGTTTTATTTGTGCGCTCTTGTCTGATGGAGAGCATTATAGAATTAGAGAGTTTCTCTAATTCTATAGAGTCCAGATTCTAGAGAAAAGCAGGTCTAGTCAGGAGGGTTCAGATTTGCAGTTGGTAGCTCTTAGCTGTTAGGAGAAATTGGCAGTAAAGGTCCAGCAGCAAGGCGTATGGGTGGCGTCTCAGCAGCATAACCATAAAGCTGTTACCTGGGTATAGATATTAGAGTTATTCTTGTAGGAACTAATGACTGCAACGAATCAGACTCGGACATGGCGTTCGATCCATCCGCTGTTGGTAGCCACAGAGCCTCGAGGACCCCAGAAATAGTTCTCCCATCTGAGTGGAAGACAGGGTAGCTCCCTGAGTGCTGGAGAGAAAACCAGGAACTAGACACTGTCTGAACAGTTCAAACAAATAGAGGCTAGTCCTTGCGTTGTTTTGGAGCTCGCCAGGAGAAGATCCCTGTAGGGTTTATACCACTTCCTCTGTTGCCAGGGGGAGCATAAGAACATTTGAGGACCGGCAGGAGCCGGGCAGATAGCTTGCTTAAAGGAGTGAACCCAAACACAGTGTTCGATGACCACACCAACCTCACAGTGTGGAGACCCGTGGGGTAGAGAGACCAGGGGTGAGTTCAGACGACAGGAGGTAAGTGCTCAGGCAGGTTGGCGAGTCCGCAGGCCCCGAGGGCTCCAGGCAGAATGACAGGACCCCTCTGTGGAGATGAGAGGTTAGGCTGGACCTACAGGGAGGCTTGTGTAAGGTGTTGTCACCTGCGTTCAGTGCGTGGCTGGGTTATATGGGCTGCGCTAACGAGCTGCTGCCATGAGCTGTGATGAGTGTCAGGTGTGTGTGGTGATTGAGCGAGTGAGTCCGTGGAGGAGGGTGGGTGTGTATGTCTGGAGCTAGCAAGAATTCCGGAGACTGCGACCTCTGCAGGCGAGGAATTGCTTACATTCGTCTTCGCCAGCCAGAGATTACAAAGGCTAATATTAAAGAGGTGTGTCAATTAGTCCAGACGATGTCCAATGCCGTAATACGCTCTGGTCCCATCCTAGTTTGGCTCGGCACCGAAATCTACAGCAGGTTATGGTCTCTGAACTGATGGATGTCCAAGTAGTGTTCGTAAAACAATGTGGGCTTTTAAGATATTTACCCCTCATTGAAGGGTGCTGCTCTGATTGCTTGTAGTATAGCACACAGCATTAGTCGGCAGTGTAGGATAGTTAATTGCTAACAAACCAGGGCCAAGACTAGGCAGCAGACAAACAGGTTAAACCGACTGTCTGCGAACTTCCTTGAGACAGCACATAGGTTACACACAATTTAGACTGTATTGTATTGGCTTATACCCAAACCAAACTAGAAACCCCCAAAAAGTTGGTCTTTAGCAATCGAATCAATATTAGACCAGCTCTACCAGTTTGCGATGACAGCACCTTTGTTCTAACACTAGGACTGTTTAATATATGATCTCTTACATCTAAAGCTGTCATTGTAAATTAACTTATTGCTGATGATAATTTTGATGCTTTGATTGTCTCACAGAAACATTAGATTAGACCTGAAGGATATTTAGCCCTAAATGAAGACACCCCAACAGTCTAGAGTTATGTACACAATCCTCATTTAAATGGCTGGGGTGGAGGCATAGCAACTATACAAATACTCCAGGAAAAAAATAAAATAGGCCTGTCATTTTTAAAATAAATACTGTTCTTTTCAAATCCTTGTACTAATGTAATTGAAGGAGGAACACATAAAAATATTTTTTCTCTAATTACAATCAACAGGCCCCCAGGGCCCTATTCTGAGTTCTTACATGAATTTGCTGACTTTCTGTCATGTTTAATGACACTCTGAAATAAAGTAATAATCATAAGATATTTATAGTGGGAAAAGCTAAAGCATCTACTTTTTAATTGTCCTACAGTGTGTACTGATAGGACACTGCTAGGACACACAAAGGTCACATCCAGCCAAACAACCATTCACTGAAAGCGTTCTGACTAGCATGCTGAGTATGGGAATCATACAGCAATCGACTTCTTCTTAGGCTACACCTGTAATTCTGTAGTTCAAGACTTTGTATAGACTACCAGGCTTCAAAAGTGTAAAAAAACATGTAATGGATTTTCCATGCAAAACATATCAGAAATCTTTAGAAGTCCTTGGATGGAGCTGCAGTTTTTTAGTTCTTTAGACATGAAAAGTGGCTGTCGGCAAGTTGACATGGATGCAGACAGTGTACAGAAGACAGCATTCACAATACAAGGCAAGGTTTAGGTATACGGTTTGGGCTCAAGAATGCCGCTGCCACATTTCAACGATTGATAACACACATTCTGAAAGATTTCATTGCACATAACAGTCACTTATTTCTCATTTTTGATACAAGCTGGGGACAGCTGGAGTCAGAAAGGTCAGTTGTCCAATTTGCAAACGTTTGTGATAGCTTTTGTGACTGCTGCACCATTTGAGGTGGAACAGAAAGAACTGAACAGGTAACTGGTGAATAAGAAGATGACTTGAGCTTCCTGTGACAGTATTTATAAGGGGATATTGGCAATAAAAATTTCCAACCTAGGGGGTTTTATGTACAGAGCTATCTATAAATATAGCACTCGACAGAACACCGCTGTAGAATTTTTGTGATATTAAAAATAAATACATGTGAGAAATAAATGATTAAAATTAAAATGAATTAGTTACAGTTTTATTAAATGGTTCAGTTTTTATATAGAAGCGTAATTAATGTAATCTATTTAATTATTTAAACATGCATTTGTGTTTTTATCAATTGTTGAAATAATTAATATAATTATTTAACCATTTTATTATTTAACAATTTATTTATTTTATGGTTGCTGCTTGACTCCACACTAGTCAAGTCAAGTCAAGTCAAGTCAATTTATTTATATAGCGCTTTTTACAACGATGTTGTCTCAAAGCAGCTTTACAGAGTTTTGAAAACAGTTATAACATATATCCCCCAGTGAGCAAGCCAGAGGCAACAGTGGCAAGGAAAAACTCCTTCAACTGGAGGAAGAAACCTTGGGAGGAACCAGACTCACAAGGGGAGACCCATCCTCCTCTGGTCAAACAGTATTTACAGTTTGAACTAAATACCAAAGAAAGGAGCCTCTGTTTGAAATCTGGATAGCAAAGCTTTAGAAGCTGCACAGATAGAGGCAGTGTATGACTGAGGCAGTCTCTGGCTGAGGCAGTCTATGACTGAGTCTTTATGTAAAGTGAGCGTGAGCTGAAACAGTCCCATCCTATCTCAGTGCTGGTGCATCTGGATGGCACAGTGATGTAACTGAGGGTGTAGCGGTAAATGGACAGGTGAGCTGGCTGGTGATGGTGGGGTGATGGCCCGATGATCAGTCCTTCAACAGCCTTCAACAGATGGGAGGACAGTCATTTCCTCAGGAAGAGTAAAGAGAAAGAGTTAGTTGGGCTCGGGAGTATGACTGTAGAGAATATGAATATTCAGAATTTTAGAGTGCGGCTGGCGACTCCGGCAGATCTAACTATAACAGCCTAAACTAAAAGGAGAGAACCAGAAGGTAACATGGACATGAGAGTACCCTGAGACACTGGGGTCCCCCCACTCCACCATCAACAAACCTGTGTGATCGCGTGAAGTGGTGGAACAACAGCACCAACATCTCAGTTTACCATAAATCTCTGTGTCCAAGAACCCCCAGATCTCCTGCCTTTATCTAAAAGAGAAGATTAATAACCAAAAGCTACACTAAACAAGTATGTTTTCAGTCTAGACTTAAATATTGAGACTGTGTCAGAGTCCCGAACATTAACTGGGAGATTATTCCACAATTTTGGGGCTTTGTGGGAAAAAGCTCTTCCCCCCATTGTAGTCTTCTGAATTTTAGGAACTATTAGAAAACCAGCATCCTGTGATCTGAGTGAACGTGGCGGTTCATAATAGGAAATTAGATCTTGCAGGTACTCCGGTGCGAGACCGTGCAGGGCTTTATACGTCAGTAATAGAATTTTATAGTCGATACGGAATTTAACAGGAAGCCAGTGTAGCGCTGATAAAACTGGACTGATGTGATCGAATTTCCTGGTTTTAGTTAGTACTCTAGCTGCAGCATTCTGAACTAACTGTAGTTTATTCAGGTTCCTGCTGGAGCATCCTGACAAT
Organism: Megaleporinus macrocephalus; assembly: GCA_021613375.1. Taxonomy (NCBI): domain Eukaryota; kingdom Metazoa; phylum Chordata; class Actinopteri; order Characiformes; family Anostomidae; genus Megaleporinus; species Megaleporinus macrocephalus. The sequence continues at coordinate 26,175,852 of CM038703.1, forward strand.
AATGCATTACAGTAATCTAGCCTTGAGGTTATAAAGGCATGCACTAACTTTTCAGCATCAGACACAGATAACGCATTTCTTAACTTTGAAATGTTTCGTAGGTGAGGAAACGCTGTTCTTGTAATATTACCTATGTGTTGATTAAATGTCAGATCTGAGTCAATTGTTACACCAAGATTTTTGGCTACTGAACCAGGAACTACAGAGAAGTCAGCAAGATTTAGCATTAAATCTGAACATTTAGTCCGAGCAGCCTTTGGGCCGAGGAGGAGAACTTCCGTTTTATCTGGGTTTAAAAGAAGGAAGTTCTGTAGCATCCAAAGTCTAATATCTCTTACACAATCTTCTATCTTATTTAATCTGGATTTGTCATCTGGTTTGGCTGATATGTACAGTTGTGTATCATCGGCATAACAGTGGAAACTAATTACATGTCTATTTATAACTGAGCCTAATGGTAGCATATATAGTGTAAATAACAGAGGACCTAAAACAGAACCTTGTGGAACGCCATATTTCACTTTTGTAGAGTTAGACGATACATTATTTATCTTTACAAACTGAAAGCGATCACTAAGGTAAGATGTGAACCAGGATAACGCTGTTCCTGTGATTCCAACTATATTTTCTAGCCTGTCCAAGAGAATAGTGTGATCTATAGTGTCAAAAGCTGCACTTAGATCGAGTAACACCAGTAGAGATACGTGGCCCTGATCAGAGGCAAGAAGAAGATCATTTGTTATCTTAACTAAAGCTGTCTCTGTGCTGTGATGTGGCCTAAAACCAGATTGGAATTTTTCATATATGTTGTTCTTATGTAGATGAGAACAGAGTTGTCGAGCTACAGCCTTTTCTAAAATCTTAGAGATAAAAGGTAAATTGGAAATGGTTCTATAACTGGACAGTTCTCTGGGATCAAGATTTGGCTTCTTTATCAAGGGTTTTATCACAGCTAGTTTAAAAGACTTAGGTACATGACCCAGACTAAGAGAAGAGTTGATGATAGTTAAGATAGGTTTAATAATAGCTGGTAATACTTGTTTCAATAGGCTTGTTGGAATCATATCGAGTGTGCATGTAGCAGAAGTTGAGGAAGAGATAAGTTTTTCTAGTTCTGTCTGCTGTAGTGGAGAAAATGTTTCTAGTCTTTCTTCTAAAATCACATTTTGTGCTGTTTGAGCCAAACCGGATGAAGGATAGGTTACTCGTATTGGTAGAACTTTTTGTCTAATATTATCAATTTTGCTATTGAAAAAGTCCATGAAATCATTGCTGCTGTGGTTGGCGGGTATTTGAGGTTCAGATCCTGCCTGATTTTTGGTAAGTTTTGCGATGGTGCTAAATAAAACTCTAGGATTGTTTTTGTTGTGTTCGATGAGTGTGGACTATAAAATAATCAACAGTCAACATCAGCCATCAATGGACAAGCTCCAGTTTGGGAGCTGTTCCTCGAAACAGGACTCATCAATTAGCCAGATATCTTAATTTCAAAGTCAAGCCTGTCCAATAGGAAAAAAAAGACATTCATACTGGACAGTCCTCATCTTTGGGCTTAAAACAGCTCGATTTACACTGAAGTTGGCATGTTATTCCAATTTCTGTTCCATCCTAAATTTAAGGTGGAGTGGAAATTTTAAATAAGTAACCATTAATGGATGTGAAAGATATTTCTTGGGAATTTGTGAAAATGATCTTACCACCAGTGGATGAAATTAAATCTGGGGTTTAAATCCAGACTATCAGGGGTGATGTACAGTAGTTTACTATGGTGGTAGGGAGAGATATTGACTACAGGACAGCTTCAAAACAGTGCTCTACAACTTCTCCAATGCTAGAGCACCGCAACCCAGGCAAGGGCTGCATCCCAGTGCAAGCCCTGAAAACCATTACCGGATTACTATTATGTATTGTAAAAACTGTGGAGACATTGTTACCTTGTGGAAAGGGGGATAATATGTCACTTTTAAAGACTGGGTGGTTATAAGTGAAGAGTAATTAATCTCCTTAAAAAGTTATTGTAGGCGATCTTGAAGGCCTTATATCTCTGAATAAAAATCCAAATAGAGACAAAAAAACTTCCTTCACCAGCACTTTCATGAAAGCAGATTATGCATAGCATGGTGTGTTTTAAACAATCAGCTTTATCATGTCAGCATTGCATGTAGTTGTTAAACACATTTTTGGGGAAAACTTCTTTATCTGTGTGCCTGCATGAGGATAAGCCAATATAGGTCTGTCATCCTTAAACTCTGAAGTTCTGGATAGCCAGTGAATCTTTGGAGTTTGTATGCTGTAAGCAGTCTGACCAATGGAGTCATTTCAAGCAGAGACTTGCTTATACCTTGTGAAATGAAGGTTGCTGAATGTCCAGTCTCGACAACTTGCAGCACATTGACATCCATATATTGTCTAAGCTTGTCATGCCTGGAATATGAGCTGTGCTCATATATGAGCTAGCCTACTGTGTGTGAAGGGCCAATGATGCAATAGGAGGACAGTTGTTGTTGGGTAGGGAGAGTCCACCGGGAAATCCCAAACAATTTTAACCCTGGCTAAGCAAACGTGTCAGTAAACTGCTGGAGAACGTCTCTGCCTCCCCCTATATATAGGCTACACACGTGTTGGGATTTCACTATACTTAGGTTTCTCTCAAGTCAGTGATAAGCCAAGAGCTGCACGGACTGTTTCACCTGGAGCTGTCGATCACAGTGGAGGCGAGCCGTTCGGTGGACACGACACTGTGGTTCTGATTGGCTGTTTCGCGACGGAGGGCGGGACAGAGCGGCCACGTCCTCGTCCCATTGGAGAGGAGAGGGAGAGCGTATCCGAGCGGAACGCAACTTGGCTTTCCCAAAGTTAAGAAGTTCAGAGGAGACACGAGCGCATCCCAGGATTCAGGATTTTCATAAACGAGACGGAGAGGATTTGCTGACGTTGTGGTTTTACACTCGCGGTATGTCAGCCATAATCAATAAACTGGATTGCGGTTGTGAGGTCGGACTCTCCGTATATCCAGCAGGGAGGCTTCATTTTGTGTGTCGTGTCGGTATGGTCTGTCAGACGGCAGGATTTTGTGACAAAATATACACCATTACCGTTAAAGACAATCGCCAGGTAGCGGTTTTATCACTCTACTGTCAGACTATAGACTAAACTGATCAGTCCCGCCTGAAGAAAATCCAGCTGCAGTCCGTCTTACTGGCGTGATTGAATGAGCGTGCTAAATGTTTAGCTAGCTAACTCGCTGCTGCAGTCTTTCCATTTTGGGCACATTTGACGGTCGGCCTCGCAGAGAAACAGCCGAACTGGCCGAGCTAGCTAGCAGTCCGTGGGAGGTGTGGGTTTAACCTGCTGTACGTCTGTCTGTCTAATCTTTGAACACCATTCAGGCTGTGTGTACGTGTGTTTGTTGTCTTCGTGCTGAGTGTTATGTAAGACTGTTGCTCTGATGGCGCAACTGTCGACGAACGACATGTAAATTCACACACGCCCCCTTTTATTACCCGAATGCTTTCTGAAGGTTGTGGGTCTGTGTTTTGTTCTACACGACAAACGCCCCTCTCAGTATTCTGTGTACCTCGATGTACTGTTAGGCTAGTGCACAGCACAGGTTCAATGTTTCATCCGTTCTTCCTTTCATCCATCCATTCTTTCATAGATCTGCTAGATGAGTTTATTGCATTGGTTCGGTCACGATTCAGAACAAATAGTAAATATATATGCAAAAATTAGTGTTTGTGCGGATTGTTATGGCCTAGTCAGAGCCTAGATTTAAAACCTATGTGGAGTTGTTCTCTCACATAAAACACAAACTCGCTTCAAATATCTTGGAAACACTTCTCAGCTCCTTCCCAGACTTCCAGCCTTCGTTCTAAAAGCTTCAGTGAGCCTGTTTTCTAATAACAAAAGGCAAAGGTTTGAGGTTTAAATAAGACCGGTTCCTCCAAGATGTTCTCTAACAGTTTCTAATCATTAGCAGCTGATCGGGTGCACCTGGTTTTAATTTGAATCGTGAAGACGGGTTGTCTTTATGTCCGAATATGCTGAAAAAGTCTAAATATCTCATGGGTTCTACCTGTTTCTTCACGTGACTGTATAGCTTTACCATTATGACTACACTGGAAAAAAACAGGTAACAAAAACGTACATCCTAGATGAGCTTCATGGAAAAGCTCAGACTATTCTGCATATTTTTCACACTGTGTTGATGACCAGCAGTCCAAATCATTACAACAAGCATTTTGACTTCCTGTCTGTCTATCCATTCCTCTGTCTGTCCTTTCATAGATCTTCGAGATTAGATTATACCACTATTGAACACTTAAATTACTTACTCTCTAGTCCGGTATTTGATGTCATCAGTGCTAAGTAAAACAGTATTGACTCTTTTGTGAAGGTTTTTCTAAAATCTACCCTCAAAACTTCACTGTTTAAAGACATTAAAGACAAAACTGTCCTGTATTAAGTTACTTTACTAATTGATGATTTGTTGTTAATATCATTGAAAGCTTTATGTTCTGGCACTTTGGGTTTGGCATGGCTAGTAGATGATAGAAAACAAACATTTCTCAACGCATTTCTTTACTGTAATTAATGGAACTAAAAGAGATGTGCTACATTAAAAATAGTACAATAACAGGCCTTTATGTATTTCAGGTGCTGAACAACAGGACAGTGATGTCTGATAACAGCACCGGCAGCAGTGGGTCTTCCAGTAACAGCTGGACTCTCCTCTCTCCTGAGGTAAACAGTTGGAAATGATGTGGCACACACTGTCACATATAGCTTGCAGCAGTTTTCAGACAGTGACTTGTTGTTGTTATGTGGTACATACTATTATATATTAATATTGGCCTCCACTTAAAACTCTTGTATAACATTCAGTATAAGGTGACAGAACTTCTCAAATGAAAACTGGGGACACACTGCAATTAAAAAAGTTTTGTCTCAGGCAGGGATGAGGTGGGGCTATGTTTACCATAATTCAGTGGTTATAGGAGCCCATAATCCATACTTATATTCAGTATATTGGCAGTATAAGGGACCCACGGTTATAGCTCCATAGCCACAGCCTAAACACGCCTCTGGGCTAGCTCCAGTTTTGAAGGGATGACTGTTATCAACATATGTCATATGTCATCTTTGTTTGGCTGTATAAGTGACGCGGTTTAAAAAAAGTTATGCATTATTTGTAGATTGCATGGTAGCCTACAGTCAAGTAGATTGTATGCCTGTACAAATCTCATTGGCCTACATATTACCTATTAGTGTGACACAAGTCCTGTCACCCAAATTCTGCTTTAATCCATCCCCTTACCTAATACTTGCCAGCTTCTAGTGGAGTTTTACACAGCAGTATTTTCTTAAACTATGAGAACAAGTGGTAGTACTAGTTAGTAGATAGCCTCCTCTGTAGGCCCAAAAAAGACACAATGCGAGATGTCTGCTATGATGGTCTTTCTTAGAAGCTTCTGGTCAGTCTCATTAGAATGTAAAGACAGAATAGCTTTCCCTTCATGTTGCCTTTGTATGTATGCAAAGATAAATATTACAAAATAGAACAAAAGCCAAATAAATATGGACTTTTTTCTTTTGAAAAGTAAATAAACACCCCAGGCTTCAGTAATTGGCATTTTCCCCAGACAGAAATGACTTCATGTAATTATTTCTTATAATTGTTAACCAGAGGATTTTTTGCCCATTCCTCTGTGCAGGATTATTTAAACTGGACAATTTTTAAGGGACTTCTTTTATGTACAGCCAGGTTCATACCCCACAAAGCATTTCAGTGGAGATCAGATTCAACATTTCTAACATTGTTTTGTAGTTGGCATGAAGTTCACACAGTTTACACAGGCGGGCAAAAGTAGTGTTAGTGTTGTTAGTATTGAACCCCAGTCTATAGCATAGAGCGCAGCAGTGGAATCTACTATGCCAAACTAATCCTGTTTTTTTTGTTTTGTTTGCTGTTTGTTTTTTTGTTTTGTTTGTTTTATTTTTTGTTTTGCAACACATGGCTCTTTATACAACTTTACCTTTGATTTGCGCGTGCACAGCACATTGTTCCAGGAATCATAGTCTTTGCCTAGATATCGATCAGTGGACTTCAGTCTTGTTCATTTTTTAAACAGCAAGGGAAAGAGCTACTTGCAATGCTTCAGAGAGCTTTATTACTTACAATGGCATGACGATACCACAAAGTCTAATAACAAAGAGCAAACCAGACCAGATATCTGAGGTTTGAATAAGACAGATTATTTCAAGATATTTTCTAATGGTGTGGTAATCAGTAGCATTGGAATGGGGCACCTGATTTAATTTGTTACATTTAAAGCAATGATGTATTTAGAGGTTTACTAACTTCTTCCACATAAGGATACCACTACAATTGACTCTATACCTGTATTTCCATATATGCAGAAGATGTATAAACACTTTGAAGGGGAGTACTTTGCATGACTGTATCATAAAGGCATGTTCCCACATAGTTAAATCAAGAAAAATCACACTGAATAATGTAAGCTTTGATACTTATTTAGGGACCTTGAGACCTCAAGCCTATGTACAAACTAGGGTGCAAGGTATACTGGACAGATGTTGTGTGATCATTGAGATGAAGTGCATGTGCAGTTCACACTTTGATCAGATGGTGTCAGTGTAAGATAGGAAAAGTAATTTTAGTGCATTTCAAGCAGGTACTTGTTGGTTGTTCCTGTTGGTACTTGTGGGCACATAAACCCAGTCAAGTCACACATTCAATCAGTTCAGATAAATCTATAGGACAGTCGCTATGTACAATAGCTATTTCACCAGATGCAGTATTTCACTGTTTTTATGACCTCGCAATCAACATTTCCACCAACTAATCAAAGTGCCAGACACTGCATCAGTAAAATGATGTCATATATTTCCATCCACCTATCAGTAACCTTTGAAATCTTAAGTGTTTTGTTAATGTGGATTGTTTGTGATTTTAAAAAATATATAAAAAAGCCAAACATTTTATGCATAGTAGGTATGGATGTAAGAACAATATATTGAATACACTTCAATATATTATGTTTAAATATTATGTTTTATGATGGTGTATCAGTTTTTAAAGAAGCACTATATTATTTTTTTTAATAGTTTACATGCAAAGATTGGTGAAGACAGTGGTTCATTTAAACCCTAAACTGCTTGATGGTAGTAATTTTAATTGTGCGGATTACATGCAAGTAACAAATCCGTACATCATTGCTTTAGTAAAGAGCGGTATGCAAAGGAAGTATAGTAGGAATGAGATGATGCGTTTATGAAATCAGCAGTAGTGTTACCTCGGTTTTTTTCTTAATTCTGAATGTTCAGAAAGTGGGTTTATTTGTTTCAGGAGGCTGCCATTGACACTGCTGGACCAGTGGATGATGGAACAGAGAGTATTGGTGACGCACCAAGCCTTTCAGAGGAAGTTGCAGGTTATCCTTTCAGTCCAAACGTACCACTTAGATCAGCTTATCAAATGGTGTTGAATTTATTGAGATATAATGGCGTTTGGTATATATTTGCTTTACTGCTCTGTTTTCCACAGGAAGCTCTTTGGAGGTGAAGCCAAGTGAGAGTGAAACTCCTTTAGAAGTCACCTTGTCGGAGGAAGGCCAACAGGTCAGAATGAAAAATGATGTTGTGAAATAAAAGGTGCCATATCAATTAGTCTGGTATTAAGGAATTTATTATAAACCATATTTATTGTTCTTTTTCTAAAGTTTTACAGCTTTTTAAATTTTGTTTTTGTGTTTTGATAAAATGACTGGATCTTTGTTCGATCTGATATGGCAATAACCTTAAAACATAAATCACATGCATCTTGATAATTTGTTACTCAAAGGCAAATATCTTCTGCTTTAATTGATCAGTTGTTTGCATACTGTAAGATTGAATGTTTCATATTTGATATCTTTATAGCTAAAACAGAACTAAAACATTTCTACGATAAGAGCATGTACTGTGGTGCATAGTAGAAAAACAGGTAGTTTATGGCAAAATAAGCAAACTTATGACATAATGCAAAGCATGTCCAACGAAAGCTTTGTGGCACACATCTTATCCTAAAGGGGAACTCTACTAAATTTAATTGCTGAGATTTAAAGTCATTCAGAGTGGGTTGATCTGAAATGCTCAGTTCTAGAGAAACATGTCAAGTCACAACTGTTCATGCTGGTGGTGAGCCTGATTTCTATCACCACCACTGTAAAAAAAAAAAAAACAACAACAAGTTTTTCTTTACAACAAAGCATTTCACATCAAATCACTTTACATCTTTTAAAAACTGCAGCGGCCTTGATGTGTTTTTTCCCCTCAGCTGGTAAATGCAGAAGGAAAAAACGCAGACAGCTGAATCTCTTATTGCAATCATGTAGTCTTGGGATCATCACTTTGTTGTAGAGAATGGGTTACTGAAATGTCAGAAATAGCTTGTCAGATAAGGAGTGCACTAGGTTAAATGCTATGTTGAGCTGGGTTTGTTGAGCTGGGTTTGTTGAGCTGGGTTTGTTGAGCTGGGTATGTTGAGCTGGGTATGTTGAGCTGGGTATGTTGAGCTGGGTATGTTGAGCTGGATATGTTGAGCTGGATATGTTGAGCTGTGAACAGAATTGCTTTCTGTACAATTTGGTTTAGCGACTTGTGTTTATGAGCTTTGCAATCAGAATTAGGTGACACAGAGAGGGATGCTTTGTGTTATGAGAGAACACTGATGATTGTGAAAATGATATAAATTCTGAACACTTTTAAACAGGATTATGTCAAAACAGTGCTGCACTGAAGAATTCTGATTAACTAAATACATTTTTAGGCAACTAATTTGTCCAAAAATGACTGACCTTCATGAAACATTAGTGTGAAATGATACATTAATGTGTAATTTGCTTAACTTGTAGGTTTGCCAGGAAACATTCCCAGAATTCTTTGAAGAGGGCACAGCTTCTAGCATTACCACAGATGATGCTGACTCTGAGATTTGTGCCCCTGTCATTCATCATACCATCACTAGCTCTCCTCCTGACAATGACCTTCTTGGTGCAGTTCCCTTTAGCATTGCTACAGAATCCTCACTTTTTCTTTCAGAGGAACCTGTACTTGAGCAAGAGACCTTTTCTGATGTACATCCTCCAATTGCAATACCTCCCAAGGGAAGCCTTGTCTCTGAACCTATAGCTGAGGTGACCCCAGCTTCTGAACCTATAACTGAAGTGACTCCTGCCTTTGAACCTTTGGCAGAGGTGACCCCAGTCTCTGAACCTTTAGCTGAGGTGACCCCTGCCTCTAAATCTATAGCTGAGGTGACCACTGTTTCTGAATCTACAACTGAAGTGGCCCTTATCCCTGAACCTACAGCTGAGGAGACCCCTGCCCCACAACCAACAGAAATAAGCTTCTCCCTGGAGACTCCTGATTCTCGTCTTGCTGATGATACAGCAGACATAAGCCCCATCTCTATTAGTTGTACCTCTGCAATTCCTGTGGTAGATATTCATGCTGAGGTAAGCCCCGCTCCTAAAAGGTCATCTCCAAGTCTGCCCTCTGAAGCTTATTTAAGCTCGGTACCAGAAGGCCCTGTAGTTGAGGGCCTTTACCCAGAAACTGTTGGTACGTCTGTCTTGGAAGAGGAGGACTCCACAATACAGAGAGAAGAACCTGAGCTCCTAGACGAATCAATTGATGTGGTGAGAGAACCAGGTACCGTATGAATAAGAGCTAAGCTCAGCAGCGTATGCCTTGTCTTTGATTCCTCCCTCTTTGTTCCATGCTTTTTCCCCACTCTGTATTGTCCTATGTCCAGAAACGCTGTGTCCAGAAATCTCAACTGAACATCTTGAGGAAGGTGACGGTCTGCGGCTCCGACATGTGCAGCACGCTGAGGTGCAGAGACAGAGTTCAGATGAGGAAGACGAGGAAGAAGAGGAGTTCATGTTGCCAGAGAGGAAAGAAGAAAAATCAGGCTTCTCACTGAATCATCTCATCGTATTAACTCTGGCACTATTGTGTGTTGGCTCGCTTTTCTTCACAGGTGAGTTAGCTATTTTAAGTTGTGTACTCATTATTGCTACAGGAAGAAAGTACACCCTCCCTCAGTTCTGTGTTTTTATATGTCAGAGTCTACATGACCACTGTGTGGCCCGCACCCACGTCAAGATTCAAGAGTTTTATTGTCATATGCACAGCAGAAACAGGCAGTTATGCTGTACAATGAAATTCTTACTTTGCTGCTTCTCCATTCACCAGTAGATAAAGATAACATAAAAAATGAAATAAAAACATTTTACAAAATATATAAAGTATAATAATATATTGTTAGTTGAATTAAGTAAAAAAAGTTACTTTAAAAAATGTATAGTATGAAGAGCAGCAGCCATAAAGTGCAAGTTGCAAGTAGCAAATGTAAACAGTATTGTGAGTGTAAGGTGCAATTAAAAATCTTCTAACATCTGGAGTAAAACCCTCCCAGGAGAGGAGACTGTTACTGCAGGTGTCCAAAGAGAACATATATCCAGAAGGTTGTGAAGGCCTTGGGCTTTGATTGGCCAGTTGGTTACTGTTGCTATGTCAAACTTGTTTTCAATAGCAAGATTAGATTATGTACTACATTTTATTTCATTTTTCTTTTTTTTGGGGGGTGATATATTTTTTTTTAGGTAAAACCAATGGTATTTAATATGTACTGTGGTAAGAACATTATTGTTAACTAATTAAAAATTGCCTCCATACCATCTCTAATAATAGCAGCTAGCGCAACAGAGAACAGGGGTTTGCCACAAATCCAAAATTTCAGGTTAACAAGTAGACTTTGGCTAGAACGTCAAGGCAACAAAATTACTGTGTTCAACTAAAAGATATTTGCTAATTTGTATAACTCAGCTAGCACACTTACCTGTGAGTCCAACTGTCTAAATGATTCACCAGGAAAATATTTAACACATCACAGACTCTGCCACATGACTACGACTAAAACAAGACAAATCTATATGTGACTCTCAGTGTACAGTGGCGGTAGCTAACAGAGAAATGTTTCACACTGAGCAGTGGTCATGTTGGGTATATATATATATATATATAGAGAGAGAGAGAGAGAGAGAGAGAGAGAGAGAGAGAGAGAGAGAGAGAGAGAGAGAGAGAGGGAGAGAGAGAGAGAGAGAGGGAGAGAGAGAGAGAGAGAGAGAGAGAGAGAGAGCGAGCGAGAGAGAGATTTTTTTCAAACCAGTGGCTTTTAATGTGCTTTACAGACAGGCAATAAAGCTTATCTGTAATAAAAGAAACTATGAGTATTTTATTTTTATTTTGACAATGATGCAGATCTAAATTTAAAGATAAATACCAAAAAGGCAGAGAATTTAAATTAAAGCTTAGAGTAGTGATATGTATATAAATGTTTCCTAAGTGTGCACTGACGTTGACTGTCTAATAAATGTTGGGATTGAGTATCACCGCTTAATGCCGTAATAACCAAAAGAGGTCTCTCCATGTTTTCTATATTGAAATGGATGTAAACATCCATTCAAAGTTTCTGTGATTTAGTACGCTCCAAGAACTAAAAAGTCAAGACCGCACATTGAATTTTAAAAGCAAATAATTATAAAGCTTAACATGAAATATAATGCTTAACATGAAAAATAAAACTTAGAAAAAAGGAAAAATAATCTCAACAGGTTCAGAAACAATCATCCTCCATGAGGTCAAATCTTAATTAAGTCAAGGCTCTAGGCCTTGAAGGCTCCACAGTGGTCACCTTTCACCCAGTTATACAATGATGGAAAAATCAACCTCCAACTCCTGCAGGCCATCACCGTGTCTTGAGAGGATATATTGGAGATGGGCATAAACAAGCTTTTATCTCATGTCATAGTGTCCTTTTCAAGGAAGAAAACAAACCTCACAGAGACACTGATATTCCCAGGTGTATGAAATATATTCTGAAGCAAAATAATCTGCATTAAAATGTCTCAAATATGATTATAGTGGATAACCTATATCCCTTCATTCACATCTAGCCCCGAGCTGGCTAGCATTGGTGCATGCTTATAGACTGCACTTCGCAGTCTCACAGTTATGTATGTGCTTCATATTAGTATCTTATTTTTTGCTTTAGCACTCAGAAGACAGCTCAGTCGTATATCACAGTTATACAGCTGTTAGAATACAGTGTGTGTTTAATGGCTGCATATATAACAGTGTTGTCTTCTCTAAAAAAGCAGGGTTGTCCAAACTTGTGTATTGTAGGGCCACAGTGCAGTGTTTGTAGCAGGCCAGGGGCAAGAAAACTAAATAATACTTAAATAAAGAAAGAAGTTTTCCTTTTTAGGAATGCTACACTATCGTTTTTAACTAAATACAAACTGGAAAGGAAAATAAGAATGTAGTAATTTATGTGCAGGAAAATAATGTTTTCCTTCTGGGTGAGGGGCTCTGGTTAGAGTTATGTGGGGGCCTAATTACAGCTGCTATAATATTGGAAGTTGGTATTGGTGATGGATCTTCCAGACTTTATTCCTGTATTTTTAGTTCCCTTTCAGTTGTGGTATTAAATTGTGTTGTGTTTCCAGGTATTATGGTTGACCAGGCTGGTGGTAGGTACAGCAGTGGTGCTGCTAGAGGGCAGTATAAGCTTGTGTATTGCCTATAAGTAGGAGTCTCCCTTAAGTGCTGATTCAGGACCATCTTGCTGTTACATGTGTTACTGCTAACAGTGCTTAAGGAATTGGTCCAGCACATTGGTCCTGGAGTTCAGACTGAGGATCACTTCTACTAACACATGCACTAAATCCACCTATAATGCACTAATCACAGCTTTGGCCTTTGTATAGCAACGTGTCCTTCCTTGTATTTGCACTTTTGTAGTCAGTCATCATAACCTGTACATAAGTGTAACTTAAACAGTCATGCAGTGAAACTGCATTTTGTACTAATGAATTCACTTGTAGTGCCATTTCTACCCTGAACAAAGTTGTTCTAAGAACATATTTCATGGTTAGAGATTTTAATCTTAGTGTCTGTTTTTCCAGTGTTTTGCTACGCTGTGTAAATGGAAATGTAACTGCACTGAAATGCTGTGGATGTTTTTGTTTTCCAGTTGCATCCCTGCAGCGTGTGACAGTGCATATTTAAATTTTGTATTTGTTTGTGCCTCACTCGATTTCTTACTCTGTGTTTCTCTTTCTTTCTGTCATTCTTTCTTTTTGTTTTTCTCTCTGTTCTCCTCCCTTATGAAGATTTTGATGGCTCTGAGATAAGTGACCAGGTTGGCTGATTTCGATGTTTTTATGCTTCTTTTTTTTGGCACATTAGCTTTTTCTTAAATGAAAGGTTCTGCTGTATCACACAGAACAGTGTGTGCACAAAAATATGCAACCTTATCTTATCTTTTTTTAAATCTCCTCTACTCTAGGAACTTCTTGAAAAACTTGCTCAAGAAAACAAACAGATTTCCATACTGGAGGCACAAATACAGGTGAGGATTTCATAACAGTTTGTTTTGTTTCATGTTCACTTCTTGTCTGATCTTTCTTCCCTCTCACATTTTCCCAAACAAAAGGTTGCCTTTTCTTATCATGCATTAAGAACTGTGTGGAAAAGCTGTGACAGAGGATTGGGATGTTAGTAGTTGAACAACTACAGCACAGTGAGTCTCTGCTAAAGACATGAGGATATACATGTCCTGGCCAATACATCCTCTTACTAGTGATGCAGTATGTCGATTCTGTAGGTTTTGAGGTTTCTGTTCATTAAATAATTCTTTAGGTACCTCTGGACACAGACTGTAAATGAAATGAGGTTTATTACCTGAATAGTTTGTTGAGCCATCTACCCAAGTTCCCACACAGCCCAGATGTACAGTTGTTTTTTTTTGTTACTTGCTTTTCCATCAAATGCTGCTAAAAGTCATAACCCAGTAGTCACCCATATAGCCCAAATCTGTTCTGCAGAAATCGTCCTGTTCATTTTGTTTATTTTTATAATTTATAGTCATACTGAGCCATTTTGAGAAGTTAATGTACTTTTACAACAGTTTTGCCTTTGGGTAACTATTGAGGCATTTTGTTTGTTAGTCCCAGTCCTTAAATAAAGAGGCAGAATTTGGGTCCCAAATATGTCTTGGCTGATCGACTACATCTGGTGTAAGTTTAAGATTGTCAACATTTTAGTCTCTTCCTTCATACTGTCCTTCCAAGTTATGAATTATGCTTACTTATTTTGATGCTTCTGAAAGAGTCATGCAAGTATGTTACTTATAGTCCACAATTAAAAGTAGACTGTGCAATCTTTTTTTTCAGTCCCAAAAGGAAGAGTTGGACAAGGCGCTAAAGATAGCTGCAGGTAAAGGAATTACTGATGAAGAAAATGCTAGAATGAAAGAAGAACTGTCTACATTACCTGCACTAAAGGAAGAACTAGAGGCACTTAAAGCTAGGATCAGTGAGCTCACCCAAATCACAGGTAAGAACTGCCATTGTGAACAAAAAAGAAATTAACCTTTTCCTGTCATTGTATTTGAGCCATTTGAAAGGAGTATGTTGACATTTTTCATACTTTTGTAGTCTTAAAGATCAAATAGTTTTTTTAGCCTTTTCATTAATGCTTTGTACTTTTTGCCGCATATCGTGATTATGATCAGTATCATGTTACTGCATTATGAGATCATTTATAGATTTATTTAATACTGAACTTGTCAACTTTTGTCTTAAGAGTTGTCTCAAGAGTTTGCATGCCTGATTTTTACCCATAATCAAATAACTTGAGCTACCGAAGGAGATGAAGGGGGATGTTGATGATCAGTTTATTTGTCATATATAATAAGTAGGCGTTTCAGAGAACCAGGCCCTCTTTTATCAACATTGACTAGAACGGTTACTGATATATTGCCTAAATGCAAAACTAAATCGAACACATTTGCCAACTGCTAAATGGAGTTAGGGATTTGAATAATACTCGTCAGTCTAAGAAGTTGTGCTCGTACCTTATTAAATTATTTGCAAAACCCAACCAAGCCTGAAAGACGTTGTGCCTATAGATCTGCCACCCAACTCGTGTGCAACGAGGCACAATTAAATATTGTGTTTATGCTGATATTTAACATGCAACGTTCTTGGGTTTGATTTGTTTCCTAATGTTTGATTTCTTATTTTTTTATACACTAGATTTGTTTTATTTAAAGGAAAAATCCAACATAAATTTCACATGGGTCTTCTGTGCTGTCAGCCTAGCTAATGGTCTTGCTAATTGTTTGCCATAGACGAAATTAAAAGAAAGCTTACTAAAGGGGAACTGTTTAAAATTCCAAATGAGTCAGGGACATCTTAGTTGTGGAAACATGACTTTTGTTGTGGAAACATTATGACCTGGTCGTTACATCAGATCAAAGCACACTAGTCACATGTGGTGTGTAGTAGTTTGAGCTGTGATTACATGAGGAATGGTGTGTTATCTCTTCAACAACACACTGACCGTGAAGGCAGACTTTCTGCAGCAGTGTGGGTTCGGACCAGGCTCAGGTTTCAAATTCACCTATACCCATTAGACCTCGTTGGGTCGGGTCCTATAGGAGGTACAGGTTCGATTCAGACTTCAGTGTTATGCCATGCAGACCTCTAAATCTCACCCTTAGTCATGGTATAGTAAAAGGTTGAATTGTCCATAGACCAAAATTTCTGAATAATAGTTATACAGGCTGAACAACTGAAAAAGTTCTTTGCTGTGTAAATACTATCCTGTGGAGGAACAGGATTTTCTTTGTCTCGCTTCTGCACCATTCGTTCTACTCCTGCCCACAATGTAAATGTTTTGTTCAGGTCTTGTCTGCAGTAATACCTGTTTATTTGTTTTCCTGCTGTAAGCACTAACAGAATGACTCCCATATGACAGACATACCTTTAGCCAGCATCTTTATAATAATAATAATAATAATAATAATAATGATTAATATTATTATTATTATTATTATTATTATTATTATTATTATTATTGATCTCCCACAGCTATTTGGCCATCTGACGGTCTAATAGCTTTACTGTTTCTATAGCCTACAAGAAAGCAATTCCTGAGTTTTTCACTCATTTAGAAAGAGTGTGTTGTTTTTCAGTATTTTGCTAATAGACTTTTTAAAAAATAAATATACTCTGTACGTGTGTATGTGTGTGAGTGGTCCCGCTAACATCTGCACTAGTGGTTAACTGCCCGCTTGTGCACGTGGCACTGTAAAGTATCCCCAAGCCACAAGATTATTGTGTTGGGTCGTGCAGGAAAGAAGACCTCTTCAACTATGTATTCCAGTATCTAATTTCTATGCATGGAGACAGTTTTTAGTCCATCCGTTTGGCACCTTGTAAAATAGGTGCTAATTACATTTGCCCCATTTTTGCTGGTTGTTGTTTGTTTTTACTCAGTGGTATTGTTTACAGTTATGTCTGTTTCGTCCAACAGAGTGTAACAAAAGTAGACACATGGCACATGCCAATTTTGATGTACAGATTTAACAACAAAGTGGCACTAAGCTCCACTCAGCAATGTTTGTGGTTCTCTGTTGTCTGGCCTGGTGTACACAGTAGACCAAAACTGACTGCATGAGCAAATGTCACACCATTACCACCTGGTAAGGACTGTAGCATGAACAAAACAAGCAGTGGTGTGCTATTTTTTAATAATATTCTTATAACTTTTGTCCCCTTTAGCTAAGGAATCCTTGGAAATGCCTCAAATCTCAATCCATTCTTCACCTGGTGCTCCTAAAGATGGTCAGGGATCTACAGAACCTGATAGATGGCAGGATAAGCAACACGAGCTCAATAGACAGAAGACTCTCTTGGAACAGAGCAGAAAGAGACTGGAAGGGATAAAAAAACAAGGCTGGCACAAAAAGGACTTGAGGGAGAGTTTGGTGGAGTTGCAACAGAGGCTATCAGAACAGGTAGACCACATGGGCAAGAGAGATGAATGGAAGAGGAAGCACAAAGAGGAGAAGAAGGAGTGGGGTGAAAAGAAGAAGAAGACAGAGGAAACTGAGAAAAGGAAAGAGTGGAAGCTTGGCAAAAACAAGCATGACGGTGATTTGAAACACAAAGATCACTTTAAGAAGTACCGTGAGGAGTGGGACCATAAAAAAGATGAAAGGAAGCTAGAGAGAGAGAGAAGAAAGCAAGAGAGGCCTTGGCAGACCAAGCCTGACCAGCACCACCACCAGCATGACCATCATCATCATCATCATAAACAGCATCATCCACAGAATGAGCCAACGGGCTTCTGGAAACACCAAGAGGAGAAACTCAGGAGGAACCAGAACCCTCTGGAACGCTGCCGTGGCGTGGCAGACTGTGCTGATGCAGAGGGACTCATTCCCGTCAAGCTGTCAGAGTTCCAGGCGCTCCTGGACTTCTATCTGAGCAAATTAGAAGGTGTAGCTGAAGAGAACCTGGAAGCTCTTCGTCGTCTCGTCGCTCGGTTCTTTCGCGGCGGCATCTTTAGCCATGACAGCATGCTCTTTACTGAGTTTGCTGAAGATGTGGCAGACATCTTGGAGGACCTGGCAGATGTTTTGATGGACAAGAAATATGGGGGTGACGATGACGCATTGGAGGAGGAAATGGAGCAGTTTGAGAAGGAGGCTCTCTGGAAATTTGCTGCCTCTGCTGCGTAGAGGATCTACAAATGAGCCATATGAAGGAAAAAGTAATACAACACCAAAACAAGAAGACTGAGGAAGGTTCTCTCCAGAACTTGGCAATTTCCCCCATGCTATATGGACTGTCACTGTAGTTTGCCTGTAGTATGTGCAAAGACTGTCTTTCTGGAGTTTTGTCTTTTGTGAAGTTCCACCTGTATGTTGGATGCCCTGTCATGTGCTACCTCTGTTCTTTAATACCATTTGCCCTTTCTTGCTATGTGAACGATCAGCTACTTCTCTGTCGCTTCTTAGTGTCAACTTCAAACTTCAAGTTCATCTTCAAAAGAGCAAAGATCCTTCGGCCCATTTAGTGAACAGCTTTAAGTTGGCCATAAAATAAGAAATGAAACCTGGAATTGTATGTAAGTGTCCCTGCTGGTTTGGACAGACAGTACTTGTACAGGTTTCTGCCCAGTATAGGTACGACATATAGGTACAACAATCATCTGAGCAGTTTATATTTTTACTGCAGGAAGCTGACAGTGCTGATTTGGTTTGGTTATTCTGCAAAAGTTTATTAGCAGGGGGAACAATGGCTCAAATGTCTGCATAGCAAAATATTGAACAGTTAAACTACCTACTGCACTGTACAATTTTATCCACATTCATATTCATGTTGGAGTGAATTTTAAGGCACTGAAGAATTGTATTTGTTTTTATGGAAAAGTTTTTATGTTTGATAATGTGCCTTTATCTGTCTGGGTGAGATCTTGCTAGTCAAATTAATGTTATTATATTAAATTTTAAAACAGAACGTGCATTGACTGGTGGACAGGGACAGAGTGCTGACAGGGAAATTCCACAATTTTTTAAACTTTTCTGCGTAATTTAGTCACTCTGAAAGAAAGGCATTCAGAGTGGTTAGGTGTGAGATGGCGCAACTTGCCAACCTGGTTTTCTTTTCAGTGGTGGTGTCACAATAACAAATACAGCTATTTTATTCATCTAAATCCACAGGTGAACCTACATATGTTAAGCTCTTGTATGTGATGCTGATAATGGTGAAATAGTGTTTAAGTTTTCTCTGGGGGCTCAAAAAAAAATTTAAGCCAAAACCTTTTTTTTTTTTAAAAAACACGGTTTAGCCATAACATTAAAACCACTTCCTTGTAACTGTGATATCGGTCCATATTATGAGCTCCACTTTCCATCTAGAAGCACATATTATTATATATACAATTAATGATTGTTGTCCATTTGATTCTGTACATACTTCATCCTTCGTTTACTCTGTTTTTTAATGGTTAGCACCTCAACAAAGGACCACAACAGTGAAGGTATTATTTCACTCAGCACTGCAGTGACACTGACGTGGTGGTGTTGGTGATGGTGTTGGCGTGTTCGTGTGCCTTGGGCCAGTACGAGTAGATTAGAAACAGCAGTGCTGCTGGAGTTTTTAAACACCTCAGTGTCACTGCTGGAATAGGAATTGTTCACCAACCAGAGATATTTAGCCAACAGTGTCCTCTGATCACTAACGAAGGACTAGAGAATGACCAACACAAACTGTGCAGAAACAGATGAGCGACAGATCTCCAATTTTACATCTACAAGGTGGACAAACGAGGTAGGAGTGTCTAATAGACCGGACAGTGATTAAAAATCCAGCAGCACTGCTATGTCTGATCCACTTGTACCAGCACATCAGGGTCACTGCAGGGCTGAAGATGATCCATCACCCAAATAATATAATGTGGTGGTCCTATGTTCTTACCGTTGCTACAAGAACAACCTGTCTGTAATTATGGAACTAGAAAGTGCTCCTATATGGTAAACGGAGCTGATGAAACAGACAGTGTAGTAAAAAGTGGTGTGGTTTTAATGTCATGGCGGATGGCTGGGTGTATACATGGCTTTTTGTAGGCCAATTTGTAAATACAACCGGATAATAATTAAACTAAGCTAAGTTAATACAAATTTTGGTCTGATTGCTGAATTTCCGACTGTATACAAGAACAAAAAGCTAAATTCTTCTGTGTCAAAAGTCCTGGAACAGATTCAGACAATACATGAATGTCAATAAAAGTTGTGATGTATCACTGTTTGTTACTTTGAATACCACTGCATATCACTGACAGTACAAATCCAGTGTCCTGTTTAGAAAATGCATTTATAAGACATTGTAGGTCATTTGCACTTTATAATAAGAGTAGTACAGTGACTGGATGTTAACCAGGTTTAGGGGTTGTTTAGTTCGTTGGAGCAAGTTTATCAGATCTTGTTTCACTGATGTCTAGTGTTTAATCTCTCAACACTATGACAAAACTGTCAACAGCTGAAAGTTGCAGACTAATCAATCTGTGGACTCCTTCCATCACTGGATGCTGAGATAACAACAGTGAATCAGCATTTACCTTTAACATCAAATACAATTAGAATGACTCATTCACCTACAGGTTTTGCTTATAAAAGATGTTTCTTCACTATGCATGCAGATTCCATGTTTATATCTTGCGTCATTGTGCAATGGAAAGATCTGTAAAGCAGATAAGAGCATCCTGGGGGGGTGGGGGGGAAGGGTGCTTGGGAAAAACTTCATTTTTTGCTGAGTTGTGCTTTAGGGCAAAGAGAATAAAAGCCGGGGTTCCAAGGAGATGGAACACTTCCTGATGTTTCTAAGAACGCAGTACTACTCAGGTACAGTGACATTTACTATTTCTACAAAGACTAAGAATTCTTTACTTGCTTTGCGCTTGATTTATTGAATAGAGTTTAAATTGAAGAAATAATGACTGCACATGCAGTAGTTTCAAAAGCTTGATCAGGTGAAAATAAGTTAACTCTTCTGTTACAGAAAACAAACTTCAATATTAAGACATTTTCTGCCTATTTTAGTGCAGTTTGTATTTATTTTGCTGAGTTTAAACTGGGGAAAAGCTTGAGCATTCGCTGTGACTTTCTCAGCAATTTTAGTGTTTGTACTCTTAAATTGAGCTTTGATTTCATTCTGAAAGCTAAAACACTCCTTTCAACTTCACATGAGTGGGCAGGGCTAAACTGTTGTAGGCTATAAAGGTAGAGACGGGTAAATGTGTTGGATCTTATGACTTCATACGAGCAGTTTTTTGCAGAACAAACTCAGGAATGAACCGTACATTTTAAGTGTTTACATATTACTTTCACCTCTTTCATTTAAAAACAAAGGACTTTTCCACTTTAAATTATATGCAAAGAAAACTGCTGTTATGTTTTGTTTTGTGTATTGTCAAAATGTCAAAACAGTTACTCTCCTGTCTTTGTTGTCTTTCTAGTCCATTCCAAATTCTCCAGCCCCCTCACCATGGAGTCTGCCATTAATGTGCTGGTGAATGAGTTTAAGGCTTATGCTGGCAAAGATGGCTCTACACACACCCTCAGCAAAAGTGAATTCCAAAGCCTCGTGGCAACACAGCTGCCGAACCTTGTCAAGGTCAGAGACTCCTCACCTACTCACTATGTTCCTCACATTCTTTGCATATATCAGGTAGTAATGCAATACAGTGTAATGGAGCTGTAATGTAATGTAATCAGGACATAAACAGCCTGTTGCATTTTGGCAAAATTAGCTGTTTTCATTGGTAAATGTTTGAAATGAGTACATTTCAAGAGTTTTTCATTTTGGGAAGCAGCGAGGGGGTCCTGCTACCAGTAAAGATTTTTGATCAGTATCCCGTCCCAAGCAGCAGTCTTTTATTCAGCTTATATCTTTAGAAATATTAGTCAGTATTGATTTGTATTATTTGTGCTAAAAGCTGCAGTGTTTATCTGAATCAGTCGTTTACTTTGGTTTTATAGAACACATCATTAGCAGCAAAGTTCATTTCACTTGTTGCATTTCCAGATACAGGTGCCAAATTTTAATATGTGTGAATCGTCTCTGTCCAAAGAAAAAAACAAAGTATTTCCAAAATAGGAACTTAACAGCAAGAAAGCAAAAACCTTCTTCACCTGTAATGTAAGTTAATGTAAGAACGTTCTATTCCAAATGATTTTGAAGCATTTCTATTGGTTCATTCCTCATAAATCACAAGATATAAAGAGCAGCTGTTGAGTTCCAATGATATAGAAAAATGAAAATCAACAAAAACGGGGATACATGTTTTATTTGGCTAAATGAACACTATTTCACTTTTAATGTCAGTCAGTCATGACTCAGTTTTGTGTGAAATTAATGGCCTTGAAACTTGCAGGGCGTGATATGTGCGCACTGCTAAAACCACTTACATAAACAGCGAATGTAGAAGTCCAAGCACGATGCATCAGTACAAATTATAGTAGAGTATTATATTTTTATATATTATTAATTATAATACAGTGAATGTAGACCTTTTAGCGGTTCAAACACAAATGATGATCAGATACGAATTTTAAAAGATTGATCTTTTGGTATAGCAAGAGTTTTAACAAATAAGTGGCAGATAAGTGTAGTACTTTTAACTGAACTGCATTATTGTTGAACTCAATAAATGGGCCTGTTCAGTTTTTTCATAGTTCTAGAATAACCAAACTTCAGATGGAAGTTCAAATAGTATACATAAAGAGCAAACAATTAAGTCAGCTATACTCTGTCATCTTCACTTTGCTTGTTTTAATGCCGGAGTCTGTGTTATGAATTATGAGTCTAATATGTACCAGAGAAAATGGGTGTTTGAATTAAGTAAGTAGTGCTTCTGTGAGGATGTACAAACAGATCAGTGGTGGAGATGAGGAACAGTAACAAATGCGCACTACCTCAAGATACCACTCGATGGCGCTGCTGTTGTAACAGTTTGCTGATCAGTCAAACTGTACATGAATGCCTCTCTGTCTTGTCTGATTACCTGCAGAACGCCACTGATCCAGCCGTGATTGACCATCTCATGGGCGCATTGGACGAAAACAATGATGGTGAACTGACTTTCCAGGAGTTCTGGCAGCTGATTGGCAAGCTGGCGAGCAAGCATGGCGGCTACAGCCAATGAGATTACAGGAAAGCAATTTAAAATGTGCCTGCTCAAACAGGCAGGTCAAACTGAAACTTGGGACTTCTCTGGAATTTAGGCTAACCATTAGACAAGGAAGGTGACATGAAATAAAAGTAGTTATTGGTTTATTCCCAAAACGTTCTCGCCCTTTTTTCCTTATGGATGTAATATAGGATCATATACACATGGTGTATTCAACCACAGGTTTTTGCACTAAAAGCCTCAACCTTGCTTCATCCTTGTGCCTCATTCCACTGATCAAAAAGCAGTCAGGGCTAAAACTCAACATGTAACTTCAATGTGAACGGGAGGAGTTAAAGAGCTAGGTGACTCTGTGTAAATGTGTTGCTTTATGTGACATCATGAAGATGCTGGTTTGGCAGCTTGCTTTACACATATGGGCCGAGGAGGAAAAAGTACATGTAGTAACTGTGTTTACATACTACATCAACCATAAACTAAATAAGATATGGGCTCCCTTGTGTATGGTATATCCACACTTAAACTATACACTTAGGATTTTGTTACATGTGCTTGTGAGTCATTAGAAGCTTGCTGTACGTGCCTGATTTAATAGCGTCATTATGCTGCAACCGTACACCGGCTCAAGCCTGTTGTGGTAAATGCACTGATTCTGTTGCATGGTAGTATAGTTAAAGCCAGGTTTCAGCTGTGTCACATACAGATGAAACCTTTTACACACCGCTGACCATGTTTAAAAAATAAAATCTATAGATTTATATGGGGAGTACACAGTCTTAGTGATAGTGGTGTCCCTTACTAGATACATAAGGCAGAATAGTTCCCAACTAATAATAATAATCATTTTCAAATGGTCATTATCACCATTACATTTATAACCTGGAGACACATGTAGGTTAACAGATTGTTTTGGATAGTGAATAAAATAGCTATGTTTGCATCGTACACAAGCAATATGTTTATGTCAATGAAATTCCCTTTACATCTCTTTTTCCACACCATGTGAAGAAAGCTTGCATATTCCAGCATATACACATTTAATGAATTTGAACTGCACACTGCATGTTATTCATTTATAAATCTTAAAACGATTATTCAACAAGTTCTATGTATTCCCAGAAAACGAATATGCAAGTTAAGTAGTTATAAGTGGAAAAAAACCCAGAAATGATTCTAATCAAACAAAAATACCTTAACTTTGAAAGCCTTATAATTTGATTTGAACAAGACATTCAGGAAAACTGTCATTTGGGAAAGAAACAGATGCCACAGAGAGTTTAAGTTCTTGTAAACCGTGATGGGCAATAGTTTGAACACTTCAGGTCAAATGGCATGTTTTAAATAAGTCAACACATTGTCTAGGGCAGGGGTTTTTAATCTTGGTGTTGAGACCACTGAAGAAAATTTTTCTGACTAGAGAATGCATGCTCTGCTGAATGACTGCACCTACAGGCCACAGATGATGGGATGTGAATATCAACTGTGAATTTGTATTGCGTCAGCTTGTTACTGAGGGAGGGTCTTGATTGACCACTAAGCACCAAGCATTTGTGTTTTACTAATTAGAAACTATCTTTAGTTCCTACAGGCCACGTTTGATGTTTTATTTTTTCTCAATGTGTTACATTTAGCACATGGACAGTAACAGTACATTGCAATGTGCAGGAGTGTGTTATTTTTAGAGCATGTGTTTAAGTACTATCACTTAGAAAAACAACAAATGTGTCATTTGGCCAAACTTTTTATACTTTTCAGACTTTTTCATAACAGGGTATTTCCCCCGTAACTGCTAAGCAGTACAAAGCCCAGTCGTCTTTTTGATGATGTTATTAACTTTAGATGCCGTGAACCTCAGGTAGAAATGACTCTGGACTTTGTAGCCTAATCAAACACAATTAGAGGTGTGACAAAGGTGTGACTGCAGTTGACACACACCGACACAGACAGGTACAGTCATACAGTACAAGGGCGTTGCCGTCCTGTGCTCTGAGCACACAGGAAAAAACACAAAGGTCTGCGCGGATAGTAAACGATGGAGGCGTTTACAGGACAACCTCCCATCTCTGAAAAGTTGCCCTCAGGGAGTTTTTCCGATACTATTCAAATAAAAGCACTGAACAAATAACCCTGAACTGAATCTACTAAATTGAAGTCTACTCCAAAATTACCCACTGAGAGTTACACCAGACACAACAGTCTAGATTAAAGGTGTAACTACTTTAGTATGCATCGAGAAATCAAATTAGAAAAAGTGTGTTCAAATACAAAACTCTTACTGGCTGAGTCTCTACCGACAACTAAAGATTACGCCTGTTCCTTTTTTAATCAACAGAATTCTGCTTGCATTTAACAAGCATCTATGCAAGCACTTCAGTCCCACTCTTGTTTCATTGTTAAGCTTTGGATGGAAACACAGGCTTTAATTTTTTTCTTTAAATCAGTATCTGGGTAGATATAGCTAAACAAGCTTTACTGTGTTTTGGGACTTTAAGAGCTGAAGAGAACTATCTGCTGGCTGATTAACTCTCAGTATAATTACGAAGTGATGGATGGATCAGCCAGTCACATGTTCACGTTTGTAGTTAATGGATGATGCCAAAGGAGATATTCCATTGTTTTCAGTGGAACTGCAATGAGAAAAAAAGCACTTTGGTGGCAGCATTCAGCAGACCGCAGTGGTAAATAGAACACTCTGTCTAGAGTCTAATTTTCCCATATTTTGCCGCTGACAACAAGTGGTGGAATAAAACAGATGTTGGCTTTTTTCTTTTTCTGGGAGAAATGCACACCTAATTTGCTGCTAAAAAAGATTTTTTGCCGAGAGCAAGTGGCAGTTTGCTATTTACTCTTCCTTTCATTGGCTACTTGTCTTTAATGATCTAACGGAGAGCAGAACCTTTTAACGTGATTGACAAGACATTGCAAAATGCCGTCAGGTCAGCGCTACTGCTTCATCCTCTCATGTTGGACTAATTCGGTATATAGCTGGGAATAGTCGGTTATCGTGCTTACTTTAGTTTATATCTCTGCAAAACCTTACACAGATGTTTTGACATACCATCAAAAATTTTATTATTTCTTCAAATTCATTTGACAATTTTAGTTGATGCCGAAATTTTGAAATAAAGATTTTACATATTGCTTCTTTAATATGTAAACATGGATGTATCTTATTAAATGGAATTTGTGCATCATTACACCTCTGCTCCACACAAATCAGGACTTCTGCCTGCAAAGAGGAACCTCGGCCAACAACAGCTGCGTTTCTACTCACACCTGAAGTGCTACTGTCAGTAAATGTGACACTGATCTGAAAGTGCTGAGCAGCCTAAGGAGTCTCACTTCCTCGAACCCAAAGTCCCGTCCAACTAGAACCAACAACATGTATTCTCCACAACCAAAACGAAATTAAAAAAATGTTGAGGGTAACCTCTCTAACTACCTCTGCTCTTTTTTCTTTCCCTTTTGAAAGGTTGCCATGTTGCAGCTGAAGCTCGGCCCATAATTCCCCCTCTGCTCGTACACGCCCTTTGACTTGTCAGCGGAGGGGGAAAAAAGTTAAAAGAAAAAAAAAAACTTAAATCACGGAAGAGCTTGTGTAGCCGTTCGAGTTTGACAAGTTTTTTTGTGGCTTGTTGAGGGGGAGAGAGAGGGAGAAAAGGGAAGAGACAAGAGCAGAGGGAAAAGGAAGAGGTGTAAAAAGCTGCTCGTCGTCGGTCTTGTCGTGTCCCGTGTTGTAGGGTAAGTGTCCAGAGCTCCTTTAGCTGCACCTTTTTAGCTGCTCGGTGAGGTTTTTCCCTCAGAGAGCCGCTGTGCTTCACTTTCAGCGCCACGTTTTACATTTTACACACTCACACACACACACTCCGTCCTCCTCCATTGCTCTGAAGATACTCTCTCTCTGTTTCAGACTCACCGCTAAACCGCTTCTGACACAAAAAGCGTCGACTTTTCTGCCCTTTCTCCTCCGTTTTGTCGCGGCTGGAGCAGCGCGGGCGTGCGGGGAGTGAGGGCTGCTGGTCGGGGTTGTGGTGTGCTCGGGCGGTTTCTTAGTAAGGCTGCAGATAGACAAGTTAGCTGCTTGACAGCTTCCTAAAGTTTTCTCGGGCCAGACTGGAGCTTTCGCACACTTTCTGTGAATGGTCTTTTAAGCAACTCGTTTCGGGTTTCAAGCGTCTTGTGGGAGACTTAAAGATAGCTGACCAGTTTCACAGGGATTGCTCTGTATTGGTTATTATTATTGCTAGTCTACTGACTGTCACATTATATATATATATATCTATCTATATATATATATATATATATATATATATATATATATATATATATATATATATATATATATATATATATATATATATATGTGTGTATATATATATATATAATGTGTGTGTGTGTTCTTCTGCTACTGCTGTGCTGTAAAGGAATTTGTGTGAGCCCTAATTTGAGTTCCTCAGCTCTAAATTACACAGCGCTCTCGCCAGCCAGTCTGCTATTAATGCTGGGTTGTCTGGTCGGTCCAGTCTGTGGTTCAGTGCTGAGCGCGGTGCTGGACGGCTGACGGGGAAAAGGCCGCTGCCGCTTTTATACGAAGCCTGACTTTGTTCCTCTGTGAATTTTTCATGGCACCCGGGCGGATCACGTTCTCCCTCAATCTGTATCGCGCACTGCAGAGAAACGGGAGCCCGTCGGGGTTCATATTTAATGATATGCCTCGGGTTTTTATGTCTTTTGTGCGTAATAATATGCGAGGAGCAGTTCGGCTTTCTCACTTTCACGAACTTTCGACGTGCAGTTTCGAAGGACTTCTTTGGATACCAGATACTTCGTGTACGTGTGAAAAGGGGGCCAGAGTGGAAAGATTAACTCGTAACAGTAGCGGAACCCGTCGGATCTGTTTAAGAACCCAGCACAGAGAACCTTAAACGTGGTTTTATATACATACATACACATACATCATGTTGCCTTAAAAACTAAAGAATAATTGAAAACCCTCGTTTTTATGTCAACTTGTGCGCGGTTTACTGCCATTTTTAATCATTACTGTTTAGTTTTATGTTTACTTTCAGTTCTCTTCTGTTGCTCCACCATCTGCTCTGCTTTGCAAATGTCTCACGTTCAAGCCTTCAGCTTTTTAAAATACCCTCCAAATAGTGCTTAGGGAGTGTTAGGACCCCCAGGCTGGTAGTTGCTGGATGTTCTGGTTTAGTCCTGTAGGGAACTGCTCGGGTCTCAAGGCGTTTTAGGACTTGCCAATTCGGTGTACTCCTACCGTCATGATTGTGGCAGCTACTTTTAACTTTCATCATTCACTGAAGTAGCCTAACAATACGTTTTGCCCACCTACTCTGCCCACCTCCGCTGGGCTTTGGCTCCAGCCCTCGGGCGGCCCGCGGAATATCCGGGTTACTGACCGAGCCTTCAATCATTTATGCGAGTTTAGGGCTGGAATAGCAGCGCAGAGGTCGGCGGCCACCCCGGCGCGCAGAGATCAGCAGCCTCATTCAGCAACACCCTGTCAACAGTAAGGCGCTAGCGGAGACACTGCTGCTGCAGCTTTAGGCCTTAACATGCTTGTAGGACGTGCGACAACAGTTCATTGTCTCAGAGAGAGAGAGAGAGAGAGAGAGAGGGAGAGAAGATAGTAATGAAGATAAGCACTGACAGTGACACTCACTCAGGCAGCTTTAGCACTCAACAGCTCATTCCACGCTGTTTCAGCAGAACATGTTTCATTCATAATTATGCTCTCATTAGATGAATGAATGTCCTCACAAGACTTGGTAGGTCATACATGACTACCCCCTTTTTTAATTAGTAACTTTATAGGAGAAGGGGAAAAACATCCTTAACAGTTAATGTAATTGAATGCGCTTTAAAATAATTTATTCCAAATAATGTTGCGCTGTTTGTCTTCCATTCGTCATGAAAGGTTCATATAAAATGATGTAAAAGGGAAACATATAAGCTTAAGTTTTAACAGTAGTGATATATTGTCTTAGATGTCCATTTTTGTCTTTTTTGATCGTTTGCCATTTGCACTACATCAAAATCCTGTCGTTTACACTTGCATTGAAAGTAAAGGGCTTAAGTATGTTACATTTTTAAAGATCATCAAAACGTGTAATCTGACTGGAGTGTTTAAACCTTTTGAATCTGACTGATTGGACTTAATAAGTCTATGGGTTACACGTAAACGTGTACAGTCAGTGAGTACACTATGTTAGACTTAAAGTCGTTTGCTAGAAGAGATCAAGATAAGTTTCCTGCGCCGCATGCCAGAGACTCTCATGGCAGTGTCCTCACTGCCCTGTCAAACAGTCTATGAAACCAAATACTTTAATAAGCAAGTAATGCGTCGGCTCATGCTCTCTGTTCTTACTAATTAGTCTAAGAGCTATGTTTTCTAATTGGTAACTACCTGTACATGTACTTATTACTTGCTGCAAGGAGGGCACTGTGTGTGTGTGTGTGGTGCATGCGTCCATTTATTTATCTACTACAGTGCGTCAGGAGTAAACACACCTGCTGAGATCTCTTTCAGGCCAAAGCGTAGGTTGTTTTCTGTTTTAAGTGGTCTTTTTGCGTGTAGAGTAGAGTAGCAGTAGTGAGCTTAACATTCCAGTCAAGTTTGAGTGACTCACACTGACAACAATGCGTGGAATCTCTGTACTAACAAGTCATTGGCTGTTTTCCGTTGTTGTGTCTTTATCACACATTTTGCTCTGCTGTTCATGTGTCACTGGCATGTTTCTAGTTTGCTGAACAGATACGAAAAGAAATGTACTGCCTCCATGTTATTGTGTCCTATGGCAGTCACTATTGATTATATTAGTAATTAAGCAGACTAACAGTTTTTTAAAATTTAAATTTGAAAAAAGGCCAAACAATAAATGTGGACTTAAATGGACAAGGACAAAACATGCAAAGCCTTTCTGAGATTACAGAAATGTTTTAAATGGAAAAAGCCAAGAAAAGATAAAAATTGTTTAGTAAAAATTCATTTAAAGTTGTTTGTCATGCAGCGTTATTTACAGTAAGAGATATCAGCAGAAGAATTTAAAATATGCGTCATTGCACCACATCCCTAAAGACAAGGGTTTATCAAAGACAGTGGTACTATATAGAACAACTTCATTTGAATGCAGTTATTGCTCTTTGTATGCTTAAATGGTCCTTTTGTATAATGGAAAGCATGTTTTGGATGGTCTTAAAAAACAATTTAAAAAGAATTTTCGAGGAGTCTAGTTCTGTATTTGTAAACTCTAATCTAGTTCTAGATTAGAACATTGATTTCTGGTTTCCACAAGAAAATTTCAATGGATGATTCTTTAGAGAACCGTTGTGGTAACTGAGATGGTAACTTTACAGGGGAAGGCAAAAAAGTAATGTAAAGAGATATTATTATTATTATTATTATTATTATTATTATTTTATATTGTTCCTGATGATCATTGTGAATAGCAGCTGCTTCATAAAATATGTTTTACATACATGGTTCTGAAATAAAAGTACCAATACTCTACATTACGACAGTGTATATTACTACACCTATTACTGCACTGTTGTGCAATATTTATAAGCTTTAGACTCAAAACTGGCTCAAGTATGTAGCCAGGATGTGCACGTGTGTGTTGTGGAATGCGAGACAAAAGAGCAGCGCAGCAGTGAGAGATAAATGAGTGATTGAGCAAGAAGGAGCGAGACTCTGTACGTAACGGCGACATGCCCACCTGAGAGAGAAAGAAAACAGGTTTAGAGAAAGAGAGGAAAAGTTTGGGTGTTGGTAGTCCCTTAGGTAACACGAAGCCACTGTGCAGTTAGGCCTTCAGGAGATCAGATGACCTATCAAAGATACGGAGAGTCATTGTGGCGACTTGCTCCTCTCTCCTCTCTTCCCTTATCTCCAATCAACTGTCAGTTCGTAGCCCCAAGATTTCCACTCTCCACAGATAAAACACGTAGAGCCTGCAAGTTGTTTGTGCTGTTCAGGTACCTTAGTGCTTACCAAATAGCCCAAAAACCTGGGGTTGTATTGCTTGTACTGTATATTTTTAAAGAACAATGATCTGTGACCACTTCTGCAACAATATAGCTTCACTGTTGTGTACAAGCTGATTCTGGATCTTAAAATGATTTTGTCCAGTTTCCAGATGCCCAAGTATACGGAATGCAAACTGTTGTAATCAATGAAATTTGCTATCTGCAAACAAAAGAATATAACATCTGCTCTTTTCTGACATTTAGTAAATCACATATGCAAAGCATGAATGGTTGTAGATCTCATACTCAAATCTGTCTTTTCCTCTCATATGCAGATAAAGAGCAAACATGGAAGGGGCCATCAAGACAGTAGTGTCAGTCTTCTTAAAATCAGCAAAAGGCAAGGAGAATCTTGGAGCGAAGGACTTCCAAACACTTGTGAAGAGCCAGCTGAAGAACATACTGACGGTTAGGAACTTTACCCATCCTCCATCAAATCCAGGCTGATAGTCTGACAGGTTGAATGTTCAATCTGATCTTTGTGATATCAGCCTTTGTGCAGAAGTTCTTTGAATGTATTTTCGAATCAACGTATTATCATAATCTCACTGTATGTATATAACATCCTACCCACTGAACATCCTAACATTTTACCCCCTAACGCTGGGATAGGCTCCAGCAACACCACCCCCTACAGACCAGGAGGATAAGTGATCAAGATGAGGAATGAAAAAAATAAATGTTTATAACATGCCACCCTAATTTTGCCCCCACTGTTCACATGTTAAGCAATTCCTGAATTGTATGTCAAATGGAAACAGAAGTAAACACAACCTCTGTGGCAAAAGATTTAAAATATTTTTGTTGCAAATGTTAATGCACAGTTACTTTATGTTTGATTAACTTAAAAGAAAATAAACTAAATAAAAGTTTGGACACTCTTCCAGTTGCAAGACCTCAAAACTGAAATGAATGAAACTGATGCCAAAGCACTTCTAGCTCACAATTTCCACTGTCCAAAGAATGGGCAGTTAAGAGGAGTTGTGGCAAGTCAAGGCCAGATCTGGAGGACCAAGCCAACTCTTAGGAAAGGACTGCTCATATCCCGGCCAGAAAAACAACACAATAAGCAAAATAAGGAGGCAAAGGACCTGCAGCTTAGGCTTAGCTCACATGAGAGTGATGGTGCATCATTTCACTGTGCAAAACTGCTTGCACAAATATGATCTACATGGTAGCAGGATCAGAAATAGAATCTTGCCTGTGAACTTAGTCATCTGAAATATGCAAAACAGCATGTAGATAAGCTAGAGTCACGTTGGTATCAGGTAGTATGGACTGATGAATTAAAATCATCATTTACGGTCACCATAATAACAGTTTTTTGATGAGAAGAACGCCTTGCCAACAGTTACGCATGAGGCTGGATCTCTTATACTTTTAGGCTTGTGTGGCAGCCAGAGTGTATGAAAGAGTAGATTTCCTGCAAGTTTTGGAAGCAAATGTGACAGTCAAGAAAGTGAAGCTGAAAGGAGTCTGGCTACTGCTACAAGACAGTGATCCAAAACATAACTCCAAATCCACCACAAACTACTTCAAGAAACACAAGCTGAAGCTTTTGGAATGACCCTAGATCGAAAACATGCTGTGCACGAAACTCATAAATATCATAGAAAGAATAGAGTTCTGCAAGGAACGCAAAAAACATCTAGTTGGCTAAATGCTAAGTAGGGTAAATTTGTAGGGTATCTTTTGCACATGCCACAGTTACTTTTTTAAAAGATAATTTATTAGTTTAAAATGGTCATTAAATATAAAGTAAATGCGCTGGAACATGTATTGTTTTGCTTATTGTATATCTAATATATATTTTGGTCAAGGGTGACAAACCTATGGATGAAACAGGCTACGCTTCTTTTGTTCTTGATTGTCTCATCCCAAGCACTTTATGTTTAGTTCAGGTATTGTATGCTTAGACTTTTGGAATATGGGTGTGGTGCTCTCAAAGGATAACAGCAAAGCTCCTAACAACTGCCTGCACGGTTTTGCAGGAATCAGCTAAACTTACTGATGCCTTTTGTTTTATTTGTTTTGTTTTTGGTCTCTTTTGCTGTTAAACGTATGAATTGCACATGATCTTGTGTTAAAACTCACCTATTTGTGTCTAGGATACTGAGAGCTCTGAGGCTGTTAAGCAGATGCGTCAGGGCCTCGACTCAAACCAGGATGGAAAAGTCAGCTTCCAGGAGTACATGACTCTGATTGGCTACCTGGCAAACTCGCTCAGTCAGCAGCGTTGCACTGAGAATGAGACACAACCGGCGAGTTCAGGCCCGGAGACACAGGCCGAGGCCCCGGCTGTGGCAGCGGCGAAGGTAGAGCCACAAGCAGAGAAAGAAGCGGAGCCTGTAAAAGAGGAGGCAGCGGCAGCCAAAGTGAAGGATGAGGCCGAAGATGCAGAGGAGGATGAAGAGAAGGCAGAGGAGGAGGCAGAGGCTGAGGAGACCTCGTAGGAGCTTGAGCCAGTTTAAGCAAACTTCTTAAACCTTGTTCCCCTTTTTTTTATTTCAATGTCATATTTTTAATAATAGCATATTTTATTACATGACCTTCCGAATTTGGCCAGCACTACATTATTTACCACTACATTGTAGCATAAACACTCAAAATGTCTCATTTTTAAATGACCTCATGTATTTAGCCATTTGTCTCGATACTTATTGTGCTTTTCACCATTTAAAGATT
This sequence comes from Megaleporinus macrocephalus, assembly GCA_021613375.1. Taxonomy (NCBI): domain Eukaryota; kingdom Metazoa; phylum Chordata; class Actinopteri; order Characiformes; family Anostomidae; genus Megaleporinus; species Megaleporinus macrocephalus. The sequence continues at coordinate 26,209,191 of CM038703.1, forward strand.
TGACACTACAGTCCAACATGGACCTCTAATTGTGCCAATATGTTTACAAGTGTTACTATTTATTGGCATCTTCAGTCAATCTGTTTGACCGTCTTTTGGCTTTTAAACCAACAGTATGCCCACCAGTGACCCGCCGACGCGCATGCATCACCCACATCACCATCACTTTGTTTCTTGTTTAGGTCTCTTTGTACACATATGGTTGCTGTACATGCATGCTAACACTATTTCACTAGAAGCAGTGACTAATACTGAGCCCCTGTTCACATACCACTAAACTCAAGTGAAGTCTCATTTGCATGACAATAAACAAATTGTGTCTTGAAGTGTGCAGCCTAATCGCATGTTTGTTCTTGTGCCTTTCATTAGCGCTCATTCTTTCTTCTCACCTCTTCCAGAAATAGGATGGTTTTATTTTCTTTGTGGTCTGCTGAATGTCATTCTAGCAATGCTGAAACTCTTTCCCTCTCCATGGCCCACTTTTCTTTCACAATCGGTCTCCAGCTTACATGCGTTTGTGTTCATCTCTCACTTAACTAGCTTTGTATAGCTTTGTCTCAAGAACTAGTATGTCAGGTGCTTGGTGTCCTAATAATGACCGGGGCTTAATAATTAAGAACCTTTGGGATGGAATCCACACCCAGGGACCCATGTGGCCCCAAGGGAGCCCAAAATAGCCTTAAAGCATTGGGCTACTGACCCAGGGAGGTCCCAGGATAGCCAGGTGTCTTCCACGCAATGTGATCCACGGATTATCCACAAGTTGGAGCTGGAAAAAAAAGAAAGAATGCCTCATTCTAATTGCTCAGTGTAGCCTGGAGATCTCAAATTGGACCACAGTTGAGAAGCTTTTGTTCGCTTGTTTGTTTAGTGATGCTTGATTTAGCCTCTTTTCTTTTGACTGCAGCTGACTCAGTACTAATTTAGTACCACTGAATTGACTCAGTTTATGTATGTGTAGAAGTATTACTAGCAAAATACAAACGTGAATCCTTACAATTAATAATGATGAAGACCTGAAGTAAAAAACTGGCTTTAAGGATCTAGTTCCAATTAGTAGGCACTGCACCTGCCAGATCATTTTTGTTGGAGGCTTTAGGACAGCAACTATATAGTATCAGTATTAGAGTATTAGAGAGATGGTACACCAGTAGAGACCCATAATGTAGTTCTTTTTTTAACTTTAGTTCCTTCTGCATTTCCGCTATTGTCTACACAGCAGGTGTTAAACGTGCTGCATAATCATATTCCCGTCTTCTGTAACATCTCTGCGGCCCTGTTTTGGAACTTCCCAATTGGGGCTTCAATATAATAACACACTAACGAAGCAGCATCTCAAAGACCACTAAAAGTTTCATGTATTATTTGTATGTATGTATGTATCTCTGAAAGAAACTGTATTAACAAGTCAATATCGATCGTTTATCAGCAGTAACCCATGTTTTACTTCACCATGTACTAACTATTCAGTTTATTCAGCTTCAGCTTATTTAACTTTTGTTTCCTGCAATGTATGGAGAGCTTGAAATTGGAAAAAAAACTGTTACTTGGCTTAAACTTTGCATTAATCTTTTTTATAAATATATTTCTTGAGAAATGTCATTATGTGTCATCAAACAATCTAGTTCTAATTTGAATTACACCACTGTGGAAAAAATATGGTAGATATAAGACATGCCTTTTATTATGTAATTATACTGGAATCCCACTACATAACTTTGAAATAACCGTCCCATATCCTGTACCATGAGCTGTAACATAACGGTTAATTTTACTGTTAATAGTCATGAACGATGTTATGTTATTATGTTTGATTACATTAAGACCTACTATTTTACACTCCCCAAAAAAATAAGGCATGCAGCATACAACTGTTATCAGTATTTTGTAGCAGGTTTCAAGTACAGTTACCAATAAAACACCATATAGGTATATAGATTAAGTCACAATTGTCTTTACTAACAGGTGTAAACAAGCACATGCAGTCAGATCATGTTTATATATCTCAGCTATGTAAAACCACCTCTGAGGCTATGTTACTGTCTTGTTTGCTTTTGGTGTGGCTGACTCTGTACCGTGCCCGCTGACGTGGGGCTCCATTACGTTAGCATTATCAATGCGCCGTCACTGTGACAAGCGATATGGGATGCCACCATAGTCCGCAAGGCAGCACCACGCTAACATCCCTGTTTATGCAGCACTCTCTCTGTTTACAGTCTGATATGAGTAAACAGCAGACAGCTTGGTGGTCAGAGCTGTTAGTTCACGTGGAATTGCCAGTTTGGTCCCAGATGTCACTTTAACAAGAGATTCCATCTTTAGAGTCTTATCATTTAGCTTTACTTTCACACCCAGAGCAAACATGAAGATTGTTAACCAAGTCACTCGGAATGCTTGTGAAATGTACTATTCTTACTGTTGATGTTTCACACTGGTGGTGATAGGAACCAGACGTCTAAAGAGTTTAGCTTGTCAAAGCTAAGAGAAAGAAAACGTAAAATATAGCCTATGTGAAAGTTCTATCATATTCTGTGTGTTATCTTTTACTTTTTCAAACTCAGCAAATATACAAAAATGTTAGAGTTGTTAGCTCACATGCATATTTTTGCACATGCATATTTTTGCATATGGCTGTACTTGTTGGCTGTGGTAAGGCAAAATCATACCTAAAGAAAATAAGGCTTTGTCTGATTTAACCATTTGATTTAATCAGTGGTCATGTTGAATAATAAATAAAATGGCTATATTTGCACTGTAGACACTCTGAGCCTTGGCTCCCATCACCACCACTGTGAATCAACCTTTTCACTTCTAACTTTTCTGAATAACTAAAAAACCTGTGGAACTGAATCTTACATACAAGTGAGAACCTTTACTGATCTGTTGAAAGTGGCCTGTAGCCTAAATAAATAAAATATAGAAAGAATATTATATATGAATACTTTGTCAGCTTTATTATGCAGATTTATACTTGACTTTTTAATTTTTCATTCATTTAAAGGGTGGTTACTGGAAAACTGACGCATCTGTACTGTATGGATGATTAAGGACAGTCATTTTTATGTTACCTTATAGTGATAAAGAACAGAAAACCCATGATAGAAGCCAGTGGGCAGTTGTTTCCTAGCCTGTTTCACTACAGATGTGGCACATAGAGGCGATTAGGTTAACAGTTCTATTAATATTCCTTCATAGGAAGAAATGCATGGACATTTAGAAACAAAGCAAGTTCATTTACCACCTCGATGGTTCAAAACACATCAGCGCCATTCTACATGCTGTACTATTCGAATGCTAAGACTTGCTGTATTGGTATATAAACTCCAGCAATAAAAAACTGCAAAGCTAACTTCCATTTGCCTGCAGACTCTTCTTGCTTTACAATGCGAACAAGCAGGGAGGGAGGATAGGATGGAGAAATAGAAGCTAAGGGACATTTACAGGGAGGAGGGGAGAAGGGGGGACGAGTGATATTTAAGCCCTCCAGATACTCTCTCCTTATCCATTCCTCCGCTCTCTTGCTGTCTGACCATATCTCTCACTCTTCATCACAGACAAAGGAGGCTCTTCAGAAGCACTCAGGTAAGATGGACAGCTTGGACAAGAACTGGGGCAGCCTTAATCTGCTAAATGCCCGTTTAGATCAGTCCATCGTTTGTTTTTAACTGTGCTAGGTTTGTTTGAATCCTTGGTCTAACAAATACTGCTTTTAATATTTTACATTCTGAATACGCTCTGATGAGGACTGTGTTGGATTCAAACATTTTTTCTATCCTCAGCTCTTCTTGATGCATTTTTTTTTCTCAGGGGTTCTTAGACATGATATGACTTGACTTTTTTACCTCCATGTCATTTATTTGGACTTGCCTAAAGTGTAAGGTTAACGTACAAAAAGACCTCAAGGTTAGTGTACGAAGAAGTTATCACCCACACCACCAATGTCAATTTTTTTGGTGTCACTAGTTCACCGTATTACGTTACTGTCCCCTGTGTGGTGGTTGTGGCTTCTCATTGTGGTCTTGTAGATTCCTCCTATGCTAATTAAGACGTCATCGTGTTACCTCCTGTCTTTTTTACAGTGTTCCATATTTCATCTTCTTGCTAGGATTCCATGCTTGGCTGATACACAGTAGTCATCCACTTTCTACCACGATACTACTTCACCTTATGATTCGTGCCATACACATGCCTGCAAAACAACTGCATGCTCTATTTGGGGACTTTCTTAACATGCTCCAGATAGTTTGCGTCATACAACTCCAGCTCTTGAAGGCACAGTGCCCACAGGTATTTGTTCCAGGCCTGCACCTTACCATCTGAGCTGCCTAATTAGACTGCCGCTTTGGTGAATTAATTAGTGAAATTAGATGGTGTAGTACTTGAAATGGGTACTGGAGACACACGGCCCTCAGCTGAGTAACTTTGTCTTAGACTTGACGTCAATGAAATTGCTCCACATCCGCAGTGGCATGCAGTAGAGCGGAAAACAAAAACATGTCATTACTCTAGAAAGGGTAGTCGTGAACGTTAGAAGATTGTTTGCGGTACTCACTTGATTATGTATCAAAAGCTACTCCAATGGAATTTAATTAATTAAATTTACTTATTAGTCTTTCAACTGAATAGGGCAGACTGCACGACACCTTTGTAGAATATAATGCAATGGATACTGCAGTTGCGGCTTCATCATCTGCCTATGGTTTTATTGTAGTATTGATATAGTTTCAGAGTTTTAGTGTTCATTGGGTTCCGGGCTGTATTGTTTATAGCGGCTGGGGAGGATGAGTCTCAGCATTCATACCATCTACATCCCAACAGGTCTGGGTTCCATCTGTTGTTTTACTTATTACGACGTGACCTATGATACATAGATTAAACCAGAAAAATCTGAATCTGCAATTCTATCATTTAGATGTACACAAACTGATAGATGCATGAAGCCCTTGGTCTGACCCACAAAGAGCTGGCATGGCTGCATCCAACCAAGTGGGAGCTCACCTCGAATAACAAATTAATTGTTTGAAGAGTGAGACCAACTCATTAAGCAAGTGGAATCAGATGCGCTCAGGCTTAATTGGAATGTAAACCTGCAGCCACACTAGCCTTCTGGATAAAACTGGTGACCCCTGCCGTCAGGACTCCTACTCAAAATCTCGCTCTTACATATTACATAAAGTTACTGAATAGGCTTTAGTACTTGGCAAATACTAAATGGAAAACTAACAATAATAAACACTTAAGTGATAAATAATAAATACATGCAAATAATAAATGCACTGTCTCACTTTACTTGGATAGCTTCAATAGGTTATCTGTAGACGGGCAATATATTAACAAACTATCTGCTGAAAGTCAGCCGATTGTCAGCAGTGTTAAAGCCAGGGTTAGGGTTAGTTTTAGATCAAGCATGAACACAATTTATACCAGGTTTAGTTTAGGGTTAGACCTACAGTAAACGAAGGAAACTTGATAATCAGCAGAATGTAAGTAAAATGTAGGTTGCGCATCTAGGGAGCGCTTACCGTGGGCTATCCAAATAAAGTGTTGCCAAGCACTCTAACTCTCATTGTGCTGTCTCACCCCAAGCAGCTTGTGAGCTCCTAACAAGTTTTCTTTTGCTGCACCCTGGACATTGGCTTCTTTTTTGAAGTTGGTCAATGACTGTGTCTGTGTCTATATAACCACAGTAGCTCGGTGAGCCTGGAGACAGAAGAAGCAAGATGCCACGATCAAAATGTGATGTGTAAGAATGTTGCTTTTTAAGTGCCCCTTTTTTTTAGTCCCTGCCCAGATCCCTACTTTCTCTCTTTCTCTCTTTCTCTCTAATGTGAAAACATGTAAAGCTAAGCTATGAACCCTCTACTCATTTTAGGTGACCTAAGATTGGTTAAGTTGTTAGTCCTTTACTCCTGTATAATTCTACCACTCTGTTTACACCTACCACCCTCACCCCTCTCCAGTTATTGTGTTTGTGCCATTCCACTTGAGCTAAAGCTCCGCCCACGCCCGACATGTAACCATACATGCGGCTGGGGCTAGAAAAGGGCGCACCACATCCCGACGTGTCTAACCTCTGACCTTTGTGAATGCCTCGGCAGCATGTCCAAAGAACCAAGCTCCAACCTCGAGAGTGCCATGCAGATGCTCATCAAGACCTTCCACAAGTACTCAGGAAAGGAGGGTGACAAGTACACGCTCAGCCGAGGGGAGCTGAGAGAACTGCTGACGGAGGAGCTTGGGAACTATCTAGGGGTGAGAAGACAACCCATACATCTCGCATCAGGCCTAAGCTTAGATATTTTTCTAGAATTTTTTCTTTGAAATTTCCACATAAAACTGATAAAGCAGAAGCAGTGTACATGTATTTAAAAGGTTAATACGCATCAGCCAAGATCAATTCAATAGTAACAGGTGTCTGGAGAAACCAGACGTCTGAAGAGATTTACGCCTCTAACACAAACTAGCACAAACTGGCTACACATGCATAACCTGATGTCTGAGATATTGTTTTACCATAGGTTTCAAAAGGTTTTGCCTTCCCTGCACTGTTTGTTCAGAATAATAAAAAAGATGTCAATATTTGACTCCCAGCATCACGATAGAGAAATCTGTTAATTTTCTCAACAAACTACTTCATATCAGAAGACTGAATTTTTTTATGTTGCTAGATTTATTTATTTATTATGGTCATAGTCATTTTGGACCATTTCTAAAACATAAAACCATAGAGAATGAAACTGTTAAGCTTTTATGTGATAGCAGTGATATGTATTGCAGCCAACTAGCGAATCGTAACTGTGAAAAAATGATTAGGGGCAACATTAATAGACATAAATGACCAAAAAATGGAGGTTAAAGAACAATATTCTTAATGCTTTTTTTGCTCAAGAGTATCATCGGACAGCATCTCACTGCAGCATGTTAGAACGTGCCATATTGCTTGTTGCATTTAAGGACAAATACTTTAAATGCTTTCTGAAATATGTGCTGTGAACTATGCCATTCACACATGCACAAATTATTGCTTACCTTCTGACTGACATGGCACAAACTCTCATTTTTAAGCTGCCTCCAAAACTGCATACCACCATACTAAACAGTAAATGTCAAAAATAATACACATTTCATGGTAGTGTAGTATAGTGTGGTAGTATGTGAAGCTGAACGCAGCCACACATTACCTTTAAAACCTGAAACTGATATCCTCTGCACAGCTGTGGCCATTAACTCTTATCTCTCATTCTTCAAAGAATGCACAAGATAAAGACGCTGTGGAGCGAGTGATGAATGACCTGGATGCCAACAATGATGGCGAGGTGGACTTCACTGAGTTTATTATCCTCATGGGGGCGCTGACTGTGGCCTGCAATGACTTCTTCCTCGACAGCCCGCCCCCTAAGGTTAAGCCTGACGCCAAGTCGGGTGGTGCCTCGACGGAGGGAGAGAAGAAAGAGTAACAAGGGTACGAGAGCGGGATGTGGCAGGTGGTGTGGCAGAAGAGAAAGCAAAGAAAAAACAGCTCATTTTTTCATCCATTGCTTGTTCATTGTTTGACCTGTAATCAAGCTCATCATTAGAATACAGTATTAAAAATTAAGGTTCCTTTAAACTTCTTTACTGTCTCGCATCTAATATGCAAAATAACCCCTCATGGAAAGTTTTTTAAGGAAGCAAATGAGATCCATCTAGAGTATGCATCATGCATAAAACTCTGTTTTGGTACCTTTATTTTTAAGACTGTATGTCCTGAAGCCAGGAACAGATAGACTTTCAGCAATGCCAGGAACAGGTTTGCCCTGTACTACCCTACCCTAATCTACTACCCCAGATAAACAGAGAAGCACTCAAGTGTCAAGGTTCTTGTTCAAAGTAAAAGCTACTTAAGGTAAATAGGCAGGTTCCATTTAAAGGTATATTGTGTGATTTTAAAAGTGTGTCTGTTTTGCAGCAAAACTCTATGAATTTGAGGTCCTTCAAAGTCACAGAGAATCTTAAATGTGGAAAACAACTGGCAATTATAGCAAAATACATCATTTGAAGCTCTACAGTGTACAACATAAATGATCCAGTACAGTGGGGTGTGAGAGCTGCTGCTGATTTGCTACTTGTATTCCAAAAAGTAACATCAAGTGAACATAATGGCTTTAAAATCACAGAGTGTGCCTTTAAAGATTTATCAGAGGAAAGTATGATGCAAGAAAAGCTGTAATAAAAACTCTTAAATGTTAAAACTGCTACCACATCCAGAGGAAGATGAATGGCTACAGTGTGGATGCTGTGCATACATGCAATATTAACGATATTATCAGTGTTGAATATATGAATGTGTTTCTCTTCTTTCTTGGAACCTATTTTGTAGCCTGTTTTGTTAAGTGTTCGTATGTACCTTCTAGTTAGAATAAAGATGTCTAATTGATCTTCACTGGACTCACGTTATTATGTATTGGTTGGCAAACTGCTGCCTTGGATGCCTTGGATATATATATATATAGCTAAATAAAGTATAGCCAGAAAGTAGTTCAATCTTTAGATAACCACTACATATCATTCAGTGAATAACCCAAAAACTAAACTTACTAAAGACGGTGTTGTACCTTTTATATTTATATAAACCACACAAAGACACTTAAGATACTAAAAAAGTAATTTAATTTATAACTTAGAAGCAACATTAAAAAGGATACAGTTCTCTGTGCAGACCACACAAATCCCATCAAACCATGTCTTTATGGACAATGCTTTGTGCAGAGGAACACATTGATTCTGATACCGGAAAGGCCTTTGCCCAACTGTGAGTTTTAAACACATACAATACCCTTCACTGGAACTAAACTTCCCTTCACTCAAATCCCCAGACCATTCTATTAAGCAGGGCTCCTTTGACATCTACCAAAACCAGATTTATCCATCAGACCACCAGATAAAGAAGCAGGATTCATCATTTCAGAGAACACATTTCCACTACTCCAGAGTTCAGTGGCAGCTTTCTCTACTCCAGCTTATGCTTGGCATTGAGCATAATGATAATAGGCCTGTGTGCAGCCATTCAGTCATGGAATCCCATTTCATAAAACTCCTAATGCACAGTTCTTGTGCTGATACATGAGAATGGTAGCTCAAAAATATGTTGTTTTAAAACAGTATTCAGAGGAGGCATGTTTATTCAAAATAAAATAGGACCTAAACTGAACCCTGAAGGATGCCGTATGTTCGACAATCCAGAGTCTTTCTATACCAATGCATGGGCTGTCGTATATATAAAAGGTAATCATGTAGTAAATCATGATAAAAATGGTTATGATGGTTATCCACAATGAATAACAACAGCCAAGTTAAGAAAAGTGGCAAGAATTTTCTATGGAAATAAATTGACTGAGGACATTTTTAAATTCATAGATTGTGTATGGCTCATGTAAAATCTTATATTTTGATAAGATATACTATTAATTTACTGCCGATACTCATTCATGTAGTTTATCTGAAAAAGGACTTTACATTCGTAAACAAAGCTCTCCTTTTACTCTGTCTCTGTGAAATTGCCTGAAGTTGTAACAGAAGTTGACTGTGTGGGGACTCCCGGTGAGTTATGTGAGTAACTTAAAGCAGCTTGCTAAAGCACATCCTGGACCTTACTCACATCCTGCCTGACTGGTTGGACATGTTCTGCATACCCAGAGGTTAGGAAAAGCATGAAAGACTGAAAGAAGGAGAGGAATACTGTTTCTGGCTGTCCAATGGTCAGAATTTAGCAACATAGCTGCCACAGTTAAATCTAGTGTATGTGTTGTGCATGCATAAACTGGTGTGTGTTGCGCCCGCATGTGTGTGTGTACGTGTGCGCACATGCATAGTTTTTCATTTTTGACTGTCATGTCACACCTTTGACGTCATTCTTAGGCTCCTGGGCAAATACCAGGTAACTTCCCCTCACTGATTCCTTTTCTATCTTCAGCACTGATCTTCTACGAGTTTGCTATCTCTGAATGAAACTTAGACACAATCACTAAGAATTTCAAGTTTGACACAACACATATATTGTAGGTACATTTTAAAACTGAACCAAAGGCAGCTGTTTGCTGTGTAAATATAGAGTTCAGTTTTATAGTGTTAATGCTGGTAATGTTAGTGTTTTTATTTATTAGTTTATTTTTGGATGAGGTGGTTTAAGCTATTAAATTATCTTACCTGGAGTCTTATGTATGGAACTATCTATAAATAAGTGACATGGTGGGACATTTTGGTACATGCTGTGCCTGCACGCCTGTGTACCTGGACTGTGTACCTGATTTTTTCAAATCAATCAACCACGGTTTTAATGATAAGCTAGATTTAAAATGGTACAACTAACCTAGGTTTATAACTTTATCAGGATTTACTGTAAAACTGGTAACCGTTTTATCACTAGTGGATGGCTGAGTATGACTGTGCCACTTCACTGGGGAAGTGATGCACGGGGATGCACTGTGGGAAGAAAACATGCGTGAAGTGTTACCCTCTCGACAATGTTCTGCTGGGGAACCCTGAATGCCAGCATTCATTTGGATGTCAGTAGAACAGGCACACCCTCTTTATGGCAATCATATTGCCTGGTGGCAGTGGCCTCTTTTAGTTAGATGATTTTCCCTGCCGCACTGTAAGCATTGTTTGGGAATGGTTTAAGGAACATAGTTAAGATTTCATGGTGTTTCTCTGGACTCTAAAGACCCCAGAAGCCATTCTGATCAATCTGAGGTTGCTTGGTTCCTCCTCACAAAGTACAAAAGCCCTCACTAGCCAGAATGACATCATCAAGATGTGAGTAATTTGGCTCTATTCCGATTCTTCAGATAAACAAACAGTTAAAAACAGAGACATGATTCACTTATCGCAACATTTATTGGACCCTCCTCTCACTGAGTGAGTTCACCCATGCATGCATGTCCATTTAAATGTCCTTTCAAATTTTCCACTGCACATATTTCAGGTTGTGTGTTAAACATCCTCTGTTTGACTCTGACTATGAAGTTAGAGTTGATAATCAGAGATTAACAACTAAATGCAGCTAATCACGTTAAACTAGTTACAAACAGGCTCATATAAGCACATATGCTTAAGTCATGTTTCTGTGAGAAAGCGGTGCAATTAACACAAATCCACAGCACCGTACTGAGACATGTTTTAACAGACCAATAACATTAAAATAATAAAAATATTTTTCAATTAATACTATTTATCACTTTTTTTTTACTTAAATTGATTTTATTACCAAAAATAGCTGATAGCAAATATATACAACTTATATTAAAGATAAAATTCACCTTGCTGTGTATCAAGGTGAGTTCAAAAGTTCAAATAGTATGTGTAACTGGTATGTGTGACTGTCTCATGCAAATACTTCATAATTGTAACTTCAATTGACAAAAATATCAAAACAATGACCCTATATTACATATTATTTGTAACCATTAATTAAAAGATACTTGAGGAAACAAACTGTGGTATTATTATGGCAACGTGTAAATAACCTGTGCACAAAGATTACCAAGGTTGCAAAGAACCTTTTTAGGCAGACAGACTACAGTCTGTAAACATATATAGTAAGCGGAGAATACACAATGTGTGTGGACCTACCTAATAATGTAGACAAAATGTATAACATACACATAATTTCCACATGATTTGTGTATATTAACACAATTCGTATCCAAGGTAAGTGAACTGAAAAATAAAATTGTGTTAGTGTAGTATATGTTATTCAACTGAATAAAATGTATACATGTGAATAAAGGTAATTTAAAGCACAATATAAATGCTACACAAAAAAATAAATTAATTCATGTTCTAATGCAAAAAAACTGGGCATCTCTGCTCAAATTACATATTTTGTTGATAAGTTAACACATGCACAAAAGAGTTACACATTTTAATACACAGTTATTGTTCATTAGTTGAATTTAACACATTGGGGAAAAATACAATATAAAAAGTGGCCTGTGCTTACACTAGGGCACATATTTTATGTTTTATGTTTTTCCTATAAGCTAAACTCAGCAAATTAATAGAATTGTACCATTCACCTCCCAGTCTACACAGTCCATATATGGAAACATTTCCTGTTTTGAATTCATTGTTTCTGTGAAAACAGGAACCAACATACATTTGTGGCCAAAAGTTTTGAGAATGGCACAAATTTAGATTTTCACAAAGTTTGCTGCCTCAGGTGTCAATTTGTATTAACTCTAGATTGTGAAGAGGGATGAACTATAATTAATTACAGTCATTCCCTGACATGAAAAATGACCTCATTACAAAAATTACTGCATTTCAGCCCTACACAATGACCTGCAAACAGCATTTCAGTGATGATCTCATTAGCTCAGAAGAAAAGGTTAATGAGGACAAGACAGCTGATATCACTCTGTCATGCTGATTAGATGAGCAGACTGGTTGCTTTAAAAGGGTTTAGTGCTTTAAAGTTTACTTCTGTTAACCATGGTCTCCTCCAAGGAAACATGTGCAGTCATCATTGCCTTGCATCAAAAGGGTTTCACAGGCGAGGAAATCGCTGCTTGTAAGATAGCATGCCAATCAACCATTTATTGAATCATCAAGAAATTCAAGGAGAGTGGTTCAACTGCAGTGAAGAAGTCTCCTGGGCGCCCAAGAAAGTGGAACAAGCACCAGGACGCAAGAGGATGCAACTACAAGATCGAGTCACCACCAGTGCAGAGCTTGTTCAGGAATGGCGGAGGGCAGGTGTGAGTGCATCTGAACGCAGAGTGAGATGAAGGCTTTTAGAGGATGGCTTGGTGTCAAGAGGGGCAGCAAAGAAGCCACTTCTCTTCAAGAAAAACATAAAAGACAGATTGATGTTCTGCAGGAAGTATAAGGATTGAACTGCAGATGACTGGGGTAAAGTTATTTTCTCCGAAGAAGCCCCCTTCAGACTGTTTGGGACATCTGAAAAATGATTTTCTGGGAAGAAAAGATGAGCGCTACCATGAGTCCTTGTCATGCCAATAGTGAAGCATCCTGATACCATACATGTTCATTCAATGATGCAGGAGCAATCTGGAGATGAACAATGCTTTTTCAGCATGATGGAGCACCATGTCACAAGGCAAAAATGATAACCAAGTGGCTCGGTGACCCTGAAATTTTGGGTCTATGTCCAGGAAACTCCCTAGACCTTAATCCCATTGAGAACCTGTGGTCAATCCTCAAAAAGAGGGTGGACAAACAAAAACCCAGAAACTGTGATCAACTCCAAGCACTGATTATGCAAGAATGGGTTGCCATCATTCAAGATTTTGCCCAGTAGCTGATATCCAGCTTGCCAAGGCAAATCGCAGAAGTCTCAGTCTCAGAAGAAAGATCAACAATATACATATTAAATCTCTGCCTAAATATAAGCATATAAGGATATATTTGTCAATAAAAAGTTAACAGACATGCAGGACATGATGGAATGCTTTTAATTGAATTTCATTACACCATATAAACATCTGACACAAAGTAAAAAAACATTTACTTGGTGAAAACCAAACTTTGTGCCATTCTCAAAACTTTTGGCCATGACTGTACTTCTACATATTCAGCTTACAGTAGTTTATCAATGCCCACTAATATTAAAGTTCTAAAGAGTGTTTCAGCTCTGACTTTGTGAATGAGGCTCAAAACAGGACAGCCAATCAGAACAGAGTTCATTTGCTTCAGTCAGGCACTGTAACAAAAACAGTCTGTTTCATTTAAAGGGAGAGTTTGAAGCAGAATTTGGAAAATGATCAAAGTTAAATAAACTGTGGCATATAAAACCACACACATTTTAGAAGGGAACCTAAAAAGAGAAAAATAAAATAAAGAAAATGCAGAATATTTTTGCTGTCCAAAAAAAAACAAGTCTCCAAAATAGCAACTTCACAGGAGAGGACAAAAACAATCTTACATGTAAAGAGGTTTAATTAAGTAATTTTAGAGCATTTCTATTGGTTCAGTCATTACAAATTTTAATTATTTTTTTTTGGACAGCGACAATATGGAACCTAAAACGAAACATGTTATTAGACCGGGGGAATTCAAACCTTTGCCAATGGCTGCATACTTGTCATGTATTTGTGATGTGTATAAGATGCTGGTGGATGTATTATCTTGTGTATCATTGGCCACTTGGCCATGGCCAGGCCTGTCGTGGCCGGTTTGATGTGATGGTGTCGTCTGACCGTGCTCCGCCAGGAACCATACTGATCCCTGTCACTGTTATCTGGCCAGGCTGTCTGGACCAGGCCTGACAGACACCTCAGCTTACCTCACACGCAGGACTACCACTGCTGTCTGCGCCTACCTCATGACATACGGCTCTCCTGTCAACATGACGACAGACATGAAGAGTGCTCATGAGGGAGGAGGTACAAGATAACACTGCCACATTCCGACACAGATCACAAACAAGATATGCAAGCACAATACGTTCAGGCTTTACAGAACATAACTCTATATCTTCTGCACATTTACAAAAGCACAGCCAGCACTCATTCATTGTTAAGTGTAGAGTGATGTTTTGAGTGTTTTAGGTTGTTAAAGGCCATAAAAGCTATAAAAGTAAATATTGTAGTGATTCCAATATTCAGTGGAATGTTAGACATTCTACTTCCCCTAGGTTTGGTATTTATATCTCACCTTCTTTACTGCAGTAACAGCCTATACTGTTCTGGGAAGGCTTTATGTTAGATGTTGGAACATTGCTGTGAGTATATGATTGCATTCATTAGGTTAAGCAATGATGTTGCGTGATTAGTTCTCGATAATAAACACTCCAGCTCATCCCAAAGGCTTGTATTCTTCACTCCAGTGAATGCAGTTCCGCTGATCCACAGCACAGTGCTGGTGGGTTTTATAGCCCTCTAGCTGATTTTTGCTGTTGGATATGGGAACCGTAGACTGATATGTCACAGCGCAAGGTGTCCAAGTCCATTGGCGATGCTTGTTTTTTAGATAATACTCCACACAGCCCTTCTCCCCCCTCTTCACTCCACAAGGTTTACTTATTGGTCTAAATAATCAGTATAGAACGTTCTTTACTCAACAGAAGCATCAAATAATGGTACATCTGAGTCTCCAGTGGTGGAAAGATAAACCAAAAAAACTGTAAATTAAAAAAAAAAAAAAAAAAAAAAGGATAAAAATGAAAGTATTCAGTTTCAATAATGCTAAAGTAGATTTTGTCTATATATAGTAACAAAATAGAATCTTTTTCTCTTCAGGGTTTTTTATTGGGTTTTTTTTTTTAGTTTTGAACTGAAGGCCTAGCTCTATAGCACACCACTGATAATGACTGTGGCAAAGGTCTGTTAAAGTCATATTTACCACTGGTAAACTCAGGATCCTGAATGATACACAAGCTGTGTATTATCAGTATATAACACAACTTCTATTTAATTTGATATCTTTTTCCATGTGGTGGGTGTGTATATATATATATATATATATATATATATATATATATATATATATATATATATATATATATATATATATATATATATATATATATATAAACAAACATGAATGCAGTGAAGCTGTATTTACTAGTTTACCATCTAGTTTACTACCTTCCAATGAGCACGCAAACACAGCGTCAAATGATCAATAAAATATGAGTCTGAGCTCAAAGACAAAGACCAGATAAAAGGATTTTAATTCTGACACATTTGCACTTAGCAGTTCTGGTTCGACAAAGTCTGAGAAACTCTGCTGACAAGCACTCAAACACATGCACATGCACCCTTAGTTGTGGTTTATTATGGGCTGTGTTCCAGACGTTGTGTCCTATTGTTGCCCCTCTCCCTGTCTCTGTCTCTCATGCAGCATGTAGCTCCACACCTGAATTGGATCATGGTAAGAGAGTCACAAGAGACCGCTTATCGGACTCAGCTATCACAGTGATGGAGTGAGAAAGGTAAAGGGAGAGGGATCTCAGCGGACGGAGCGAAACAGGGAGGCGTGGTGTCAGTTCCCTTTTCCCCTTCGCGTTAAGTGTCTCTAATGCCGGTGAAATGATCCGACGGTGGCGCTTTGCCGTTTTTACCGGCGTGTTTGTCCCCTGGCTATCACATATTGGCGCAATTCTAACCTTAGTCTCAACCTTGGGGCCCGTATACTGGGTGTACATCTGATCTCCAAACAGTCATTAACCTCATCGCCTCCTTCACCCCTTCCCCTAACCTTTAGCTGTGATCGCAACCCGGCCGTGACAGCATCGCTGGATTAACATTTAATCTGACCCCAAGACAATACAGACAGCTCCTCAGTCACTGGGCTAAAATTAACCCTAATGAGGTCTAGGTATGCAGAAACGGTTAATTATGACTGATGGAGACAGGCACACCAGGGTAACATCATCAGGATAATTCATAACTAATGATTAGGGGTGACAGATGTCTGGTGGCCTGATTGACAGCTGCTCTGTTGGACTTGAAACATGATTCTCTGGGTCTCTCAAATACATGTCAATTGGGAGGTACAAATACAGATCAAAGTTAACCATGTTCTTTGGTGGTTGATTAGAAACATCATTGTCTTGGAAAGACTTTTGTCTCTCAATCAGTCTTTGAGGCATTTTTATCAATGTAGTAAGTACATGACTCATACATAATTATTACAATAGTACTTACTACATTACAAGACAAAAGAGAAAACAACAACTTACTTTCAATAAAAAATGTATATTATAATATGTTTCTTTACTCACTATTGTGATGTCTCAAGTTGATGCTCTAAACGCCACTCCAACCACTAGCATCTAATATTTCCCTAAATCTATACGCTTGACCACTGTCACAGGTATAAAGCATTATGAATAAGGCGTTGTGAGTTGTGAATAGTCATTCCAGGTACCATGGATGAGCTGCATTATGAATAAGAGGGTGAAAAATATATATCAGGTCTGTCTGTGTATGGTCAGTGGATGGAACTGGATCTTTCTGTGAGTCATGGGTGTACATTTGTGCAAGGATCTATATAACAGGCCCCAAAAAGATTTTAAAGGACATGGTGGTGCCATGGACCCCAGATTAATAACCAACACCATGTCCCCCACGTAGTTACAAACACCTTTAGTATCAGTTGTCCGATTTTGTGAAGGCCTTCGCAAAGAAATGAGTAGTCAGTAGTCATGAGTAGTCAGCTACAAATCATGACAGATCTATTCATTTGGATTTGTTTTTTGCAATAAAATGTCAACCAAGGTGCCATTGAATGGAAAACAGTATTGACATTGGCAAAGTTGAATAAGGAAAATACATGGTCTACATTCCTGCATGAGGGTCCCACATTATTACCTTGGCAAGAGAATATATTTCAGTGCCATGAGTGGGAGTGGGTGGTTAACCAATCCAGTGCATACAGGAGCAGAACATATCACACCTTGCCCTGTTCTCGTCTGTCTGGGTCTTTTGTTTACATGTCCCTTTCCTGTTCATGTGCTTCTGTTCATGTTTTGGTCATGTGTTTGTCCTTGTGCCCGCCCCTCACCTGTTATGAATCTTTGGCTCCTCCTGTTCCCACATGTTCTGTGTTTCCTGTGTCTTACGTTTGCTCCCTGTGAGGTCGTTCATTCTGTGCATCCCACCTGTTTGTCTTGTTGTTTAGTCTGTCTTGTTATTTTCCCGTTTTTGTTGTATTCTTTATGTTCACAGTTCTTCATGTTTATTTTCTATTTGTTTCATTACATGTTTTTGAAAGACTTGCGTTTGTGTTCGCCCTCCGTCTGTCCTGCCTTTTCCTCGTCTGCTGTATATGTGAAAAAAAATCCTGCAAATGAATAAATAGTTTGTATAAAATAATCTCATAATAATTAGCTAACATAATAAACTGGTTGATAATAAACTTTGACTGGTTGCTACGCTGTGTATACATGTACCCCTTACAAGCAGAACAAACATTCTGTAATTTGTTGTTTATATCTTGCAAATTGCTGGACGAGTTCACAGAACAACCTTCAAACATAAAAGTAAAGGAAAGAAAGGCAAAATCACATAATACGTAATATGAGACAATTTCACCTTGTAGAGTACATCCACAGTCTTCATTCTTCTTAAACCTCCAGAAATCACTGCAAGATATTGTAGTGTCCTGCTATTGGTTTGTGCAAAGATGGACGCACAAAGGCTCATGCGAAGCGATGAACTCATAGTAAATAAAATGTTGTAAATAAATTGCTGTGGTTCAGTTAACAATTTGTGCATGTGTTGCCCACTCTACTCTGTGCTCTGTGCGACTAATTTTAAACCCTTTTCAACAAGGGCTGGGCCATAAGGGAAAAAATCTTATCACAATGTTTTTTTTCATATCAGTCGATATCGATATATATCACGATATAAATGACTGAGAAGTGAAGATATCAAAATTTCAAATTTTTCTTACATTTTTTTTTTAGACAAATAGACAAATCTACTATTGAACATTACACAACTGTATTAAACACACACACATACATACACATATGTATATGTATATATATGGGGCAGTATTAGTATGAACAGTTAAGCTGTGTTAAGCAAGCTGTTGCTGGCCCTTTAAGCTCAGGCTGAGGAAAGGAATCTGTTTATGTTTACTCATAGCGGTAAGTCGACTCTCTGTTGGCTCTAATGGGGAGTTAGTTTAGCGGTTCTGTTTTCGGTAGAAGAAGTTTTCTACAATATAGTTTCCTACAATATATATATATATATATATATATATATATATATATATATATATATATATATATAAATATATATATATATATATATATATATATATATATATATATATATATATATATATATATAGGTAGCCCCGCCCACTGAAAGCATGGATCCGGAGCGCAAGCTGCAGCTACAAACAGTCACTCGCGTGAATCTAAAGTTATGGGAGTGTTTTACACAGAAACACAACAGTGTGGTGCTCTGTCAGCTCTGCACAGTGGAGATGATCACAACAGTACAGCTGCTATACCCGAGCACTCAAAGCGCAAACAGTAGTGCTTTGTCAACACAGCAGCCGGACAGCACCTGTTTACTAGTTGTTCTTATTTCAGCAGATTATTTTAACATTATTAACACGTGTAACATGTTTCTTTCAGTAGTGGTTAACGTTTTCTGTCATTTTCTCTTATTTTGTTCTCACTGCTCGACTGTGACGCCTGCGATTACAGGTATGTGGGTTAAGCTGCCACTACGCCTGCACTCTGCGCTGTGTGCTTCAACCAGACATGAAATGGCTGGAACTCTAGTTCAGCCGTCTGATTGGTTTGGGGCAGCACTGTTCTCATTCTCATTGGCTATTTGTGGTGTCTCTCGAAACATTGGCAGAACTTTATTCTATCGACTTTCTATCGACTACGTCTTATAGTTCTATCGAGGAAACGTTATTTCACGATAATTATCATTATTTTTAGCCCTATTTTTAACCAATATCAACATTTACTTTTAGTCTCAGAAGACACATCCTTCACCAGGTTTAGAGTTCTATTTAAATAGGCCATTCTTTCAACATGTCACATTACAAAATTACAAGATTAATTCCTATTTATTTAGTTTATAATATTAATCAAAAAACCTAAAATATAGAATGTGGAATGCACTGTTGGCTGTTTGTATTTGATTTTTTTCCCATAACACTGTGTAGAAGTGTTCTCTGTACAGGACGTATTAACTTATTTTAAGCGGCATGTAATTGGACACTAAAACTTTTGAATACGACTGCTATGCACTACTGT
Source organism: Megaleporinus macrocephalus (assembly GCA_021613375.1). Taxonomy (NCBI): domain Eukaryota; kingdom Metazoa; phylum Chordata; class Actinopteri; order Characiformes; family Anostomidae; genus Megaleporinus; species Megaleporinus macrocephalus. The sequence continues at coordinate 26,228,923 of CM038703.1, forward strand.
TATTTTTTTGGATAGTAAATTAAAAGTCCATATTGTGGTTGTAAACATAGTTCCTATCACTACTACGGGAAGTTGTTAGCAACTAAGATGAACCACTTTACATCAAACCACACTGAATGTCTGTTTCTGTCCCAAAAGTTAAATTATGCAGGAATTTTGAAACTCTGTGGGATTCTCCTTTAAGGTTGCTGATTTCCAAACAGCATGCTGGACATGTTTACCGAGCGATTATGGTACAGGCTTGATTTAGCAAGTGTAGCCCATGCTGTGCTCATGTTATAACTGAGTAGTTGTGCAATGGGGAGTCACTTACCAAATGCTTATGAATCCCTGTTTGAATCTCCACCTAGTTTTGAATCACACCCTGCATCTGGAAGATGCATCCCTTAGGAAAGAAGGCTTATTCTACAACAGTGGTTTATGGATCCAAACAATATTGTATCACCTGGAATCTGAGTGTTTATTAAGCAAACCTATTGCCAATCAAAGGTTGAGTTTCAGCAACACCTAAGAGGATTATTTCCCATATGTTCCCATAAAAGCTAATGGTTTGCACTGTTTAAAAAAGATTTCATGGTGAATCAAAAGTTGTTAAGTCAAATACATTATAATGGGCAAAAGTATATGGGTATATATGTACTCATACTATATATAAGTATATATACTCATCCTATTTATAGAGTGCATATCTTTCAGCCACGCACACTGCTATCTACATAAACAAACACTGGGATTAGAATGGGTCGTACTGAAGAACTAAACAAGACACATATGATGCCACTTTTGCAACCATGGTCAGGTGCACACCTGCTTTTGGCCATTCAGCATACACATGCATCTGGCAGGTTGCCTGAATTATAAAAGCGAAATAATTTTATTTGCATATCATGTGACAGTCATGGATACTTATTCAGAGGTTCAGCTTATAGCACCAGTAAAGGAAGTGTATTTAGATTTTCTTCATGAATTGTTTTTTCATATTTTTAGTTATCAAGCTGACACTAAATAAAAGATTTGTCAGAGGCCACATGCCAGATAAAACTGTAGAAAAGCAAAAGATGAGGGTATCTTAGATAAATCACTGCTGTCAAAACAAAATCTTGTACCTCCATTTTTGTTGTTTTGTAATTTGAAAACCGCAGCTGGTCTTTACAACATGCTAAAATGTTCATGATGAAAGGACCAATAGAAAAGCACCAAAATAACTTCTACTTCCATTAACTTCTTTTGAAAGTTAGGAATGTTTTTCTTTTTTCTCTTGTGAAGTCATTTTGGGCACTTGAGGTTTTGCTCCGACAGCAACAAAATTCATCTCACACTAAAAATATAACCTGCACTTGCAGATTACTAAATCCTGGGATTGAATTTGCACCTCACAACTTTGTTACAGAGTACTGCCTTCATTACAATCTTCATTGTAAAGGACAGAACTCATCATTTCTTCTGCTATTATTCTGCTTAGATATTCTTCATGTTGCTTCCTGTGAAGAGAATATGCTGAAGCAAACTTGAAGGTGGAGCATAGCGGTTTACTAATTTTCCTTTGCATAAGAATGTCACTGTTCACTACACATGACAGTCATTATCCTAACAAACACTGCCTTGAGCTACAAACTCGTAAAGCAACAGTTTGCCACAAGACAAATCTAGCTGTTACTATTATTAGATGACATCTCACCAATTAGCATTGGGCAAACTGTATGCCTTCCCTCAAACCATTGTTAAGCCATCTTACATAAATTCCTATAGATAAAAGAGCTGATGTTACATAGCTATCAGTAATAGTAACACAACAGTAACACTATAAGCAATCTTATATAAATTTCCTATAGATAAAAGAGCGGTCGTTATATAGCTAACAGTAACAGTAACACTATAAGCAATCTTATATAAATTTCCTATAGATAAAAGAGCGGCCTTTATATAGCTAACAGTAACAGTAACACTATAAGCAATCTTATATACATTTCCTATAGATAAAAGAGCCGCCGTTATATAGCTAACAGTAACAGTAACACAACAGTAACACTATAAGCAATCTTATATGAATTTCCTATAGATAAAAGAGCCGCCGTTATATAGCTAACAGTAACAGTAACACTATAAGCAATCTTATATGAATTTCCTATAGATAAAAGAGCCGCCGTTATATAGCTAACAGTAACAGTAACACAACAGTAACACTATAAGCAATCTTATATGAATTTCCTATAGATAAAAGAGCCGCCGTTATATAGCTAACAGTAACAGTAACACTATAAGCAATCTTATATAAATATCCTATAGACAAAAGAGCCGCCGTTATATAGCTAACAGTAACAGTAACACAACAGTAACACTATAAGCAATCCCCATTCAGAATCACGTGTACTGCTGTCCATAAGGGGAGCTCAGAATACTATTTGTATTATGGCAAAGGTGTAAAAGGGAATTACACTCAGCAGCTGCATGGGGAGTCCTTTTTTCATAAAAGAAAATGTAATGTCAATAACAAACTACAAACTGTAAAAAGTGCCTACGAAAGCTTTAAATTCTAGCTATATGTGAGATGCATATATTGCAACACAAGTATCTCCAAAATTGCAACTTTACAGGGGAGAACAAAAACATACTTTACTTTCAATATAAGTCAATAGAACCAATTTTTTTCTAAGCTGTTTTGGAGACTTCTATTGGTCCATTGATCATGACATTTTCACACAATGTGAACAACCATTGGCATGTTCAAAAATGTAGAAATCTCAAAATCAACAAAAATGGGGAAACATGTTTTTATTGGACAGCGACGATATGTTGTTGTGTTTTTTGGAGTCTTTCTGTAAACACAGGCCTTGTCATTCCTCTGGCATTGGATGTTTAGGCTCCAGTGATGTAGTGCAGCTTAAAAGCCTCAAGGGGGCGCCAAAGCTTTTGTAGTAGAATTGCTGTCTGTCGGTAAGATCAGCTACAAGCTTCAGCTGCAGGAAAATGAAAAAAAAGGCTCTGATCTCATTTTGTATAGACCAACTTACCCCTTAGAACCAACCACAACACTTTATTTTATTAATGATTAATGAATCTTTGTAAGATGCCTAAAAGAGGATGGTTCTCAAAAGCCTGCTTACCTCTTTTCAACTCAAGAGAAAAAGTTCAGAGAGGTGATGATAACTAGAAGGCTATTTTAGATATTATTTATCAGTTTATCAGTGTGTTCATTCATATAACTCAACAAATGGGACAGTAAGTACTAAGTACTGCAATTTATTGACGTCTATGCACATCAAGTATGTAAAAATATGCCTAATTTATGTGTACATACTGCTTATGTAATATTTATTAAACACTGTTGTCAACTTATAAAAGTGGTGTTTAAGGCAACAAAGTACATTAAAGAACTATCAATAATGCTTGGGTAACTAAAAAAAAATATTTATAATATAATAATGACTCTAAGATGTTAGAAGTAAAGAAATGTCCTAACAACTACTTCTTGAGGAGACTGGAACAGATGCCACAGATGTCAGCCACATAGATGTGGTGAAATGGTAGAGCGAGTATTACACTGTACACCCTCTCTACCAAATAAGACCTTCAGACATAAACGAATTGGAATAGCATATAAACATGCAGGGCAGTTTAGACAACCACTATCTGACTGTCTGACATCCTTTTCAGTTACCTTAGATAGTCCTTATGAGTCCTTTGAGTATGACATCAAATAAGTGTTGGCCTGGTGATTTATTGCAGGAAGTAAATACATTCAATACTGTTGTGTGTTTTGCTTTAACCCTTTGATGCAAAAGCTAAGCAAACCCCTTCTAATGCACAACATGCAACAAACTTAATGTTTAAAATCTTGTTTTTATGACTGTAAATCATTATTTTAATTCTTACTTATTTACTTCAGGAACAAAAACTATTTTTTGTAAATATGTTCCTAACTGAAAATGTTTGATAGTTCCTATCAATTTCCTAAGTGAATACATAAGGTTCAATTTTGTCCCATGTTGTGTGTAACAAAAATGAATTTATTAGGATTTGTGATGATCAAAAACATGAGAATAGAAGAATTAATGGAAGATGGAACGATGAAATTCATTTATAGAAAATAAAATAGTCTTTACTAATCAGGAAACTTCTCTTCTGATTTCTTCTCTGAAAACAAATTGTGAAATCTGCCAAAACTGGTAAGACTGTGGGAAAAAATGTTGTGCCACAAAATACTATATAACAAGACATATTAATGGTTGTTGTACGTGGGAATGGGCCTTTAAGAAGTCAGTAACCATGTGTACCTGTTAATATGACGTAATCACTGGGTAGAATGGCCTAAAACAATAAAGGATCAGGTAAACACAATTGAATAACTCTGCATGTTAACCTTAGAGAAGCATCCAGTACTGTGATGTTGGGTGCATTTTTCAACACTCCAATGGAGCAGCACTTCTCTTCCTCTACAGTAGCAGCCTTTTCATGCAAATGAAGCAAAGTTTTGCATGTCAAATTAAGTGAAGTTGCCTTGCAGGCCTGCTTAGATGTGTTTGAACTTTGCTGTAATAGGTGACTGATACTAAAGGGTGGGCAGTGACGTATTAGTGGAAACGAGTTATGTGGTAAATGGCCACAAAACTACTCTTTGGCCCAAATCAAGTAGACTTGCCTGTTTTATATCTGATATTGCCTGTCAGTATACTGTGATAATATGCTGTATCAATTTTCCAACACTACTGGTTTCACTGGTGATCAGCTTTTCTTGAAGGGTCAGTATTTACAATATTTTTTCACTGATATGACTGCTGGTCAATGGAGTTGAGTGTTTAAGTGTTCCAATTTGGTAAAAATGCCATTACCACTTTGATTTAACTCATTGATACACAAGCTAAGCAAACCCCTTCTAACGCACAAGATGGGTACCTGTATTCATTTCCAATGTTATTTTATGTATTGCTGAGTAACTCTTTGGTATATTTATTTTTTATTTATTTATTTTTTATTTTTTTTATTTATTTATTTCAGAAACAAAACTAGTTGTTGTAAATATATTTCTGATTGCAAATGTTTACAAATGTCAATAGTTCCTATCAAACTCCATAGTGAACATAATGGTCAGCGTTGTGCATGAGTATTGTGGTAAAAAAAATAATTTAAAAAAGCTTAAATGATGATTTTTGACCCAGTTTTGGCAGCAAAGGGTTAAGGTGGTTATATTACAGTATTAATAGAAACCCATTTTAAAAACTACTAGATCGTGCGATGGTTTTGACTGATTTTATTTATAGAGGGGTAGAAAAAAGAAACACCACAACTGACAATCGGAATTCTTATATAAAATAAAGAAAACTGAAGAAAGCAGCGGACACGCGCTCGGACTGTAACACACAGCCGCTGAACCCGCAGCTGAAAGTTTGCTCGACGTTCCCCCTGAATTCAGAGAGTGGTTTGATCTGGACGAGCTTACATTCTACATTTACGTGGGGGCCCTACAATATTTTAAATCACACACTATAGCAAAAACGGCACAATTGCTGTGCTTTTTTGGTTAACATTTCTATTCTTAATCAGTTAAATTGACAAATGAATCATAAAAAGCGCAAGCCCTTTTTATTTTAGAATCTCAATAAATCATGCAACACACCCCCCCTATTTTTCCGATATCCAGTGTGGGCGTCTATCCCGGCTGGTCCCTCTTTGTCCGGCAGCGACTGTAGGCCGCAATAGTCATGGCCAATTTCGCGTTTGAGGATAAATTTTAATTGTAAGTTTGTTTGACATTGAATGTTTGTCTCTTGAGGGTTGCTAAATATGAGATAATGTAACAGCGTAGTTCACTTCAACGGGTAGCATGAGCGACGCACAGCTTGCAGCCAAAGCCTGAGCTAGCCGCTCTTACTAGCCGCTCGACTTCGGATAGCAGACGTAGCCTGACGAGTTCGTTCACAGTTTAAATATGGAGATTTGTTCACGCCTTTCGTGTCGCATGTGTACAGGTCGCTTTGCGCTGCATGCGTAGACTACGGCGAACCGTGTCTTACCTCCGTGTAATTTCTCCTGGTGTCTTATAGCTAACGTTATCCAGCTAGCAGCACATCTGTAAGTGATCACAGGAGGGAGGGGGTGTGCGGCCGACAGCTAGCGGCTTCATTCAGTATTCTGTTTTTTGCGCGGGCCTCGTCACTTCTACGGATTCATGCTCGTTTTTTTCTCCGAAAGTAGAGAGGGAGAGAGAGCTCACAGCTACTAGTCTACGGCAGTCCTGTATGACCAGGTAGCGTTTCGCCTGGCCGTGCCGAGGAGGTAAGGGTAGCAGCGCGAGCGCACCAGGAGAAGGCTCTTCGTTAGTGGAATTAGCGTCATGTTTGACTTCCCCTGTTAACTCAGACCCATAGTCCTTATTGCTTGGACCTAAGGACGCATTCGTCAGTTGTACACTCTTTCTTTATGTGAACGGTGGCATGGCACCGCGCCGACAGTCAATTTAATGGCTGCCGAATCGGGGAGACTACTGGCCGGACAAGGTCAAGGAAAACGAGGCAAAGGTAGGCAAACGTCCATCAAGCGCATCTCTGTGTCCAAAGCGGAACCCACAGCTCCTCTCGCTGCAAAACCAAAATCTGCCTTTTCCTTGTCCGCACGTTCCCTTGTATGTACGGTGACCCTGTTTTTCTCGTGGGATCTGTCTCTCTGGGTAGCTGTATGTGAGCCTGGCGTTTACCTGTCTGTGCACTGGGCTATACTCGCGCCTTCGTGTGTCCACTCAGTCATACACACCTTGTATTAAACTCTTGTTGTTGTTTTGAATTGTGTTCTATTTTTCTTGCCATTCGCCTCCAGCCTCTCATGCGGGCTCACTGTTTGGGGGGATGAGGACGCAGTGTGCTGCGGGACTGTCGCTTGTTTCCAATCTCGGTTTTGCACTCGTTTCTAACACTGTAACCTTTGCGCAGTTAACCCTGATTGTCGGCTATACGGCACAACACTAAGAAGTTGAAGGGGTTAGATCTGTTGAAATGTTTGAGGGTTAATTGACTCTTGTCATACTTTAAGGTAGTTTTATTCTAGTCTGAATAAGGTGCGAAGTATATTTGACACAATATTTGGTTCTGTACTAGAGCACTGACAGCTGCTATACAGCATTGCACATCACTGCTGTTAAAACAAAATCTCTACATTGTGGTATATTTGTAGTTCACTGACAGCTTTGTCTTTTTTTAAAAAATACCTGTTGCCTTTTATGTAGTGTGTAAGTTTCATATTGAATGGGCCAAAATAAATGACCCACATGTACTTGGGGAAAAAAGTCTTGCTCCATAAAATTAGATTAAAAGAAAAAATATCATGTTGGAAGTACAAGGTTTTGTTCTGGCAGCAGCAATAAATAAATAATATGCTACATTGTAGTTACCAGTAGATGAAGTGAATGTACAAGATGTGTTATCTGTTATGTTGGTGAACTGCAAAGCATGTGAAAGGTTGTTTTGTCTAGCAAGAACCTGTTTGCTATAGAGAATGCTTTATGGTTCCAGTCTTATTATCAGTCACAAGTGTCTAAACTTTGTAAGCCTAATATGTGTAGAAGGGTATTCACAGTTGGGTACAGCCTGCTTTCCCAAAAATATATTTTTTTAGAGGCCTTCATTAACAGATTCTCTTTTTTTCCTATGTTCTCTATCCCTCTCTGTCCCAATTATCCCAATTTTTGCTTTTGTTAAGGTTCCCAGATGAAAAGTCCAGAGAAAAAGAAGAGGAAATCCAGCACTCAGGTGAATAATGTTTTTAGATCTTTCGAGGTAAACCAACTAGTTGGTTCCTACCATTATGTGATTTGAATAGTTTTATACCACAATACTGAAAGACATAAGACATTCATTTCTGTTAATACTAGGTAGATAGATAGATACTTTATTGATCCTGAAGGAAATTTAGCAGCCAGTAGCAGTTTCACAGAAAAAAAACAAAGTACAACACCCAGTACAAAGAAGTATAAAGAAAATAAAGAATTCCAATAGTCAAAAAGAAAATATACAAGAGCATATGAAAACAAAACTATACAACCTGACTGAAGGTAAAAAGGTAGTGCAGTAATAAATTAGGTAATGTGTAAGAGAAAAACGGGTATCAGTAGATATATTACAGTACTGGGATACTTATTACAAAATAAATAGATGTGCAAAGATTGTATTAAGTAAATGTAACGCTAGAAGATAACATTGTTTAAATTCCTGCTTATTAGTTTTGTGTCCAGTGTGGTGTAGAAGTTCATTTTTTTTCTCTTTCTGTTGTGTTTGCAGGGGGCAACGTTCTCCCACCTCTCTGAGTTTGCGCCACCCCCGACCCCTATGGTAGACCACTTGGTGGCCTCCAACCCATTTGATGATGACTTTGGCCCTCCACCACGTCCCGGTGGAGCCGGTGGTCCCGGAAGCGCACCGTTTTTGCCGAGCCCTGGGGCTGGCGGAGGAGGCGGAGGCTATGGAGGACCTGGAAGAATGGGAGGGGGCATGGGTTTTATGGGTGGCCCTGGAGGACCAGGTGGTGGACAGCCTGGACGGAGACCCCCCTTTGTACCTCCACCACCCAACGCAGGACCACACCACCCACTTGGTTTTGGGGGCATGCCTGGATTTGGGGGTGGAGGAGGAGGAGGAGGAGGTGGTGGCTTTCCTCCAGGGGGACCATCACAGTTTAACATGCCACCTAATTTCAGCCCTCCTATGCACCCTGGACAGGGCTTTAACCCTATGCTCTCACCTGGTGGGATGGGTGGTGGTCCTGGAGGTGGTGGTCCTCCTCATCCTCGTTTTGGAATGCAGCAACCTCAGCATGGACAAGGGGGTCATCCCTTTAATAGCCCTCCGTTGCCTGGGGGCCCAGGACCTCGTGGCCCTCCTCACGGCTCAATGAATCCTATGGGTGGCATGCCGACTGGAATGAATATGATGGGAGGAATGGGGGGCGGAATGGGACCAGGTAACATGGTAGGTGGGCACCCAGGTTTACCACCACAAGGACAGTTTCCTCCATCACAAGATGGGCCCTATCCTGGGCCTGGTACTCCTGGCAGTGAAGAAGGCAAGAACTTTGTTGGTGGACCCGGTGGCGGTCCACCAGGTCCTCCTCAACAGCCACCCAACCTCAACCCGTCTGGCCCTCCTTCCAACAACGCCACTCCAGGTCCTTCTCCAGCGTCTGGACCTCCACAGCCTGGAGGAGGGTTCCCTGGTCACCCTGATGTTCAACAATCAACACCTAACACACCTGGGCAACCCTCGTCTGCTCCTGCACCACCCAACCCTAATTCCTCTCCTACTGGTCCACTTAATGGTCCGCAACCTCAACAGCTGCCACCTAATCAGCATCCTCCACCAAGTTCTGCCGGTGGTCCTGCGCCGAACACTCCCTCGAGTCAGCAGCAGCCAACACCACCCAACTCTACCCCAGGGTCTGTCCCCTACAATCAGCAGAACAGTGCTCCGGGTGGTGGCACTATGCCCAACCAGCCTCCCAACAGCACCCAGAACAACCTTAACAACAACAGTGGTGGGAACACTCCAGGTAGCAATCCTAACCCTCCGTCCAACTCCACCTCTACACCCAACACACAATCTCCACTCCCCACGGGCCAAGCTCCACCATCTGCTGGCCCGGGTTCTGGTCCCCCGAAGTTGGGAGGGGGCATGGTGTTCCCTTGCGGCTTCTGCTTGTCAGAGGTGCATGACGACCAGGAGGCTATTCTGTGTGAGGCCTCGTGTCAGCGCTGGTACCACAGAGACTGCACAGGCCTGACTGAGCCAGCCTACGGGCTGCTGACCAGAGAGAGCGCTGCAGTCTGGGCCTGTGATATGTGCCTCAAGACCAAGGAGATTCAAGCAGTGTATGTACGCCAGAGCCTAGGGCAGCTGGTGGCTGCAAATGAAGGCTAAATCAGAGAGGGAAGGAAAAGGGAAGAGGAGAGTGAATAACAGTGATTGATTCTTTCAAGCTTTTGAGGTTTTTCAGCCAATGTAACAGAACCAGGTATGCTATTGAAATGGAACAGGGTAGGGAATGTATAGGGAAGAGGCATTAAACCAGTCGAATGAGTGAAGGGACGATGTGGACTGCCTCATAATTTGGTGTTACTTCCTGTGTTTAGTGTTCTCATCAACCATATAAGCACTTTTAGGGCCCCTATTTCTAGATGATCAAGAAAAGAAAACTCGGACAAACAGTATTTAAAGCCTATTACAATCTCCACACTTTTATATACCAGGCATTTCATATTACTGGTACAATTTGGCCAAAGTTCAGGGAATTCTCTTAAATTAAAAGTGGCTATCAAGAACGGGACAATGGACAAGAGTTAACCTGTTTGTTAAATCTGCCTCTAGTTGACAGTCTAATTGAACATACTTCTCCCCTAAAATAGCTCACATACCAGCAAAGCACTGACAACAACTCACTACCTCACAGATTTGACAACTGACTGGTACAAATGCTTAGGCACTGACTGACTGATATCTAGTCTAGAGTGAGGACTCCCAATCCCACCTCCTCTGTTGTCTATGGTTTCCATTTCAATATATCTGAAGGAAACTGCTACCTTCCTTCACCTCTAAGGGACAAAATGGTGTGGACATGATGAACAAATGTGTCCGTTCATCTTTGGACACGGGAGTTGTCCTGTAGATAGAAAGACTCCTGTCATTTTTATTCACTCTACTGCCAGATTTTTGTCTTAATCACCCATTCACCATTTTTCTACAAAATGAAACACTGACATTTCAGTGTTGGTGGTTTGCTACATAGGGAGTAGTGACATCATAACCATATCAGATGTGTATAGTCTTTGGATTGCATGTGAACCAATGCAGTAATTTGTCAGCTGTTTTTAATGTTTTTTGGCCTCCATCTTGGCCGTGAAGTAGACCAAATAACAGAATGAAATCAAATATCAGCTCGTATTACTGTCACTGAGCAAGATGTTTGCTATTTTCTTGTTTCCATATTTCTGTCCAAGTTGCCTTTTCTTAGCATTTATTTTTTTGTACTGATGTCTGTGCTGTCCAGTGTGCTTACTCTAGTGCCCTCTGTTGGCCAGGATGGTGCGGTAACGTTTGAGGTGGGCAAATGTCTGGCAATGCTCTGAAAGAAGTAAAGCAAAATGTTTTGTATGTGAACTTGGCATTTTTTTTATTTGTAGCCTATTGTTGCATTAAATTTGGGTTTGACAACCCACTAAACCAATAAGTCATGAAATTTAATAGCTTTATTATTTTGTACTTAGCGAATATACTGATCGGCTATAACATTAAAACCACCTCCTTGTACCTGTACACATTGTCCATTTTGTCAGCGGTATTTACAGTAAAGATGTACGTACTGTTCTTCAATGATCAGGACCCCCAAAGGATCACCGCAGAGCAGATGTTATTTGGGTGGTGGTTTATTCTCAGCAATGCAGTGACAGGAGGTGTGTTAGTGTGCTGGCACGAGTGGATCACTCACTGTCCAAGCTAATAGACACGTCTAACTTTTGGGTTCACCATGTAAATAAAGTCAGAAACAGTATCTTATCTGGAACTGCACAGTTTGTGTTGGTCATCCTCTAGTCCTTCATTAGAGGTCGCAGGACACTGCTCACAGTACATTCATACCAGATCCACTCGTACCAGCACAGCACACACTAATACGCCACCACCAATGCTGAGAATGATCCACCTCTCTAATAGTACCTGCTCTGTGGTGTTTAAGAACAGGGTTAAAGGGGATAAACAATGTGTGCAGCAAATCAGATGGACTACAGTCTGTAATTGTTCAACAACAAAGTACTCCTGTATGGTAAGTGGAGCTAATAAAACATAATGAATGTGGTTTTAATGTTATGACTAATGGGTATATTTAATGAATATGTTCATTTTAGATTATGAGTTCAGATTCTGTTGAAAGTAGTAGTTTGGATTAGCTTCAATTAGCAAAGATGATAAAACTGCATCAATATTTCTCCCCGAATTGAATGTAATTTAAGAGTACTGTACATCACCAGTAACTGGAAGCTTTTTTTTTATAAAATGTGGAATTAATAGAGTGGTGTTATTTCCCCATGCTGTTTAAAATATCATTTGCAAACATATGACCCTAAAGTAGTTGTTAGGGACATAACAATATGGAAATACTTTATATACAGATCTGGCAATGGCAGTACATAAACCTTAATGTAGTAACTGAGAAATTGGGATGGACAACAACAGATCTGTGATAACAGAGATACTGTAACAGTTACCTGCATATTTCAAGTAAGGAACAGCAGATTTTGGAGAAAGTGTACTTATCATTCAAAAGCATTAAAAAGTTTTATCTCTGCTTAATGCTGAAGACAGCAGTATTTTTTTTATTAATTTATTGCACCCCCTACCACTCAGTAGTGAAGTGGATCCAAGCTGTCAGCCTTTGTGAAAGAAAATAGTCACTAGACATGTTTAATGAGTTTAAGCTGCTAATTCAGTTTGAGTAAATGGTTGTTCAGTTGGTGCAGGTATGTTGCCTCAACTGCCAGGCTTACTACTGCTGTAATGTACCACCATCATCTTAAGTTCACCAGTTTCTTGGAGGAATGAAGCTTCTGAGGAGCTGATCCCTCAAAGTCCAAACAGCCATGAACACAACCTGCCATCATTTCCATGTCAAAGCTGTGCAAATGTGACGGAGAAGATGCTTATGAGGAGGTGTTCGGAGAAGTAATCACCATACGCTTCTTTGATTGGAGACCTGAGTACAGGACATTCTGGAGATGATTGAATACCTGCTACTGAAACAATAACGTAGGTAAAGAAACAAAGCCTTTTTTTTTTTTTACTTTAAAGGATTTTACATAGAACTCTTGCCCCTGCAGTCACACTGGGGCAGAAGGTGCAGTGGGGCTGGTCTTCTAAAATCTTTATCAGGCACCTCATAGGGATTCTGACACAATTGTAAACCCATGAATCCAGTTTTGAATTATTAAGCTGTAAACAACGTCAGAGCAGTTTAATATGAAATAGTTAATTGCAGAGAAACTTACAGACTTCTGTACAGATTTCTTTCTGGTGGTGGTGAACTGGAGTCACAGCATCTACGACAGCAGTTTAGTTTACTATGCAGGACCACGAGTAAACATGCACATGTCCGCTGAGTATCGATGTTTATCTGCAAAAAAAGGTTTCCTGTTTAGTGTTACATATGTGTCTTATATGTGCAGCTTTTTGTGATGGAGCTTTTATGGGCCTTGAGAGGTCTGGTTCTGTTCACCACCACTACAAACAATTCCGATTCTGAAAATTGAATGTAGAAATTAAGACTAAAATTCATCTGCCTTAGCATTATTGTAAGACTGTAAGACTGAGGGTAAGTAACCTCTGTTTTTTAATGCAGTAACATGAATAAAATTGAGACATTCTAACACATCACCCAAACATTCTGCTTCTCCTGAGAACTGTAAATACTTAAAATATCGATTTATAATATTGGTCAAATCTAAAGATTTGTTTAATTTCGTTGATTTCTGCTGTTACTGAGATGATTCCGATGTTACTGGGGCTTCCCAAATTTCTCTACATTTCACAAGAGATCCAGGCAGAGAAGTAACGGTCATGGCAGTGAAGTTTTCACAAGTTTTATTTTTTATAGCTGCTATTGGAACGAAAGGTATATATGCAGTGGTAAAATAATTATTGATTCAGGTATAATTAGTTTCAGGTATAATTCAGCTTTTAAATACTTTAACACAACTCTTGCACATGGGTTTGGGTGGATTTCTGTTTGTGGGTGAAAACCCACCTTATGGACTAGCTGAGTGTTTTTGCCTCAGAAAGGAGCAAATTGGAAAACGCTATGAGAGATCTCAAATGATATGCCTCGCCATGCTTTAGGTTGAGCCAGCCTTTCTCAACCCATGTCTTGGAGGCTCACTCTCCTCCACTTCTTACTGTTGTCCTTGTTTCACCTCAATGTTTGTAAATGAGCGGATTAGTTGAAACCGTTTTGTTGGGAACAGGAAAAACACTAACAAGTGCAGAGCAGTTGGTCTCCAGAACCAGGCCTGAAAAATACTGGATTAGGCTACATACATAAAGGATAACAGTCTGTAATCTTATTTACATCTGATATTTGCTCGCTATGGTGGCTAGAATTATACCGTAGATTATGTAAACGTCTGTTTTGCCGGTCATTATTAATTCTAGTTAGATTTCGCATACGGACTACGACTCAGGTTATCAGACAAGAGCCTGCAGTTTAATACAGAAATTTTCGTACAAGATTGACGTTTGCTTTTGGCCAATAAACGGCGCCTACGGGTGTCTTCGAAATATGGTTAGACCAATCAGAGTGGCCGGGGGCGGGTCTACGGAGAGATGACGCAAATGCAACAGGTTGTCGTGGATGATTTTTTCCCCTCTTTTTTTGTGACTGACAGCGGCTCGAATGAACTCTCCATCCTCCTTCAAAGAAAACATCCCAGAAACGTTTCTCATGTCGAGGAAGTAACGCTGGAGAGAGACTCGGTTGCTGTTGTTTGAGGACTGAAGGAGCCTGGTTTATCTGGTAAGGCGGACGGGACTTTAATGTTTACTCGGCGCGGCTTGGTCTTGTGTCAGGGCAGCTCTTACTAAACAGTGTGTATTGTTACTAGAAATCAGTATAGCACATTGCTAGCCTCCATCTCCCGAGTTCACTCCTGTGCTGAGAGGAGAGGAGCGACACACTGTTGCTGAGTACCACCTGTTGCTGTGAAGAAGCTTTCTCCTTGTTTCTGTCTCGCTGAAGTCCGCTTTTTCTTATGGCCAGTAAAAAAGCATTGCTCGAGGCTTTGTGCTGGTGTGTCTGGGCTTAACGTAGCCTGTAGCGAGCCGGAGTTTCGAGCCGTTAGAGCTTTTGTTTCAGCCTGAAGTAATAATGTAGGTTAATGTTTGGAAGAAGGGGATAATGTTGAGTGTAATTTCTACAGGCCGGAGGAATGTTTAATATTAATGACTTTCAGTCCCACTTATAAATCTAATTAAAGTAGATCTCGTTTCATGCAGTTCAACTTGTTTTGTTCATAGCTTTTCATAGCAGTTCATAGCTGCTTTAGTGAGTAAGTCCCTGTGTTTCAGTCTTTTCTCGGTTAAGCCTAAAACAAGTGCCGAGTTTCGCTCCCACCATCGATACTGACAGACCTGCTGGATAGGTCTGACAAGGATAGACAAGGAGCAGTCTGCATCTTTCCACATACACTGTAAATAAGTCTGGAAGATAAGACTGTGTGAACGAGAACCCCCCCCCCCATCTTCTATTTCAAAATAATTCGTTAAATATGAAAATCTACATCTATAGCTGTTTATTTTCTCATTTAAGTGTCTGATGAATGTGGAGTTATCTGATTTCATCACGTATTGTGTTTGTAACAGAACAGAAGTTTGTCAACACTGCTGTGTGGTTGGGTGGGAATTGCACTCACTCTAGGTGCATATCATGAGACTGTTGTGGGTCAGATTTATGAATGATGTTTACACTTTTTCATTCCACTGTTTTTGGAGGCAAAGGAGATTTGTGAAGTGGACATTTGTGAAGTTTGCATTAAATGGGATAATTAATAGAATCTTCATGATCCATGATGCACATTACCCTATTGAAATAATGAGGAAATAATATTTATACATTATCTGATTTCTTTACAGCTGAAGCTGCAATATAAATATTGCTTGCTCTTTAAGGCTATGCTGGCATTTTACGTTCAGTTGCCTGTTTCAGTAACATTAGCCAAGTGCTTCGTGAAAATGAAAAAGGCAACTGGTCATTTGAGTCACGCATAGTTATAATCTGATGTTTTAGTTGGAGTAGCAGTGATATTCAAATACGACATACCAATTTTCAATTGCATGCTGACGGTAATCTTGGCGGATTTAACATTTTTGATGAATTCTTGTGTTTGTAAAAAACATTTGCAGCTCTTACACCTTTATTATGTGATATTATGTTATAAAACGGAGTAATCTTTCTGTTCTGCTGTTATCTGCTGTCTTTAGCTTATCAAAACTTATCAGAACAAACATTCTCAGTGAGGAACAAGTCTGGATTGCACTCAGGTCTGTGTAGCATATTTCTCGGCATTGTCATGAGCATTGGTGTCTCTGAGAAAGATAGCTAAAAGGCAGCATATGTTGCTCCTAAATGTATTCAGTGCAAATGGTGCTTTCACGGATGTGCAGGTATAATCCCCGTACCATGAAAGACCCTGACTTTGGAACTTTACACTAGTAACAATCTGTTCTATTCTTCACTAGCCCAGAGAACACAATCTCTATTATTCCCACAATCTATCCGGAAGTCGTCAGAGTGAGAGAAATCCAGAAAAGTAGGCAGCATTTCTGGACATTGTTGATGTATGACCACATAACTTGCATTTGTGGATGCAGCAACAAACATTGTTTATTGTTATACAAAACAATAAAGTGGATAAGACATTACATAATATTGCTTTGTACAGTTTTTGTTCAGATTAAAGTAGATGTATAATTCACAGCTTCCTGTTTTTATTTACCTTTGACCCACTGTCTCAAACTCTTTTGGGTTCGTACAGCCAGTTCACATCTGGACAAAAAAAACTGGGGATATGTTTTAGTATTAAATGTAAGTGGAGTCCGGCCAAATGTTATCCCGAAATGATCCAAACAAAACAATGCAAGGTGTAAACTGACTCTGAGATGCAGACCAAAGCAGTAATCTCAGAACAGGTGCTGTTTGGACAGGGATGTTAGGGGGTAATGGTTTCATTGTTTGCCCATTTACTAGTCTCAGCTCAGAGGACAACAGTTGCCAAAGTGTAAATGATGCCCAAAGGGTAGCAGTACCTCTAAAGAAAGTTCAACACCCTACCTCACTATGTTTGGGGGTAGTTTTGGTGGTGAGGTTTCAGTCTGAAGGTTCATTTGAGAACTTTTTTTTATTCTTTTCAGCACTGCGTTTAAATAGCACATAAACTGTGTACATGACATTTTACAAAAAGAAAACAACACAAGGAGCTCACCACCTCTTACAGGAGCTGAGTAGGAGTGATTTTGGGGGGTTCGAGGCTCTGCTTCTGCTTGGTCCTTCTCTTGTAAGGCTTTACCATATTTTCTTTAACCTCCGCATGTTTATAGTTGGTATGTGGCTTATGTGTCTTTTTTCTTTTTTGTGTGTGTGTTTGTTTTTTGCTTCACTGCATGTGAAATGACCCTCTAGCTACTCTAAGGCACATCTGTTGGGGCTGCAACCATGGAAACAGAGCTCTGATTGGTCAGCCTGATTTCAACACATCCGTATAACGTAACAGATACAACAGCGCTGAATTAAACAATGTAGTTGGTCAGTTTCGGACTCTGTATAAAGGACGGTTTATAAACATATCTTTGTTCTTTTATTATTATTAATTTAATTAAACTCCCTATTTTCTGTGGACATTTGGATAGATAGGCAATTTGGTTTGTTTAGTTAAGTTTTTGTGCTGCTGTTGTTCAAAATCAACAAAATATTTGCATATGCAACATAAAGTTGTCTTTTAACACAATTAACATGAAACTGTGTAATTTGGGGTTCTGTTTATATCTTGGCTTCTGATGAAAGACATGCCGCGACAGTGTTTAAATTATTTTACAGTGTAATAAAATAGGTCCTGGTTTAACAGTGTTTTGTTGCATGCTGTGATAATGCTACATATCTATTTATATTGTTCAGTTGTTATTGTTCTAGCTAAGTACTGATAAGTGAGGAATTTTAAAACGTTTCATCTGACTCATAGCTACACAACTAACTGGGCTTTTTTTCACTCTTTTCACCTTTCCGCTGTTGTGAATAACAAAAGCTCTGAACAAAAGGAATATTTACCAGAAATCTCAGTCAAGCAAGCAATCCCAAATTTGAAGAGGCACTCAATACAGAGTTATAGTTTCAAGAGTCCAGTTTGTTTAAATCCTCACACAGATTCTGGCGTAGCTTCTAGGGCATCAAGATTATGTAATTGAACTTGATTAATCGGTCAAAAACAATAATGAACTTTTTCCTTTATGATGAATCAGACAGTTTGCATGATGATAATGCAAATTTGAAATTATGCTTCTGGTCTCTCTCCTATTTTTGAGCCTGATGGATACTTTTATTTGCATTTATATGCATTATTGAATGCAAATTATTATTTTTTTCAGTTCAAACTAAATTAAACTAAGTTAAAATAAACAATTAGTCAAAATTAATTTTGTGTAGTAAACTGCAGTTGTAGTCTTATTTTGACTGTTTTTATTAAGAGGCAGTGTTGTTTTGTGTTAGCTATTTGAGGGGACAGAACCCATCACAAATCATTAGTTTTTATAATTTGGTACTTTTGAAATTTTGGACAGATAGTTTTTTTTGTTGGATCTGATTCCTTTATGTTTAGTGTTTGCCACCTTTTAAAACCCTTTTTACTCGATGAATCTGCAAATCACAAACATGATCAATAGTGACAGTGCAGGTAACTTCCTTTCAGTGTGTGTCATAATATCCGATATTGATTGGCAAGCGTGTGAAAATGAGAGGGTGAAGGAAGCAAAATTAAACAAAGGTCTCATTGTGCATTGGAGGGTGGAGGGGGCGGATGACACAGTAACCTGATGATCTTGTCAAGCAACATTCCTTCCAACGATGACATCGTTGTTTTTGGTGCCAGTCCTGCCTGTGAGATCAGGCAGAAAAAAGCCAAGTGAAGGCTGATGTTATGTGTCAAGCAAATTGATTTTCTGCTTTTATAGCTCAGATTGATGGCTCTGTGTAAGCAACTCTGACAGTAACTATAAAGAAACATGTACGCACACTTTCACAAGCAGACACTGTTGAATAGAATGAGCTCTTTTGAATAAGAAACAACATCAGGAACTAGTGTGAATTTTCCAGTAAACACAGGCCTTGAGATGAGCGTAGCACTCAAACTGGCTACATCCAGTCTTAATTTTTTTTTTTTTTTTTTTTTTTATTTTTTTAGTCAATATATTGTGATTAAAAATATCTAATTTTAGGAAATTATCCTAGTATAAAAACACACCATTTTCTTACACCCCTAGTGGATGTTCTCTCGACAGCCTCCACTTTTTTATACAAAATGCATAACATGCATGCTTTTATTTAACCACTGTGCTATATTTTACCTTTAGCCAAATAATTAAATAGTTTGAGTTAGTTAGGCTGGTGTGGCTACAAGTTTTCATTGCAACAGAGCAGGTACTCACATGATCAGTTGCTGAAGACAGTGACCAACTGATATAACAAGTAGCTCCAGCATGTTTAGAATGCATACCTACAGCCAGACTGGCCTTTGTGGATAAGATTAGACACTCCTGGTATATTGTGTAGTTTTATTCAGTCACCATAAATGATGTTAAGCTACAACATTCATAGTATGTGGAATAACAAATGTTTAGATTTAAAAATGAACTCTGGCCTTTTATATCACTGTTGATATTGGCATCAGTGCCTTACGCTGAATAGTTATTGCTAAAGGATACTCAGTGACAAGGGGTCCATGTTCACTGAACTAGAGAACGTAAATATGGACAACAGAGAATTAGCCAATGGATTGATAATCATTGATGATCTCTATTAGTAACACTAATTCAGTTTGAGTAGTGTTTTAGTTTCATTGTTGTTACAGGTTCTGATAGAATTCATTAAAGTGGAATGGCAGTTGCACCTCTTTAGCTTGTGATTATGATACAGTATGCGTAACAGAAAGTGGTTTTCAGAAGGCTAGCAATGTTTCTTTCACCTCTATACTGGAAGCTGCAAGTCTTTTTAGATTTGGTACTTGCGTGTTGCGAGTTGAAAACTGTAGTTTTGTAACGCAAGTAGTTTATTGTTTGGACCATCACTGCGGCTTTTCAGAACGTCCTGAATCTTTCTTTGACGGATCTTAGTTTCTCCTTCACATTCTTCATATTTGTGTACGTCCTCATGTAGGACACTACACTGTCCGCATCCTTAATCTGCTCCTTGAAACCCTCCTGAAATCTCATGGAGCTGGATATGTATAGTGGGAATGTCTGGAATTCTGACTATGTGTGCAAGACAATGGCTCACTTTAAGTGGCTGATCAGGCCTAATGCCTGAGCGGGCAGCTGCCTGTTACAGTGTAACCCAACGCCCCCATTACAACTGGTTATTAATTAATCTGAGAAGTTACTGATCGATTTTTAAATACCTGCCAGGCACCTCAGTGAATTGTTGGTTTGTATGGTGAACATTGCAACTTGATAGTTTCACAGAGGAAGTGCTGGCAGGATAGATACGCAAAACTAAATAGATATATTATCTATACTGGTTTCTTCGGTTTCACATAGCGTTGACAGCAATAACTTTTCTATATTGATGCAGTTTTTGATGCATCTACACAGCAAAACAATTCAAGCAAAACAGTTTGTTAGACATTTTTAGCATGTGTCCATTAGCTTAGCTTGTCTTGCGATTATTATTAAATTAATTCTTATATTTTAAACCTCTTCTAATGAAACAAATCAGCCTTTGACGATTGATTTTAAAAATTACTAACAGAATGCAGTTTTTTAAATAATTTGTTTTTATTGAAAAATGAATTATAGCTAATATTACTGCCTCGGCTATATTGATTTTAAAAAAAAAACTAACTGTTTAGTAAAGAGCCATTTAGGAGTCAACAAGCTGATTCTTATTTGTGAGCAGAGCTAATTGATCTGTCTTGCTGAAAAGAGCCAAAATGCCAGTGACAAATCAAGGAATGCACAAGTTTTGATACATTTTATACATGGTACACAAATACTGGTTTGCAATATAGATATAAAAACTGTCCACTAACATTATTTTTAAGCAGGTCTTCTGGTGACTATATTATTGTCATGTAATTTTGCATCTCTACCTAGGACACATTGCTAAAAGGTGGTGCACCAGGTAAAACTGCAGGATGCTAGCAGAGTCACTGTTGAGTTCTTGTTGCTGGTTTTCATGCAATAATAATACGTTGCCAACACCTAATTATGTAGGTGAATCTTTCATGAAATTAATTCGTTCTTGAGGTGTGTAATGTAAAGCATCCTGCAGCTTTCTTGAAACTCAACTGTAACAGTTTCAGGCAGAATGAAACATCGATGAAACGTCTCGATGAAACACTCAATCAAAATGTCCAATAATGTATGACTTGATCTTGAAAATTCTGCACATGTGTAAATAATAGATTGAGGAGAACATTATGGTGCAAAATGGTCTAGCAGAGTGACTCAATGTAATGTGTGTGACTTCTTGAGTTGCTTCTGTTAAATTGCACAGAGATTATGTTGCCAGCAACTCACAATATGCAACTTTCACTGTGTAAAGCCAGCATAACACATGCATGCACAATCGAAACCTAGCGCTCTGAGAACTGACACCAGTAGCACTGCAAAACAAACACAGGTTGAACAAGTTCACTGAGAAGATGAAAGGGCATGTAGGCGAGAGGAGGGAGTGGGGGTTTGAGGGCTAGCCCTCCCTGCATAACTGCAGATGTTTTATGCTCTGATGCTTTTGGATAGAAGGATGACTTTGCACCAGGGCCCCTTCAGCAAAGCTCTTAGGGACCCAGTGCTTTTCTTTTGGATTATTTGTTTTTGCTATCTGAAGTAGTATCTTCACAGCAAAAAGATATTTACTTACACTGTAAGTACATTTTATTTCAGGCAATTTGGAGCATTTCTGTGGGTCTGACTTTTTCACACGGTGTGAAGGACTGTTGCTGAGCTCAAATTATGTTGTTGAAAAGTAAAATTTGATTTACTGTAAAATGAATGGAGATACTGTAGCAGTGTGTTGATTGTTAGAGGCTTGTTATGTTTATGTGATTTGTAAAATTCTGATCAGGAAACTAAGGAATGATAAGAGAAAGAAATACACCAGAAAATGATCTGACAAGCAGCCACACTACTACACTGACCTACTGACACATCCTCTTTTTTCTTTCTTTCTCTCCCTCACTCAGCACATAATGAGGGTAAACATAATGAGCTTGAGGTCACATGAAAATGCATGTGGTAAAGTCTGCTTCATTTATCACTTAATAGATACAGATGGCATCTCTTTTTTTTCCCTTACTGACGTTGAATCCTAGTGTTGTTAAAATTAAATATTTGTGATAAGTGCTTTAATTTTCTTATTCATTATATCAACATTGTCCAACTAAAAACAAACAGAGCTTTCAGTGAAATTGTGTGAAGTCTTCAGTGCTTTATGCATTACAGCTAAATTTAATCAGTTAATTAGGTGTGTGTATGTTTAGGGAGGCAAAAATAAGCAAATAAATCCCTCAGTCTGTTATCATGTATGCTAAACACTGTAGAATGAACATGTAAACCTACATTTCTTGCACTCTCTCTTAACATGTTTTAGAGTCACAACATCTAATCTAATGTAGAAGCAGATTTTATAGTAATTATGACAGAATTACCGGTGCCTGGATTATTGATCCTTTGGTATTTTTTCTATAAAAATTGCTTTATAATGATTTTTTTGAAGCACTTTAATTAAGATGGGCATCTAAAAGTACTCAACTACTCTGCTAGTCTACAGGAACAAACACACATTCATTGCAGTCACATTATAATGTAGTTCTACAGGATGGATTTGTTACAGGATCATTCTTTTTCTCTCTGATATCAGAACCAGGATTTTTCTGTCGATATTTGCAGCCAAATTGACAATATTTCAATTAATGTTGTATATGTTGGCTAGGCTAACTTGACAGAAGCATTGCCAGTTTTACTCTAATAGATTTTCAGGCAGGTGTGAAGATGGCATCCTTGGGGTCTTGATTGGTGATATTGTTTTATTAAGATTTCATATTTTGCAATATAATTGTTAGTTTTCTGTGCTTGTTATTAGGCCTGTAGTTGTGTAATGAGTGCAGTAAATTAACAATAACACTGAATTTAATTTGGTGTAACAATAAAATAAATAATACATGTACTTTTTTCTAATGTGTATACTTATTGTTTATATTTCATTCATCATGTAAATAGTTTGCCTAGTTATATTTGTGTGTTGTTAAAAATGATTAACAATTATAAAAATGTGTGCCCTGTGTAGTTGCCGTGTCTTCAGATAGTTGTATTGTACATTTTGCTGCCTTACCAAGTCACATCTGTGTACAGCACAGGATTGCCCGAGGGCACAAAAAGAAATACTCAGTCTTGGTAATTGAACCTGCAACCTACACTCACACCACTTGGCTACCAGTCATTCACTTAATTTAAAAAAAATCTTCGGTGTACAAGCATGGTCTGATGAAAACAGCAAACAGCCTACAGCCTACACCCAATAAATCATTGTATTGTGTTTCTAAAGCATGTCTTACAAAACAGCAGTTCACTTATTAACTTATTCTAACCTTACTTTCACAGCGAGCCACTATGAGCTCCCTCTCAGCCGACAGGAAGCCTCCTCTGGACTACGGTGTGCAGATCCGCTTTATCAAAGACTTGGATGACACAGGTGGAGGCTATGCAGAGAGGAGTCGAGGGGCTGGAGGAGCAGGTGGCACTGGAGGTGGTGGAACTCCTCCATCCAATAAGTATGGAGTTGCAGTGAGAATTCAGGGCATTTCAGGACAGCCGTATGTGATGCTGAAAGATGGGGAGAAGGGTGACTCTTATGGGGTACAGTTGAAGGCCCAACCTCAGGCACAGACCTCTGCCCCTGGAATTCCCTCTGCATTTGGCAGCCTGCCTCGAGCTCAGAGAGATGGGGCTCAGACTCCTAACCCTTATGGCTCAGTAGGGCAGCCTAGCTCACCAGAGGAAGAGTCTGCTGAATTTGGGAGTCCTTTGAGGAGACCACCTGGTGATGGACAGGCAGGGAGTCAAGGAGAGGCGGAGGGAGCGACTGCACATCGGCCCACATCTGCTCCTCCAGCAAGCAATTTGGAAAAGAACAACCTTGGAGAACTGAATGAGGCTGGGCTTAGGCGGGTCGGACTGAATGGTATGAATGGGGCAGGGATGAATGGACCTCTGAGCGGTAATAAAGGGAATACCTTCACAGAATTATGCTCAGAACATTCTAAATCTGCCACTTTTAATGAAGAGCCAGTCGAAGCCATCGACACCAAATCTCTAGCTCCTATTAATAAACTCATCAGTAAGTTTAACAGCAGCAGCCCAAGCAGCGCCACGTCCAGCACACCAAGTCAAACTAGAGGGCGCACAGGAGCACGAACACGGCTGCAGTTTAATGAGCGAAAGCGTTCTCACAGCTTGGATGCCCGCAAAGAACAGAAAGAAGAGCCTCTTTCATCACCAACCATAAACCCCTATGCTCCTAATATTACCCCCACCATTGTCTCCACGTTTAACTCCCAGACGCCCAAACCTACAACCTACAGCAGTCTTGGACGAAGCTCAGCTTACATGGCCAGTATACCCACTGTTCCTGCCTCAAAGCCACCCACATTCAGTCAGTCACCAAAGAACGTTGTTGCCAAGGAAATGCCACCTGCCATACCAAAGAAGCCGGTAACCACTCTTGTATATGCTAATATAATATATATATATAATAATGCTTTTGAGTTCCAGAACTGTGCAAAACACCATCACAAGTCATACTCATATTAATGGCTGAGATATTTATCAGCAAATCAAATCATTTGTATTTTGTATCACTGTACAAAGGAAAGTAATCTCCAGTAACTTTACAGCAGAGACCAAAAACACTATTAACTTAATGTAAAGAGGTTTTGGAGCATTTATGTTGGTGCATTGATTGTGAAACTTTTATAGAAGCATATAAAGCTCAGCTGTCGTGTTCAAACAACATAGATAAATTACCGTCAACAACAATGGAGCTACATGTTTTTTTGACACGCTACACTGAAACTGCATGTGCAGCCAACTGTTTGAGTACCTTGAGATATATATTTAAATGATTGTTGCAGTTTTAAGAATAATTCTGTGTTTGTAGTTAATGTGTAAATTTTTTTTCAAGGTTCATTCTGTAACTAGGCAACTAGCCATAAACCTTGGTTTGCACAGCATACGTCTCCACTAGACCCAAGATAACAAATAAATCATTTTTGTATCAAAAGTACAACAGCAAGAGTTATTAAATCACAAGCAGTTGTAATTAAAGCCTATATTATTAACAAAATTATATGGACATTTAACATAATAATCCTGTTTTTCTTAACTGTCCTCTAATGCGTTACACCCGACAAAAGCAACCAAACTTACGTGTTCTGAGTACATGGCAACACAACCACAACTAACAGGCAATGTGGCACACTACAAATCGAAGTCTGTCGAATGCAGCCTCTTGTTCAAATCTAAAGCCAGAAAAAGTAGATATTTTCTAGTCTTCTTCACAAAAATAACAAGACTGCACTTCATTAAAAAAACAGTTGTTCAGCCATTAAGTAAACTTGAACTCAGAGGGCAACTTACCGCATCCTCCCTGTACACATAGTACTGTAAGCCTCCTCTGTTCTCTGTTCTATGTATTGTCGTTTTGTGATGTAGCCTCTTGTCTACATTTCAGATGACGCCTGATCTTCTAAAGAGCCCAAGCGAAAGTACAGATACTGTGAATGGAGAGGAAACGCAAGCCAAACAAGCCATTTACAGCATTCTGAGAGAGGGGTAAACTTGTGGTTTTTGCCTTTATGTGAAAAAAAGGCATTTCTCAACACAATTTAATCAACAGATTTTACTGAAACATGTTTAATTCTTATGATACTTTGCTTTAAGCACATGTTTTGTTTTTCTGAAAACTGCTTCTTTTAAAGAACGATTCTCTTTCTATTTTCTGTGGCTGTCTGTCAGGTCTGTTGAGAGCGAGGCCTCACTGAGACGCAAAGCCGGTCTCATTCATGAGAAGTTCAGTGGGGTGAAGGTAAGCACGTTCGCATTCACAAATCGATTTGCATTTCCTAGCACTGAATGGAACTGAGACACTTCTGTCAGCATGTGAAGGAAGAAGCTATGTTCAGCACATCTATTCCAGTAGAGAGTGTGTGTGTGAGTGAGTGTGTGTGTGCACGTGTGGTATTACTTGACTATTTGTTTACATAAGCTCGGCCGTATGTGAATCATCCTCTTGCGGTAGCTTGGCAACCGTTGCCCTAATGTGGAAAGCTGATTAGGGGCTTGTGGTTAAGAGTCTTTGTGATGCATCAATAATTGAGTTAGAGCAGGAACAAGTAGCTGTGAGGGGAGGCTCCTCTTCGGTGTCTGGGCGCTCATATGTCTGCGTTGCAGTTTTAATGACTTTTTGATACCCGGCCTCTTCTCTGGTCTCAAACCACTGACTGTTCATTCAGGCATAGTAAAAGGCAATGCTGCTCGGAGCTGCTGAAGGTGCTCATAAAGAGCTTCATTAGCACGGAGTAAAGGAGGTACAGCACTTTGGGGTGTTTACCACATGACAGGATGTATCTAATTAGTTGTTTAGCTATCCCTAGATTAGTGCTTCTCTGAGTAGAGCTAAACAGTATAACAACATTGTCACAAATACTAGAAGGAGTGATTCCTGAATTATTCCTGAAAACACTGGGGAACAGTACATGGTAGACTGTATGCCACTCTGTCTCCTTTCCAAGTTATCAGGAAAGTTGTAGTCAGTTATTCATAGTCAAATATCTGTGTGCTGTTCCAACTGCACAGTGTGCGGAGTATCAAACAATGTTTAGTCACTGCCCAATTCATTTCCTCCATGTCAATGTATAAACTGCAAATGCATATTGTGTTCTAGTATTTATGGTAGTAATAGTAATCCGGATGTTTGCAAGCAAAGAGCCGTACAAAGTACAACTATTAGTTCTTCTGTTGGATATGTGGATATCAGCAGGTATTTTGAATGTGTTGACTATATGCTTTTTTTTTTGAATTGTTTGGATAATTTCTGTAAAACAAAATACATCTGAACATAAGTTTGTGGTGAGGGTCAACAAGACCGATATGACCAACACTGCATCTGTTGATTCACACCCTGCAGTGCCTGTGCGCTCACTGGTGTTAAAATGATAAAATGAGTTTTAATAAGAGTTGCAAAAAACTTATAGTATAAATATTAAGTATAAATACTTCTGTGTATCTAAGACAACTTTTATTCTTGAGTTGCTCGGTTCAGAAAACCAAGGGGGTTTCCACAATAGAGGCACAGATTCAGTAGCTCAAGAGTGGAAGCAAAGTATTAACTTTGATGTAGGAACTGTACACAGACAGGGAGAACAGAACTCCTTTAATGTATGTTTTATCAAGACAGTCAGACTCAGAAAGTGGAACTCAAAGTAAACACCATGCACATCCAGTTAGATGGAAGAAATCAATTACAGCTCTCTGAACCAGCACTGAAGAAGGTAGACCTTTTTTTCTGATGTTTCTCATTTTTAGGTGTTTTAGATGTAGAAGTAAAGATACTAGGGTTTAAAGTACTTCTGTAGAGGTTGAAGTATCAACTTAAGCTCAAGTAAAAGTGTAAAAGTAATGTAAAGGGAAGAATGCCATTAAGGATAAAAGCTTAGGCCACACCACAGGGTCCTATAGTGCACTAGCCCACCTCCCCAAAAAAGATCATTCTTCTAAAAGCTATAATGACTATAATATTGTGTTAAAATATTAATGTTGAGAAATTTGGGATGTGCTAGGCTTCCTGTTTCAGCTACATATACGCCCATTGTAAATGAGTGTATTTTATTAAAATGTAAATATATTAAAGACGCGTATATGTGTACTACTGAGCATTAACATGTGTTTCATGGAGCAGAAGATATGATGAGTAGCCTATAGTTATTGTAATGTGCAGTAAAACTTCAAAGGCATGTTATCAGTAACATTCGGAATGTAAATGTACATGAATAAAAACAAGATGAAAATGAAATAGGAGTAACAAGGCTATTTTTAAAATCTAAGGAGTAGAAAATAGAGATAATGGAGTAGAAGTAAAAAGTCAGCTGAAAAATAACTAGTTACTAGTTAGTTGTAGCAGATTATAGAAAACAGGTTTTTTTTGGGGGGCAGCTGTTTGGACTCGTTTGGTATTCTCACTTGCTACTGACAGTTTGGGGCCAGTCATTTATCGCTGTAGTACTAAGCAGATAACAGGTGACATTACCAGATTATATAACGTAGAATGACTCAACGAGTGTAATATTATCTTATTTTTTTATTCTCTTCCTTGCTCAGTGTTTTTCAGTAATTAATTCATTGATTTTTGACGAAATCGGTTTAAACCTTATAAAGGTGTGTTTTCAATGTGTTGCAGTTGGGTTTAAATTTGATTGTAAGTTGGGCTAAAATGGAAGAATAATCTGAAAAAAGCCCCAGTGTTTTTTTTTTTTAACAGATGCGCAGTGATCACATGTGGTTGTTATAGCAACAATGACAACATGCATCAAATGTAGTGTTGCCTTTACCAGCTGTCCACACTGAAATCCTAGAGGTAACCAGGGTCTTCTTAATAGAAGACAGGTGACTAATAGGAGTGTGTATTTAGGAATGGCCAGTATGGAAAATGTTGTGACCAGTAGATTTTGTGGAGCTTTAAACTGATAATATGAATTGATTATAACTTAGTATAGTCAAAAACTTTTGACTGGTAGTGTAACTAAAACGTTTGACTGGTAGTGTAACTACTAAAACGTTTGACTGGTAGTGTTACTAAAACGTTTGGCTGGTAGTGTAACTACTAAAACGTTTGACTGGTAGTGTTACTAAAACGTTTGGCTGGTAGTGTACTAAAACGTTTGACTGGTAGTGTTACTAAAACGTTTGACTGGTAGTGTAACTAAAACGTTTGACTGGTAGTGTTACTAAAACGTTTGACTGGTACTGTACTAAAACGTTTGACTGGTAGTGTAACTAAAACGTTTCACTGGTAGTGTAACTAAAGCGTTTGACTGGTACTGTACTAAAACGTTTGACTGGTAGTGTTACTAAAACGTTTGACTGGTAGTGTAACTAAAACGTTTGACTGGTAGTGTTACTAAAACGTTTGACTGGTAGTGTAACTAAAACTATCACTGGTAGTGTAACTAAAACGTTTGACTGGTAGTGTTACTAAAACGTTTGACTGGTAGTGTAACTAAAACGTTTGACTGGTAGTGTTACTAAAAGTTTGACTGGTAGTGTAACTACTAAAACGTTTGACTGGTAGTGTTACTAAAACGTTTGGCTGGTAGTGTACTAAAACGTTTGACTGGTAGTGTTACTAAAACGTTTGACTGGTAGTGTAACTAAAACGTTTGACTGGTAGTGTAACTAAAACGTTTGACTGGTAGTGTTACTAAAACGTTTGACTGGTACTGTACTAAAACGTTTGACTGGTAGTGTAACTAAAACGTTTCACTGGTAGTGTAACTAAAGCGTTTGACTGGTACTGTACTAAAACGTTTGACTGGTAGTGTTACTAAAACGTTTGACTGGTAGTGTAACTAAAACGTTTGACTGGTACTGTACTAAAACGTTTGACTGGTAGTGTTACTAAAACGTTTGACTGGTAGTGTAACTAAAACGTTTCACTGGTAGTGTAACTAAAACGTTTGACTGGTAGTGTTACTAAAACGTTTGACTGGTAGTGTTACTAAAAGTTTGACTGGTAGTGTAACTACTAAAACGTTTGACTGGTAGTGTACTAAAACGTTTGGCTGGTAGTGTACTAAAACGTTTGGCTGGTAGTGTACTAAAACGTTTGACTGGTAGTGTTACTGAAACGTTTGACTGGTAGTGTAACTAAAACGTTTGACTGGTAGTGTAACTAAAACGTTTGACTGGTAGTGTTACTAAAACGTTTGACTGGTAGTGATCTATAACGTTTGACTGGTGGTGTACTAAAACGTTTGACTGGTAGTGTTACTAAAATGTTTGACTGGTAGTGTACTAAAACGCTTGACTGGTAGTGTACTAAAACGTTTGACTGGTAGTGATCTAAAACGCTTGACTGGTAGTGTAACTAAAACGTTTGATTGGTAGCGTAACTAAAATGTTTGACTGGTAGTGTAACTAAAACGTTTGACTGGTAGTATACTAAAACGTTTGACTGGTAGTGTAACTAAAACGTTTGACTGGTAGTGTACTAAAACGTTTGGCTGGTAGTGTAACTAAAACGTTTGACTGGTAGTGTAACTAAAACGTTTGACTGGTAGTGTAACTAAAACGTTTGGCTGGTAGTGTTACTAAAACGTTTGGCTGGTAGTGTAACTAAAACTTTTGACTGGTAGTGTACTAAAACGTTTGACTGATAGTGATCTAAAACGTTTGACTGGTAGTGTAACTAAAACGTTTGACTGGTAGTGTACTAAAACGTTTGACTGGTAGTGTAACTAAAACATTTGACTGGTAGTGTACTAAAACGTTTGGCTGGTAGTGTAACTAAAACGTTTGACTGGTAGTGTAACTAAAACGTTTGGCTGGTAGTGTAACTAAAACGTTTGGCTGGTAGTGTAACTAAAACGTTTGGCTGGTAGTGTATTAAAACTTTTGACTGGTAGTGTACTAAAACGTTTGACTGGTAGTGTATTAAAACTTTTGACTGGTAGTGTACTAAAACGTTTGGCTGGTAGTGATCTAAAACGTTTGGCTGGTAGTGTAACTAAAACATTTGGCTGGTAGTGTAACTAAAACGTTTGGCTGGTAGTGTATTAAAACTTTTGACTGGTAGTGTAACTAAAACTTTTGACTGGTAGTGTACTTTACTGCTGCTCTGCTTAAGCAATTCCATTTACATCATCTTAAAGATTCTAAAAAGTTTATCGTTTGGTACACGCAGTTACATTGAACATTGAAATTCTAACTCTGGATTTCTTGTACATTTTCACATGCATAGTGTAATCCTGCAAGTTCTAATAACAGCTGTATGGATACAATTTGATAGTGAAACAACTGGGTGTGGGGGTGTGGCTTCAATTTGCTAGAGAATATAAAGATTGGACTCTAAAGCAATAGGTTAAGTGTTAGAAATAGGATCTATTTCAGAGCCATCCTATCATGCCTATTGGCCACTGTACAAGCCTGTGATGGCAGTGTTATGAGCTGGGGTGGCTTTAGTTGGCCAGGTCTGGCTCAGCAATGTTATGTGGCAATAAAATAAGACTGTCTACCTGAATGTACTGAACGTTTCCATGAATTTTCCATGATTTTTTTTCTTTGCTGATGGCACAGACATGTTCCAGTTACCATATCTGTAGTTCTATGAGTACACATTGTACATATTACACATTAAACAATGATTTAATGTAATTATGTGTGTTTATGTGTACCAGAGCACCCAGACAGCCTCAGCAGAGAGTGATGTGAAGAGCACGCCAGAGGAGACTGAAAAGAAGAACAAGCAACTACAGCAGCAGCTGTCCAAGACCCAGAGAGAACTGCAGCATGCCCAGGACCAGTAAGATACAAATATTTGTGTGTCTGGGTACATTACTACTTTAAAAAAAACAATGTTTGGTCAGTATGCTTTGGCAAATATATTGGGGATGGGGAATGGGGAAATAACTGAAGTGGTTATGTTGACTGATTATCTTAATATTTCTCTACTTAATACATATGTAATGTTATTTATTAAAAATAATGTATGTGATAGGCTTTAGAGAAAACTGTAATAATTATTGTGTACAATGAGAAGTCCTTGAAACTCTTACTGTAGCAAAACTATTTGTACTGACTTAAATCCCTAACACACGAGTTGTCATTGTTGTGCTCAGATTGCTGGAGCTGCGCATGGAGAAGGAAGGGGTGGAGTCTCGCTTGCATCAGCAGGAAGATCAGCTGGCTCAGCTGCAGGAAGAGCTAAGAAGAATATCAGAGAACACTACGCAAACTGACTCACTGCACACGGTATACGCGTATTCACACAAGCTTAGTTTAGGTTTCTTAATCAAGGTTAGGGATCCCGTCTTCTGACCGGAAGGTCGCCGGTTCAATCCCCGGGACCCGGGACTGAAGTGCCCTTGAGCAAAGCACCTAACCCCCAACTGCTTCCCGGGCGCCATGGATAGGGCTGCCCACCACTCTGGGCACGCGTGGTCACTGCCCTCTAGTGTGTATGTTCACTAGTGTGTGTATATGTAGGTGTTTCACTACACGGATGGGTTAAATGCGGAGGTCAAATTTCGCTGTGTGCAAACACAAGTGACAGAATAATTCTAAACTAAACTTAAAAAAAAACACTAAACAATGTAAAGTGAAAAAAACATGTAGATAAGTCTATGTTAATATTACTTAACATAGACTATCACTAGTCCCACAGGCCCAGCAAAAACTGAAAGCTAAACGTTGTTTCATGTCTTGTTGACTTCTGCAGCTTTTTCTTTGAGTTTCCCTTTACACCTGATGGAGAAGAAACAGGAGGGTGTGGTGTTTATGTATCCCCAAAAGAAAAAAGTGTGCTTATATATTAGCATAAAAATGCAAGAGGATGCTTGTGTCATGTGTAATCCTGGGTATTGCTTTATGTTTGCTGCTTTGATTTAGGATTAACAAACTAGACATTAAGAGGTTGATTGATCTGCTACATTTTTATTTTAAAAGTCACTGAAACATCTTTGGGTCAGGCATACAGCTAAACCTTGTCGAAGCTGCAGTCCACACCATCTGCTACTATTAAGCGCAATCTTAATGTTACAGTGTTGCAGCAAAATGTATGTAATGATATTATCAACATTGATTTCAAAAACGTTTGAGCTGTAGTGTTCATGGATGTTTGTGCATGTACACATATAGTCAAACTGACACTGATATAACACAACTGAACATAATGCAGAAGTTAGATTTTCCACTTCATCTGTCTGATTAGATTTTTCACACACTTCTGGTCCAGGACTTAATGACAGTACAGGCAGAGCTGTCTGAGGCAACATTGCTGCGGCAGAAGCAGGAGGAAACTCTGCGAATGCGGGAGAGGGAGCTGACTGCGCTGAAAGGGGCGCTGAAGGACGAGGTGGCCTCCCATGACAGAGAGATGGAGGCCCTGAGAGAACAGTATAGCCAAGACATGGAGGCACTTCGACAGAGCATGGAACATGTATCACAGGTACAGATACTCACCCACTTCCCTGTCCAGCGCAAGGTCCCCCAGTTATCAAATACATTTACACTGTAAATGTGGCACATCAGTACATGCTATCACAATAGCCAATGCTGTAATACTGCCTTCATACCTAGTTTGTCTGCTAAATACTGAACCGTAGTTTTATTCCGGTGACACCATACTTTTTTCATTTGGTTCAGTTGGTTTTACACTGCTTTAGTACACTAAAATACATGCGTGCCTGTTTGTTAATCAGGCATTTTCCAGGGATACAAGTCCTCTGTTGTTCTGACATTTGTGCCCATTTGAAGAAAGGGGGTCCTTTTTCCATTGATGAGTAGGGTTCAGAGAAGCTGATAAACTGTGCAGCCCCAAACGATGTACAGTCAGTTATTGTGAGTCTGCGAAGTTATAAAAAATGCCATTTCATTGTATTTTTAAAAGGACCCTTTTGGATCTAAGCTTTTCTTCATGTTTAGAGATCAATACAAGTGTTTTGAATGAGTATGTACAGAGCATTCTTACACATTGTTTTGATTCTGGTTAGTCACAGCATGAGATAGAAGAGGAGCGACAGAAGGTAAATGAATCTATTCTGGCCCTGGAAGAAGAGCTGGACAGTTACAGAGAACAGGGTGACCACTGGAAGAAGCAGATGTCCTCAGTCAAACAAGAGTGAGTCCCAATGTTACCAAACATTTGTACAATGTGCTGGAAGACAGCATTTCTAAATGGAGCTTCAGTAAGACCAAACAAAAACAAGTTCAGTTTCAAGCTGATTTCACTTTTGAGCATTCCTTTATGTTCGCTGCCTTGAACATTACCAACTTTAGGATTTACACTAGATGTTGGAAGTTCATTGAGGGTCTTCTACTTATTTACCTGGATTGTAAGAAGCACTAAATACTGAGATTGTGTTTAGTATTCTGTGTAATGTTTCTGTTCTGTATTTTCTTTCCCTGGACACTGAAACATGAATAACTTAATAGCCGATTTGACTTGAAATAAAATAAATGAAAGGTGACCTGTAACTTCTGAATCAATATTTAAAGACTTTTTAAAGGAGAGGACATTAGTAGTTTAAAGGCTGCTGTGAGTCAAGACTTCATTGTACATTGTCTGGACGAAAGCAGTGCATGTTATGTTAAGCCAAAGGGCAGCTTAATGTTTGTTAAAGGTGTCACATATGTTTTCAGTTAAGGTGTTATCATATGTAAACATGCTCATAGGTAAGGCTCTTCTAATGTAGTACTCACTACAACTCTCTTAAAAGGCCCTGTCCAAAGTTCACAGGCAGCAAGGCCCAATCTCCTTATCTCAACCAGAACCTTAGCTACTTTAAGTATTTTCTTTATTATTCATTTTAGTTAAGTATCTAAGTGTCATACAGCAGGTTTTAGTTCATGGATGTATACTTTCTTTAAGCGAACATTGTGGTGCAGCTCCTGGAGAACGGTTTTAATCAACCCTTGTTTCCCTCTGGTTTTGCAGCAGGAGGGTAAAACTCAGGGTGTACATTTTATATGTAGTGTGAATTTGGTAGACTTTCCATAATGTAATTTTATCTGGGGGGCAGTTTCTCAGACTTTTTGAACTTGTTTTTATTGAAGTTGCTGTGCGAGGAGTCCGCGCCCACAAATTTCAGTCAGTTTTGTTAATTTTCGTATTTCATCTACTGTGTAAACAGACTTATGTCTGGTAAAAATGTGTGCGATAGTTAAACGACTAAAAATAATTGTAAAAACAAAATGGTTGATTTGTGCTTAACTAACCACATTAAGATATTTAAGATGATCTAGAAAACCAATAATAAGAATAAAAATTGGCAATATCAGTACTAATAATATTTGCACACAAAGAAATGCTGCAACTATTTCATATTCTGTTTAAAGGCATTGTTACACTGTGCCCAGCAGTTGCATCAAAGAACCTCTACCTAATAAGCACTTCAAGTGTTGTAGTCAAATCAGTAATAATAGACCTCACTTGGTATCTACATCTTTATGATTGGTTTATCAATTTGAGTGAAACCGGTCAGGTGTCTATATTCTGAATGGTATTTGTTAGAGTGGATAAAGCACTAAAGAAACGTTTCAAACAAAGGAGGGGACTGAAACTTTACATGAAGAGCATAGTGCTGTGAATAATCATTTAAAATCTGGTCAGCGTTGAGGTTGGGGTCCTTTTCCGTTGATGGATGGGGTTCAGGGAAGCTGATAAATTGTGCAACTCCTGATGTTCTAAAATGTTATAAAATCTCATTGTGTATCTAAAAGGACCCTTTTGGAGCCAGGCTTTTAGATCCAAATTGTTATACATAGTTTATGTTCTGGTTAGTCACAGTCTTCAAAATCTAACAGGAACGAACTACTGTTTGAATATGCATTCTGTAAATTATTATAAGATGTATTAGACTTTTAAAAAATGTATATTTAATTATAAAAAGGGTATATATAATTAACTGATGTTGAATTGGATAATAAATAATAAACATCAAAGGAGCATCTTTATAATGAACAAATAGATGTCTCTGTAGCTACATATTTGACTAGTCTGTTTGATGGAAAAGCTCTGATCGAGTAATCGGAACTAGCTTTCTGTTTCAGCTATGTCAGAATTGTCCTCATTTTGTTCTTAGTACTTTCATGTCACTCATGATGTGTGCTTGTTTTATGTGCTCTTTATTTGTCCCTGTGTTGGTTGGTCTTTTTCTAATGCATGATTTCACCTCTGGTTTTTGTTTGCCAGGCGGGGGCAGCACAGCGCATTTCAAAAGTGAGAGAGAGCTGTGGATGTACTGAAGGGTCTGATTGACTTAAAGAAGCAACAAAGAGCATTTTCCTCCTTACCATCTAATTTGTAGTAGTGCCATTGATGGTCATATGGGTCACAGGCCAGCTTTTTCCCAGCTTCAGTATTTTTCTTTGTTTAGAGGAAAATGTTTCTGTAATTGCTTCTTTAACAAAACTAGTACTACAACCTTTGCTTGTTCTTGTGTGCTATTTGTGTTATTTAAAGGTTGTGTTATTACTTTCACTTGTGAGTTTTATTATGCATTAGGAGCAATCTGACCCTTCTTACTACCCTACTTTTTACTCAAGTCACTATTAAATTTAGCATTTCTGACTCATCTGTTTAAATCAAAGAACTTTAGTTCACCCAATAATTGATCAGTACTAACCATATAAATCAGATTTGGTTCAAACTGGGTTTTTGATTTTTGTGTACAAAAGAAACAATTACAAACAGTTATGAATTTTAAAAGTTGTGCATGTGTTTATTGCACGTGCACATTCTTTCTGATTTTGCCATCATTTAGGCCATATAAATTTAGGCACTTGTTACATTTTTTTTTTTGCCTGAAGAAATGAGACAAACTTTAAACTGTTGCCATTAACTAAACTGTTTTGTCCAGAGAAGCTACTGTGCTATGTATTTATTCAAAGTCTCTTACTGTTATGAACTCATATCATTGTAATGCCATTGTAAAGTGATCAAAGAATTTGTTAAACAAGTGCTAAAGTTTGTATGGCCTTCTAAACCATAATTACAAAAAATGATCTGATGTGTGTGTAAAAGTGTGATTTACTTGTTTAAGTATATGTGTAGTTTACAAGTTCTTTTGTTTTCGCCTTTGGTTTGTGCGCAGTATTTTGTGGGTGGATGTCAACATTGGTGTAGTATTGTAGCATATGTTACAGTGTGAAACTATCTGCTTGTCTAGGCTGCTGCAGGCTCAGCAGGAAAAGAGGGAGCTTGAGGAGAAGCTGCTCAGCATGAAGAAACAGACATGTGAAACAGATTCAAAGTCTTTCCCTCAGGTACAGTACATGTAAAGGCATCTGCCTGGTATTAGAAGTACACATTAATTTACTCTTCAGAATCTGTTTTTTGAGGCTGTATACACATCTGCCGCATGTTTAGGCATCCATAAATCATTTATTTTATGAATTATTTTATGGAAACCTGTTCAAATGTAGCAGTTTATATCT
The DNA here is from genome assembly GCA_021613375.1 of Megaleporinus macrocephalus. Lineage (NCBI taxonomy): Eukaryota > Metazoa > Chordata > Actinopteri > Characiformes > Anostomidae > Megaleporinus > Megaleporinus macrocephalus. The sequence goes on from CM038703.1 coordinate 26,265,909, forward strand.
AATAGCAGTCAGAGATGCTCTAACCAATTACCAATCAGTTTAGATCAGCAGGTCACAGCTTTGCAGGTATTAGTTATAAAGACTAGAATTAGCTGATGAGTTAAATTAGGAGTGTTTAAACTGAACACAGGGCCTGAAAGGAATTCAGTGTGATGCGCCCAGTTTAAGCTGGAAATATGCTTCAAATTAAAAAAGACATTTCAAGAAAATAAAATGTTTGACCACAGTGACATGGTGGTTTGGGTTTGTATGGCATGGTGTGCACTGACAACTAAAAAGATCTTTTAATCTACAAGTAGTTTTTTCTTCCAAGACGCTCTAGACAGTGTGCTCTGCAGAAAATTTAGTGCGTTTACATCTTTTGTCATTTGAAGTATGCTGCCAGCGTTGGAAAGCCAAAATCTCTGAATTTTTTGATGATGGTATGCACGGTTGATGATGATAACTTAAAAGTCTTCGCTATTTTACGCTGGGTAACACCATTCTAGTATTGCTGCACTATCTTTCTGCGCAACAATGGTGGAATTGGTGATCCTCTTACCATCTTGGCTTCAGAGAGACACAGACACTCTGAGAAGCTCTTTTTATACCCAATCATGTTGTCAATTGACCTAATTAGTGTTAATTGGTCTTCCAGCTGTTCGTTATATGCTCAATTTCCTTTTTCCAGCCACTTATTGCTACTTTTTTGGGATTTGTTGACACCATGAAATTTTGAAACAACATATTTTTCCCTAAAAATGATACATTCTCTCAGTTTAAACTTTTGATCTGTGATTTGTGTTCTATTCTAAATAAAATATTAGATGTTGGCACCTCCACATCATTGCATTCAGTTTGTATTCACAATTTGTTTAGTGTGCCGTTTTTGGAATCCAGTTTGTATGGTAAAGGTATATACTTCATATCAGATTGCTCCAAACCAAAACAAAATGACTGGTTATCTCAGCTAAATATTACTTCCTACATGTAATTTAATTGTATTCAGGAGTTGGAGCAGGCGCGTTTGAAACTCGAGGAACAGAAAGCTGAGCTGGCAAAGAAGGAGGAGGAGCTCAGGTCAATGAAGAGAACCAGTGAAAACAGAGAGCAGCAGCTGAAGGCTGAGATTGAAAAACTGAAGGACCAGTCAACGAAGGACAAAGAGGAACTTGCCAAAGTGCTTGAGAAGACACAAGAGGTTAATGGTTTTAAGAGTTGTTTATAAAGGTTATTATACTGTATATTATACTCTAATGTTCATTTGTATCTGTCTTCCCTTATTTACTCTCTAACTATCCTGATCTTTCCTTAGTTTCCAGTTTTGGCTCAGGATGCTGCCACCACCAAAGAAAATGCTCTGGAACTTCAAGAGGCCAACGCTCGCCTCAGAGAGAGACTGGCCCGCATGGTAAAACATATACGTAGCAGAATATACAAACTTAAATACACCACAACACGTAAAGAAAAAACTAGTTATGCAACCTAGAGACATCTGTCCTATAGCTAGGATGAATATCAGACTTGAGGATTAATTTAATATGTTTCAATTCTGCAAAGCCTGTTTTATACTGTGTGATAATCATCACAGTAAATAGGGTTATGGTTAGCAAGTCATGATAGGATGATTTTAAAGTCAGTTAAAATCTGTGATCTTCAAACATTTAGTGTGATGTGTTCCTCGGCAACCTGCCTCTGTGTCTGAATACAACACATGATAAAGAAATTTAAGTCCAAAATCTCATTGTGACTGTGGCCACAACACTTGATCAAAACAAAAGCTTTATTGTCTCCAAATTTAAGAACATTGGCTTAGTTCAGCTCTCAGTTCACATATATCAGATACCTGCAGTGATACAGCAGAGCTAGTTTCCTCTCACACAGAAAATTTGGTCTGTGCTGATTTCCTGCCAAGAACAGCTTCGAGCCCTCCATGTAGCCTTCCCAGACAGTTTTCTATTTACATACATTGTACTTGGAAATAGTTTTTTTTTGTCATTTGTTTAGCAATATATTTTTGTTTGTGTTTATTTAAGCATGACCGTTTAAGGGCAGTGAAGTGCATCAAGTGTTTCGGAATCATATTGTGCCATATCTACACTTTGTCTTGTACAGTCGCGGCTACCCTCCAGTGTTCCAGATAGCAGTAACTCAGAAGCTGGGGAAGAGAATCGGAGTCTGCGGACACAGTTGGAAGAAGCTCGGCGTGGAGCATCCAGGTTAAGGCAAGAGAAGGAAGATCTTAGCCAACGGTTAGAGGAGAGAGAGAGGGAGAGGGAAGCCCTACGTCGAGGCAAGTCTGACTTGGAGGAGCAGAAGAGGCTCCTTGACCGAGCACTGGAGAAAATGAGCAAAGAGGTCGGTTTGTGCTTGACCTTGTCTTTTTGTGCTTGTAGTCCCAGATCTTAAAAACTTGTGAGTGAAGACAAAAGAAATGTCCTCTCTTTCTGATTTGTTATTAGAATTTCAAGTTCACGCAATGTTTGTGCTTGTGAAATATTTATTTTAGTCCTACTAATAATTATCATGTATAAGCGATGCTAGAAAAACTGAGACTAAAAACACTGTAGACAAGTGTTCTGTACCCATGTTTATTTTATTAAAATAAATAATTGACGGTTCCATGTTGTCACTACAATTACAATAATAATTCCTCGTGACAATTTTAGCTCATTTAAAGCATAACTCAAAACACTAGCCAGTATATAACTATCAAGCACAGTTGTACATAAAATCTTAAAACACAAAGAATAACTTACTTTCAATAGTTTCAATAGTGGGAATTCCTAAAGCTTCATGTTGATTTTCACACTTTGGGACACATTTACTGCAGAATCTAACATTTCATCTGACTATTCACATGGTACAATTTTTAAATGTTATATAAGCTATTTTATTCCAAATGAGAAGTTTTTGTGTGCTCAGTAAACACTTTCAAATATTTAATAAGTACTAATACAGTAAGTGGTGGTTTTACTCGTTACTGTGTTTATTTAACCTGTTCCAAGCTTTTCCTTGTGGTAACCCAGCATTATTTACAGTTATCCTCTAATACCTGCTTTGACTGCTCAGTACTTCATTAAGTTAAATCAAGATTGCTGATGAAGAAATTTAATAAATTCATGCAACGTCTGGGGGTCCAGGATAAATCTGAAACTAAACTTTTTTTCTTCAAACTAGTGCACAAGATATTATCTTTTTCTTTCAGAATTTGATATTCATGCTACCATGTATTGTATTGGTGCTTATTTACATCTGTTCCTAATGGTAAAACTACACTTACTGCCAAGATAAAGGTTTTTAAACAATGATTTTTCCACAGTAGTGTATATCACACTCGCAGTATGTAGAAAAGTAATTACAAAGGGGAGTTTTGTCCTTATCATGCAGCAATGTTATGCAGGTTTTTAAGCAATTAATCACAGCACACCATATTTTGGTATATCTCTCAGATGGAGATGATGATGGGGGATTCCCGCCAGTCGGTACAGACACTGCAGTCCCAGCTGGAAGAGTTTAGAGATCGTTCTCGCAGAGAGTTGCAGGACACTCAGAGGCATAGCAAGGACCGTCTGGCTGAGTTGCAGCGGATGCAGAACAGCCTCAAAACAGCACAGGAAGAGGTCAGGGGATTTTTTTTTCATTAGTGAGGTCAGGTACAGGTGTTGGATGATTAGTTCTGTATCACAGCTCCACTGCTCCATAGCCCAGTGCTTCGGGGTGTCATACGCCATTAGCTTGGGGACCTTCATGAGTAACTGTTTCACAGTCTTCTCCCTGGTATTTTGGATAATACAAGACTCCTAAAAAAAGTTTATTCAAAGAATTAGTCAGGCTAAAAACAGTAACTTCTCTCCTTCAAAAGTGGAAAAATCATGCAAAAGAGTGTAATGTAAGAATAAAATGGATACAAATATTGAATAAAAATAATGTTAGAGTAACAGTAAGTAAGGCTTAAGTTGCATGTTGTCAGTTGCTTGCAACATAATCTCTGTGCAACTTAATTTAGGAAAAGTAGTAAACAATTATTTAATTACCCCACTACATAAAAAAAAATGTACATATTATTTAATACATATACTTATCACTACAGAGTCATGTGCGTGTGTGTATATGTACAACATTTTTATGATGTGTTTTTTTTCCGTGGCTGTTAATGCTATTTTTTTTTATATCTATTTTTTTTTATCTACCTACCTAACCTCTTCTCTGCGATTCTTTACTATATAGTCGTTTTTTAAGTGTGCGAAGATTGACGTTCAAGTAGTTATTGCAATTATAAATTTTCCATTAATATGGTGAAAGCAGTAATTTGAAAGTATCTTATTTGATGTGATCACAAGATGATATTTGTGACTCAAGTGACACCTGGTTTAATTCAGATTTCAAGCAGCTAAAGTTCGATGAAAGTGGACAAGCTTAATAACAGCCTCTGTGTGTGTATGAAATCAGATTTCACGTATGAAGAAGGAGCTACTGGCGTGTTCTGAGGAGAGGGACAGCGCTCAGTTGGATAAGGAGTTACTGAGTAGTCGTCTGAAGCACCTGGAGAATGAGCTGGATACAGAGAGGACCTCCCAGACAGACCGCAGCAGAGAGATACGGCTGCTAGAGGTGTGTTACTGTAAATTCTCAAGGTTTCTTTTACTTTGTTTCCTGATTATACAGAAGCAGTTGCTGTCCTGGCAGTTACATGTAAAACATTCCAGTAGCGTCCAGTTTCACTGAACACGCTTGAGTGTTTTCCCCTAAAACTTTATGTAAAACATAGTCTGAGGAATAAGAGAGTGTGAGGATACTGTTAGAACTGGAAAGTTGTACCTCCTGCTTTTTACCACTTTAAAGAAATGTGGCTATAAAGGCTGAAATTTCAAAATGTGTGCATAACTCCGATATTAAGATTTAAACAAAGTCATTCAGACTTAATTGATGTAATGTAATTGTAGAGACATTTACTGTTTTTTTTATTTATTTTTTATTTTATTATTTTTTTTTTTTTTACAGTAGTGATGTCACGATCCAAGGATGTCCGTGACTATATCATAAATATTGCTATTTTATTTATGGTGCAAAAGACCAGTAAACCTACACATGTCTTTATACATGTGTGTACTGACCATTGAAGAACAGGGTAAAAAGTGGGGTAATACAGGAGGCTAATAAAGTATGCAGAGAATCAGATGGACTGTAGTTTGTAATTGAAGAGCTACAAAGTGCTGCTATATGGTAGGTGGAGCAGTAAGTGTAAATACAAGGAGGTGATTATAGTGTTATGGCTGATCGAAGTAATGTTGATGATGGTGAAATACTGGTAAATCCAATAATAGTTTACATTGCTTACTATTGTGCTCTACAACCACTTGCATATACGTCTCCACCATGAAAATAATACAATAATAAATTTCATATAAACAATGAGCAGCTCATTCAGCTACAGGCTGCCTAACCCCAAGTGTGTGAAGGAGTGGTCTTTCCTGCTGCTGTTAGACTCTATAAACCAGCACTGCTCCCAGCTGACCACACAGACACAGTGGACTACTTACACACACACTTAAACACTACACACTTACAGAAAATAGATTTTTTTCAGTGTAACATAATGTGCAATATTTTTCTATTCCCCCTGTGCAATTAAGAAGCAACATGCAATTATTTGTAAATACAATCTTAAGAGGTCTTGACTTTTTATTATGCATATTGTATGATGCTGTAACACAGTGAATTTCCCCACTGTGGGACTAATAAAGGATGATCTTATCTTATTTTAATAAATTTTCATTTTTTTGTAATAGTTTTTTAGAGGTTGCTTTTAGAGGCACACTTCAGAGGTGTGAAGTGCTTTAGACGTCTAGTTCCTGTCAGCACCACTGTGAACAATACTCACTCAATGACAGTTTTCTCATCAGTCCACTCTGAAACACTTTGCATATGACGCTGATGTCAAAGAGATTCTGGAAATTAAGTTCAACTGTTGTACATGTCTGTATGTCTGTACAGTGTTTGAAAACCATGGAACATTATGATGTGGGAATGGCTTGCTTGAGATGCTGTTAAGTAGAGCAGATGAAAAGGGTCTGAAGATTTTCTTTTCTCTACCGAGGTTGATATTAGCATTAGAGGAGTAGACACGCAAATTCATAGCTGCAACTAATACATTGCTCATAGGTAAACCTCTATAAAGGAAGTGTGCATGTAAATTTATGTTTGTATCCTAGGACAAAGTGAAGACTTTGGAGATTGAGCTGGACGAGGAGAAGAGTGGAACAGAGCTACTGAATGAGCGCATCACACGTACCCGAGAACAGGTACAAGGCTGCACACGTACTTAGTACACAGAAAATTGAGGTTTAATTGAATCTACAGCCATTCTCTTATTCTTATCAATTAAAATGTTGTGTGTCATATTTACCTAAAGTCTGTTGACCTAATACAATTTTTTTTTTCTTTTTAAGATGGACCAACTTCGCTCCGAGCTTATGCAAGAGCGCTCAGCTAGACATGACCTTGAAATGGACAAGAGTTCACTGGAAAGACAGGTAGAGTGAGGGAGAGGTGGTTTCCCATCAAAATATAAAAGTACCCTCTTTGTGCCTCTACATTTTTCATACAGTTTCTTTTTTTCCCAGGTTAAAGACCTGAAGACTCGTATAACTGATATGGAAGGTCAGCCTCGACCCTCTTCTGGATTGGCAATGCTGGAGAGCAAAATTCAGGAGCTGGAGGATCGATTACGCAGTGAAGAAAGGTACATACTGTGAAGACTTGTCTCTCAAGTAGAATCAATATTTTATTTGTCCAGTCAGTTTTAGGCACATAGTGTAACTTAAACTCTTCCATCCTTACAGTCAGAAACCAACAAGTTACAGCAGTGTCCTCCCACAGGACTCACTGACATTATAATCTCGCTCAGGGAGACATTCAAAATTGAGATCATTCTGGGGAGAAAATGCATGCACATGTGGAAAAAGAAAAGGAAAATCAAGAGACAGTTTGCAAAAATACGCCTGCTTAGATCACCAAACTGTCACCATCAGATAAACAGGTCTTAAAGCTTTCATCTATAAGAGAGAAAATGAAGCTCTACTCTTGCGTCATGACTAAAAAAATACACCTCAACAAGATTGGTGCATGTATGTAAATGTTTAACAACATCTGGATTTGGTGATTTATTTTGATTAAAGACATAATGAATGCTGATGAGTACAAGCAAATGCTGACAGGAATACCTGCTCATACTTAGAAAGGAGATAGTCAAGCACAGTGTAAGGGCAATACAATGCATTTCAATAAATACTTAGATTAGTGTTGACTTGAGTGGTTCACAAAGAGATGGACCTTCAGTCTGTGCTTGAAGATTGCAAGAGAGTCTGCTGTTCGGACAGCCAGTGAAAGGAGGGCCTGGTCCATTCTTGGCTTTGTAGTCATCAAATATTGATGTGAGCGGCTACAGAAAGCCAGTGAAGGGAGCGCAGCAGTGAAGTGACGTGACTGAAAGATCGGAGTTTGAGGACGAGCCGCGCTGCTGCATTCTGGATATGTTGCAAGGGCCTGATGGCCCACAGAGGAAGACTAGCCAGGAATAAGTTGTAGTAGTTAAGCCTTAAAATGAGAAGAGACTGGATTAGTAGTGGCCTCCTGAGAGAGTCAGAGTTGAATCCGTCATATGTTGTGGAGGAGAAATCTGCATGACCTCGTAGTGTAGTCTGAGAACGATAACCAGTCATCCAGAAACACACCAAGACTTCTTGCTTCTTCAAACAGAACCATCATGGAGTTGCCCAATGAGATGGCAAGATCATGGTGAGAATATCAAGACGTACTCACCACAAAAGGAAGCTGCAAGTCCAGACCTCAACATAATTAAATGTGTTTGAGATTGTCTTTTGGCTTTACTGTTATTTGTTTTTACTCAAATTGTGTCAAAAATGATTAATGGCTTTTATTAAATAATTTAATAAATCTTTAGACTGATTTTGAATAATTATGGCAGATTCTTTTTGGTATTTTTATTAGCCTTTTGATTTTTTTATTGTTTTTATTAAGTATACGTTATTTGTGCTAAATAAACACATGAAACATGCTGGCACATTTCCATTGCTACAGATACAGGTTTACTAGCGGTTACCTGCCTCATATACGTACATCAACGTTACAAGAATCTGTTTAAATCTGAGGTGATTTGAACTGTGCGTCCGTGCTTTTGTTCATCCGTGTGGTTTTTCCTCAACATTTTAAAAAAAATTCTAATTGTGTAAATGTATAATATACTAGTACAATAGTGCAGTGTGTTGTACTAGTGTATAGTTTAATGTTGTATTATAACATAAATGTGAAAAATGAATGGCACAGGGAGAAAAGCAGCATCCTAGCAGCCCACAGGAGGATGGAGAGAAAACTGAAGGATGTTAATGCCACTCTGGACCAAGAGAGAAACCAACATGCTGAGCAGAGAGACCAGGTACACACAGACGCACCCAATGCCGTTACAAACACTTCACTCTATTTTTTATTGTGTCTGTGGGGAGGCTTTAATGTGCTAATATGTGTTTGTTTGTTTATTTGTTTCTCTTCTTTAAGCTCTCCTTGCGTGTGAAGGCTCTGAAGAGGCAGGTGGATGAGAGCGAAGGAGAGGTGGAGAGGTTGGAAGGGGTGAGGCGGAAGGTTCTGAGGGACCTGGAGGAGCAACAGGAGCTGAAGGAGGCGCTGCAGGCCAAAGTCAGCGCAATGGAAAACGAGCTGAAGTCTGTACAATTTCCGTTACATTCCTCTCATGAATGAATTATCAGAGCATTAGTATTTAAACTGCTGAATGATTATGTTGGGCTGTGTTACTTTATACACACCAAATTGCAGTTTACTGGTTTACTGCTGGCTGAAATAAAGCTGATCAAATTAACTATTTTGTTCCACTTGACAAAGGTCCTTTGAAGAATGCTTTGTTTTGAAAGGTATTGAACATTGAAACGTTCTTTGACGACTAGCATGGCGTTGTTGAGTTAAATTGATGTTGCACTCTGATATTTAATTCTGATGTATTTGCATGCTGTTTTTGTTTAAACTGCTATCATCATTGCTGTCTGTTATATTCGCCTTTGTATATACCTAACGTTGCTTTCGAGTGACTGTATGTGGTTTGATGTTGCTTTACAAAGTGTTACTGAAAAGTAAGCCTAAAGGGGGTCAGATATGATAAGATGGGTGCCTGTGACAAATTGTGCTTAGACAAGTCATGTTTGGAATGTTAAATTTGCTTCTCTAGTTAAAAAGCTAATGTAAAAGATTTTTGTTTACATAGACTTCCTTTACTTGTAGCTCCAGTGCTAAACTTCAGAAGCAACCTTCAAACACCAAACATGTCTTGACTGAGCAACTACATTTAGGAGCAGGAGGAAGTGGTCCGCCCATCACTTTAAACCATATAGAGTCGTATGCAAAAATTTGGCACCCCTGGACAAATGTCAGGTTTTGCTAGATTTATAACATGTAAAACATTCTCTACAGAGAACTCACTTCTGCACATTTTAATACACAAGTACTGTTTATTTGCTGAAAAAGAAAAAAAAAATGTGGCCTGTGCAAAATACATATGATGATGTATAGATAAAGCTATATGTATACATGTTTATATCTGTATATATATATATATATATATATATATATATATATATATATATATATATATATATATATATATATATATATATATATATATGATATATACATATACACATTTGTTCCCCTTTGGAAGATGTGTTAACTCATTTTTACTTAAATTTACCAGGGGTGTTCAAACAGCTGAATACGATTCTATACCTTTAGTAGACACTGTTTCTTTGTGCTAGATGTGTGAGTCCTGTGCTGTATGTGTTTTTGTCAGGAGGCAGGTTCAGCAGACGAGGCGTCCAGCTCTGGGGTCCACTTTAAGCTCAGAGGAGGAGGATGGATACTTTGACCCTAACAGCATCACATCCATCCTGACAGAATCTCAGCTGCAGACTACTAGCTGCTAAGATCAGAGGAACAGCAGGACATAGGGAGGGTAGGAGACACAACAGAAAAAGTGAGAAAAGCGGAATCGCTTCCGATGGTTGTTTAGTCCTTGAACATGTAGTCCTCAGGTTTGAGAGATGCTTTCTGTCTGACTTTTAGACTGTGAGCAGTGCAGCATTACTCTAATGTTATCACATGGAAAATCTTCTTTTTGTTCCTTTTAAAGCTAAGATTAAAGTTTGAAAAATGTAACGTTATGTTTAATTCAGTGAAGAAAACGTCTACAGTAGCATTCCTTTGTTTTACATGCTTTTTGTGTAAAGCTTAAAAAATTCAACATTTGTTTTTTTATTTCTTGTTCAAGCCTACTGAAATGTCCAATTCAGCTGAACAATATTGCCGAATGAATGCCTTAATTGTGTAAAGGAAACTTAGGACCAACTCAAACCCCAGTGTAAGGAGAACAGAAAGGTTTTAAACATGGAATAATTAAGTGATCCTTTGGTCCTTCAGAACTATGTGTGTCAGCAGTTCTTAATGCAATGTTAAAATGAAGAGTTAAATGATTTTACTTTGATTCGGTTTAACTCTATGTGCTGCTGGATGCGGTTTGGTCTCAAATACACAAAGCAGCTGAAGTAAAAAGTAGCCTCCTATATTTGTTTCTTTTTGTGACTTGCTGTGTAAAGTTGAAAAGAATGTTTTTGAATGTATGTGGAAGAGCAGCTCTGCAGACAAGGGGCAGTGTTTTGTAATCTGTTCAGTTCTACAATTAAACGTCATATTTTCCCAGTGTAGTGTTCTTGATTGGCCTTACAGTTGACTGTGAACCAGAAAGGATTTCTTTGACTTCTTTTCTTTTTTGTTTTACTTTATACTTTTTACTTTAAACCTTGTGCACGGATTCTCTTTGTTTGGTGTTTTTTTCTGTTGTAATAGGTAAGTATTTAAAAAATATTATAATTTGTAAACGAAATAATTTATAAGAACCTAGACTGAAACCAGATACTTGATACTAATTCTTGATTTTTGAATACATGTTCCAAGTATGTGTATTTCATTAAATATATAACCCTTGGTCACAAATAAACATATTTTCTGTCCAAAAAAAAGCTTTTATGTGTGTAAAAACAAATTGGAATTTTCAGACTTCTTAATGATAAACAATGAACATTGAAATGGCAGCAATTCAAACTCACAAGTCAGTATGTAGTATCATGTTGAATTTGTTTTATAATCATTATGCTGAGATGTACAGCAAAGTTTAGTACTGCCTAAATCTTTTCTCCTCAACAAGATAATTAACAGTAGAAAAGGAAAAAGGAAAGAAAATAATTCATCCATTTTACTGTTCTTATTTTCCAAATACACTGCACAGTTATTTACACATAGCATATCTGTATAAACTTGAACATAGTCAGTTCCTCCTTTCTGGATTTTTTAAATATCATTTAGTATTACACACAGATTTGAAGGAGGTTTCTCTTGCATGTTCCGAATGATTTTCAGCCCACAGATTGCCTTCAGTCAATCCAGTCCAGGACATCATTCTGTAGAGTCCTTGTGTTCACATGAGTTTCAGAAATGGGTCATGCTGTGTTTTTTCAGCATTAACTATTCATCTATAAGTTCATTCAGTGAATAATAATTTGTAATGAGTAAATCTCTGACATGGCATATCAGGAGGATTTCACAAGAGGAAGTGTCTTTGCGATCGTGGCTTTTTGCAAATCTAAAGTCAGATATATTAAGGTTTGTTTGGCTGTGATTTCATTAAGAATGTCTCATCCAGGCTTCTTTGAGCCTGATGTAAAGTAATGTAGTACCAGTTTGCAGGGACGTCTGCTGGATAAGCATTGTATCTTTCTGCAAGCTTTGTATTGTATTTAACAAAGATGTACTTCCAGAAGTCAGAAGCTTGGATGCTTGGGTCAGGCTGAATCCTCCAGTCTGGATAAATGTTCCTGTACTGGCTGTATGGATACCAATAATATCCTGTCTCCTTACAATAAAAGCTCAATCCACTGACAACAGAAGTGGAGCATATGTCACAACTCAGTTTTCCTTTGTAAATCCACCTGTATTTTGCAAAACCTTGTGGTCGATGAATAGATGCAAAGTGCTCAGTGTGATATTTTCCTCCTGCTTCACAGGGTGCACTGCAGAATGGACAACTCTTCCTGCATCCAAACACTCTGCTGAAGAGTTCTTCTTGGGGCATTGTCATTCTGCTCAACTTAACCCTGACATTACCCTCTGTGTGTAGCTGGAATTGTAAGTTCTTTTGCATTTTGTCTATAGATGATTTAAGACACTCAGCAAACTCAACAGGATTAGAATCGTTTAGAAACAGGGTGGCATCAAGAGCGCCACCAGGTATGACGAGGTCTTTCCTGAGGTTTGTGCATAAGTGTGTCATGAAAGTCTTGATGGCTCCTTGTCCACTGCTTTGAACGTTCTCCACTTTTGTCTGAGCACTGGCAAGAGCGTTCTTGATTTTTGCGACGACCTTGCTTAAGTGCTGGGTTTCTAACTTTGCAAGCCTGTTGTGTTCTGAGAAATGCTTAATGATCCGCTCCGATATCCACCGAGTGACAAATTCCTCGTATGATTCTATGTATTGAAAAATGTTTGAAAGGTCCTCACTCTGGAGTAGTTCCTTCAAAAATGTATATTGAAAGAATGACCGGGTGCTGAACTCCATCCCTCTTCTGCCTGTAAGCATTTCTTCTACAATGTATACTCCATCACTGCTGGTACAAGACAACTGTTAACAAATGTGTCTGCTTTGGTCCTGCACTGGTCTCTTTTATAATAGAAGTCTTTAAAATCAGATAACCATTGCGATCTGAACTTCTCAAGAGTTTTCCTGGGATCATTTTTCTCAATTAAATCGTCATGCATTCGTTGGAACTCCCTTGCAGCGTTCCCACAGATGTGGATCTTTAGAGATGCAGCATGTTTTGGGCTGATGTTTAGCTGGCTTTCACATTCCAGACTCTCGTCAATGCGACCGAGTAGCTCCTGGACGTCTATACTGTTGTAGTCTGATGGTGCACTTGTTTTTTACCTAATAAAGCGCATGCACTGACTTATAATCTTTGTTGATGCCTAATGAACTGTCCTTGCATCATCATGTTGAGGAGATGTAAACATTCTTAAGAACCTAACGTTTCTTTCAGACTCCATAACAAATGGCTCCTTTCCACATTCATCCAAGCGGTCAATGCTGGCTAACATCTCACGCACTGCCCCACCCTCCATTTCAAGATTGCTCCGCAATAGGTTAAGGATTTCCCTCGCTACATCTTGCTTTGGCATGGTATAAAAAGACGACTCCTTGACAGTTTTATCCCACATTGTTTGAAAATATTCTTCAAGTTCAATTTCAGATAGTTTACCTGTTTTACTCCTGCAGACATCAATCAACTATAGCACTCTTTCTTTCATGATATTTCTTTGTTCTTGCCTTATGTTGTCCAGCTTTGTCCTACTTCTCTGAATTTCCACCACACTTTCTAGTTTACTTTTTATATTCAATTCTGTCTCTATTTTCAGACTCTTGGCGCTGGTTAAAAAGTCTGCTTTGTGCTTTTCCACTAAATTTACATGATCATCCTCTCTCTTAAAGTACTGCTAAATTTTATCCTGGAGGATCTCTGCTTCTTTGGCTATCAAGGCGATGGCTTCACTTTTTAAATCCATCAACAAGCCATCAATGTTGACTGGAGCCTCTGATGGCACGGTGCTGTTAGAGATTTTGGTTTCAGAGCTCCTGAACCACTTGTTCACTTCTTTCTTGAAGTTCCACTCCCATGTGTGAAACTCTGTACAGAGTTTTGTGTATGCTTCGGCAACAAGGCTGTTACGAAAACTGAAGATGAAATTCTCGTATTTGACAGCCCTCCATAAGCTTCTTGCCCATTCTTCAAATTCCATAAACTTGTGAGCTGGACCTTTTGCTGCTTTGAAGTGTTTTAGAATATCTTGCTTAAGGTCATGTACCCCATTGCTGTACCCTGTGTCAACTGCTGCCATTGGTGGAGTCCCATGCCACAGGCCAGGTATGTACCAGTTGTTCTTTTCAGGGTTATACTCCAAAATATCGGAAAACTGGTCGTTGCCCTTATTTTCCATTTGTGCTGCAGCTTTGGTCATCTTATTCAGGTCCTCGAGTAGATGCTTTCTGTCCCATGACGTCTTCTTGTGGGCAGCGATGTCTGACACGTTGTGATGCACAAAATGCCAACCTCTTTCATCCGCAAAAAAGCATGCACAACAATCTGAAGGGTGTCTTTCATGTCTGTAGCATTTTCCATAGCAATATTGACAAGTGTGAGGTCACTCAGCCCTACAACCAGTGTTGCTAATTCATTGTCATGTTCATAGCTGTTGGCAAGGTGCGCCAATGTAGGCGACTAAAGTCCTTCGGTGTCTATGATCATGATGAAGTCACATCTTAGTTCTTTCTTTAATTCTTCTGCAACGTTTATGAGAAGCATGAAGGCGCCTCTTGTACATCTTCCGCTGCTAACTGCAAATTGAACTCCATACATGGTGTTAAGAAGAGTAGACTTCCCAGTGCTTTGGACCCCCAAAACTGTAACTACTCGAATTTTGTTTTTAGGCTTTGTCAGGTGGTCCAGCTCTTTAATTACATCCCCAATAAATTGCAGTGGAATGTTTGATGCATCTCCATCAATAAGTTCAAGTGGAACCCCATCCAACATCAACTCAGCGCACACCTTTGGCAGGTTTTTCAGATCGTTTCGGTGAAGAGACGACTCGTAAAGCTGACCGAGCTCTCTAAAGAAATGTTCAATCCCTAATGGGCTGCTAGCAATCTTCTTCTCCAGGTCTGCACATTTTTTTATCTTCAGTGGGATTTTCACATTCCTCCTTGTAAAACCCCTCAAGCTGTGACACATTCTTCCTTGTCAAATTGTCCAAGTTGATTTTCATCCACTTAAGGAAATAGCGGCGCTCTTCTTGGGGGCTGCACAAGCCAGAATGAAACAGTAGTGCAGCTCGAGTGATTCCACTCTTCCACTGGTCGTTTCTGAGCTCCTGGATTTGTGCATTTACTTCACTCTTGTAATGCTCAATGCTCTTCTTCCCTACATGTTTTAGTCTGCATTCCTCTTTCTCTAACTCGGAAAGTTTTCTCCAGAGATCCCCTTGCAGGGGCAGTTCACTGCTTTTAAATTCTGTTATGTCTGTTATGTCTTTAGTGAACAGATCAGCCCTTTCTTTGGCACTTTGACAGGATGGTTTGTCTTCGTCTACAATAATGCCAAGATCTGGTGCGATCACTGACATGGCTTCAATGCACGTTTTCTGGGAATCCTTTACTGCCTGAGCAACAGTTCACCGTAGCTGTCTTACAAATTCAGCGTCATTCATGTTCTTGTGTTTAACTAGTAATGAAGTGTTGGGCTTTAATGGAAACGTTGTTTGTATGTCCTTCGTGCTGGCAAGCCCACCTTGTGAGGGGCAGACCAGGAAAAGCCTTGACTTGAATTGTAGGGAATTAAGAAATTCTTGGTGTATGTCCAGGTCATCACAGAAACAAAACACTGCGGTGGATGTTTGGCAGGAAGGCAAATTGGGTCTCAAAGGACTTTGCATCCCCTCGGAGATTTGGTACTGCCATTGGCTCTTTGAAGATGTCGATTTTTTCCTTGCCACTGGGAAGATACCAGCTAAGTTCGACAAGACCGTTTGAGATCTTCCTCTGGACATGTCCATTGACCATGTCTCTGTGAACAAAAGTGTCATGATGCTGCTTATTGTTGCTGAGGAGCTTATTCAGTAAGTCAGATTTGGATGAGCTGCTTTTTCTAAGTCTAATGAAAGACAGCATTGGCATCTCAGTTAGGACAATGCTGTTTTCTTCAAATTCACCTTTTAAAGAATGTGATTTAAAGTTCTTTACGATGTCCCTCATGGCCCCCAGCATGAAAGTGCACTGCTGGGTGTCATAGTTTGGTAACAAAAAGGGAATAGCAAACTGACACAATGACATTTTCAGGGCAATTTCCTGTTGGAGAAAAGCGTCTGAGCAGAGGAACACAGCCGTGATCAGATCTAGTGGATTGATTTTCTCCTTACTCGTGGCTCTGGACAAATCCTCATGCTCAGTGCTTCTTGCTGTTACGTTGACCATCATGATTTTTCGGAAGAAATGCCATGCTAAGGATCCTGCATTTTCAGCAGTTTTGTCTTCTACCATATTTTTGTTTAGTTCCAACACTGACCTTAGACTTAATTTCTGCTTAAGGTAATGCTGAAGTCCTAGTTGTTCTAAAACTGATTTCAAACTGATACCTGTAAGAGATCAAGCATCGGAAATTAGTTAAGCAGCCAAAACTATTAATTTGCGATGTAATTGCTTACTTAGTAGATCATGACTCACAAGTTTGTTGTTTGATTTGCACAGGGACACTCTCAAGCTTTGAGTCATTTAGGACCACTATAGTGCTGACAGTGAAGGTATATTCTGTTCCTGGTGTCAGGCCGTGAGCTGTGAGGCGTATCATCATAATTCTGAAGATCATACCATTGTAACGTAATAGAAGTCGCACCAACAGATTCGACTTTCAGCCCCTCTGGTTCAGAAGGCTCTGTGGAAGCAAGGAAGTTTTTACATGAGAATGCAGTTCGAAATAATAAAATTATGAATTTGTGCTTTTGTTTAGTCTTTTCTTACTTGTGTGGAAGACTAAGGACTTTGGTTTACCATGCCTTCCATTACCCAACACTGTGGTTATAGAGACACTGTATTTAGTTGCAGGAACCAAATCAGTAAGTGTACAAGTCTCATAATTTGATCCCAAGATCATTGATTCCACTTCTTCGTCTGCAATGTAGGATGTCACTCTAAATTTGTATGCACTCTGATCCATTCTTTGTGGTTTTGTCCATCTTAATTTCGCAGTTGTGGTCTCAGATGAGTCACATATGAAGTCCTCTGGCATCGCAATTGCTATAAAAAGTGCATAGCATCTCAATGTTAAAATCTTATTTAGCAACATATTTTAGTAGTTGTTCATATAGAGTTTCCAGTGTATTAGGCATTACAAAAATTCTGAAAAGTATTACATTATATGACTGTAATGTGGCATAAATGAGACAGCTTATCACATGAACTTTAGACCAGATATTGGTATTCATGAAGTAACACTACATAGCTAAAGAAAATGCATTCTTTTTACTTATTTAATTCTTCAAAAAAAGTTATGTGCAGTAAAGTGGATAGTCAGCTAATTCTAATTAGTTAATTCACTAATTAGTTCACCTTCCTGTGCTAATCACAGTTAGCTGTGTTTTAGCTCAGAAAAAAGGGGAACTCACCAAGCTGTCACTCAAGAGAGACGTGCATGGGTGGAAGCGATTTAAGTGATGTTCCTCCAATTACAGAAAATTTCCTTAATGGTGCTTACAGGAACATGCAAGAGTTAAAAAAAAATGTGTCTGTTTACTAATTGGAATTTTATGATTCTGTCTGGAATTGAAAGATCCTTGTAAGTCCTTTGTTAAAAATTATTTCAATAATAATTTCCAGTGTGAACATGCAGAGATCTGTTGTTGTGGCATTATATGCATGTTTCCCCACCTTCAAATAGAGAATAGCTTGGTTTTAAGTATAGAGTAGTTTCAGGAAGTGTAATGTTGAACACACACATAATCTGACTCCTACATTATGCATTTCCTTAGATGATTTCCTGTGTTCAGAAAAATGTGTGCAGATTTAGGAACTGTCAAAGGAAAATTTTTGGTTGTGACTTTTTTAGTATTTGTTGATATTGTCTTCCAACTGTTTCCTGAGAAAAGGTAGCTTTTTCCTGTAATAGCTTGTGTTATACCTGTGTTGACAGATACAGAGAAACTCTGCCTGCTGTTGTCCCTGACAGCCACCACTGTAATGTCGTACTTTGTGCCCGGTGAAAGCTGCTTGATCTCATAGTGATTTGCTAGTAATTTGCTATTTAAAAATCATCTGACACATGGTACATCTGATGGACAATATTGTTTGTGATCCTAAACTTTTGAGTGGTAGTGTGTATGTGGGTATATATATATATATATATATATATATATATATATATATATATATATATATATAATATATATATATATATATATATATATATATATATATATATATATATATATATATATATATATATATATATAAAAAATATTTTATTGTATTTATTTTTTTTAACTCTGACCTAAAAAATTATGGAACCAGCCTATAAACTGTTGTGAAACACTTTTTTGTTACCAGTTAGATTAACAGTTCTAATTATTCAATTTTAAGTTTATTTAAAAGGCAAAGTTATCCAATGTTCATGTAAAAAATTATTTGCCATGTTAAATTGAATAAGTTATTGTAGTAACTGCAACCAACATTTCATATAATTTGATGCCAGCCTTTTACATAGTTGGGGAGGCATTTGAGCTCACCCATTTTTGCAGGACTGCTTTAACTTATTTTTATCTTATTTTATGCATGACCTGCTCATTTGAGGCTCAGCATCTCTTTTGGAGTCAGGTCAGCCTGCAAGACATGATCACACCAAAACATAAAGTTTGTAATCTTTTTAGCCATTCAGAAGAGGATTTGCTTTTTAAGGCAAAGTAGATTCCTGCTACCACAAGCATGTTTGATTGTTGATATGATGTTACTGTCTTGAAATGCTGAACTTCCAGGTGTTCCAGGCGTTTTTTGCACATTTGAGATGAACTTTGATGTTTTGCTTAGCCGTGTTTCTGTTTTGTTGCTCTTGGTGTTTGCCCAAAGTACAAATAAAGGAGAGATTTGTCTAGTTACTAAGGTTTCTTTCTTTGAGCCCCAAATAATTACCTTTGTCTCCCATCATGGGTCTCGTCACTGTTTATCAGCAATCAGACAGCCTAAATCTGTAAATTCAACAAACACTCTGTTAAAGTCATAAAAATGATAGTGCTTGCATGCACTTTACTAGATAACTACAAAAAATCTGATTTTGTCTGTGATGTGTTTGGAGAAAAGAAAAATGCAGGTCTACATGAACAATTGTTTTTGTTTTAAATTGCTACAAAAATGTTTTGTTGCCATGTATAGGAGAAGAAAAACCTAACTACTGAGCCTTATTGCAGATCTAGATTATTTATCCTGACCGCATATATATATATATATATATATATATATATATATATATATATATATATATATATATATATATATATATATATATATATATATATATATATATATATATATATATATACCTAAAACATTAATTAAACCAGGCTACTAATGGAACTTTTGTTGAACACCTTTGTTGATAACAGTTAAATAACAGTTCTAAAAAATTATAACAGTTCTAATTATTTAATATTAGGTTAATTTAAAAAGAAACATTGTTCAGTGTGCATGTGAAAAATTATTTGCCCTGTTAACTTGAATAATTTGTTGCACTAACTGCAACCAACGTTTCCTATAATTTGGTGTCAGCTTTTTACATTGTTGTGCTGGCATTTAAACTATTTTGGATTATTTTAAAGGTGTGTAAAGGTGTGACCAAACACAAAGCAATACAGATGTTGTTAACATTATTCAAGTAAACACAAAAAGGAATTAAATGTGAATGGCAAAAATTGAACAGAGTGAAAACTAGTCTGGAATTCAAAGCTGAATGAACAGCATTTTAATAATAAAGATAAATACACAATATTTTTTATTTTACATGAAGCAGATAGATTTTAAAAAATGATGATCACTTACGGTTCAATTGGTGTATAGAGGCATCGATCTTCACCATTTTGACACAGACACCAAATCTGCTCTATGTGTGTTATTTATAGTGTAGAGCCTTTCAGGAAAAACACTTTCATTTTTGGTTATGAAAGATTTCCAGTAAACCTCAAATTTGAACTAGGAGTATGAGGAACTTTAACTGAATCCTGCTTTTTAATCTTCCTAGGTCATCTCTAGAATGAAGAATAACAAGTTACAATAGTGTTAAACAGATATCGTGTTTCACATACATAGCGCTTTGCTGTTACTGGTTGTGTAATAGCAGCTGTGGTGGCCGTGTTTATCAGTGTTACCTATGGAATCACCTTAGTATGTACTGATTGTGCAGAAGTGATTATGCTGAAACTGTGCCTCTATATGGAAGTAAATAGCATGTTGAAATGGTTTTTATGGAAAAAAAGGTAAAAAATTAAAAATGTTTGGAATGCTCAAACCAGTAACAAAACCATGATACATGGCTAGTAAAGGTTATGTAGTCAAGTGGTCAGTTGTGTTTGGCTAAGCTATTGGTTTAAGTTTGGATTTTTCATTTTCACTTTAAATACAGTACACATTTTGGTGCACTTTAACTTGCAATATTCAAAAAGCTTTGCTTTTGCTGTTTAGTTTGTCTTGTACAAGTGGCCAAATGTTTATGATCTGGAAACTAATTTACTGTCTTAATAAGTAAGGCTGTGAAATGACACAGTGGTGGTTCTATGTATAATGTTTGATATTCTATTATTGCTACTGTAGCCATTGATTACATATAATAACTAATGAATAAATATACATGCTTTGTACGGTATGTAAGAATGGCTTACTAGAAATATTTCAGCTATTTCCAAGGTTGCTCTGCCATGCTTTTGAGGTATTTGTGCTATGTTCCTCTCTAGCCATGTTCCTTTCTGAGAATCAGTTCTTGAACTCCAATTACAAAAAAGTTGAGACACTATGTAAAATAGACTGCAATGCTTTGCAAATCTCATAAACCCATAATTTATTCACAATAAAACATAATGACACAACAGATTTTAAAAATGAGACATTTATTAATTTATTTACAACTTGATGGCAGCACTGCTTTTCCAAAACGCTGGGACAGGACCATGTCTACTATTGTGTAGCATCCTCTCTTCTTTTAACAACAGTCTATAAATATCTGGGAAGTGAGGAGTTTGGGGAGAGCACTGTTCTTCCATTCTTGTCTGATGTAGGATTCTAGCTGCCAGTCAGCAGCTAACATTCCTGAATCTTCTTTGCTGTACTTTTAATTTCATGATGCGCCAAATATTTTATTAGTGAAGGTCTGGACTTCAGGCAGGCCAGTTTAGCAACCAGACTCTTCTTCTGTGAAGCCATGCTGTTGGGAGGCTACAGTATGTGGTTTAGCTTGTCTTGCTGAAATGTACAAGGCCTTCCCTGAAAGAGACGTTGTCTGGATGGTAGCTTACGTTGTTGTAAAACCTCTATATACTGTTCAGCATTGATAGAGCCTTTCCAGTTGTGTAAACTGCCCACACCATAGACACCTAATGCTACCCCATACCATCAGAGATGCAGGCTTTTTAACTGTGTGCTGATAACATAGTGGATGGTCCCACTCCTCCTGAGTCCATAGGACACAGTGTCTGTGATTTGGCCCATTTTAAATGGCCCAGAGAAGATGGCGGTGTTTCTAAATCGTGTTGGCATATGGCTTCTTTGCATTATAAAGCTTTAACTTCATTTGTGGATTGAATAGTGAAAAGTGTTCATAGACAGGGATTTATGAATGTGTTTCTGAGCCTATGAAGT
Organism: Megaleporinus macrocephalus; assembly: GCA_021613375.1. NCBI lineage: Eukaryota > Metazoa > Chordata > Actinopteri > Characiformes > Anostomidae > Megaleporinus > Megaleporinus macrocephalus. The sequence continues at coordinate 26,287,459 of CM038703.1, forward strand.
GATTTCCAGTACAGAATCATGCCTGTTTTTAATACAGTGCTGTCTGAAGGTGTGAGCATTCAACATTGACTAACAACCTTGTCCCTTGCACATAGTGATTTCTCCAGATTCCCTGATTCTTTTGATATTATGTACTGTAGATGGTGGGATATCCAAAGTCTTTGCAGTTTTACATGAAATGTTAAAATGTCCCGTTTTCAACATCTGATATGTGTTCTTTGTTCTCTTGTGAAAAATATGGGTCTGTAAGATTTGCAAATCATTACATTCTATTTTTATTTACATTTTACATGGATTTGGGGTTGTGCTTGATTTACAAATACTCAGGTATGTACTGAAGTACAGTAACTGCTGTAAGTAGTTGCTGTTACTAGTTGCTGGCCACCTCTGCACATAACATGCAAATGTGCAACTTGATCTACCTTCATTAGTTGAACATAACTATGTTCAGCTGAATATATTTATTGCGCTAATACCCTAAAACAATCAGCCGTGGTAATTAGAATTGATTTAAATTACTTTGGTTTGCTATATTTGAATTCATTGGGTACATGTAACTTAATCAGGCAGCTAAGAAACTCTGCCCTGTTGTGTGGAACCACTTGCCATTTTTTCTCCTTGTTTTTTTTGTTAGATGCTAAGAAATTGCCAAAACCAACCATTGTTTTTCATGAAGAAGGGAAAATACAGTAGTGGTTTTGTGTATAATGTTTAATATTCTATGATTCGCTGTTGTAGTTGAATACATATCCGGACGTGGTATGGTATAGGTCAGGGGTCACTAATAGGCGGACCACGGTCCGGATCTGGACTCAGACGTTGTCCAATGCAGACCCAAACCGATAAACTATTGAGGATGATTTAATTTTGACTGTGTTTGACTGAGATTTTCTTGTCTTTAAGGTATACGGGCTTTTTGGCGCAGTGAACACAGAGACCAATCGCGTTAGATTAGTGCACATTGGGGTGTGCAGCGCAGGTGCGAAGTGAGGAGCAGCAGCCGGAGACAGAAAGAAAAACGTGTAAACAGAAAAGTTAACAGCGAAAACTGACTGTTTAACCAGAAAACGGCTATGGAATGGACTTCCTCGTCTAGTTTTTGAGGATACCGCTCTGTAAAACCAAAACAAGAAGCCGCACGTTTTATTTACTTTCTCTAAAAATAAACTAAAAATAAACTTTTTTTTCAAAAGCATTCTGTTTTTTTTTAATGCAGCCCTTGTTTTTAAGTAAGGACAAACATTTATTTGGAGCTTTATAAAGAATTAATTTTAGTTCAGCCTTTAAACAGTAAATATACTGAAATATACTGAACGGTATTTGTAATTAGTTTGTCTTTCAGTTGCTAATGGTATAAGATGCTGATTCTAGGTAACTTAAATAGACAGGATATGGCACTGAATCACAACACAAGTTAGAAATGATGACGGTCCGGACCTTGACCTAAGGAAATCTCCTCTAACTGGACCTTACTGAATTCTAATTAAATACCCCTGGTATAGGTGATGTCTACATTTATTCACGGGTAACTGAAGATTATATATAAATGACTTACTAGAAATGTTTCAACTATTTCCAAAGTTGCTCTGCTTAAATGGTATTTGTGCTATGCTTCTCGCTACCTATTTTCCTTTCCTGAAAATCAATTCCTAAAATACTTGTTTTGAAATAAGATCTCGAGCGTTTTCTTTTCTAAAACAACTTTTGACACGTACTTTACTAAATGAAACTAATGTGTAGTACCAGTAATGAGTATTCTTTTAGAGACTTAGAGAAATCTTGATATTTGATGAAAACATTATCATTTGCGATGTATTTGCAATATAGTCTACAAGAAATGTGAAATTAACTAGTTATAGTGCCAAAGCAATATATATATATATATATATATATATATATATATATATATATATATATATATATATATATATATATATATATATATATATATATATATATATATTTTTTTTTTTTTTTAAAGCAAACTTGCCCTGAACAGTTAGGAATAATTGAGCTTTTTGGCCAAAATTCTAAACTCTGTGTGTATTGCATCATATTATAGGGGTGATTTTACTAGAAAGCAAATGGATGCTGCATAATACAGGGAGAAGCATCAAGACAACACAAAATCAAGGACAAAGGAACGAGTGGTAGAAAACAAAAAAGGTGAATGTTCTACAGAGGCCCAGTAAAAGGCCAGATCTCAGTACTCATCTGAGGGGGTTGAATACTTATGCAAACAGCACTTTTCACAGTCTGGAACAATCTGGGGTTAAAAAAAAAAGGGGGTTTAGCACCTTTGCACTGTACTGTAGCTCCAGTGTTTGGGTACCTATTATCAAAAAGTAACTTTATTATGTCAATTCTTATCATATTTTTAAAAATCAATAATTGGGAAAGAGATATAGGAAAATATAGACTAGATCTAAGATGATTTCACTTGCCTATAAGTCTTTTTTTTTTTCAATTTAGCCAGTTGCGGCAGTTTCTTAGGAGCCCCGGGCCCCAGCTTATTTAAAATGTTCATCCGGGGACCTCATTCCTGTCTTTTGCATAGAACCCCATGATCACCACATCCACCCTGCTTAAGGCACATGGAGATTCAAGAAAAATGTAGACTGTTTAAGGTACCTGTAAGTACCTGTTTGAGAACCACTGCCAAAAAAAACACCTCCACCAACTTGTTTAAATAGTCTTTTTTGCAAAGGTCGTATGCAAATGTTGGAGCCCGTCAAATGTCATGATTGTTTTTGTTGATCTTGTGAACATAAATGAACACGTCCTCCCGAGAGAACAATTACTGTTTAACTGCTGGAAAAAAAGTCATTAAAATGTGTTTTTTAAAGAAAGTTAATACATTCAAACAAACTAACAACATTTTCCAATGGATTTTAGAGATTATGTTTTGGTTTTTTGCCAAATTTAACATACTGCAAAGAAGATAATATAATCTTTTCATTAAGCATCATTGTTTTTAATGTTAGAGTGTATGCTGATTTTTACATTGTCACTTGCTTTTTGCGCATGTAGGGAGCATAACAAGGCCACCAAAACTAATAGGAATTTCCCTTCTGTTTAGAAATGTTGACAGTGGAGTGAAGTGGCCGCGTCTTTAAGACATTACAGTAGAACAGTAAGTTATTTTGTTTTTAATTTCCACTTGAAGTCTTTCAGAACTGTCTATTAAGTAAAGGTTTACAATACTTATACAAAACATCATTTTTTAATTCACTTTTAGTTATTATGTATCTAATTCATAATTAATATGTATCTAATTTATAATTATAATAATAACTAGTTTATGGATGAATGAATGCAATCCAATCCAGCAATGTTCTTACATCTAATGTAAATAATTCTCAGAGTATTAATAACCTTAATTGCAGAAGAAACATTGGATCAGCAGGTGTCTACAAACATTAATAATGTATATTGATTATATTGAACTAGCGCGAGTCAGAGTTGGCAGACTTTTAACCCCTTTAGTGACCCTTTAGTAAAATTAATGATTAAATATTATATTCTGTCCCTATGAAAATAATCATACCACTACTGAAACAGAGAGAGAGAGAACGTCTGTGTTTCTGCCCTGTGATGGACTGGTGGACTGTTCAGGGTGTTTCCTGCTCTTTGCCCAATGATTGCTGGGTTGGCTTTGGCTTCTAATTTCCCCTGAATACTTAATTGTTTTTTTTCTGCACCTTGAACTACTTTTTTGGCAGAAGAATCCATTTAATTATCCTCATCTTTTTACAGATTTTTCAAACGACATTCACTGTAGGGTGTGTCAGTTTTATGATCTCAGAATCATTCTAGACATTAGGAAATAAGCCCGGTGTGATTTTTATGTCATACTTGAGAGGGCAATCTTTTTTTAAAAACCAGCTTTTTTTAATAACCAGCTATAACCAGTCTGATAATTTTATTTGATCTCTGAGCATGCCTTATGAATCCTGCATGGGCAAAATGCCTGATCAGGTGAAGACACCTGGTTAGTCCCCTGGGATTTGCACTGAGAAGCAGTCTACAATGAATTACACTTATTTAATTGTGTATTTTTACATTCCCCATGTATTGTTTGTTTTATTGGTTCTATTATATCACAGTTGACCAACAATTAAGCAGCCTCATGCTCCTCTCGCAGTTAAAAAAGGAAGGCTTGTACTGTTTTACATGAAATTACTGTTGTGCATATTACATTTTAACCATGACTGTGAGGAGCAAAGACCTCATCCTATTCATCCAATCAGGAGTGTTTTGTACTGTAACGCTATACAGTCACTGATAAATCTAGCATTGCTAACACTGTCACAACAATATACAGCAGTAGTCTGGAAATGATCTGAACACACCAAAGCACTCCATTATATTCAGTATATGATTTTTTTCTCATTGTTCTGCTGGAGGAAACACCACAGCCCAGGTAAAGTTTCTTGGCTGATTTTATTTCTGCATGTACCTGATACCGTGTGTCAAAACAAATTGTCCAGGCCCACAACATCACAAGTCCACCACTATCCACCACAATGAAGATGAAGTACTTTTATGCATGGCTATATTTGTGACTACACCAAACCTACTGTGGTTGTTTGTTGTCTAACAGCTCTAATTTGGTCACAACTAATCATAGAACACAATGACAGCAGAGTGCAGGTACTTGAGTTGGTAGGTTCTTCTGATTGTGGTCTGGGAGATGTTCTGACTACAGGCTCTATCTAATGTCTACAATTACCCAACTAATCCTTGGAGATTATTTTGCCTTCTAAAGCATCCTCCCTATTGTATGTAGGGTCAGTATAGACATGCATCCTATTCAGCTGCATTAAGTTTCTGAATTATTACATAGATGGTGGAAATGGGCATTTTGAACTGTTTAACTATTTTCCTGTAGCCGGTTCCTGATTTGCACACATTTTTAGCACAGCACTGCTGCAGTCGTCTTCATGTTCATGTTGTGGTGTTTACAGTTCATTGGCTACCTTAAATGGTCCAAACGGGAGCAGAACCTTTAACATGATTCGCAAGAGGTTAAAATACGCCATCAGGTCAGTGCTACTTCTTCATCCTCTCATGAAGGACTGATTCGACTCAACACTACAGTGACACATTATAATCTCTTGAGGAACACAGTAGTAAACTATACATGTTACATGTTGCTCCTTTTAAAAATGTATAATCAAAGACAATATTTTTAACACAGATCTCCTAAGGGTGCCAACAATTGTGCCGCTCATGGATTTGGGAAAAAAAAATTATCTCATGAAAGATTTAGTTTGTTTACTTTCAATCATCATACTATAAATTAAGGTAAAGGTGTGTTAATATTTGGAATGAAAGAATAAAGAGACAATAAAGAGCGTTGCCACAGCTTGCTTTGCTCATGTTTAATGAGGATGAACATATTTGTGGAGGGAATTGTAAAGCGAACATCATTTTTATAGCATATTATTTATACCTTGGCCTATAAAATATTGTATTATATTTGTACTGACATGAGACTTTCAGTTACGGTTAGTTACCATTAAAGTATTTTCTACACCAATGAGGAAGGAAGCAGAAAGGTCGTCTTTTTAGAGTTTTTTCACGTCTCAGACTTTTACATAATAACCCCCACAATCCTTTCTGCTTATGAAATGCACACAGCTTGACCTTTTCATAGGTATTCTGCAGTGTGAATAGGGACAGTTGTAAGTATAGGAGTGACATCATTCTTTGCGTTTAATCCCCCTTTTGAGAAGAACTATCGAACACATTGGTTTATAATTATTTCTTCCGTGTTCTTGTTCTTACTTTGCTTTTCTTTATTCATCGTGTTCATTCATTCCTCCTGTGTCTCATTGCTTCTATAGAAACTTGGTCTTTTGGCAACAATTAGTTACCTTACACACTCTTTCACCTGTAATCCTTCGACTGCATTAGAGAAACGCACCTGTTGGTTCTCACTGGGTGTTTCTTTCTAGACATTGAATCATGCACAATCCTTCATGCACAACACAAATCGTGAGTGTTTCAGCTAGGACTCTTTTTTGAATAAGGCACAATACAAAGAGGGCAATCAGGAGGTCATTTACACATAATAATCTTAAAATAACTAAATAGTCTGTTTCATTATTTTTTTTGTGTTTAATATGAACAGCACATCCAAATATTTTAAACAAATAACCCAGCACATCACCAAAACAGTGTGAATTCCTGTGAACTATAAAAAGGAAAATGACTTCACTGCTTTTGGGCCAATCTTCCATTAATCTCAATTCCTGTAACAAAATTTGAGATATGCATTAACACTCCATCAGTTAATTTCTGTTTCTATGTAGTTCATGCTTTAAATGCATCGTGGTTATAACAGAGATTAGTGTGTTCTCAAAAAAGCCCTTTAAGTCAACACATTTATTTACGGACAACTTCTTTGCAGGAAATATAAGAGTTGTGACAGAGATTAGATTTCTATAAAAATTGTCTATAACATTCATCTTCATAATCATTGTACTATAAAATTAAGATCAGACTCACAATTTGGCTGCTGTCCCACTTATTAATCCTTGATCTTTTGGAACTGGAGGTGATGGGTTCATGCATTCAGTTCGAAGCAATTATCACACCAGCAGCTTGTAGTGGAAAGAGTTTGTTTCTGTACCTGTATTTATAATAGGTGAGTCACATAAATAGACAACATAAATAAATTAGAACTAAGCAACTGCACATTCAATAGCTGATGCACAACATGTTGTTTAGTAAATATAACCAGTAAAATAAATTGTCATGCAAGGCCTTCAAAATGTTTTTTGGGCCAATGGTGGTTGGTGAGTTACGTCTGTAGACATCTTGAAGATTAATGTAGCAAAAAATGTTTATATAAATGCTGGTATTTAATATTTTTAATGCACAATGTATGTTGTAGGGATTTGGAGTCTTGGAAATTTGGGTGGAATTTTTTGTGCACACAACATGCAGAAATACAGTTTGTTAGGAAAGACCCTCCCTATAGCAGATAAATATAATGATTGTGAGTGTATCGGTTTAAAGAGAACTATAGAACTTGGTGAAAAATGTGTCTTTCAAGAATATTTTTTTACTGTTGTCATATCTTCATCAGTATTCATTATACATGCAGTGAACATGTGAGCATGGACCTTTTTTTTGACTGTGATATATAAAGTAGTCTTAAAAACCTCAGCAAAATATTTTTTTTTCATTAGAGGTATTTAGTTTTAAGATGATGTACAAGGTTGCAGTCTGTACATATGTTTGGTTTTTAATAAACTGTTAGAATAAAATATATATTGTATTTAAAGCACTGAATTGAGATTAAATTGTGCTGCAACCCTTTTCAAGGGAAAGCATTGCATTTTGTCTAGTTTAGTGCGTTACTGAATGGTTGAACACCTGTAGAGGAAGGTTATACGTTTGCTTTTCCACTTGACAGGGAGGTATGCCATGTAGGACAGAGGGATAGAGGGATCATTTCTGCCCTGCTAAATGTATACGCAAGCTCCTCCCTTGGGTTTCGGTATGACTCACTATTCTGTATTGTATTTTTTTCTTCTTGCTGTTTCTCCCGGGACTGAATATCAGTATCCTCTATAAATGACCTGTAATGTAACACGTTAACTACCAGGTATAAAGTCTTTATCTGACTGTGCAGATGGAAAATGCTATTCTGAGAAAACTGTGTAGGATTAGTCCATGTAGTTCATGTGGACATCTGGAACACAAAGGCCTGTAGCATCTGCTGTTTTCAATTGCTTTTTTTTAAATGTCATATCTCAACCAATAACTGTATACACACCCACTGGCCACTTCATTAAGTACACCTCCTTGTTTCTAGACGTATTTTCCATTTTATCCCCTCTAGAAATTTTCTACATGAAATGGTTTTGCAGCAGCTACATTTTGGTACCTAAACAAGCTGTTGCAAATTGGAAGAGAACATTCCAGTTCCTTGGGAAAGCTATGAAAAGTGCTGACATCCCCTTCACAGCCAGGAGTGGTACATTTATGCAAGTATATTATGTTACTGCTGTTGCTCTGTTGTCATGTAGGTGTGGCATTTTGTATGAAGTACTTTTACTGTTACATAACATTCTAGGATTTTGGAATCGGCTTGTTGTATATCCCCCTTTGTAAATGCAGGGTTTATATTTGAAGGAGGAGACAACAGTGTTTGTGGTTAACAGTGTGTCAGTTCTATGTACTGTATTATCCTAATTTAGCTGTGACAATGCAAATACAGTGTTCCATTCGTTGGAACCTTTAAAGTTTAAGAAACAACTGATTGCTGCAGCCTATTATTCTTTTAGGGACAATATTATATTTACATAGAATGGCAGAGTGTATCAATAGCATTAGTGTTTTTCATAGCATAACCTATCTTGTCAGAGCAAGATAGTCAAAGTTTATTTATATAGTGTTTGTTTTAACAGTCGTTGTCACAAAGCAGCTTTGCAGAAAATCTGGATCCAAGCACTAGTGACTAAGTCAAGGGTGCCAGCGGCATTAAAAACTCCACAAGAGCAAGAGGTAGAAACACTGAGAGGAGCCAAAACCCGAAGGGGGAACACATTTCCCTCTGGGCAAAACTGCTATAGCAAAACAGTAACACAAACAATATAAACCAACCTTAGCCCCATTAAAAGTCTTTGAGATGTGATATGTGATAAAAAATGTAACTGATTGGTGGGAGTCTTTTAATATAAGATCTCGTCAATATAAGATCTCAGCCAAAAACTCATGCAACTGTGACGTTGCATAATGTTGTGAAAACAATGGCACAATAAATGCGCGCTGTAATCCGAGCTACAATAAATAAGTAGTGTTGTTATGACCAGTAACTAAACAGCGTGATTTACACTGACACCAAAATTTACAGCGCGCATTCACACATCCACGGTGGGTATGATAACGAAAGGAAGAAAAGCGATGGCGTGAGGGCGACCGCCTAAATGATGAATTCATACTCTACACTTCAGAGATTATGCATAGATTTCCGCAGTGCTCGCTCACTGAGTTCCTAGGAAAAACACCTCAAGCCCCCTGCTGTTCACGGAATGAACATGACCGGCTGCTTTGTGTTTATTCCTCTTCAGCCAGTCCGAGCCGAAAACATCCTCCAGCCAGGCAACAGGTTTCCTAGCTGTCTTTAAACGACTCTTTCCAGGCTCAAGACTCTCCGGCGGCTTCACAGAAGTGAAGCTCAAAGCGCGGTTCTAGCTCAGGCTGATCTGGACACCGAGCAGCTCCACTCCATAACGTCCTTTCTGCTCCGTCCGGACCAAAACTGAACTCCCACAATATCAATATTCAACTACAGTCGAGATACGCTCATGATACGCAATGGACGCCTCAAACAGAGCGAGGAGAGACTTCAGCAGGGATGAGAAGGAACCGGTAAGCGTTAAGATTCTGATTTTTCTCAGGGAAATTACACGCCTGGAGCTTTGGCTGCCTGTAACCCCTGTTTCAGAGAGAAACTTCACAAAGCTGTTGTGGGCATTTAAATGCTGACGTGTGGAAAGTTAAGCTAGTTCAACTACAGTGCTGAAACCGACTTTTTAAGTTAACGGGAACAGCTGTCTGAGTGTCAGACGAGAGACCCCAGCTACAGCGTCATGGCCCTGCAGTCTACTGAACCCTTATAAGCGTACAGTGATTTACTTTCGAGCGGGATTAGCATTCTTTGCTAACTACGTTAACTAACTGTAAACTAAAAAAGTTATTTCTCCCCACATAATTGCTTTCCCCAAACTGAACGAGCTTTGTTTTCGGTTCAGGCTGTAGAGGAAAAGTTAAAAAATAAACCTGTCGAATCTGCTCTTGCGTGTCTTAGTTTAGGGACCACCGCGTTTTTGAGCTAGTGTTTATACAAAAAAAAAGTCACTGTACAGTCGAGACACGGTGTAGATACTGCTCATGATAATATGTGATACGTCGAAGAGTGACTGATATATGTAATTTGTATGATCTTTTGTCTAATTTAGTCGACATTTCAGACATCTATGATTAGCTAGGTGGACGCGTCTCTTCCAGCATCCCTGTTATTCTGTTAGGCTAGTTAGAACTTCACTTACTGCTCCAAAGTGATGTGTTCCTGAGCTTTTTCCACATAACCACATGTTCTGCTCATTTTCTTTTCCATACAGCTAACACATAAATCTCTCACAACGTTGTCCACTTTCTTACAAAGCTGCTACAGCGTTGTCAGAAGGTGCTGTTTGTTACGTTTTCTGCACAACATCACTAATAAATAACGTTATATGGTATTATGACGGCCTGCTGGCAACTTGGCTAATGTCCATGGAGTTAAATGTTGATATAACGAAACGTATACAGGATTCTAGAATGTTCTGACAACGTACTGACAGCGTTACCGCTATGTTCTCACAACGTTGTCAGATAACATTGTCACAACTTTCTGAGGAATTGCATGTTAACGTTATGGGCACCAAAACAGTACGTTGTAACAACGTAACAGTGTTTGCAGGGACGTTGTAGAAGCTTAGTTTATTATACAGCGAAATTAGTTTAGCTTTTAAAAGATAATTCCACTGATTTTTAATAATTTCTTCCAACTTATACAGAATGATTTGATGTTTAAAGCCTATAAAGTTTCCTCACACAACACTGTTATAAGCTAATATAGTTAAAATAAATTAAAATAAATAAATAAGATACATGTATACAAAAAGAATATTTCATGGTTCATTAGTCATTTAGGATAGTGAATAAACTATTTGCATTATGAATGTTGTAAAACCTGGTTCCCATCCTTTCGTGCCAAAACACTTTCAATACACTCTGTATACATAACTAGTGATAGTTTAATATCGTAGCAGAAAGTCTCCTTTTTTATCTCAGACTTACAATATATCATGTCTTACTGAGTCAATTTAAGGACTACAATGCAAACTGGTGGGGTTATTTGTATGATATAGAAGGGTGTAGTAACACTTTGGCCCTCCAGTGGGCCTGGACAATAAAAGGCTTAATAAGCAATAAGCACATACTAATATTAAATTGCCTTGTTCTTTATTCAGCAATAACTCAGAATGAAATACAGTGCATGACTGTTACACTGTTCACTAGTGTAAATCTATTGGCTAAGTAATTCTACTGACCCTAAGTGAAACGCCACAAAAAATATCCAACCTATGCATTGTTGGTGTGAACATTGCTATTGCAGGCCTCCCTTTATGATTCTGTGCGCAATGATTTGTTGTGCTTTTTGGTATTTGTGGAATTCAAAGGCTCAAGAAATGTCACATAAATGAGGGACCAGGTGTTCAACGCCTTGGTTTTAGTTTGTGTTGACAGCAGCTCTCTTGACAGGTCCTAATAGGGTGCGCTTGGTGCGCATGATTACACTAAGTATTTAGAAGAAGAGCTCCTCAGCTTCACCTAATGAGGTTTAACTAGTGTTCTTAAGCCCTCGATTAACTCTGTTTTTTAAGTGTTCTACTTTTACGCCAGCTGTCAGTTTGCCTAATATCACTGGTCCCCCTTGTTCATCTTCAGAAAACTCTCACGTGTTGTCATCAGCAGTGAAAGTTTTCATGGGTTTTCCCTAGAATGATCATGGAAACAGAGAAAGACTTAATCTCACCTTTCTGTCCATCATGGTTCCTCTGTTAGTCTTTTACCTTTGAATGATGTACATAAGATGGTGTTCCAATTGCAAAAAATCTCAGAACATGTTTTATACTGGCTGTTTGTTATTTCAAAAACACATTATGGATGAACAGTCAGACTTTAGGTCATGTTTAAGGCGTCCTTTACATTTAACGTGGGAACCTGTGATATAAAAAAAACCTCTCCTGCTTACAAATAAATCTGTACAGAATGAATACTTGTAGATAGTTTTCAAACTTTTAACAGTTTGTTGAAAAATATTAAGCTGGTCTGAATTTGGGGGTGGGCAAGATGACAGAATTTATTGTTATTGTGGAAGGGCTATGGACTTGCATGTATCTTGAGAATTAGTTGTTTTCATTGGTTTTATTTTTTTCTCATACATTTTTGCCATTATTACAACATGACGATTGTTTTGTCGATGTGACAACGTTTGTCATGTTGTGATAATAAATAACTTGAGATTTCAAGAAAACAACATTCGATTTGTCATGATAATGACATAAAATGCACAGTCTAAAAAAAACTAAAGGAAGATATTATGTAAAAAAACATGGGAATCCATGGCTTTTTCCTGCTTCCATATGTAAAATGTTTACTTTTTTTTGTTTGATGAGTTTAAACTTTCACACTTTTTAAGTTTGTCTAGCAGCAGGACATTATAGTTTGTGTAGCAGGTATTAATGTATCCAAACACATTTCCCAAACAGTTGGCACAGTGTGTGCAATAAAAGCAAAAAACAGTGATTAGTAAATTCTATCTCACCTGTGTTTAATTGAGAATTGCACAAAACACGATACTATGTTTTATGTTATGAACTTTATATGAAAGTTATGAAACTTTATATTGTTTATTTGTGAATATACGTTTATTCCAGATTTGATACCTGCAACACATTTTAAAAAAGTTGGGACTGGAGCATGTATACCACGCTGTTACTTCACCTTTCCTTTAAGCAGCACATAGAGACTGTTTTGAATGTGGAATTTTGGGCGGTTCTTCTGCTAGAAAAGTCTTCAGCTCTGCAACTGTAAATAGCCTTTATTGTCATACTGTTTGTTTAATCTTGCAATGTGTTTAGTGAGATAGATTTGTGGACTTTAGGCACGCTGGACTTGGGACTTTCTTATTACGCTGTCATGCTGTTGTAGAACATGCAGATTGTGACCTGGTGTTGTTGAAATAAGCATAGATGTCCCTAAAAAAGACTCTGTCAACAAGGCAGCATAAGTTGCTCTAAAATGTGTTGAGCATTTGTGCATCATTCTGAAAGGTTGACTCTTAATACCACAAAACATGTTTCCACGGAGCATCAGTCCATTTCAGATAAGCTTGAGTTCAAAGAAGTTTCATTTGACTTCCACTGTCCATAGTCTAAAATCCCCTCTCTCACTGGCAGTTTGCAATTAATGTCATTACATTACATATTACATTAAATACATTTTCTTTGTTTAATTTTACTCAACAACAGGGTGAAGTAGATATTATCTTACCTAGTGTCCCAACTTTTTTGGGACTGGGTTTGTAACAGCGATAGGTTTAATTTAATAGTACATTTACTGTCATGTGATGTAATATAATATGCAGCAGTGTTAACCACAACATTTTTGTGTTTTGTCTGCTAAGCGACCTCGTAACCCAGATGATCCAGTAACGTTCAGGGTCGAAAATGTACACAGAACAAAGTGTATCGGCCTTGTTGTAAATACACACACAAGTTTTTTACATATTGACTTGTTCTGCCAATGCAGTGAAACACTTTTGAAAGAGTGACATTTCCAGCAGTGTTGCGTAACTGAAATGCCACCAGCAAAGAAATCTTGGAACAAAACTTGGAACACACAAGCCTGATCAGTTCAGTTGACGTTAAGTGTTTTTTTCCTACAGTTCAGTCCAACTAGCTCACAAATTCACCCTGAGCTGTTGCCTTTAGTGACTAGATTTTTTTATCTTATTAAAATCAGTTTCTTTCATTATTTAATGTTTCATGTGTTCATGAAATATATAGTTTTGATTACCTTAAATCATTATTTGAATTCTTATTTATTTACTTCATGAATAAAAAAAGTTTTTGTTAATACACTTTGGCTGGTAGTGTACTAAAACGTTTGGCTGGTAGTGTACTAAAATGTTTGGCTGGTAGTGTACTAAAACCTTTGACTGGTAGTGTTACTAAAACGTTTGGCTGGTAGTGTACTAAAACCTTTGACTGGTAGTGTAACTAAAACGTTTGGCTGGTAGTGTAACTAAAACGTTTGACTGGTAGTGTACTAAAACGTTCGTCTGGTAGTGTACTAAAACGTTTGACTGGTAGTGTAACTAAAACGTTTGACTGGTAGTGTAACTAAAACGTTTGTCTGGTAGTGTACTAAAACGTTTGGCTGGTAGTGTACTAAAACGTTTCACTGGTAGTGATCTAAAACGTTTAACTGGTAGAGTAACTAAAACGTTTGGCTGGTAGTGTTACTAAAACGTTTGACTGGTAGTGATCTAAAACGTTCGGCCTGTATTGTACTAAAACGTTTGGCTGGTAGTGTACTAAAACGTTTGGCTGGTAGTGTAACTAAAATGTTTGGCTGGTAGTGATCTAAAACGTTTGGCTGGTAGTGATCTAAAATGTTTGGTTGGTAGTGTTACTAAAACGTTTGACTGGTAGTGTAACTAAAACGTTTGGCTGGTAGTGTAACTAAAACGTTTGGCTGGTAGTGTACTAAACGTTTGGCTGGTAGTATACTAAAACGTTTGGGTGGTAGTGATCTAAAACGTTTGGCTGGTAGTGTAACTAAAACGTTTGACTGGTACTGTACTAAAACGTTTGGCTGGTAGTGTAACTAAAACGTTTGGCTGGTAGTGTACTAAAACGTTTGACTGGTAGAGTAACTAAAACGTTTGGCTGGTAGTGTTACTAAAACGTTTGGCTGGTAGTGTACTAAAACGTTTGGCTGGTAGTGTACTAAAACATTTGGCTGGTAGTGTACTAAAACATTTGGCTGGTAGTGTACTAAAACGTTTGGCTGGTAGTGTACTAAAACGTTTGGCTGGTAGTGTAACTAAAACATTTGGCTGGTAGTGTAACTAAAACGTTTAGCAGGTAGTGTACTAAAACGTTTGGCTGGTAGTGATCTAAAATGTTTGGCTGGTAGTGTAACTAAAACGTTTGGCTGGTAGTGTAACTAAAACATTTAGCTGGTAGTGTACTAAAACGTTTGGCTGGTAGTGATCTAAAACGTTTGGCTGGTAGTGTACTAAAACGTTTGACTGGTAGAGTAACTAAAACGTTTGGCTGGTAGTGATCTAAAACGTTTGGCTGGTAGTGTAAATAAAATGTTTGGCTGGTAGTGATCTAAAACGTTTGGCTGGTAGTGATCTAAAATGTTTGGCTGGTAGTGTAACTAAAACGTTTGGCTGGTAGTGTAACTAAAACGTTTGGCTGGTAGTGATCTAAAACGTTTGGCTGGTAGTGTAAATAAAATGTTTGGCTGGTAGTGATCTAAAACGTTTGGCTTGTAGTGATCTAAAATGTTTGGCTGGTAGTGATCTAAAACGTTTGGCTGGTAGTGTTACTAAAACGTTTGACTGGTAGAGTAACTAAAACGTTTGGCTTGTAGTGTACTAAAACGTTTGGCTGGTATTGTACTAAAACGTTTGGCTGGTAGTGATCTAAAATGTTTGGCTGGTAGTGTAACTAAAACGTTTGGCTGGTAGTGTAACTAAAACGTTTTACTGGTAGTGATCTAAAACGTTTGGCTGGTAGTGTACTAAAATGTTTGGCTGGTAGTGATCTAAAACGTTTGGCTGGTAGTGTAACTAAAACGTTTGGCTGGTAGTGATCTAAAACGTTTGGCTGGTACTGTACTAAAATGTTTGGCTGGTACTGTACTAAAACGTTTGGCTGGTAGTGTAACTAAAATGTTTGGCTGGTAGTATAACTAAAACGTTTGGCTGATAGTGATCTAAAACATTTGACTGGTAATATACTAAAACGTTTGGCTGGTAGTGTAACTAAAATGTTTGGCTAGTAGTGATCTAAAACATTTGGCTGGTAGTGATCTAAAACGTTTGGCTGGTAGTGTACTAAAACGTTTGGCTGGTACTGTACTAAAACGTTTGGCTGGTAGTGTACTAAAACGTTTGGCTGGTAGTGTAACTGAAACGTTTGGCTGGTAGTGATCTAAAACGTTTGGCTGGTAGAGTAACTAAAACGTTTGGCTGGTAGTGTTACTAAAACGTTTGACTGGTAGTGATCTAAAACGTTTGGCTGGTAGTGATCTAAAATGTTTGGCTGGTAGTGTTACTAAAACGCTTGACTGGTAGTGTAACTAAAACGTTTGACTGGTAGTGTAACTAAAACGTTTGGCTGGTAGTGTAACTAAAACGTTTGGCTGGTAGTGTACTCAAACGTTTGACTGGTACTGTACTAAAACATTTGGCTGGTAGTGTACTAAAACGTTTGGCTGGTAGAGTACTAAAACATTTGGCTGGTAGTGTAACTAAAACATTTGGCTGGTAGTGTACTAAAACGTTTGGCTGGTAGTGATCTAAAACGTTTGGCTGGTAGTGTACTAAAACGTTTGACTGGTAGAGTAACTAAAACGTTTGGCTGGTAGTGTATTAAAACGTTTGACTGGTAGAGTAACTAAAACGTTTGGCTGGTAGTGTTACTAAAACGTTTGGCTGGTAGTGTACTAAAACGTTTGACTGGTAGAGTAACTAAAACGTTTGGCTGGTAGTGTATTAAAACGTTTGACTGGTAGAGTAACTAAAACGTTTGGCTGGTAGTGTTACTAAAACGTTTGGCTGGTAGTGTTACTAAAACGTTTGGCTGGTAGTGTACTAAAACGTTTGGCTGGTAGTGTAATAAAACATTTGGCTGGTAGTGTAACTAAAACATTTGGCTGGTAGTGTACTAAAACGTTTGGCTGGTAGTGTACTAAAACATTTGGCTGGTAGTGTAACTAAAACATTTGGCTGGTAGTGTACTAAAACGTTTGGCTGGTAGTGATCTAAAACGTTTGGCTGGTAGTGTACTAAAACGTTTGACTGGTAGTGTAACTAAAACGTTTGGCTGGTAGTGATCTAAAATGTTTGGCTGGTAGGTGTAACTAAAATGTTTGGCTGGTAGTGATCTAAAACGTTTGGCTGGTAGTGATCTAAAATGTTTGGCTGGTAGTGATCTAAAATGTTCGGCTGGTACTGTACTAAAACGTTTGGCTGGTAGTGTACTAAAACATTTGGCTGGTAGTGTACTAAAACATTTGGCTGGTAGTGTAACTAAAACATTTGGCTGGTAGTGTAACTAAAACGTTTAGCAGGTAGTGTACTAAAACGTTTGGCTGGTAGTGATCTAAAACGTTTGGCTGGTAGTGTACTAAAACGTTTGACTGGTAGAGTAACTAAAACATTTGGCTGGTAGTGTAACTAAAACGTTTGGCTGGTAGTGATCTAAAACGTTTGGCTGGTACTGTACTAAAATGTTTGGCTGGTACTGTACTAAAACGTTTGGCTGGTAGTGTAACTAAAATGTTTGGCTGGTAGTATAACTAAAACGTTTGGCTGATAGTGATCTAAAACGTTTGACTGGTAATATACTAAAACGTTTGGCTGGTAGTGTAACTAAAATGTTTGGCTAGTAGTGATCTAAAACATTTGGCTGGTAGTGATCTAAAACGTTTGGCTGGTAGTGTACTAAAACGTTTGGCTGGTACTGTACTAAAACGTTTGGCTGGTAGTGTACTAAAACGTTTGGCTGGTAGTGTAACTGAAACGTTTGGCTGGTAGTGATCTAAAACGTTTGGCAGGTAGAGTAACTAAAACGTTTGGCTGGTAGTGTTACTAAAACGTTTGACTGGTAGTGATCTAAAACGTTCGGCTGGTACTGTACTAAAACGTTTGTCTGGTAGTGTACTAAAACGTTTGGCTGGTAGTGTACTAAAACGTTTGACTGGTAGAGTAACTAAAACGTTTGGCTGGTAGTGTAACTAAAACGTTTGGCTGGTAGTGATCTAAAACGTTTGGCTGGTAGTGATCTAAAATGTTTGGCTGGTAGTGATCTAAAACGTTTGGCTGGTAGTGATCTAAAATGTTTGGCTGGTAGTGATCTAAAACGTTTGGCTGGTAGTGTAACTAAAATGTTTGGCTGGTAGTGTAACTAAAACATTTGGCTGGTAGTGTAACTAAAACGTTTTACTGGTAGTGATCTAAAACGTTTGGCTGGTAGTGTACTAAAATGTTTGGCTGGTAGTGATCTAAAACGTTTGGCTGGTAGTGTACTAAAATGTTTGGCTGGTAGTGATCTAAAACGTTTGGCTGGTAGTGTAACTAAAATGTTTGGCTGGTAGTGAACTAAAATGTTTGGCTGGTAGTGATCTAAAACGTTTGGCTGGTAGTGTAACTAAAATGTTTGGCTGGTAGTGAACTAAAACGTTTGGCTGGTAGTGATCTAAAATGTTTGGCTGGTAGTGTAACTAAAACGTTTGGCTGGTAGTGTAACTAAAACATTTAGCTGGTAGTGTACTAAAACGTTTGGCTGGTAGTGATCTAAAACGTTTGGCTGGTAGTGTACTAAAACGTTTGACTGGTAGAGTAACTAAAACGTTTGGCTGGTAGTGTAACTAAAACGTTTGGCTGGTAGTGATCTAAAACGTTTGGCTGGTAGTGTAAATAAAATGTTTGGCTGGTAGTGATCTAAAACGTTTGGCTGGTAGTGATCTAAAACGTTTGGCTGGTAGTGATCTAAAATGTTTGGCTGGTAGTGTAACTAAAACGTTTTACTGGTAGTGATCTAAAATGTTTGGCTGGTAGTGTACTAAAATGTTTGGCTGGTAGTGATCTAAAACGTTTGGCTGGTAGTGTAACTAAAATGTTTGGCTGGTAGTGAACTAAAACGTTTGGCTGGTAGTGTAACTAAAATATTTGGCTAGTAGTGATCTAAAACATTTGGCTGGTAGTGTACTAAAACGTTTGACTGGTAGAGTAACTAAAACGTTTGGCTGGTAGTGTAACTAAAACGTTTGGCTGGTAGTGATCTAAAACGTTTGGCTGGTAGTGTAAATAAAATGTTTGGCTGGTAGTGATCTAAAACGTTTGGCTGGTAGTGATCTAAAATGTTTGGCTGGTAGTGATCTAAAACGTTTGGCTGGTAGTGTTACTAAAACGTTTGACTGGTAGAGTAACTAAAACGTTTGGCTGGTAGTGTACTAAAACGTTTGGCTGGTATTGTACTAAAACGTTTGACTGGTAGTGTAACTAAAATGTTTGGCTGGTAGTGTAACTAAAACGTTTGGCTGGTAGTGTAACTAAAACGTTTTACTGGTAGTGATCTAAAACGTTTGGCTGGTAGTGTACTAAAATGTTTGGCTGGTAGTGATCTAAAACGTTTGGCTGGTAGTGTAACTAAAACGTTTGGCTGGTAGTGATCTAAAACGTTTGGCTGGTACTGTACTAAAATGTTTGGCTGGTACTGTACTAAAACGTTTGGCTGGTAGTGTAACTAAAATGTTTGGCTGGTAGTATAACTAAAACGTTTGGCTGATAGTGATCTAAAATGTTTGGCTGGTAGTGTAACTAAAGTGTTTGGCTGGTAGTGTAACTAAAATGTTTGGCTAGTAGTGATCTAAAACATTTGGCTAGTAGTGATCTAAAACGTTTGGCTGGTAGTGTACTAAAACGTTTGACTGGTACTGTACTAAAACGTTCGGCTGGTACTGTACTAAAACGTTTGGCTGGTACTGCACTAAAACGTTTGGCTGGTAGTGTACTAAAACGTTTGGCTGGTAGTGTACTAAAACGTTTGACTGGTAGTGATCTAAAACGTTCGGCTGGTACTGTACTAAAACGTTTGGCTGGTACTGTACTAAAACATTTGGCTGGTAGTGGACTAAAACGTTTGGCTGGTAGTGTAACTAAGACGTTTGGCTGGTAGTGATCTAAAACGTTTGGCTGGTAGTGATCTAAAATGTTTGGCTGGTAGTGTTACTAAAACGCTTGACTGGTAGTGTAACTAAAATGTTTGACTGGTAGTGTAACTAAAACGTTTGGCTGGTAGTGTAACTAAAACGTTTGGCTGGTAGTGATCTAAAACGTTTGGCTGGTAGTGTACTAAAACGTTTGACTGGTAGAGTAACTAAAACGTTTGGCTGGTAGTGTATTAAAACGTTTGACTGGTAGAGTAACTAAAACGTTTGGCCGGTAGTGTTACTAAAACGTTTGGCTGGTAGTGTGCTAAAACGTTTGACTGGTAGATTAACTAAAACGTTTGGCTCGTAGTGTATTAAAACGTTTGACTGGTAGAGTAACTAAAACGTTTGGCTGGTAGTGTTACTAAAACGTTTGGCTGGTAGTGTACTAAAACGTTTGGCTGGTAGTGTACTAAAACATTTGGCTGGTAGTGTACTAAAACGTTTGGCTGGTAGTGTACTAAAACATTTGGCTGGTAGTGTAACTAAAACATTTGGCTGGTAGTGTACTAAAACGTTTGGCTGGTAGTGATCTAAAACGTTTGGCTGGTAGTGTACTAAAACGTTTGACTGGTAGTGTAACTAAAACGTTTGGCTGGTAGTGATCTAAAATGTTTGGCTGGTAGTGTAACTAAAATGTTTGGCTGGTAGTGATCTAAAACGTTTGGCTGGTAGTGATCTAAAATGTTTGGCTGGTAGTGATCTAAAATGTTCGGCTGGTACTGTACTAAAACGTTTGGCTGGTAGTGTACTAAAACATTTGGCTGGTAGTGTACTAAAACATTTGGCTGGTAGTGTAACTAAAACATTTGGCTGGTAGTGTAACTAAAACATTTGGCTGGTAGTGTAACTAAAACATTTGGCTGGTAGTGTAACTAAAACGTTTAGCAGGTAGTGTACTAAAACGTTTGGCTGGTAGTGATCTAAAACGTTTGGCTGGTAGTGTACTAAAACGTTTGACTGGTAGAGTAACTAAAACATTTGGCTGGTAGTGTAACTAAAACGTTTGGCCGGTAGTGATCTAAAACGTTTGGCTGGTAGTGTAACTAAAATGTTTGGCTGGTAGTGATCTAAAACGTTTGGCTGGTAGTGATCTAAAATGTTTGGCTGGTACTGATCTAAAACGTTTGGCTGGTAGTGATCTAAAACGTTTGGCTTGTAGTCTACTATAACATTTGGCTGGTAGTGTAACTAAAACGTTTGGCTGGTAGTGATCTAAAATGTTTGGCTGGTAGTGTAACTAAAATGTTTGGCTGGTAGTGATCTAAAATGTTTGGCTGGTAGTGATCTAAAATGTTCGGCTGGTACTGTACTAAAACGTTTGGCTGGTAGTGTACTAAAACATTTGGCTGGTAGTGTACTAAAACATTTGGCTGGTAGTGTACTAAAACATTTGGCTGGTAGTGTAACTAAAACATTTGGCTGGTAGTGTAACTAAAACGTTTAGCAGGTAGTGTACTAAAACGTTTGGCTGGTAGTGATCTAAAACGTTTGGCTGGTAGTGTACTAAAACGTTTGGCTGGTAGTGTACTCAAACGTTTGGCTGGTACTGTACTAAAATGTTTGGCTGGTAGTGTAACTAAAACGTTTGGCTGGTAGTGTATTAAAACGTTTGACTGGTAGTGTACTAAAACGTTTGGCTGGTAGTGTACTAAAACATTTGGCTTGTAGTGTACTAAAACATTTGGCTGGTAGTGTACTAAAACGTTTGGCTGGTAGAGTACTAAAACATTTGGCTGGTAGTGTAACTAAAACATTTGGCTGGTAGTGTACTAAAACGTTTGGCTGGTAGTGATCTAAAACGTTTGGCTGGTAGTGTACTAAAACGTTTGAACTGGTAGAGTAACTAAAACGTTTGGCTGGTAGTGTATTAAAACGTTTGACTGGTAGAGTAACTAAAACGTTTGGCTGGTAGTGTTACTAAAACGTTTGGCTGGTAGTGTACTAAAACGTTTGACTGGTAGAGTACTAAAACGTTTGGCTGGTAGTGTAACTAAAATGTTTGGCTGGTAGTGTAACTAAAACGTTTGGCTGGTAGTGTAACTAAAACGTTTTACTGGTAGTGATCTAAAACGTTTGGCTGGTAGTGTACTAAAATGTTTGGCTGGTAGTGATCTAAAACGTTTGGCTGGTAGTGTAACTAAAACGTTTGGCTGGTAGTGATCTAAAACGTTTGGCTGGTACTGTACTAAAATGTTTGGCTGGTACTGTACTAAAACGTTTGGCTGGTAGTGTAACTAAAATGTTTGGCTGGTAGTATAACTAAAACGTTTGGCTGCTAGTGATCTAAAATGTTTGGCTGGTAGTGTAACTAAAGTGTTTGGCTGGTAGTGTAACTAAAATGTTTGGCTAGTAGTGATCTAAAACATTTGGCTGGTAGTGATCTAAAACGTTTGGCTGGTAGTGTACTAAAACGTTTGACTGGTACTGTACTAAAACGTTTGGCTGGTACTGTACTAAAACGTTTGGCTGGTAGTGTACTAAAACGTTTGGCTGGTGGTGTAACTGAAACGTTTGGCTGGTAGTGATCTAAAACGTTTGGCTGGTAGAGTAACTAAAACGTTTGGCTGGTAGTGTTACTAAAACGTTTGACTGGTAGTGATCTAAAACGTTTGGCTGGTACTGTACTAAAACGTTTGGCTGGTAGTGTACTAAAACGTTTGGCTGGTAGTGTACTAAAACGTTTGACTGGTAGTGATCTAAAACGTTCGGCTGGTACTGTACTAAAACGTTTGGCTGGTACTGTACTAAAACATTTGGCTGGTAGTGGACTAAAACGTTTGGCTGGTAGTGTAACTAAGACGTTTGGCTAGTAGTGATCTAAAACGTTTGGCTGGTAGTGATCTAAAATGTTTGGCTGGTAGTGTTACTAAAACGCTTGACTGGTAGTGTAACTAAAACGTTTGACTGGTAGTGTAACTAAAACGTTTGGCTGGTAGTGTAACTAAAACGTTTGGCTGGTAGTGATCTAAAACGTTTCGCTGGTAGTGTACTAAAACGTTTGACTGGTAGAGTAACTAAAACGTTTGGCTGGTAGTGTATTAAAACGTTTGACTGGTAGAGTAACTAAAACGTTTGGCCGGTAGTGTTACTAAAACGTTTGGCTGGTAGTGTACTAAAACGTTTGACTGGTAGATTAACTAAATTGTTTGGCTCGTAGTGTATTAAAACGTTTGACTGGTAGAGTAACTAAAACGTTTGGCTGGTAGTGTTACTAAAACGTTTGGCTGGTAGTGTACTAAAACGTTTGGCTCGTAGTGTACTAAAACATTTGGCTGGTAGTGTAACTAAAACATTTGGCTGGTAGTGTACTAAAACGTTTGGCTGGTAGTGTACTAAAACGTTTGGCTGGTAGTGTAACTAAAACATTTGGCTGGTAGTGTACTAAAACGTTTGGCTGGTAGTGATCTAAAACGTTTGGCTGGTAGTGTACTAAAACGTTTGACTGGTAGTGTAACTAAAACGTTTGGCTGGTAGTGATCTAAAATGTTTGGCTGGTAGTGTAACTAAAATGTTTGGCTGGTAGTGATCTAAAACGTTTGGCTGGTAGTGATCTAAAATGTTTGGCTGGTAGTGATCTAAAATGTTCGGCTGGTACTGTACTAAAACGTTTGGCTGGTAGTGTACTAAAACATTTGGCTGGTAGTGTACTAAAACATTTGGCTGGTAGTGTAACTAAAACATTTGGCTGGTAGTGTAACTAAAACGTTTAGCAGGTAGTGTACTAAAACGTTTGGCTGGTAGTGATCTAAAACGTTTGGCTGGTAGTGTACTAAAACGTTTGACTGGTAGAGTAACTAAAACATTTGGCTGGTAGTGTAACTAAAACGTTTGGCTGGTAGTGATCTAAAATGTTTGGCTGGTAGTGTAACTAAAATGTTTGGCTGGTAGTGATCTAAAACGTTTGGCTGGTAGTGATCTAAAATGTTTGGCTGGTACTGATCTAAAACGTTTGGCTGGTAGTGATCTAAAACGTTTGGCTTGTAGTCTACTAAAACATTTGGCTGGTAGTGTAACTAAAACGTTTGGCTGGTAGTGATCTAAAATGTTTGGCTGGTAGTGTAACTAAAATGTTTGGCTGGTAGTGATCTAAAACGTTTGGCTGGTAGTGATTTAAAATGTTTGGCTGGTAGTGATCTAAAATGTTCGGCTGGTACTGTACTAAAACGTTTGGCTGGTAGTGTACTAAAACATTTGGCTGGTAGTGTACTAAAACATTTGGCTGGTAGTGTACTAAAACATTTGGCTGGTAGTGTAACTAAAATGTTTAGCAGGTAGTGTACTAAAACGTTTGGCTGGTAGTGATCTAAAACGTTTGGCTGGTAGTGTACTAAAATGTTTGACTGGTAGAGTAACTAAAACATTTGGCTGGTAGTGTAACTAAAACGTTTGGCTGGTAGTGATCTAAAATGTTTGGCTGGTAGTGTAACTAAAATGTTTGGCTGGTAGTGATCTAAAACGTTTGGCTGGTAGTGATCTAAAATGTTTGGCTGGTACTGATCTAAAACGTTTGGCTGGTAGTGATCTAAAACGTTTGGCTTGTAGTCTACTAAAACATTTGGCTGGTAGTGTAACTAAAACGTTTGGCTGGTAGTGATCTAAAATGTTTGGCTGGTAGTGTAACTAAAATGTTTGGCTGGTAGTGATCTAAAACGTTTGGCTGGTAGTGATTTAAAATGTTTGGCTGGTAGTGAAATAAAATGTTCGGCTGGTACTGTACTAAAACGTTTGGCTGGTAGTGTACTAAAACATTTGGCTGGTAGTGTACTAAAACATTTGGCTGGTAGTGTACTAAAACATTTGGCTGGTAGTGTAACTAAAACGTTTAGCAGGTAGTGTACTAAACGTTTGGCTGGTAGTGATCTAAAACGTTTGGCTGGTAGTGTACTAAAACGTTTGACTGGTAGAGTAACTAAAACATTTGGCTGGTAGTGTAACTAAAACGTTTGGCTGGTAGTGATCTAAAATGTTTGGCTGGTAGTGTAACTAAAATGTTTGGCTGGTAGTGATCTAAAACGTTTGGCTGGTAGTGATCTAAAATGTTTGGCTGGTACTGATCTAAAACGTTTGGCTGGTAGTGATCTAAAACGTTTGGCTTGTAGTCTACTAAAACGTTTGGCTGGTAGTGTAACTAAAATGTTTTACTGGTAGAGTAACTAAAACGTTTGGCTGGTAGTCTACTAAAACGTTTGGCTGGTATTGTACTAAAATGTTTGGCTGGTACTGTACTAAAACGTTTGGCTGGTAGTGTAACTAAAATGTTTGGCTGGTAGTGTAACTAAAACGTTTGGCTGGTAGTGTAACTAAAACGTTTTACTGGTAGTGATCTAAAACGTTTGGCTGGTAGTGTACTAAAATGTTTGGCTGGTAGTGATCTAAAACGTTTGGCTGGTAGTGTACTAAAATGTTTGGCTGGTAGTGATCTAAAACGTTTGGCTGGTAGTGTACTAAAACGTTTGGCTGGTAGTGTAACTAAAATGTTTGGCTGGTAGTGTAACTACAACGTTTGGCTGATAGTGATCTAAAACGTTTGACTGGTAATATACTAAAACGTTTGGCTGGTAGTGTTATGTTTCTGACTGCAAATGTTTACAAATGTCAATAGTTCCTCTCCAATTCCCTAGTGAATACATATTATTGGTTTTCCAAAGGTAAATATAGATGAGCATCTCTGCTGTAACAACAGAAAACACATCTTTTTATTGGTATAATGCTAGAAACAAAGGTACACGAGTACTGAGGCAATTTGGGGAGGAGCAACAAGTTCTCTCTTGGGCTTTCTCTCTGACCTTAACCATAGCCAAATGGCACTGGCTCGGCATCTGCAATGAGAGCTTCTGCTGCTTCCTGTGGCTGCAACTGTGTAGTGCCACATACTCTGTACTTTAGCAACTAATGAGATCAAGAGGAGTTTAAACCATTTAAAAGCATTTTTGAGTATAGTAGTCCTTTAAAGACTTAACACCTTTATTTAGTACGTGTTGGTCAGGTGCTGCCCTATCAGCTTATCTCAGTGATCCAGGTGCACAGATTAATTTACTCTGCTACATTTACATAATGAGTTTCTAATTCCTTTTTTTCCTGAGAGCAGTGCTGACGCAGGCTTTGTTCCGCTCAGGTCCGGCTCTTCTAGTTTCTTTGATACTTCACATTTCTGACGGCATTCTGTAATTATTGGGTTTACTACTGTGCCAATGCCAGTCATGAGTTCATTATTCCTCTGCCAGTATATGTTCAAAAGGCTTATACAAACACAGTTTTGTTTATTTTTTACATTAACTTGTTTGTGTTGTATAACCATACTTTCCCCCTCATCATTATTACTATTCTCTCTCTGGTCTGTTTTCATTATGTATGGTGAAACGAAGAGTGCAAACCCATGTCTGAATGGTTGAGAATGCACTTAATTTCTGTGTATCTTATGTGCTATCAAACCTGCTATTGACTGAGCTCTTTTTTCCCCTTCTGTTTTATTTTTGTAAGCGGCTGATTTTCTTATTAGTGTTGCCATCTTATTAGATTAAGTTACTTAAGGTAAATTAGTTTAGAAAATGTTACGTGCCCTTTAATATCTACCCTGTCCTGTTGATCTGGCAGCTTTAAGCACTCCCATTGTTTATAATTGGTCCTTACCTATACTGCAAGATATTTTCACTAAGAGACCACTGTTTGTTGCCTTTGGGCCTCATGTATGGATGTAACCTATAGCTAATGATAAATGAGCTGGTTTAACTCCAAAGCAGATCTACATTAGTAATATAAATTATGTAATCAGGATTGTATATGATGATAAGGGACCTCAGGTTTACATATACTCTCTATAGATTAGGTCTTCCAAGACAATATCGGAACAACAGCAAAACTCACAGAGAAACAAATGAACTTTTTTGCTGAAAGCCATCTTCAACAAGGCACTGGTATGTTTCGAGTTTAGAGAGAGAGAGAACTGTTTTATGTCATAATTGCTCTGAATCCACCCTAAAGCCAGTTCTTAGACTCTTGGCTCTAACCTGAGTATTATGTTACAGTTCTAATGAGATATGGGTAAGAAAACAGGGATTAAGCGATATAGGCGCTAGGTTCATCAAGGTACAAATAATAACACTGGTTTTAGCACCCAACTGTTTGATAGAATGTATGATAGAATGTATGATAGAAGCATGTTATATATAATGCATTAATCTTACATTAATAATCACAGTTTATTATGTTTAAAAAAAATGCAATTTCAGTGATTTCTTATGCAATTAATTTTATTGTTCTAAAAGCATTTAATAATTTTGTATTACTAACATTTTAACAGTGTCTCATGTCATATTAGGTGACATTACTTCAAATAAAATGAAGTGGATTTCATGAAGCCAATCCATGTGTTTTATATAAAAAACCTGCATAATTTAACTATAAAAAGAAAAAAGAGAACTTTCATCAGAACATTACCAATGTTACCACAAGATAGTTCCACTAGTGTGAGTGATAAAAAGGCTACAAGTAAAGAATGCAATGGAAAAAACAGCATGTATTATTTATTGTTTGCAACACAGGGTGTCACAGGGGGTGTGAGAAACTGCTTAGTAAGAAAAGCTTATACAATAGTGGAAAAAGAAACAATGTCTGGTGAACATTAGCAATATAAGGACAATTCAGTATTTGAACACTAGCTTCTCAAAAAAAAATCTTGTGAATTTTATCCCATTTGGTGAAATTCTGTTAATATGATAATACATATTTCACATTCTCCTACCAGCCTTTTTACTGCCTGATTACCAATTCATATACCATCAAGTATTTTTACAGTATTTTACAATATATATTTTAAAGTAGACTCCTAGTTTATATAACATATTTGGAAAAGGTTAAAGATGGCCTTTTAAAACACTTTGCTTGCTTGATTAATCATTAGAATTACAGGTATATCATTTGATTGCTAATATAATCAGTAGTGGCATTCCTAATCTAGAAATGTGATTGTGGTTATTGTGTTTCTGTTCAGTTTTGATGGTGCACCAGCTCTTTGTGTCCTGTAGGGGGAGTAGTGGAGGTAGCAGTGGGAGGGATTAGGAATAGAGTGGGGCTGCCATTGGACCTCACCCCTGCCATGTAAGGCAATCCAGCATTCCTTTCTCATTGTGACTCACAGAGGAAAGCAGCGGCACATGTTGAGACTGTTAGTAAGCAGTGTTCAGGCGACTGCTGTAAGGTAAGGAGGAGTGCTCTGTGTGAGTGAGGATTGGGTGAAAAGTGTTTCTATTTGCTTTTTAAATGATTAGTTTTGCCTGTGCGGTTGTACTGAATATGCTTGTGTTGTATTCTTGACTAGGTGGTTCTGTTAAGTTCAGTACGCTTTGTGAGTATACTAACATCTGTTATGTAATCTGTAACATTGTTGTGATAAATGAAATTAAATTTTTGTCAAATGTACCAGCAGCAAGGACTTTTAAGGGTTTTGGGTTGTTTTTTGACTGTGGTTTGAGCGTGATCTGCCCTTCAGAGGAATGAAGCCAAAGAGTCATTACATATAATGACTTGTTGCCAGGGGTGTATGCGTTGTTGCATGTGGGAGCAGCCTAAACATTCTTACTTTGAGGTTGAATTTCTGACGCTTATGTTGCTGCATGATGTAATAAAATGAATACAGTAACTTATCTATTAAATATTGATGTTAATATTCATGATAATATTTAAACAACATAAGCAGTCATTGCAAATAATGGTTTTGTTACAGTAGTACAGCCAGTAGTAGAGAAGATAAAAGTCTATTTTAATATGTTCTCTCTGCTTTTTTAAGTTGCTGACTCATTGGATGCTTTTTCTTATTAGGCTATCGGTCATTTACTGACAGTAGTAATTGTCAGAGGTTAAAAGTATGTGCATGATGTCACCCATGGGGTTAGCCATAGGGGATTATGAGGTCATTTGAAACTTGACTTTTGGCATTGTTTGTGTTTGGTGCACCAGACAATAACTTAACCATTAGGATAACAATATTCAGACTAGTTTGATAAGATAAACAAAGTCATTCAGAGTGTGTGATGTGAAATGATGCACACATCTTGTTGGCAGTGATAGAAACCAGGCATCAGACGAATTTAATGATTGGAAGATTATCAGAAGAATGTCGAAAAGCTAGGATTACAGATGATTGTGAATAATTGGTAGAGCTGAGATAAACTATTTTTCTAAACATATATATATATTTAAAGCACATGCAGAGTGAAAACATACATGCAGGATGATGTGAGGCAAAGTAGTACCCAAAGAAATCTTGTTTTTTATTCAGATTTTTTACTTTTATCAACATAAGTAGGTACGCTAGTCATGTTGGAAGCTAGGTGAAGTGGTTTTGTTTGTGTTGTAGAAACTAACCTCTGGTTTCTATCACCACTATTATGAAGAAAAGTACAAGGAATGTAATGTGCATTACATTAGTGCATAAAAACAGAAGTACATGTTTGGTGCAGTTTCATGTACATTTGCATTTGATTTGGTGATATTTAATTTCAGAGAATGTCACTGAAGTGTAAATGTATGACTGGGTAATTAAATGTAAATGTGAAGGTCATGTTTCTTCCAGCAATTATATCTGACCAGCACCTCATATATAAAACTTGGAGTGTTGCTGTTGCTGGTAAGGAGTAAAAATGGTAGGTCTCCATCCTTGTATGTGTACACTTGCATATGCATTATGACTTTATGTTAATCTTTAATTAGAAAGCTCTCTTTTCTCAAAAGTAGAGAGATTAAACCAGTCCATAAATATTAACATAACAAAACTAAAACTTCAGTTACCTTGCCTTCCTTTTTTAATGGCAATATGTTCAATGTAATGTTAACATAGTTCGCTACATACAAGCCTCCAAGGTAAATTCCTCAACATTAAACAAGTATCTAAAGCTACTTTGCTACTTACTTACTCTTATCATTTATATCAGGCTCGTCTTTTTTAGAAAATTTCTTGTGTTTTGTGTAACATTGCTCAGGCAGCCAAAACGTTTTTACTGCACTTGTTAGAACGAGCCCTCTTTTGGAATAAGGTGTGCTAATCACATGGCATTACGACTGATTTGTAGGTTTTTAATGTGCCAATGGATGTTCCATGTCCTGTGTTTGTGGGTGCTTGTGTAGTGTGTAATCAGAAAATTTTATTAAATGAGTGTTTCACCTTGTCACAATGTTTGCAGATCAAAGCCTTAGTGGTGTTATACCGTGTTGAACTGAAATCCCCTGTAAACCATGATAGGGCCGGATGATGTAGTATGGATATTAGTTTGTGTTACTGTTTCTGGTATATTCCATTGTGCAGATCAACACAAAAAAAATACAAATGCATCTCTGATTAGTCATCCTGAAATCTGTAGCAATTAATTTCCAATTTTAGCCAATCAGCCTCTGTGGTCTGCAGTTTGTTTTTCATAGTAGTGTCTGCCCACATAGCGATTTCGATTTGTTTGATCCTCAAACTTGTGCGTCCTTTTTTTTTTTCTTTGACACAGATCATTTACCTGTGATGCACTGCTTGGGGAGGGGTTTTGGTTATACTGAAAGGGGTTTTGGTTGTGTTTAGTGTCTACATTGCTATAACATGTGACTCAGATCACCTCCAGAAGTGCTTTAAACTATCAGGCTTATATTGGTTTAACATGAATTGCTATTTACTATACCTGCCCTGCCTTCTACGTTCTGCAGTGAAAAATCTGATTTTCTTTCAATAGTTAGCCTGTATGAGGTAAAAATTGTGATTCAGCAAAAATACTGATCTTCCAGTATACACTCTTAGTTGATTTGGTGTTGTTTAGTTATTCATAATACTAATATAATGGTATATTCAAGTAAATGATGCATCTAAACACTGGCGTGTTCAGCTACCAGAAGTGATGTCATAAGTGACTTACATTTTCTTTGTTCGAAATCCTGTTTCTGCTTTTAATTCTGTTTTGGATTTAAGCTGTGACTTATTAGGAGGAATGACCTTTCAGTATATTTTTCTAAGATTTTGACCGAAAATAAGGACAAGTGTCCAATAATGAGTTATTAGCTATTACCAAAGTATGTGATTATTTCAACATAATAAACAGTTATCTTGCTACAAAGCATCTCGATACCTGAGTAGTTGGTAATTTCAGCATCAGTGAGTATGCTTGCTTGTTCCAAAATTTAGACTGCTGATTGGCTGATAAGAATGCTAATAACTGCAGTTTGTAACCTATTAAAAAAGATAACAAGGATCTGATAACAGGAAAGTGCACTGTGTGATTTGCTCAATTTAAAGCTATTTGGAAGGTATCCAAAAAGAATTGTTCAGGTATCACTGTCGATTCCTAGACAGTGGTATTGTTATTAGTATTTGTATCTGTGTCAGACTTTTAAAATGATATCCAATGGATATCATGAAGTGTTATTGTAATGTTTAGGGCAGCTAAAGTAAAGTAATCAAATACTTCAAAAAGTAATAGTCATAAAATTAAAGGTTTGGATGTGCCAGCAATGCTGCATATTGATGTGGAAGTGCACAGAACAGACTGCATTAGTGACATGCTAAAGAGTAAACAGCAGTGCACGTACTGTGCTGACATCATGTAAACGGTGTTTGTGCATGTGTGTGAGAAAATTAGCATGTACACATTACTTGTGGTCTGCAATCAGTCCGCCAGTCAAGCACAGACCATCATCTCCTTACAGCTGTTCTAAGGA
The DNA here is from genome assembly GCA_021613375.1 of Megaleporinus macrocephalus. Classification (NCBI taxonomy): domain Eukaryota; kingdom Metazoa; phylum Chordata; class Actinopteri; order Characiformes; family Anostomidae; genus Megaleporinus; species Megaleporinus macrocephalus. Next base: position 26,318,731 of record CM038703.1, read on the forward strand.
AGCGAAGCAGTCTGTCCTCTGGCTTGCTGTGATGAGTGAGTGAGAGTCGGGAAAATACGCAGGAGGTAAAAAGGGGCGTGGTGTTCGTGAAAGGAACATTATGTCTGTGTGAAGGCCTTGGGTGTGGCCACACTCCTTTATGGAGTTGCCTTTCATCAGTATAAGGGTTCATTAACTGTAAAGACACCATATATTTTCTAATTCTGTTATCTTTTATTTACCTTCAGTTTGAAAGGGTTCCTCTTGTGTGTTCATGTATAAAGAGATAAAGACAGTGTTTTACCAGATGGTAGAAATGCTTAAGTAAGTGCAATCCATTAAAATACTTAAGTATTTTTGTACTTAAATATTTTGAAGCTAAATATCTGAAGTGTTCGTTTTTTGCTATAATGCTTTACAGACCACAGGTTTTCATGATGATGTCAGGAGTGGACTTCACCCTTAAAATAAATATCAATGGTATATTAATATTTATATCACCTTTATGAGAGATATAGTATGTGTTTTCTGTTTTGTATCAGTTTTATTCTTTTCAAAAAGATATTAAGGATATACAGTATTTTGGAATACATCTTTTACATTTTTACATTTTGAATTTATTTTTTCTTCCTGATCAGTCGATTTTCCGTGCATTTAAATCAGTTAGAAACACAACCTACCAACCAAATTCATCGCAAATTGAACCTGCCCACAACTTTGCTAAAACAAACAAACCTGTTGCAATTGTTAAATTAGCTGGTGATTAATTGCCACTTGAAACATTTAAATGAACAATTTGTCTTTTTAATGGTTGCACACTGCAAACTTAAAAAATACGCCTAATTGCATGGCTAACTTGTTTCCTAGGTATATTTGTTCAGTCCCAACTGATGACAGAAACAGCTTGAGCTCAAATAAACAAATATTACTCACTGCTGCCATCTAAATATGTTTATGGCACCAATCAAAACTTGGAATTTTTGCTAACAACTGTGAAAAATATTTTTGTTATCAGATGGTTTTGTAATAATTGTGATAGGCATATGTACAACACACACACACACACAGGCAACTTTTCAATGTATATGTGTTTTTTTGGCTTTGCATAACTACCACTGTTAGCAGCTATTGCACTGGTTCCCCCTCAGTACGTATGTATCTGTAGATACATGTATGTCTGTGTTTAAGCACCGCAGGGTGTTGTTCTTGGTGTGTCTGATCTGAGGGAGTAAAAGTACTTCTACTACATTCTGCCTGTCATACAAGAGCGCTGATGATTTTTTTTCTCCTAATGGCCCTGTCCTCACAAGTGCATGCACACACAGGCCCTGACTGCTTAGTCACATCAGAACAAAGACTAGTGGTCACATATTTGCACAGTAAAAAGGTGATTTTGCATACAGTGTGTATAAGGGCTGTGTACTGGCAATTCTGAACTTTTAAATGTAATTTTAGGAAATCTAAACAAAATGAACAAAAAATAAACCACTGCCTGTCACCAAGTAAACTTTATTAATAATTAAAACTACATTTTTAATAATTAATACAGAATCTCAAAACATAATGTTGTAGTACTCATATGTATCAGTATTTTATTACATCCCTACCGTCTATGTTTTGTAATCAAATAAGAAAACAACCAAGTGAAACTGAAATTTCTTATTAGAGGTGGACAATGTCACATTATCACATTATCACGATAATTCTAATTGTTTTGTAATAAAGATTTTTGAATATGATGATAGTGCATTCATTAGCAGTGTGTTTTTGATGTATATGTGGTTTCTGGAGTCGGCTATACAAATGCACATACGTCTATACACACCTTTGACCAGCCCACCTGGTTAGCTGGAAAAGTTAGATGACTCAGTTTGCCGGCTGCTCTTATTCATTTTTTTCCTGTGTCTGTGAACTACCCAATTGCATTCCTGTCTCTTTCCATGTATGGACAAGTTAATGGCTACACCTAACAATTACTTTTATGCCTCTGAAGTGCCAGATTTTAACAGCCCTCTCTCCATTACAGTAATCATGTACTTTCTCGACTTTTGGCAAGTCAGATATCCAACACAGCTGGAATCTGGTAGCACTTGTTTCAGACAGGCCTAATCAGTACTTTATTAGAAACATCTGTCTTGTAGGTTCCCCTTCCCGAAGACGGCCCGATTTGAGACACCAAACAGGGCAGTGCATGATGTTTTTAGGCAGGGAGCTCTGTAAAAATAAAAATACTGTAACACTCAGTTCAAATAGTATATAATAAAACTTTTAAGAAGTATTAATCACAATAAGTGAAGCAGTTTGTCATTTTAAATGTAATGTTTAATTATTATTAGCTTTTAGGACTCAAGGTGTGTTTCTGTGGTTAGTTTAGGGAGAGGGGACCTTCACCAGCGGGAGCTCACAAATGCACGTTTGCAGCAACAAATTTTACATTTGGAAGACGAATTGATTTATTAATTAAACTTCATGTTGATTCTTTTTATTTAACCAGTTAATTCTAAAAAGATATTTCCAAAAAGACATAAGCAAAAAACATAAGAAGTAAGCATAGCTGGTGGTGCTTCAGCCTCTGAATCTAGAGCTGTCTTTAGTCTGACTGTTTTTTTCTTTTTGTTGTTGTTGCTGATGTCACATAGGGTATTAAAACCTCAACGTGAACTCTGTTTTTGTAAGGTGTGAGGATCACACGTTGCAAATACAGAGTTCACTTTAAGGTTTTAATATGTTCACAAATTGTATAACTAACCATAGTTGCAGCTATTGCACTGGTTTGAGCCCTCCTCAGTATGTATGTATATGATGTGTCTGTAACTGCATGTATGTCTGTTAGATGTTTTTTAAATTTCCAAAGTTTCCACATTTCCCTGCTCCACACCTATTGCACGTGTGCGACTGTGATTTTTCTGTGACTGATCTATTCTCTTTTTTGCTTGTTTTTACTATGTCTGGACATCATAAGAGTGATTTGTGCTTTGGATATGTGTGTGCAAGAGAGTAAAGTAAGACTTATATAGCAGATATTTAAGATGCTTGAGTTATTTATGAGCGCTTTTTCACGTACATGTCCACACCTGGTTAAGAAACGAACACTCACATTTTACTGCAAGCTAACACAACTTTAATATCACTAAGACACCATTCTGAAGCAGTAGGTGAGTGCAGACCATATCTTATATTATTTTGTGCTCTGAGAAGTAAATGTAAAACTAAAGAGGGGGAAAGGCTGTGTGGCTTTTGCTTTGCTTGAGAAGGCCAGACCTGATTGGTGCTGAACTTAGGACCAAGGGACCAACAGAAAAGAAAGTATGCAAAGTTATCTTTGAGGAAGGGTGTTTTAGGTGTGGTCTTTTTTCCTAAACTTCAGTTATTTTATAAACTCCATTTATGAAGTAATTGTGTGGCTAAAATCTCACCTTGTCCTTTGTTAACTCTGCTATCGCCTAAATAAGCTTTTATGTGCTGTTACATGTATCTGAGTACCATTTCTTTGCCGTTTTGAATGACTGACATGAGCATCGCTAAAGGCTGTTTGTGTTGCTGATAACAGGCCTGTACAGTTTAGTTTGCGCTTTGATGACTGAAAACACATTGATGCTTGTTATGTAAGATTTTGGAATGCAGGAGTGATTTTCTTCTTTTGTACCAGAAAAAGAACTTTCAGGACACTCATGTAGGTTTACTGCTTGTCGCACACACTAAACACATCTATGTGTTTAGTTTAAAGTTTTTTAGAAACTTGTCAGCCATGATAACTTTGTTACGTTAATTGGCTAACAACTGACTGGTTGCTGGACAGTGTTGCAAGAATGTCACGCCCTACTTTGAGATCCAAGGCCTTGAACTTGTTAAAGAAAATTCCACACCCAAGGACGTCTACGCTTCCACATTTAGCCCTCATTTTCTTATGGTTGTTCTCAGATGTTTTCTTTATGAGATCATATCTGGCCTTATAAGACTAATTCTCTTCTTTACTTTCTTCTTTTATCTCATCTCTTTATTTTTCTTTCACAGGATAGCTGTAGACTCACTGTGCCTGTCTATCACCAGAATCTAGTCAGTGGGACTACAAACAACCTCATTAACCAGGTACATTTACACACATGCACATTTTTAACACAGGACATGTATTAAGAATGCAATGCGAGCAGCCACATATGCTGAGGATATGCATGCAAAGTTGCAATACATTAAAATAATATTCATATTTTGGAATATGTGCCAACATATTGCAATATATTCCATGTTTCCTTGGATAACCATTCTGATTACACAATAATTATAACAACATATTAACAGAATATATACTGCCTCCCAGAATGAATGTCACTCTGGGAAAGATGAGCAAAGATGCCTCAGTTGTTTATAACTCAAACTGAAGGTATGGAAGAAATGTTTTAGTGAGGTTAAAAAGGTTCTGGTCACAAAACATTGCAGTATTTTTCTTTTAAACAGACGACGCAGAACAAGGGAAACCAGCCTCGAAAGCCTGATTCTAGCACGCCGTTAGGAGAAAAGGTAGAAGTTATTAAGGTGAGTTTAAACAGGTTGTTAGCGTGCTTGAGACGTGTGTGTGCTAATGTACATGTGGGCTAATTTGTGTCCTTTTGTGCTGTAGGTGTATCTTCAGGCAGGTAAACAGGAGCAGCCAAGTGTGGAGATGTTGACTGACGAGTTGTCACAAATACAGGAGGTCAGTACAACCATCTTGTATATGTTCTGGAAGTGCGTGAAAAAGAGAACAAGAGTGAAATGAAAGCGTATGTTTGGTACTAGGTGAGGTACTGTCTGAAGACTCTGAGGGAACAAATGGCAGCCAGACATAACGGCAACAATACTAAGGTAGGACATTCCCTGGGTTTCTTTCAGTTGTAACTTCATTACAGGTTTATTTGGGTTGTGTGAATAGTTTAATATCTTATGTCCTCAAAGACAAAATGAGGGGTTCAGAATTGGAATTGGTTATGTTTAATGTGGGCGACCTAAGCCTGCCAATTTTGTACATACTGCATTTAAATGTAAAATATAAATAAATAAATATAAAAGCTAATAACCCCCATTGACCTTATTAAAATCAGTCAAACATTTGGCTATCAAGTTAAGTGTCTGAAATGAGAATTGGCCATAAAACTGGTGCACCCTTAATCAATGGCACAAGAGCAGTAGTGAGGTGTGTTGTATGATTAGTTCTATATCACTAATTCCATTCCAAAGGTAATGGATGGAGTGGCACTCCAGAGAACACGATTTCTGTGCTCTGCAGCCCAAATTTATACCCTTCTAGCTGATGCTTGTCTTTAAGCATGGTGATCTGGAGCATAAGCATGGAGACTCCTATTCCTATTCTGTTAGCATTGCTTATCTAAGGAGTTACAAGCTGTGTGTGCGCAGTTCTACACTTTTGTCAAAAATGGGTGCACCTTTAATTACTGTGTACCATTGGTCACAAAGTGTACCTCAAGACATTCATACAATAAGCTGTCTTTTACTTTAGTTTCCAGCCAATGGCATCAGAGTCAGTGTACCCATCAACAAATCACCTGCCTCAGTCCCCAGTGTGAATGGGCCGGTCTCGGAGAGCCAGGTAAATGGTCACATTCAGCATCCTAATTTCTTGTGGAACAAATTATTGCAGCAGTCCAGAATTTGAAGATGTTTTTCTCAAACAATGGAAAACATCAGATGAAGTGTACAAATGCAAAGTGTAATAGTAAGTTATTAAAGTAAATAAACATATACACATAAACACATAAACATATAAACATATTTAATCCTTATGCTTTATATGAACTCAAAACACAGTCAAATACTGATACCTCTGTGTTCTGTTTATTCTACATATACACCAAAAAAAAGTTTTCTCCTTCTCTGAGAAAACTGCCATCCCATTTGCACTTCAAATTAGCATTAGTCCAAGCTATACCAGGGTTAACATTGTTGAGTTTTGACAAATGACAAAGTAAGTCTTTTTTCTTCTAGATTTTTTAAATATTTTGTAAGGCATATCACTTTAAAGGTTCTTACTAACAGAACTGGCATCTTTTTGTAATAAACGGTTTCTGCTGCTGTTAAATTATTGAGCAGCAACAGCTAATAACAACAAAAGGTATACAGTGATGACTGTTAAAATAAAGATAGGAGTTAAAAGCTTGCAGCACCTACTATTCCCAGTTAGTCTCTCAAACAAAGGACTCACCTGCCCCCCCAACCCCCTCCAATCTGAGATCAGACATAATCAGAATTTATCAACCTTTTTATTAACATGCTTCTTCTTGATACTGAACATGCAGCATGGAAAATGCATTCAGCCACACCTCTCTCACATACTTAAGCCACAGTATCATGTTTCAGAGCTGAGCTTCAGAGGTGAGTGCACTCTGTAATATGAACCTTTCCATTATAATCCATTTATTTCTCAGCCCCAGCTCAGCCGAGCACGAGCGAAAGATTGGATTTCTATTATGTTGGCAGCCATTTGAAGGGCCACTACTACCATGTACTTTAGTTTTAGAGAGCCCATATCATTGCTGTCCAACTTACAAAAACAAGTATCCAAAAAAGTAACTTTACAGGAGAGGACAAAAGCCTTCTTTACCTTCAATGCAAGTTAATATAAAGAGGTGTTAATGCGAAGAGCATTTCTATTGGTCCATTCATCATAAAACTCTTAAAGGCAGCTTTCAAATGATGTTCAAATAATATAGAAAAATTAAAATTGCCAAACTGGAGACACACATTTTTCTTTGGACAGTGTTGACATGCTACTTTTTCTTTGTATGTGGATCACAGGGTGTCAAAAAACATAAATGTAAACTTAAATGTTGTTTAAAACTGTAGTTGAGTCTAGTAATTACAGTACAGCTGGTAGCAGTTTTCTGAGGAGCAACACTCATTAATCTATGTGACACCAACATAAGCCTTTAATGGCAATATACATAAACCTAGGTAGACGTTTATAAACCATTGTTCCAACAAGTTGTCAGCACACTTAATGAGGTATAATGACCTCAGCATCAACAAAAACAGCCTGACAACTGATGCTGGTTGCAGTAAGCCTTTATAAATGTTTACGTAGGTTTTCAACTGTTATATCTCAAAGGCTTGTAAGTGTAGCTGTCATGTAATCTTATGAATGTCACCATTCAGTGAAATTTGACATTCATTTTACCCATTTAGATTGTTCCCTTTGTCCTAAAAACGTTCACGTCATGTAATTGTGTTAAAATATCTTTATATATTACACATAAAGAACTAAAGATTACAGTCTGTATGTCTTTAGTAAAGACAGTTTTATGAGCCTCATCCAGACATGAATTACACACAGACACACTAACACGTGGTACATACCAACACACTCTCACAAACACACACATACTTTTTGCTTCTCTGTGAAAAATCGCACCTATGACATTCTGTGAAATGTCTGTGAAAGGCCAAAGCTGCGTTTAGCTCAGTAAACAATGTGCCGTCTTCTCCAACAGCCTGCAACGACCTGTTCTCTCATTCTATGTGTTATATAAACACACACACACTCTGTATGGCTTTCTTGGAGGTGAAATCCTTTTACAAAGCATGTAAAACCTGTTTTGTCCTATGTGTTTCTATGTAAAAATACCATTGGTGGTTTTAAGTGGAAGAGGAGATGTAAAAGGGAATATTGCCTGCGGAACCTCTGCTATACACTACTGTGCAAAAGTCAGAGGCTGCCTTCCGTTTATTTAATGTCCAGTCAAAGAGGCCATTAAGTAGAAGCTGCTCAGCTTTCATGATACTGTATACGAGATAATCCACTTGCACAAGGAAGCGATGATGTAGATGAAGAGAACACAGGGCTGTTAACAAGCCATTACTGAGTAAATGACAAAAAGAAGACATTTGCAGATCAAACAAAGAAACTGCTGATGGTCAAAACAATGGACTCACCTCACCAAAATCTACACCTCAGCATTACTGAAAGTGTTCTGCAACCAACGGCCAAAACAGAACTTGGTAGAAAAATATCTTTATGAAAAACTGATTTCTGAAATCTGAAAGCAAGTCTACTGAAAGAATTGAAGCTGTGATAAAAGCAAAGGCTAGACACACTTAATACGGAAATAACTTATAATTAGTTGTTGAGGGTTTTGTCTCTGGATGTACTTTCAAATACAGAAAAATGAACAACATGACTGTTTTGGCTGGAAAGTAAGTAAATAAATGGTGGTCTTAGACGTTTGCGCTGTACTGTTCTATTGGATGGCTTTTAGTGGTAGAGGAGGTGAATAATGCCTGTGGAAGAATTGCTTCCCTACATTTGTACTCTAGAGCAGTTGACAGTAAAATGATTTGATATATATAAAAATATATAAATTGATATATTAAGATACTGATAAAACCGTAACATTTGAAATAGACTGAAGCTAATTTTGTTTTTCTTTCAGGAGCAGGAATGTGTGCGGCTGAGAGAAGTGACCAAGCATCTGTACGCTCAGCTGGAGGAGATGGAAAAGAGACACCAGGAGGAGAAAGAGACATTGCGGGTCCCTAACATAATTTACTCTTTTCTCCTCACCTACACTGCTGTACAAACGTTGGGATAATGTGCCATACTAATAATATTACTGATATTATATTTATTTATTTAAACAGTGCAGATAGAGGAATCTATAGAAAGATAAAAAAAGAAAAGTGGGAAAGAACAAAAAAGAGAATGAAAGGAAAAAAAGAAAGAATTTAGGGGTTTGGGTTACCATTGTCTGACTATTTTCTGAAAATGATCAACATGTTTAAAAATGTAACTAAATGGGGAAAAAAAGGAAATCAGAGAATAAAGGAAAACATTGTCAAAGGCAAGCAGACTCATACATCTATGAATGAAGTGTGTATATATCTATATACACATAGAATTCAAAGTTATACAATAGAAAGGAAAAAAAATAAAGAAACTGAGAGAAATGTGAAAGAAAATATAAAAGAATTAAAGAGAGAAAATTTCTTGTTTGATTGTGTCTCTGTCAGGCTTTGTTTTGATGCTCTGAGTTTCTTCACTATGTAAAGCCAAGTTTACGCTCTGTGTCCCCCTTTAGGCACAGAACAGAGAGTTACAGCAGTGTCTTCTGGAGCAAACTGAGCATGTGCAGCAAGCCAGCAGCGAGGTGGAGGGACGAGACCAACGCATCGAAGAGCTGCAGAGACTTCTGGGAGGTCTGGAGCTGGAGAACACTACCCTCCACGACAAAATGGCAGCCAGCGAGGCTGAACTTCAGGAACTGAGAGCGCTAAAGGACGCGGAGAAAGAGGAGAAGTGAGAGCAGTGAATGAATTCATGTGTTGATTCCTTTATCAGCAGATGGAAGTCGGCTTTACTGTACACAGAATTACACGTACAGTGCTGTACAAAATAATAATTTCAGTAATTTCGAGATTCAGTCACAGGTAAATGAAGAGAGTGATACAGTTGGGGCTCTACTTTAAAATAGACAAGATAGTGTAACTCTTAATACTATGGTACATCAGCGCCCCTTACATCCTTTATTTCCACAAACAATCTGAAAGGTTGACGTGTCAGACCACAAAGTACAAGGCATTTTCTAGTCCTTTTCTGGATTCTCCGTTTATTCCTATCCATTACTTTATTCCTATCCATTACTTCACTACTTGATTAAGATTTTTTAACATGGCTAGTCTTAATGTTTTGTTGCAGACATCAATTACAGAATAAGCGTATATTTAAAAAAAAACAGTCAAAGTAGATTTATAAATGAATGCTTTTTGTTTTAATTTGCATTTCACCTGCTGTCACAATTTATTTTAAATCAAACCTACATAAACATATATGTAAAGAGCTGTGCAAGCACTATGGACTCTTTACAACAATGCAAATAAGGCAGCTAATTGTAAATATAACTTGTCTCAGTAGATTGGTATACGACAAAATCAGGATGAATATACTAATGTAGCACTATATATTTTTTCATAACTACAGCGAGATATCTGCTGGATAACACAAACAATTTAATTTGATATGTGTGTCAGGCAGAAAAATTTGGAGAAAGAGTTGTCTGTTCAGAAAGAGAAACTCCATCACCTAGATGACATGCTGAAGAGCCAGCAGAGGAAAGTCAGACACATGATTGAACAGGTAATGCACAAGCATTTGTTTCACATTAAGCTTAACAGCTATGTTCTTAATAAAAAGTGTGAGTTTTTTGCACTCTGGCTCTCAGAAACATCATGTAAGCATTGGCTAGTGCAGCTTTTGATACAGTTAAAGATGATATTTTAATGAACAGGCTGGAAACGCAGTTTATTGTTTGTTTTATAGTCACTTGGATACATAATCCATAAACCCAATGTTGCTTTTCTACTTGAATGTTGATGATACTCAGTTATACACATCAGCCCAACTTGAGTTAATAATAATTATCCTGTGTTTATATGTTAGCAGTGGACAGACAACCACCAGATAGTCCATTGTTTTAATCTAAGCAGATGCATTCTTCAGAAAAGCTAATGAGTTACAGTGGATGCTGATGATATCTCATTGTCTTCTTGTGGGTGGACATTAGGAAATGTTTGTCAGAGAAATATATTTTCACTGTTTCTGGACCAACTGATATCAGCTGCAGTGGTTAGCCCAGTTAGTCTTTGCCTCGTCAGTCAAATCCCTGAGAATGCTCTTGCAGAAATACCCTGAGATTTGCAGATTATTGCATTCTGTTTTAATTCACATTATTTACATTTTACACCATGTCCAAACTTTTTTGGAATTGATGTTGTACAATCCATTAAAGCCAATTTGTTTAGTGTATGTCTGGATGTGCTGGGGCTCATCTTCTCCTGTTGGTAATTGTGCAGTTACTTTTAGTTTTGGTGTTTATATTTTTCTGGTTACATGTATTAATGTGTAAAGCACTTTGAAAACAAGGAAACAGTCAGCAATTAGCATAAGCCCAGTAAAGTAGAGCAAACAGCCCTTATCATGAATAAATGATGCACCTGATCTTCCTGGTCAGTCATCAGGCACACGTCTCATTTTACACACTGTAGCTACACTGATTCATACAGTGCTCTGACATATGTCTCATTGTTTGTACGTCAAATGCTAGGTTTTTGTGGTACAGAATTTAGCTATGCATGTTTTGTACGTGTTTGCATATTATATTCATATGTATGTGGACCACTGTGCCAAATTAGTTCAAACTGCAGTTTCACAGGTGAAGGAAACATAACTATCAAGACCGGTGACTTAACAGGGACGTAGACAGGACATTAGATATGGGACTTGACTGATGACTGAAGGGAATAAGCAAGACAAACAGAGAAGTGCACAGGACAATGGAAACAACAAGACAGGGAAGTGGACAGGACCTAAAACTGGTGACTGGATGGTAACAGGACAGCATGCTGGACAGGTGACTTGAGTGGGGCCTGGACAGCTCTTCAAGGATTGATTGGATATGAGACTGAACAGTGGACAGGAAAGGAGATTGGACAGACAAAAAGACGGGATAGACAGACAGCTGAACAGGATATGGAACAGATAACATGAGTAGGGACTTGCTAATGTAGACAGGACAGATCACTGGACAAGACCTTGGGGCTTGGAGCTCAGAACAAGACACTAGACATGACAGATGACTGGGGAGAGGCAGAAGGAGCTGATGATTGAATGGGAATGAAGACCATGATGCAAACAATCATCGAGACATTGTCTGGGACTGGAACTGGTACAGAGGCTGAAACAGGAAAGAAAACATTGACGGTGAAAGGGATGGAGACAGAGACAGAAACATGGACAAGCAGGTAAATGACAGAAAAAGAGACAGGACTAGAAATCAGAGACAAAACAGACAAGGGAGACATAAAGACAGGAAATGGGGCCATAGGCCTGGTGGGACACTAGGAGGGCTGATGTTAGAATGTTAGAAATTGTCACTAATGTAACTTGCACAAGTTAACAAGTTAAGCTTTTAATATTAGGACCATCTGTGTGTTGTTTTCTAGACATGTTCGGCTTTTGTGTTAAAACAGTCACCACTGAGACATTTGATAGAATGTCAGAGACGTTATTATTGTTTTGGACAATAGCAGTCTAAAGGATAAGCCAATTAAAAATTTGAAATATATTTGCAACTCTGACTTTGAGTCAGTTTGGTAGAATAATCTTAAGTGTGCTCATTTGGATACAAATATTGTAGAAAAATGGCTGCGTGTTGGCAGAAAATTGTTTATATTTTTCTTCATTGTATAATCAACATGCATGTGCACGGTTTATGTGCTGACAGCTGCAGAACTCACGGACCATGATCGAGGAGAGGGATCGTGTGATTGGTGACCTGGAGGAAAAGGTGGCATTCCTGGAGGCTGAGGTCAGTGCCCTTATTGATTAAGGTTAAACAGTAATGGGGGAAAAGGTCAGACTGTGATATTTTAGTTTTTCTGTGATAAATATTGCAAAAAAATAGCTTAAAAAATGACCCAAATAACCAAATTAGCTAATTATCACTCTGGCAACGTAAATAGTATGGTTAGGGGGGTCACTGTATAAGTGTAATAATCTGAAAAGGGCTTTATGATATAGACAAAACACCACAATGGTATATGTAGCAGTGTGTAATGCTGCATATTGTGATTGTAGTATACATATCCAAAACACATTAGTGAACTTTTAAAGGGATAATTTGGAGAAAAATCGAATGTGCATAATTATTCACTTACTGCAGATGTAGTCCATCAGCCATGATATTTTGTTGTACAAATTTAGATTCTTTAGTTTAGCACTGGAGCTATGGTTACTTTCAGCTATACACTGTAGCTACGGTGTATTGTTGTTAACAAACAATACAAGTCAATAGTCCCTTACGCCTTTTCCATAAATACATCTGAATTCAGGTCTTCATTTATAGACTTATTGCTGTGGTTTATGGCACAGTATAACTTAGGTGACAACTACCTTACAATTCCGCTTTGTATGAAAGTCACACAGTTATCTGAGCGCTATGTTTGTTATTTTAGTTTCTATTTACAAACAGTGTTGCTTGCAAGTTTGTGAACCCTGAAGGGGTGGACTCTTCACAATAAAGGGCATTCCAATAAAGGACACAAACAAAACAATATTTTCATTGTTAATTTAACAAAACAAAAAGTTAGATTTCAGGTGTGCAGAAATATCTGTAGCCATAATTTTCCAGACAAACCTCTTTTCTCTTTTTAAATGAATGTGGTTTAAGGGGTATCTGGCATAAAGTGCCCAGCTTAGGTCCTGCCACAGCATCACGGTTAGGTTTAGGTCGGCATTTAGACTTAAATACAAGTCCTCTTGCTCCTGAATTTTATAGACAGTGTAACATTTTGATTCAAGAACCTTCCAGTACACCTCGGAATTCAAGCTTCCTTTAATGATGTTATCTTAGTCCAGAGGAGGAAAAGCAGCTACAGATCTGGACATTGCGGCCATCATGCTTTACTGTTGGGACCTGGATTTTGGTGGTGTTGAGTATTCTCTGAACATAGTGATTTGATTATGACCAAAAAAGGTTAGTTTTAGACTGATCTGTGTAGAGAATAGACTTCAATAAACTTTCAGATTTGTCCAGGTGGGCTATTTAGTTCTTTTTTTTTAAGCAACTCTAATAAATGTCATTTAAATTCACTGTTCTTATTATTGAAGCATGGGCAGTTACCTGAGATGCAGCCGGGAAGGTCTGGAAATCTCTAGATATTATATCTGGATTGTTTTTTACTTTATTTACTGTTTATCTTGTAGCACTACCGGATGTTTTGGGTGTCCACTTATGGACTGTCATGTTGAATACTTTCCATTTGTAAATTGTTTGCCTCACAGTGGCTGTATGGAGCACAAATCTTTTTGACACGGCCTTCCACAGACTGAGGTGATCACTATCCTCTTCCTGATGTCCTGGAAGATCGTTTTTCATGTTGGCATTGTGTGTTTTGCATTCACTTGAGTCATGCCCAAACTCTTTCCTAAGCTCTCCTTTCTGACTGGTCAGTTGGATTCCCAGTCATTTACTCACCTGACTCTAACCAATGCAGCTTGAGATTAAATTATTGTTTTTTACCAGCACTAATTCCTTGTTTTGTTTTTCTACTACATGCATAATTTAGTTCCAACCAAGAAACAGATTTAGTAAATACAAAATTTAGTAAGTAAAACTGCACACATAATCTGCAGCATTCATATGCCTGTGTGTGCAAGCGCTCACTCAAAGTGAAGTTCAGCGCAGCACCTGTGGCTTAAAATGGCTGCTTGCTACACAGTGTGGCTTCCTTCATTTTTATAGTTCACAGTAAGTCATGCTGTGTATTAATGTAACTGTGTAGTTAAGTATTTAGCGACCTCTCTGGTGAAAATGTGTAATTGCACACAACACATATACCAAGAGAAATTCCTTGTACACCTGGAACCTGATGATTAAAGAGTCAAATCACAATGAATGGTGTTTCTTCCAAGGATGGAAGATAATGATCTACTATTATTGTTATCAGTGTAATTTTGGTTTTGAGATCATTTAAGACCTAAACATAGTAGAAAAACTGTGCATGTGATATTAATATATCTTAAAAAACTCACCAAATCCATCGCGGTAGCTCTGACTTTCGAATAATTATTTTAGGCTTTAGAGGGCCACTCACAGTGAAGCACATTCACCATATTTTATCATGTTATTTTTTTCTCCATGCCCAGTAATACTACTTCTTTGAGTTTTAGTAAAAATATTACAGTGCTGCTTTAAATCACACCAACAATCTGCCTGTCTTAATGAAGAGCTGGATGCAGTTTAAGTCAGGGGAGAAAGTGTGCTTGTTAGCAATGTTAGTTTTGTAGTTTTCAACCAAAGAAGCAACATTTGGACTCCAACCAAATCTTGACTTGTGCAAGTGAACAATCAGGAAGATTTGACAGCTTTCATGTGATGTGTTTAAAAAGACTGTTTTTGTTAATTCCTTAATCATTCAAGCACAACCAAGATTGGTTAGGATGAAACATTCAGCCCTAGTATTTACCTCTGTATCTGTATATCTTTCTTAAAAAGTAAGCCCTCTCTTTTCCAATCTCCAGAACAGAGAGATGCGTGACCAGGTGGAGTTCTGTCTTGGTAATCAGATGCCCAGCTCGTTCCAGTCGGAGAAAGGAGCTCAGATTGTCTACAGGTGATCCTACACAACAAACACACACTGCAATGCCTTTAATAGTTAAAAGGTCTAATGATAGTGTACACACACAAATCAAGATTTGTGCTTGCAAAATATGTTGTATGCAAAGGTTGGTCAGATGTCAGATGAAGTCAACACACCCTACACAAAATAAACCCAAATGTAGAATTTTCTTCAAATTTTAGATTCTATTCAGTTTTTATTTATTTGCTCAATTGAACCATTTTAAAAAAAATGTATTAAATGTGCCATAACCTATACACAAGCACCATTTTATTTCATTTAATTGTCCCTGCTGTGTTTTACGTGTTCGATACCTACACCTATGCATACAATCTCTACAATTTGGCATAATTCTCAATAACATATTGCTCACTATATTTAAAGATGTACTTTGTAAAATGTATTAACATTTTTACCAATAAGAATATGTACATTCCTAAGAATTTTATTTTTAAATCTCTATTTTAGCACCATTCATGTTTGGCTACTATTTCTGGAAAAGGCTTTTTACAAGTACTCAATATCAGTGAGGGATCCAAGAGCAGATTAAAAGCTCTTCTTTAGATCATTGTCCCAGTGTAGCATCCAACAACAACCCAATCTTTGTCTCACTGGTGCAAAACAGTTCTGCCACATCACATATCCACCTTTATATGTTAGAGTATAGTTGAGATTCTTTTCAGCTTGATGTGTTTCTTTTGAAGTGAGTGCTCCTGTTTTTCAAATTGCTTGCTGGCATGAAGACAGTGTCTTATCACAGTTTTGGAGGCTTGTGACCCTGAGATGCAGCCAGTTCTAATCCTTGGACTAATTCACTTTGTGGAATCAAAAGAAGCACATCTTTTCCAGACTGCTTCTGACCGTTTTTCTGACTGATCTGGGGCTACGCTGACCCATAAGCTGCAGACATTATGCAGCATTAAATTATTTTAAAAATATTTTATTTTTGTCACAATGGACCTTCTGTTGGTTCAGTAATACTGGATAGCCTTTGTCGCCCATGTGCATAGAGGAGCCTTTGGCATCCAACAACTGACTCATCAGTTCATAGTTTGTCCCTCTTTGGATCACTGTCGGTGGGTACTCACAACTGCTAACTGGAAGCACCCCACAAGCCTTGCCAGGGTTATATGTTATGGCACATCTTTGTGTGTGTGTGTGTGTGTGTGTGTGTGTGTGTGTATAAGCTGTATCACACCTGGATTTTGGCACAACATTACAGAATGGATATTTGATTGTTCTCATGTTCATCATTTTTATTTCAGCATCTAAATGGTCAAGTATATACATTTTCCGACAATTACAGATTACTTAAGCTAAATGTAATAATTGTATGATTGCTGTGTTAATGAGAAACTCATGAGCCTGTCTTCTATTTTACAGCAAGCCTTTGACACCTACAAGTCCTGGAAACAAGTCTTTGCCCTTCATTAAAGTGATAGAGATCAAGTCATGAGGCCAAAAAAGTGGAGGAGAATGAGGACGCAAATGTGCACTTATATATATATATATATATATATATATATATACACACAACCTATTAGAAACCACCCTCAGTCTAGAACGTCAGGTTTTTTTTTTCTTTAAGCTACCATCAATTTAATACAGCATGTCTTTCCAAAGACATCTCAACTGCACTTTCAGCCTAGAATATATATTGAAAGGCATATCTCTCTTTGCCCTACTGCATGTAGATTACATTACCCAGCCTAGGTCATTTAATATTACCGTACATGTGCTGCTAATCAGTTGGCTTGTAGTGGTACATTCAATAATGTGCACCATACACAGATAAATGGTGTAAATGTTTAGTTAAAAGTAGCTTCATGGCAAAGGCTCTAACAAACTGCATTTAAGGAAGACTTCAAGAAGTCTTATATCATTACATAATATTATAATATATAACACTATAAATAAAATAACAGCATACTGTGGTGCCCTATGTAACAAGGTCACTGTTCAGGGTCGAATTAGTTTAATTTATGGAAGTTAAGTATTTTGTTTTTTTTATCTGCATGACGATCACTGTGCACATCAAAACTCTCACAGGGGGCAACTGAAGCTATATCTGAGGCTTAACAAAGTTTAGTAGAGAATTTCCACTGAATATGTACTTTGTAGGAGGATTAGGGGGAATTAGCGAATGCCTTTAAAAACTATGTCCATCTTTTATTTAAATGCCAAGTATGTAGATATTGTCGTAGTTTATGCTTGTAAACACTGTACCTTTGCAGGACTGACCTCTTCCCTTTGTAGAGCTACATGTTTACAATTAACAGTCTCTTTTTATCTGTAAACAAGAGATCACACTGTTGCTGTTACTGTAAGCAGTTTACCATTCCCATATTAAATGTGAAATCTCAACATTTTCTTCTGTTCATAGAAACTGTATAGTGCTAGTGTTTTGGTTTTGCTATGTATTTCTGTATTTATGTTGTGTTTTGGGGATCAATAAAAGGTCAATAAAAAGTGTACTCAGACTCTTGTATGAACATACACAAGTCTCCACATAGGAAGAAGAAAGAATAGAGACATCTAGTGGTTTAGTGTTAAAACTTTCCGCTTTGCATTTTTTAACTTTTTAAATGTGTACTGAAATGAAATAGCAACATCCAACAGTATCATTGTGTGTATGTTTGTCTTAATTTTATTCCTGCCATGTAGAAAAAAAAAACATTGTATTTTTTCCTTCTCTAGCATCAAGTAGTATCAATTTGACAACTAGCATCAAGTTATCAACATTTTAACTTAAAAATTACTTTTTTTCTCAGTACCCCAAATGAATTACTAATTTTCTTTAATTTTTGACATAATGACTTTTCTGATTTATATCAATATTTTGGTTATTAAGACAAAATTGGTCGCTTAAAGAAAGTCGTTATTTTAAAATACCAAGTTAAAAATCAAGAAAACAGGTCATTATGTTTAGATGAGATACTAAGTCAAAATATCATTACGTCACTGATTCTACGTACCTCATTGGTTCTACATAGTATTTATAAATAGGCCAAAGTTCGGAAATAAAAGTTATTTCGACACCGGACCTCGAATTTGCAGAACACAAGTTATTATTTCGGTATAGTAGATTAGACAAGTCATGATTTTCATATAGCCATAGTTGTACTTTCTTACAACGTTGTAAAAAGGTGGTAATTTTACATTGTTTGAACATGGCTGTCATGAAGTCACTAAATAGCGTTGTTTTATGTATTATTACGACTTGTTAGCAACTTAACCAAATTCCATGGAGTTCTATACAGATATAATGAAATGTATGAAGGATTCTAAAAGGTTACCACTACGTTCTCACAACGTTGTCAGATAACGTTACAACTTTATGGGAAATTACATTTTAACATTGTCGCAACGTAACTGTGTTTGCAGGTTAGCTAATATTTAATTCTACTCTATAGAAACAAAAACAGCAAATACATGTTTTCTCGTCGTCTGGTAGTAATGAGCTTCACTAACATAGTGAATTAGTAAACTCGTAGTTATGATTGTGTGAAACAATAACCGTTAACTTCTAAAAGTGATCAAGAGCAGAGAGTGTTCAGGTCTTCCTGTGCTTTGTGGCCGCCGCCTGAGTACTGTAGTATAAAAATAGATGGTTATAGTAATATTAACTCACACACCAGCTACAACATCGCATTAGAACTTGTGTAGACTAACTGCAGCTCTACGCGGCTGTGGCTCGGAGTCGCGTTAGCTTTGCAATGCAAATGGTGTGAAGAGCTGAAGCTGGACGTGCCGGTCACATGGTGGCGGTGTGCTGAGCTGCAGTGCCTGCGCGCGCTTTGGGCGGCAGTGTGGAACACAAACAGGTAACGACAAACTCCGAGTCTGGCTTTATTGTCTGCGCGAGTCGGTTCGGCCTCGCACTCGGCTTAGGCGGAGCGCTTTAGGATTCGGGAGTTCGTCTTTCGGTTCCGGCTCCTTTGAGAGGTCGATTTTGAGGCCCAGATTAGTCGGCAAAGTTCGAGGTCATACACACGGGTTTCTGGTCAGTGCATCGCTTGTTTATTTCTTGTCGTCGCTTGTGGCCTACTGGGCCTCGGCCTCGAGTTCGTCGGGGCTCTGGGAGCAGCGTGTCTGCTGCGGACACGGCTACGCTGGAAACGGCGATGTTGAGAATCGGAACAAGCGGAGCGAGAAAACTTAGGCGTTGTTCGCGGTTAGATTATATATTTGACGTTCAGCGACGTATGTTTTGCCCACAATATCAACCGTGTTTACTGTGTGTTCGTAAGTACTGTAGTTTAGCCGGGCGACCATGAGGTTGAGGCGGCGAGCCGTGAAGCGACCCTCAGCGCTTAATGCAGCTAGTCAGCGACTCCGCTCGTGTAGCCTGCCTGTTTCTCTACCTGGTCAAAACTAGCACAGTAAAACACTAAAAGCGGCGACAGTTGAATTCGGTGGGCTTTTAATTGGTCGAATGAACAACGCAGTAACAAAAAGGCGACCGCTTGGTGAAGTTGCCTAATTTAGCCAACCAGACAACTTTTAGCGGAGTTGGGCTGGTAACATTAGCTAGCGCTAGCAGAGCAAGTCAATGCGCTGCAGCTGGCTAGTTGGCGAAACATCAACGTGGTTGATGCTATATTTGAGTTAATAGTGCAAAATTATGTTTTTGTTGGCACCGTTGGTCTTTAAGATTGTGTGTAGTGGGGGCGAAAAAGAACATCCACTTGCTCGAATCTCAAACTGGTGTGCGGGTCATGAGCCTGAAAAGTAACGCAGGCGAATCTCAAGCTAACCAGCTAATGTAGCCCATGTTAGCGTTAGCTAAGCTAACTAACGTTAAGGTACTTACCGCTGGCTCGTGGTTTACTGGTTAGCTAACTGGCTGTGGTTAAACTCACTTGCTGCGTGGGCTCGTATTCAGATTTGTGGCTGAAATAAATTGGTCAGCGAGCTCGTTTCTATGAAGAAACAGTCCAGGCGGATTGCATAATAGGAAACGAGAGCCCAATGATTAATTTAGCTAGCTAGGCAGTGTTCGGGTTTTAATCCGGATTGCTAGCTCAGTTAGCGAGCTACCCTTCCTGTTTGTGAGCAGCTTTCAGTATCAGTAAAGTAGCTCGTGCTTGTGTAATCAGTTACGTGTGTTTGTTTGCACGCTGTGCACTTTTTATTTATCGCTTGGCCGCAGCTGACGTGCTCCTCTGAGCTGTGTCCTCGTCCACGTTTTGTACGGTCGTCTATTCTCGCCGTGTGTTGTGCTGTAACTGAGGGAAGGTTAACGACGGCGTCCATCTTTCGACCCCCTGTTAGCGCGTTTACACCGCGGCGAGGTGCGATGGCTCGCAGGCTTAAGCTGATTACTTCAGTTTTTGGGGACGTGCGACCTAAAATAAAAGTGCGCAGTTCTTGCTTCTTGCGACTTACTGCCACCCCCGTTTCCTCGTGTTTTTTTGTGGCACGCTGTGTCGATTTGCAGCCTCTAACGGGGAATTCCACTTATTTCTATACATATTAGTGATTTAAACAGTCGTTCAGAGTGCTTTGATGTGTATTGGTTGTTTAGAGAAACTGATCAACTCAGATTTCTATACAGTGGTGATGATTAGAAGCGGGGGTCACGCTGTGCCAGTAGATTTACTGTAGTGAACAAGTAGTGAAGCTGCACATCGTTTGGGTTATGTAATATTGCCAGTATATATTGTTAAGTGTAAAATCGACTTAAAACCGGGATGTTTGCTTGCTGTATTCACTTGATTCCTTTAATGTATTTAAAAAAAAATACATTTTAGAACAAAACTCTGTCTTAAAGATCTCTGGCTCAACAGGCAACATGTTATAACCATTTTATTTCATAGTTCTGAATATGTTTGCAAGGGTTTTTAGAGACCCCCGAGCCCTCAGAGGTCCGGTTCCTGTCCCAACCTGTGAACAGTCCTGCCTTGTTAAGTTCTCTAGAATGATACATTGCACATCAAAGTGCTCTGAATGATTTAGATGTTGCTATGGTTATGCATGAACTGTAAAAATCCTTGGATTTTTTTTAAACATCTCACATTAACATATTTGTTTTTCTTTTTTGCTTGCTATATAATTAATAAAATACAGGTTCCACATGGCAGTTGTTTTGCTCAAGCATAGTCATCTATACCATGTATTTGTATGGCTTTTAACTTCATTAATGGTTTATTTTGTGTTTTTGTAGGTATTATTCCTTTGTAAATACTGTTATTTGTATATACTGTAAATGATGACATCGGTGGGCGGAAGCCGAAACCGGGGTAACTGGGAGCAGACACAGGGTCAGACACAGAGCCAGTCACAGCACAAGCAGAGGCCTCAGGTGAGTGAGAGTAAGCGCACACACTGTGAGAGATTTTGTTGGCATGCTTTGTTACAAAATGTTTTGCTCTAGTGTCCAGGTGATGTTTATCTTCTAGAAAATCAATATGCGGCTGTAAATTATAAATACTATTTAAACATGATTCATTTGCTCCTGTCTAAAACCACAGTATAGGTTGTTTTTATGGACCTAAAACATCCATACTGTAAATTAATTTCATTTTCTGTGCATATTGCTGTGTTGGTCAGCATTCCATCCTGACATGTATTGTGACCCAAATAAAGCTGATATGTTCATCTAACCTTAGTCTTGAGCTCCAAACAATAAAATATGGAACAATGTTTAATGCCATTGCAGTGTTGAGTGCAGACTGCCCACCAAAGACAGCTAGCTAGGTGGTTAGGGTAAACAAAGTTTCTGTCAAATGAAATGCTTGAAAAAAGTTTATGGACTGTTTTTAAATGGTGGTGTGGCACTGCATAAATCCAGTAGTCCCTCCCATAACTAATTTACATTCAGATTTTTTGTCCCATGCAAGCTGTTAACGTTTCTGTGTAATAATCTACGCATCCTGTTTTCTATTTGCATTGTCCTGACCAGTAATAGGTGGGCAGTTATTAAATATGGTCCTAGATCAGAAGTCAAAGGCCTAGGCGATTTGGCAATACTTTAATGGTAATGACCATATGTTGCCATTATATGGTACTTGAGTCATATTTAGTCATATTGCATTAATGGTCAAATATGATTTGTCATACAGCCTTTCAGTGTGTGTATAGTATGCGCACACACACAAGTTTAGTCTCATTCAAGAGTTCTAAAGGCAGTTGTAAACCAGGAGCGTGGCATATCCAAATCCAGTTGAACCAAATGTGAGCAGTCAGGTCCCTGTGTGTTCGGACAGAAATTTAAAACTATATTGTCCGATTAGTACGGACATGTATTGTGACTTGTAATTGGAGATTTTCTCAAACATTGGATAGCTACAGACAACCTGCTGTAAACATTGTAACCCTGTTGTCGTGTATTCCATGTCATTTAAACAGTGGCATTGTTTTTTTTTCTGCACTGTGTTCCTTCATCTATTAATTAAGTCATAGAACTGCAGTGCACATGCTGGCACAGTGGGCTACACAGCTTGAGTGTACAGCATCCACGTTGCTGACAGCAGGCTGAGGGGTTGTGTCTCTCCAGATCAGACATCGTCACAGTGTTTACGCCCTGTGTAACACTTTACCCTGGGCAATAAAAATAAATTGGCAGTTTTGCAGGATTGTTTTGGGTCCACTAGCAGTATTTTATTTCTTGACGGTAATAGTGTGTGTTAAAAAAAAACTCAAACCAAAATTAATGAGTTGGGATTTGTGAGGTTTGCAGCAGTGAACCCGATTCACAGTTGTACCTTAAATGTACAGATTCCTTCCACATTCATTAGGTGTTTTGCATGTTTCTAAGTACAATATATTTTCTCAGAAGCATTTGAAACTATTGCTTAAACATTCTGTCAAGTGTCCCTGGAACCGAGCTTCCTCCTTGCAGGCCAGGGTTTTCCATAACTGCCCCTGTAAATTAGACAAAAATCAGAATGTTTGTCTGATGTTTTTTGGGCAGACACTGATTACATTAAAGCCGGTCATGTTAGCAGATATCGTTGGCCAGTCAGTAATCTTAATTTGGATTGGCAAATGAATTTTTATTGGTTAGGATTATTGCAGTGTATATTATATTAAAGAAAGCCTAAGATAATGCATTATTCAAAAAGGGTGTTTTAAATACTGGCCTGTGTTTTTTGGATAGAAGATAAGTTTGTAGGTTATTGGAATAATTGCTTTTTAAGTATGAGTGCATCAGAGATGAGTTATTTCTGTATTTCCTAAATTAATTTGACAGCAAATGTAATTTCTGCAAAGTGATGTACTTTTTTATCCATTTTACGTGCAATTATTCTAATACTGAAACTACTATTTGTTTTTTCCCCCCATTGATTTATGTTTTAATACTTAAAACAATGTGAGCTCATTGTCCAGGACACATTATAAAAGTTGTGTTATGGGTGTGTTATATGATGGCCATAACTGGGCTGTCATATCTAGTTGACATTCCCTGTAGCATGTACTGAATAGATAGATATAGAAAGAATAGATGTAAATATTTCTAAGTGGTGACTTGATGAACTAATAAAACATTTTAGTCACATTCTTGTTAAATTCAGGCACCTTTGTGGGTTAAAAGGGTCTAAATTATTTCAGCTCTAATCTGCTTGTTAACACATCCCTTTGCAGACACACTTAACATAGGTAGCGGGCTTTATACGTTACTTCTTGCTGTAAATGTTTTGGTCGTTAGCTTTAGCTGGGCAGCACATAAAATCATCTAAGATAGGTAGTCTTAGCCAGTGCAGTAGAGGTTAGGACCTGGACGTGAAGGTCAGTACGTCACTGCTTAACAAGTAGATGACCCTGTGATATCCCCTGAAGACTAGTGTTTTGTGTGTTGTCTTGTTGTGGTTAGTTTAGCGTCAGTTTTATCTCTTACAGATAAAATTAAGTGACTGAACTGTTGCCTCAGTGTTTTTCTAAACAAACCGATAAATTATAAGAACAATTTAATTTTGACAGTTGTTGTAGGATTACAAAGATGATTGGAACGGGACTACTATTACTGAAGGACCTCAGTGTTCTTTGCAGCTCACCATGTTCTTTGTGTGTGTGTATGTATGTATGTATGTATGTATGTGTGTGTATATATATATATATATATATATATATATATATATATATATATATATATATATATATATATATATATATATATATATATATATATATATATATATATTATATTAGTCTACTGGAATTTTATATGCTTTAGTGTACCAAAAACGCATATGGTTAGCTTGGTCTGTTTTGATTGGTCAGCTGCCAGAGGTTAAAAGCGCAGTGTTGTGAGGGTGTGTCAAGCTATCTGCTAGGCGATTATGAGATGAGGTCACCTTGTAACAGAGAAAATAGCTGGAATTCCAAACCACAGAATACTTGGTCCTCTTTAAAAATTGTTTAAGGTGATGGATATGGATATAAAATAAAGCTGGTAGATTCCCACTGTTTAAGGTGCAAGACAGCCTGCAAATGTGAACTATGAACCTGACCTGGCCCTGATGAATATTTAGGAAATACTTGAACTTGACATGAATAGTCCAGTTCAGACAAATACTTTAAAATTGTACTGCACTTGGTGCCTTGTTATTTGACAAGTTCTAATCTACTTAGCTTTCTTTGCTTTCTTCTTTCTTTGTGCAGGCCACCGCTGAGCAGATCCGACTCGCGCAGATGATCTCGGACCACAACGATGCTGACTTTGAGGAGAAGGTCAAGCAGGTGAGAAACATAGTATTTCAGGCAGCTTTCTCAATCTTGAACAGTCAGTATGTAAGCAACTGTACATTTAAACTCATGTAAGACGATGGCACAGATCAAATTAAAAACATAAATACCAAAGTTAAAGATGTTACATGTTACTTTATCGTGAGCTTGACTGTCCAGTAAAAGTCCCTTAGTGTATTCAATAACTGAAGGAGGCTTTTCCATAGGCCTGGACAATAATTCAATAACGGTATTTATCGCGATATGTTTCAGTAACGGCGATATAATTCATAACAGAAAGCTCAATGCATACCCGTATTTAACATTAAGTATAACTGAGCCTTTAAGCACCGTTATTTTTCTGACTGAACGTGCATGTAATTTTGTGGTTTAGTTGTAGACAAATTTGAGATCCACTGCGACGTACATCAGAGATCGGGTAAGCCTGTTGATTTAAGAAGGAATGGAAGTATGTAACTGTGTCATCAGCATAGCTATACGAAATATCATGTTTCTCAGTTTTCTAAAGATGGCTTGGCCCAAAAACAAAAAAAAACAACAACAAAAAGTGGTTTCACAAGCTTCTTTGTCACTGTTTTTGTTATTTTTAACTGTGGGTTGTTTCAGTCCATAATGTGGCCAAATTAGCTGTTGTACTGTTGTACCAACTGTTGTACCATGGTTTGCCAGTGGTTAAATCTCAAATCACCCTCTTTTTCCTGTATATGAAAGTAAAAGTTCTGGCATATACACAAAACGTGCAATATTTGTGCAGTATGGAATTGTGCACACATGTCTGAATGCTTGCATGTCGTGAGCCGCGATATTAATTCCAGCTCCATACTATATAAGGAGCAGGGGGGCACTTGAGATTCAGCCAGTGTTTTGCTCGGTCCTCAGACACGCAGCATGTTGTTTTGAATGAAGCAACTTCATTAGAAATTGTTTGTAGACAGAGCTGTCAGTAGTGGCTGTGTTTTACGTGCAGTGTGAGCATTTTTGTACAGGCTTTGTCTGTACATGATGGATATTTCAAATGTACAGTTTGTGCATTGTCAGCAAAGTAGTCGCACTATGTTTTCTGTGGCTGTGTTGTCTTGGTACTGTAGTTAGAAAGGAAACCTGATTGAAACTACTGAGATTACTGAGATTAAATAACTGTTTAATTATGTAAATAAATCTAAGACTTGAAGGAAGGTGTTTTAGAAAATGTTCACATGTGGTGTAGTACAGAAGGGTCTGTGCTTTTGTTTGTATAGGCTTTAACTGGGCAGTTTTAAAAGCATCTGGAAAAACAAAAATCAAGATCAATTGTGAAAACATGAAATTTTTTTTCAGAAGGAACTAGTTTAGCAGACTGAGCTGTGTTCTAATCAAGGATATTTTGAAAAAGAAATAGCAAGTTCTTTGCATGTTTTCAAAGATAAATCACTATGTGACGTACTAGCAGTAAAGATAGGGTAGTCAGTCAGTCTGTGGTTGTGGTGGGGGTGGCTTTTGTATTGTTTATTACATACACGAGAGACTCATGACTGGATGTGTTCATAGCATTATTGTATGTACCGGTCTGCTGTTTGAGAATATCATAATGTACCAATAGTTTAATTATGCTCCACAAGAACTCTGATTTATGATTCTTTTAAGTTGGCGCATTTCCTCATTCCTCCATAGATTCTTTTGAATGCGCAAGTTTGGTTTAGATACTTTTGTTCCGGTTGAACCAAAACAAAAGGGGAAATACAGCCTAAAGGTGTTTTGCTCTGGTGTGTAGTGCTACAGCTCCAAACAGAATTAGTCATACCTATGACTTCGTAACTTTCTGACCAATCAGAAGTTAGGGTTAAAATGGATCCAGTCAATCTGAAGGTTTAAGGGTCCTGATTTTAGAGTAAAGGCAGACTCATGTCTGCCTTCACTTTGTAGGGAGCGATGTTCATAAGGCCCCTTTGGGTCTGTTCATGCTCCGACATGGTGTTGTACCCTGTTGTTTTTTTTGGAATAACTTTCAAAAGCCCAACATTTGAGAATCTGTTTATTCAAAGTAACAACATGGCTTGGAGCAAATGCTAACAGTCAGGATGAGAAACGCTGAATTGACTTTTTATTCAGATTACACACTGTACGGTTTTGTTGTTCTTCCTGATTGATATATATGTTCTTCCCCTCCATAGTGTCTCCCCATTCACAACATTTGAAACTATATACATATATAAAAATAAGCCAACAGTTGCCAAGTTAACTCACTTCCGTTATTCCATTATGAGAATATTGTTTATTGCTGTTCTTTAAGTATAATATAATAGGCCATAAGCAGACAATAAGCCTAGTCTAAATTCCTGTTTTTGTTATTTATAGATATTATATGCCTTGTTGATGGTAGTTTGTCAGAATCTGTTTCTGGAAATCCAGCCGTATGTTCTTGACCTGGTTTCTCTTGTTTCTCGCCTGTACCCAGCTGATTGATATCACAGGAAAAGACCAAGATGAGTCTATGATTGCGCTGCATGATTGCAATGGAGACGTCAATAGAGCCATCAACGTCCTGCTGGAAGGAAACCCTGACACTGTAAGTTAAAGCCACTGAGAGCACTGAAGTCACCCTAGAAGACCACAGTGCTGTACAGCAAAATGTGTTCTCTGCATGGAGGCACCTAGTTCATTCACTAAAGACTTGGCACTTTCATAATGAGTTGGTTTAATCCCACATTGAGAAATTGCTGAAACTGGTGGCCTGGAGGTTGGCATTCCAGCTCCAGTAGTCTTTTTCTTTCCTTAGAAGTTTTCATTTTCAATACATCCAAGCACACCTTGAATCCCTGCTCTGCTTTCTCTGTAGTGCTGGAGGGGACGATGTGTGCTAGAGTAAAGTCAGAGCTACTACCGGATGATCTCTCTCAGTCTTCCTCTGAGTCAGAGATTAACATAAAGCTCCAATAAATGCATTGTGTATGTATGTGTATATGTACAGTCAGTCTTGTCCAAAGTTAAATCTGGTATCTGTTGCTGTCCTCAGGATTCATGGGAGATGGTTGGAAAGAAGAAAGGTGTATCAGGCCAGAAGGAAAGTGGGCAGACAGATGGAGGGGAAGAAGGGAAGGAAAACCGAGAGAGAGGGGGAGAGAGGGATGTAGCACGTCGTAGAGGAGGGGCACCAAGAAGGGGTCGTGGAGGCAGTCGTGGGCGAGAGTGTGAGTTGACAAATGCAAAGCCTGTCATGATTTCTGTGGCAAATCAGCATCCAGAGTTTAAATATGATGTGTAGGTCCCCCCAAAGGCATATTTTTCAGTCCCCCCCGGCACACCTTGAATCCCTCCTCTGCTCCCTCTGTAGTGTTGGAGGGGACGATGTGTGCTAGAGTAAAGTCAGAGCTACTACCGGATACACTCTCTCAGTCTTCCTCTGAGTCAGAGAGCAACATAAAGCTCCAATAAGCATATGTCTGTGTGTGTTTTTCTGATATCAGAAGTTTTTGTGTGTGAGTTTGAGGTATGGTAGAATCATACACTGATACCATGCATGGACCAATCAGTGTTTTTGGAGCTGATGCTTATCACCTTTCAGCACGAACAGCCGATAGCTGATAACTGTTTGAGGGTGAGGCAAGATACCTCATCTAGCACTGTATATTCTGTCACTTTGGACACTTTGCACAGTGTGTGCTAATACATATAAAAGTTCGTCTTTCTTTTTAAAACTGAAATGTTGCAAAAATGTCAGTGTCATGTTGTAGAAAGACAGATGATTTCAGGTGAGCAGCCATACCAACAGAGCTCCCACATTCAGCATTTTAGCTCTGTTTCCTTGCTTCAAGTGCTTTATCAGCTTCAATTTCCTGCTGTTTTGCATGACAAACTAAAATATGGCTGTTGCAGCTCAGTGTTTGTGTGCTATGGTGCACTAAAATTACAATTTATGTAGTAGTTATATGGAGAAGTAAAAAGCTTTCCCCTGCTGTCACTTAAAATCAAGTCCTTGTCTAGAAAATGCAGCCAAATGAAGAACTGCCACTTGAATGTTGGTTGCTGTTGCGGACTGTTTTACCTGCCTCATGTTCTCTATAACTGACAAAGGCTAGCAGGTAGATTTTCATTTCATGAGCACTTGCCACCCAACCCACCCAATAATTCAGCTGCTTCCTGATGTTTGTTTATCGTCCAAGTCAGGCAGCATGTGAGTTGGTAGGCCAACTATAATTGG
Source organism: Megaleporinus macrocephalus (assembly GCA_021613375.1). NCBI lineage: Eukaryota > Metazoa > Chordata > Actinopteri > Characiformes > Anostomidae > Megaleporinus > Megaleporinus macrocephalus. The sequence goes on from CM038703.1 coordinate 26,347,736, forward strand.
TAGACAAAATGTTATTTTGATGACTTCAGCCCCTTTCTACAGTTAAATTGTAATTCACTGTACTGGTTTTAGTCGCTCCGAAAAGAAGCACATTAACTCTGTCTAGTTTAATCCTGCAACTAATATAATGGCATTAATGTTGTGTCCTGAACCTCAGCTGCGACATTTCCATGCATCACCCATCCTTGTTTTACCTGATGAGACTGTATGGTTGTGCTGGGTTTATAATGCAGTGTTCATTTAACACACTTTCATGTCTGCCCTTTACCTCCTTCAGTATGTACCCTCAATATCCACATATTCCTCAGTCTTTTCTGGTGACCTCTTTGCAGTTCGTGGCCAGGAGAATGGTCTGGATGGGGCAAAGGCAGGTGGAGTGGCTGGCAGGGGGACGGAGCGCGGCCGGCGGGGAAGAGGCAGAGGGAGAGGTTAGTCTTGCTGTTTCCTTCGTTGATCAGTGTTGATCAATGTGCATTGACCTTGTAAATCTAAATGAACAAAATGAATGTGTCTGACTTCAGCAGGAGGTGCTGGTAGGAGAGGCGGAAGGTTTTCAGCTCAGGGCATGGGGTAAGTTTGCACTTGGAGTTCTCTTCCACTTTGTGGATACCATAAACCTTTCCCCTTTTTACCACAGTAGGACTGCACACATTTTTAACAGATTTCCTGGAACTGATTAAGCCGTATACAATGCCTGGTTTTGTGAAGAATGTGTGTAGGCATGCTGTTAGAGGAATGTTCTCCCGTTCTCTAGGTAAGGTCATCACTACATTTTAGCCTTTGTTTTGTAAATTTTGCTGCCAGTAGCTACTAGCAAATTTACATCAGAGCTTATCTTGCATATAACTACTGATGTCCCATCACTGTACTCCCTCATTTTGGATGAACATTTTAAACCAAGTGGTGACCAATCAGATGTTTGAGGCTCAGTAAGTGATTGTCCACAGTCACACGGTGAGCTGTAATACTGAAACACACAGAATATGAGATCTGCACAAGTAGATTAATTAGTAGTTGATATACTAGGGTTCTTTGGGACTGCTGACTAGCCTGTATCTCTGCCCAGACTTTCTCTCTTTGCACCTCAACCTGTGTGTGTTCAAGCAACCTGTCCCCAAATCTGCTAGTTCTCAGCTTGTTGTAAAGGAAACACAGCATTCATTAAAACAGTGCACGGCTACTGCATGTTTTGAACATTTAAACAAACTCTGCTGTACAACAAGCACCCATAGGTCTCTTCTAATTTTATAGTAAGTATTATTGTTTTTATTTTATATATTTATTTCTTGTAGTTCTAAAATCAGGGAGTGCTGCAACACCCTCCACTTTGCGTCCCTGCCTTATATATTGGAAATATCGTCAGTACATGTTTAGTTAGGCCTGTGGAGTTGGACTGTGGAATTAGAGTGCTGTTCATAAAACGATAAGTCGTAGTTCTAGGTTTTTTCTTCTCCTTTTCTTCTGGTTTCATTTTGTCTGTTCCAGTTTAAGTTTCAGAGAAACTAAATATTGTGTATCAGGTATCGTGAGAATGTCTAAAAGTGTAATAGCAAGAATATGATGTCACCCGCTCTTAAATAAGTGCACCTAAACTACTTTTGGACATGTAATGTATTTAACACCAGTTAAAACAGGTAAGTTGTTGTACCTACTTGCCTTTTCAGAGTGTTAAGACCTGAAGTCCTTTATTATGTTGTGTATCTGTTTGATAACTTTGTGTGTGAATGTGTAATGTGGGGTGTTTTGTTTTTAATTTCTTTAGTATATGGGTTTTTTGTACACAATGCAACAAAGTTTCTGAAATTAAGGCGCACCATAGTTCTTTTCTTTTTCATGAAGGGTGTTTTGTGCTCGGAACTTAATCCCTCAGGGTTTGCATCTGGTATTCTCTCTCTCTCTCTCTCTCTCTCTCTCTTTCTTTCTTTCTCTCTCTCTCTCTCTTTCTTTCTCTCTCTCTCTCTCTCTCTTTCTTTCTCTCTCTCTCTCTCTCTCTCTCTCTCTCTCTCTCTCTCTCTCTCTCTCTCTCTCTCTCTCTCGCTGCTGTTAGGCTACTTGGAGATCTGAACGTTGGCTTCTTAGTGTGTGTTTGGACTTTGCATGTGGTTTGGAATTCCGTCTCCTGTTTGTTACTGCAGCCTGTGGTACAAGTTGAGGCGCATTTATTTCTGATTTAAACTTCTTGGGCCCATTCAAGAAAATTGTTATACCTGCTGTAAAATGTAGGTGTACTGTTAAGGACAATTGATGTACATACATATAAAGTGACTTTCACTTAAAAGCACTTCACATTCAGTCCCTTCTTCTGAACCCTGTGTTGTGCTGCTTGTAACTGTCCCTGTTGTTTCTTTCTAAAGCCAGATTGATAAGGGCCCCAGATACGATATGTCAGGGGATGAGAGGTGAGTTGAATGTCCTTGGTTTGTCAGTATGCCAGTCAGAATGTGTGGAACCAAAACTAGGCAGCGTGTGGGGGAACAGATTAGACAGTAAAGAAGGCATTGAACTGGTGCAGCTAAACTTTTTGCCTCTCTGTGTTCTTGGTCTTGAATTCAGCTTGTCTGTGCTTTCGAGATTTCATTTTCTCTACTTTAGTTATTGTTTGTTTGTTAGCTTGCTAGTTTGCAAAACCAGGCTAGATCTCAAGGCGTGTTTGTTTATTATTTTTATTTTTTTTAATAAAGGGTTTTTGCTCCTCCCTGGTTTGTTCTTGCCAGTCAGTGTACTCTGAAGTCATGTCTGTCTCCCACCTTTCTCCCTGTGTTTGCAGTACATTTAATCCAGCGGACTATGCTGAGCCAGCCCAGACAGAGGAGAACTATGCCGGCGGAAACACTTGGAGCAACACAGGCAACCTGGAACCAGGGGATGGAGCCAGTGTGTATTACTTTCATTATATATATCAAGATAGTTATGGAACCAGTGGCACTATCAGTTTTTAATATTACTGTTATTACTTTATTTTAGCTGTTAGCTGCACATTCCAAATATCTCATGATATTAGCTACATTATTTGTGGCTCTTTCTGGTTGCTCTCTCACTCATTAGTTTTCATATTCAACTGTGATAGAAGCTTAGATCTGAACTTCATGAATGATCCAAGTAGGGCTCCACAGTCATCTGAAGTCATGACTGGTAGCAACTTAGTGATTCTTCCCAAACCTGTTTTAGATCAGTGGAATCTATAGTTACTTATTAGTGTTTAATTGTATTTTATTTGCAACTTGGAGTATCTGTGGAAAAGGATCTATGCATTATTAAGTTCTGTTAGTTGTTGGGTCTATAAGGACAGTGATTTATTTCTTTCTCTTGTTTTTTGCAGGGCTTGAGTTTACTGGGGGAGAAGGACCAAATTACCAAAAGTTTGACTCTGCTCCTGGTAAGCATGGCAGCAGCGTGCCTTGTATAAAACAGTCCTAATTTTTGATTGATTGCACTTCTTTCAGTTTTCGTGGTACTCCTGTAATATTATAGCACCGCTAACCCTAACTGCCCTTTTTATTCCTGCTTAGGTGCTTGGCGAACTGGCCCAGAAGAATGGGGCACTGAAGACTGGAATGAGGATGTGAGTGTAAAAAAATGTTTGCGAGAGAATTATACATTGTATTTTGACATTTGAAGATAATGACTTTTTTTTTTTTTTTTTTTTTGCGGTGTTCCTGAAGTTGTCTGAGACCAAGATATTCACTGCCTCCAGTGTGGCTTCAGTGCCCATGGCTCAAGAGAATGTCACCATAACTGCTGGACAGAGGTATGCAGTGGAAATCCCAATTCTCAGACTGCTTTATTTGTAAACAACTGATATTTTTCTCTGACTTTCCTAATTGGTTGATGCAAATGTCAGTATAATTTATCAAACGAGTATAAATTGAGTTTTATTAAACAAATCTCCCAATGATTACAGTTTTTTTTTCTTTCCAAAATTGAAAAACTCAAAAAGCACTGTTCCAAATGATTATACACATCAGTGAAAAAAGTTGTAAAGAAAAATCAGGAAAAAAAACCAAGCTATTTCAATGAAAAATATGCCAAGGGTTATAGGAACCCTTTTTTGATATCACCTTCACAATTATTGTGTTTTTGGAGAGTTCCTGCTTGAATTTCTTTGCAGGTGTCAGACTAGCCTCCCAGAGCTACTGTTTTGCTATGAACTGCCTCTTTTGCTTGAGGATACTCCCAAGGGTTCTCAGTAGGGTTGAGGTCGGGGAGGATAGTGGCCACATCATGAGTTTCTCTCCTTTTATGCCAATAGCAGCCAATGACAGGTTTGCAGCATGAGATGATGTGTTGTCATGCATGAAGATGATGTTGCTGTGTTGTGTAAGGCACGATTTTTCTTTTTGCGCCATGGACGAAGATCTTTGACAGGGACCCTAAAGGGGCCTAACAGCTCTGTCCCCATAACTTCCACCCAAAACATGACTCCACCACCTCCTTGCTGATGAGCAACCATCCACTAGTCCATCCATCTGGACCATGCAGGGTTGGACAGCACGCATCAGTAAACAAGACTGTTTGGAAATTAGTTTTTATGTATGTCTGGGCCCACTGCAGCCGTTTCTGCTTGTAAGCACTGGTTAGGGGTGGCCCAATAGTAGGTTTATGCACAACTGCAAGCCTCTGGAGTGTCTTACGCCTTGAGGTTTGCGGGACTCCAGAGGCACCAGCAGCTTTGAAGCAGCTACCATTAGCTACCTGTTTGCTGATTTGTAATGGCATTTTGAAAATTAAATATTTGACACTTCAATCCAATTTTCATATTAATTTGTAACGCGGTGTAGTTTGTTACTTTGCCATGCTCTCGTCTGATTGATCAGTAAGACATTGTTGATTTTGTGTATTTCACCAACTTCCCAACAGAATCGATTTGGCAGTGTTGCTGGGCAAGACACCCCCCTCCTCTTCGGAGATGGAGGCAGCTCCACTGGAGGCCACACAGCCGCCCCCATCTCTTTCTCAGTCTCTGGTCTTCAGCAACTCCAAACAGCCTGTTCCGCTCTCCCAGCCCTCCTCCAATGCCTCCTACACTCAACACAGTATGGTAAGGGAATTTCAAGATTGATTAAATAACTGCGTATCAGCCTATCTGTAGTTGCCTGGGGAATGTCTTGTGGAATAATAAATTACTAAAGATCAGATCCTATTTGCTAATGTAGACTAGCAAAGATGTTTAAACTACACATCCTCCCCCCCATTCCTCAGGTGAGCATGCTCAGTAAGGGTTTTGGTGAGGTGGGAGACACTAAAGGTAACAGTGGCAGTTCTACCAGTGGTTCACAGTTTCTGGAACAGTTTAAGACAGCCCAGGCTCTTGCTCAACTGGCGGCTCAGCACTCGCAGAGTGGACCCCCCAACACAGGCCCATCCACCTGGGACACCAGCCCTTCACTGGGACAATATGGTAGGAGAGCCAAGCTATGATCACTAATTCTGTAATTTTTGCCTGGTACTAACTGACTTGACAGCAGTCCTGAACTGAGAAACAGGTGTAAATTGAAGAGCATTGAGCCAAATTGAGAACCATCACCCCTGCAGGAATTTTTTCAAGAATATATGGGCAGTAACTAATTGTAGGCCTAGTTTGAGTTACAGATGGTAATTCATCCATTCTCCTCCCGTCTAGACATGAAACCTCAGACAGATCCCCTGGTGCACAGTCCCTTCACCAAGCGGCAGCCCTACCAACCCACCTCCACTGCTTCCTCCATGATGGACGCCTTCCTGCAGGACAAGGCCCCTCCTCTATCCACTGTCTCTTCCCTGTCCTCTCAGTCCACTCCCTCTGCTTCACTAGCCCAGACTATCTCTTCCCCTCTCCCAAAGGCTTCAGGCCCTGCTCCAAGTCAGCAGATGTCTCCAGGACCTGTTGAGCCACAGGCCTCAAGTCCTTTGCCCCTCCAACAACATAAGCTCAAACAACAGAAGAAGCGAACATCTATTGCCACAAAGGTTAGTATTTTGGCTGGTTATGCAATAACAGTTCCTCTTATTTAATACATTTTGTTTTTCTTGTTAGCTGGTACTCTCATCTGTTCTGTTTATACTGTTAGAATATTAGTATTTGAAAGTCAACCTCTCCATGATGGTAAATTAATAACTTAAACCAGAAATTAATAACTTTTCCCATATGTGGCGTTTTTCTGTAAAACAGATTCCGGCTTTAGCAGTGGAGATGCCTGGTTCAGCAGATATATCTGGACTCAACTTGCAGTTTGGAGCATTACAATTCGGCTCGGAACCCGTCCTCCCAGAGTATGACGCAACAGCTGCAGTGCCCACCACCTTACCAGGAAATCCGTCTCAGAACAGCCTTTGTGCTAGCAGGTCTTAGTTTTTACTCATATATGTACAGCTTTGTACAAGCACATGTGCAAGATTGTTTTAAGTAGTTTAAGTCTAGTCATATTAGATACGTGTAACAGGAATTTGTACCTTACGGCATGTCCCAATGAAACTCTGTCTTAGTGAGCAGACCCCAGCCCTGTCCAACCCCACTCAGGTGGAGCTGTATGAACAGAGAACAAGCCAAACACGGCGTTACCCTCCCTCTGTCTCATCCTCCCCACAGAAGGACATACAAGCCAAGGTAAGATTATTCTGTAACATTATGTTGATTTCTAATTCTAAAGAGAAGTGCTTATTCATTCTTTGGCAGAATTTATTTTTGTTGAAGTTTTATACATTTTGGTGCCTTGTTCAAACCTATAGCTTTGTTTTGGTTTCACTGTGACCACGTTATAATTTTTGTTTTTTATATACAGAATGGATTCAGTTCTATACAGACAACGCAGTCTCTGGAAGGTAGGCATCTCTCTTGCACACAGTCTGTGCTTGTAGTTTCTTACTGATGATGAGAATTGGTTTAGCTCTTTACGTGTATTTACGTCTCATCCTTGTTCAGCTGCAGCAGGTTCTGCAGTGTCCGCCAAATCAACGTCTGACCCAGTTGTACCTTCCACTGTGTCAAATATGACCTCCTTGGCAGACCCATCGTCAGGGCCTGCTTCTCTGCTGACTACGTCTCATCAGACACCTCTTGCCGCTCTTGGACATGAGGACCCCTCTTCTAATTCAATTGCCCCGCCGCAACACAACAAGTAAGAGTTCCTTGATGTACGTTATATGACAAAGTATTGTTCCTAATTCAGTTCATGTGTTTAAGCCTCATCCATCACAAGTGGGTTCATAAAGTCTAACACACAGTTATGCAATATCCCTGCACAACCAGTGAGAATAAAAGGGGTCTTCCTAAAAAGCTCAGTGAGAAACTCATAAAGCCACGTTTTGCCACAGTCTGAAATTTGTGCTCTTCTACCCTGCTTAGCTCAGCTATTTTTGTGAAATGGAAACATCTTGATGCAACCTTTCAGCAACAAAGCAAAGCTGGGCCTATTCTCTGTTTCTGTGCTCACTACAGAGTTTTTGGCCTCATCCTGACTGAACACTGTTAGAATGAATTAGAATGGAGCTGTACGATTGTATTTTTATCGTGAGTTTTAGCATTTAACACACTGTCACTGCAGCAACAAAAGAACAGATTAAATTACCTCATGACGGAACAGAGAGATGCCATTCCATTAACTCACAAATGAATAAATTTACATGCATCAGTATTTTACTATGTTAATCAGCCGAGCCCTTCCTGGCCTCCAGTAGTTGCTGTGGCTTGTGTGAGGATTTGTTAGGCTTGCCATAGGTGGACAGTAAGGATTGTCATCTTGTAACAAAGTAGAAGGGCTGGTTTCTCAGGTTTCTGGTTTCTGTGGCCTAAATTAAAATGTCTTCTGAGGCCAGCCTTCTCAACCAATGTTAGTGCTTGACTTCACCGTTGCTCTTTTGAATAAATGGGCACAAATTCCTACAGATGCACTCAGAACCTTGAACCTCAGGAAGCACTCCCTGAAGACCTGGAGGTTGTTATTGTTGTGAATGTACCAACTCTATATTTAATAGTTTTGGAATGGAATAACAGACAAGCTTATATAGGTGCGGTGTTTAGGTGACCACATTATTTTTTTGGCCATGTACTATATATTGCAAGCAGGTGGTGGTAGCTTTTAAAGGGAGCTTTAAGATAATGGAGATTACCTTTAGCGGAGTTTGACCAGATTAATTTTAACATTTGGAAAGCAATACTTTACAGTAATCCTACCATGAGGTGGCAATAAATTTGAACTCCCCTTAGAGTAAAAGTACTGGTTCACTGTTGGGGTGAAAGTGTATGCAAGTACAGTAACAAGTAATTTTTTTCCCACCCTTTTCTCAGTTCCCTTCCTACACAACAGAACAGTTTGGTTCCTTCCTCTGGCCGCACATCCAACACAAGTCTGCTGGTAAGTTTTTGTTTGGTTTTGTCGATTGTGGTAATTGAACAGGATTTGTTGCTTTTCTTCACTGTGAATCTTCCCGTCACATCTTTTTTCTCACTTGTTTCCTTTTTTTTGTACAATAATGTGTTTTGTAAATTTTACTCCTCCTTTAGCATCCAAATGTAGATGGAGACTCCAGCTTGCACTCATCTTCGTTCTCTTCAGTCTCTGCTGTGGCCCCATCTTCCGTCGCCCCTTCCTCAGTCCCCTCCTCATCTGCTGCCTCAGTGTCTCACAGCGCTCCTGTTCCTCAATCCTCTTCCTCAGTCAGTGCTGTGTCAGCCCAGTCTAGTCTGGGGCCAGTGAGCAGTCTTGCTATGGGCCTGAACAGTGCTGGTGGAGTGACCTCCATCGTGCCCCCCACAGCTGTTGCCGCAGCCTCCTCATCCTCTGTGGCCTCAGCTACTGCCGCACCTTCATCGGCCTCCTCATCACGCAGCACAGCCGCCTCAGGTAAACAACTTGGTTGTACCAAAGACCTCTAAAGAATCAATTATAGTATGTGCGTCTCCATGTTTGCTTAACTTCTCACTGAAACTAGAGGTTGCACTGGCCTTTTTCCTGATTTCTTTTAAGTAATTTTTTTGTTGTTGTCGTCCTGTCCCCACTCACAGTCCTGTATAGCTTACACTTTACAATGTCTGTGGACATTTTGTAGAACTATTTGCATACTGACTTTTTTGTCTTGTCTAACCCTAGAATTTGTCTATGATGATTATTGAAACTTAGATTTTGTCTACATGTTTTCCTAATCCGCCTTCACTCTCTCTCCAGAGAGGGGTGTAAAAACAATATATGTAGTGCCATGTTCAGTATCTGAATGTTTAGTTAACTTGATGCTAAGTGAACAGATTTTCACTTAAGACGCCTGAGCATCTGCTACAGAGTAAGTGTCCAACATGCTTAGAATCTATTTGCCAAGATGCAGTTAAGTATAACTAGGAGTGGGAAAACAAAACACCAATATGCAAGTAGTTTTTGTTTGTTTGTTTTTTCCCTTCCATACACCAGTATAGAGCACTGAACTCTATGCTCAAAGTTCAGTGCTTACTCCAGTTTGAGCTGCGGTTATACACATTTATGACCACCAGCTAATATGCAGAGTAACAGCTGTGTGCATCTTTCATCGTCCCTGCCTCTGTCTGCTGCCCAACTCTATGCTCAGAGTTTGCCTCGCAGCACTCCTTTTTCTCCACCCTCTTCCTTGGTCTGCAGTTATACACAGTCTAGTCACATTATGACCACCAATTAATATCCAGAGTAATCACCATGTGCAGCACAGACAGCAGCTAGATGAACTGGGAGATTCTATAAGGTCCTGCTAGGTTGTCACAGGTATCTGGAGCCATGCTGACTGCCTTGCATCCCACAGCTGCTGGAGGGCACATTGGGGAGGATCCATAGAGCCAACAACACGATTGGGACAAATGTGTTCAGGGTATTACTTAGAAGTCATGTTCAGGCTCTTCCAAGCAATGTGAGACATTTCTAGCTGTGTGATGTGTCACGTTGTCTTGCTGAAAATCACAGCTGCCCCAATCAGCATGTATGGGTGTACATGATCTGCACGGATGGATTCATATCCAAAATTGATTGGAAGTGCCTTTCACATGGATGGCACGAAAACATTCCCCAGATTATAACACTGCCACCTACTTGCTGCTGCTGTTTAGGTCACAATGTAAATAAGCTATGTATTTCCTCTCGTTCAGGTAGAACAGTATTATAACAGTTGCTTTGTTTTGTTTCCTGAAGGGAAAGCACCTCCAAACCTGCCACCTGGAGTGCCTCCCCTGCTGCCTAACCCATATATCATGGCTCCTGGCTTGCTTCATGCATATCCGGTGAGATTTTTCTTTACTTCAGGCTGTTTAGACCAGGGGTGACTAATCGTATTCACAAAGGACTGGCTGCAGGTTTTCATTCCAAATAAGCTGGAGAACCCTGGGTTATTCTCTTGTCTCCATCTTCAGCAAATTGTGTGTCCCTGTTGTGTTGTATGAAAACCTGCAGCCACAACTTAACCCAAAAATCACACATTAGTATGCTGTTCCTTAACTGGCTCTTGTGGAGCTGATGTGGACAATATGTTTGTTTAGTAAATATTGTGATATCTTGTATCGAAAAAAATGTCAGATACAACTGGGTTTTTGCCATTATTGCCCACATGCAGGGCACAGTAGCTGTTAATTTTCTAAATGTGTTACATTACCGCATTAACCCAATTTGATAAGCTTTGTTAGCTTTGACTTTTTGAATGACTTTGTTTTTGTCTTAGCCTCAAGTTTATGGCTACGATGACCTGCAGATGCTCCAGACCAGGATACCACTGGTAAGCAACTTGGTGCTAGGAGCTTTTAACATTTGTTGTGTGTTTCAGCTGACAGACTGTTCTTGTAGCAGCTACTTATGAAATATAAATCTGTTTTTAGGATTACTACAGCATCCCATTTGCTACTCCAACAACAGCACTGACTGGCAGGGAAGGCAGCTTGACCAGCAATCCCTATTCTGGTAAGATTCTTAGCTACTTTTTAATCTATTTGATTAAATTATGCCTGTTAGCTAGTTATGTTACTGTTACTGTCTTGGATTAAATACTGCTGCATTGGAGAAAAGTGGATTTTGTTCCATTTGAGAAGAGCGCTTCTGTACAGTTGTAAGTGACGTGCTTTTCATAGTTGTGGTCAGTGCTCATCAGTCTCTTTGAGCAGTTTCTTTAGCACAGTGGCAGCAGGAATCACATTTGAGCCTAATCCATCTCCTCTTTTTGGCCAGTTAAAATGTAGTGGCATGCACGGTGATTTTACAAATGCTGCTGTTTGGTAAAAAGTTTGCTTTTATGTTTGGATACAGGTAAAACATATATGCTTAAGAGTAGAGATGGACCAATCAGCGATTTGAGGCCGATTCCGATCACCTTTCAACTCGATCGGCCGATACCAATCAAGGCCGGGGTTATATGCCACAGCAGGGCTACATATTAGCACAAGCAAGTCATGAAACATGATGGAAACTGGTTTATTACCATTTTTAACGAGCTCATGTGAAACAGCATAATATTTTTAACAAAATTAGAAGTTGGTCTATGTGGGCGTAAACCGCTTGATACAGCTCCAGAAGAGCGACATCTGAAAAGTATTTCCTACTAGTAACGGGATAGTGGGGATCCAGGTGGAATATTAAGTGGCAGAATGCCACAGAACGTCTTCTACATCTGAGAAGAGCTGCTTATCTAGCGCTTTAAACTCAATCACTCTGCCTGTGGTTGCTATAGCTCTCTGGCTGTTGCTGCTGCTGTACTGTTCGTACTGGTCAGATCTGGTCTGCACGGCTTCTGGGTTTTCTGTTGTGTGCTAGCTGCGCGTACTAGTTCTGCTGTTTGCTGATACTCACTGTATTCAGCCGTGTGGTGTACTCTGAAGTGGTATATCAAATTAGTAGTGTTAAATGTCTTTGTCTTGGTTCCCCGGCGAGAGACGCTGATTTTACTAATTTTACAATGTTACAAACTGCCCTGGATGAGTCGCATACGGTAACAAACTCCCAGACAGATAATGTTTTCTTTCAGCACATGCGGTGAACGCTTAAACTGTTCTCGCGAAGCTGCTGCTTTAGTCAATCTGACGAAAACGGACCTAGCGGTTCTGATAGGAATCACAAGGACATGGCCGGAGGGGGTTTCACGCAGGGCTCCTCTTCCTGGATGGAACGCTAGCTGGAAATACAGAAATTAGGCTCATTTGTTTAGTGCCATCGATCGGCTCTCGAGATCGGCTAAATTGGAGAAATATCGGCCAACCACATATTTTGATTAAAAAATGGCCGATACCGATACATAGCCGATCGATTCTTCCATCTCTACTTAAGAGATATGTTTTATGTAATAAAACTGTACTAGAAAATTCAGTCCAGTTGACCTGATGTGTGGAATACAACCCATCTGGACAATTTCTAATAAAGCTTGTCTTGTTGAAAACAAGCCAGTTACGATGTCACTAAAATTAGTGTTTGTGCAGCTGGTCAAAAATCACTTCCCTGTGAAACAGAATCACTGGACAGATTTCTTCCCTGTATATTTAGCGAGTGTTAAAATGTTTCTAGCAGCGGCTGCTCCTGTCCATCAATGTTTAGGATTTATCACTTTCTCTGAAAACATGCCCCACTCTTTCCCTATGTGCCACCCACTCACTGCCCATTAAACTGCAACTGCAAACAGGGTTACAAATGCGTTCATGTTGGCTGATGTTAGCTGCTATACTGCACATCTGAGCACACAGTACACTGTAAAAGCTAGGGTGTGATGTAGATAGGTAGGACAACAGTTTCTTTACAGCTTCTTTTACAAAGAAAAAATCTTAATCACACAATGTTGAAACCTCAGGACTCTATGTAATCAAACACAGTCAAGTTAGCATGTGCACAGCCATGTAGCTTGCAGTGGTTGTAATTGTTTGTTTGCTTAAAAACAGGTTTAAATTGCAGGTGGCAAAATAAAGTTTAAGGTGTCTAATGGCTTTGTACCGGAGTGCCCCAGCAAGATTTACTTGTTCTTTAATGTGATTACGTACGACTAAATAACTGTTGTTTTTACCTTGTACTTCTACAGTGGACTGTATAATTAATTTGCAAGCACATAAGATTATTCTATGGAATTGTTAGCTTTGCGAAATGCAGTGAAAAGCTCTGAACATGCAGCACACCAGTTGACCCTGTCTTGCATTCTGTGCCAGCTCAGGGGGTCAGTGTGTGCCAGAGCAATTGAGCAGCTGTTCATGAATACCCATCAGACCTGCATCCCAGTGGCTGACTGGATCTGAAAGTGCTGCTACATTAGTCTTTAACTTGCTGTACACATTCTTGTTGTTGATCTTTTTACAACAATATTTATGCATTTCTTTTGGTCTTCACCTCACCCCTTTTCATTTTCCTCCTTTAGCTGGTGACCTGACTAAGTTTGGCCGCGGGGATACGTCATCTCCAGCTCCAGCCACCACGCTGGCTCAGCCTCAGCAGAGCCAGACCCAGACACACCATACTACCCAGCAGCCCTTCCTCAATCCTGCACTGCCTCCGGGCTACAGCTACACCAGCTTGCCCTACTACACTGGTGTGCCTGGTCTGCCCAACACCTTCCAGTATGGTCCTGCAATGTTCCCGGTGAGAGCTGCTTAATTCACCTTAGTGAATAGTGTCCACAAAAAACAGTTCTCTGTAACATTTTATTTTAGTGTGTCTCCTAGAAAAAAAACATGAATTTATTCATGGTTGTGAATGAGTTAACTGTTGACTATTGAGTTGATTGAATTTTCATTACAGCTTTTTGCCATAGTTAAGTAATGTGTTGATGTAACCTGGGGCTGGGTGATGTATCGAATTTTTAAGTAATATTGATATATTTTTATATAAGATGAGACAATATCGTTTATTTATTCTGTTTTGCACTGCAATTAAACTTCCACCAGTTCGCCTTTCTCTTCACACTGCCCCGCCTCTCTCCCTCACAAACAGTCAGAACATTATTAGCTAGTTAGCTAGCGACGTGGCTAACATTCAGTCAGCATATGAATATACCTGTAATGCTGTTAGGTATCACTCGTGTTCTATAAGTACGACATTAACTAACAGTTACTTGCTTATCGATTTAACAGAGAAACAACCCCCTTCACTGCAGCAGAAACGATGAGGATGTAATTTGAGAGAAGGGATGAATACTGAGAACAGATTTTATTGTTATTTATTAAGAATTGCATAGTTTTATAGTTTAAGCATAAGTAATGCTAATGTTTGTTCTTAATAAAGCAGAACAAAGACGCTCACTGTTTTTTCGAACAAGAAGTTTTTTTGTTATTACCTTATGGAAAGAAAAATTATCGAGAGATATATTGTATATCACCATTCAGATAAAAATATTGAGATTATTTTTGGTCCATATCGCCCAGTCCTAATGTAACCTCTTAATCAGGGAATTTGAACAAGTAGAATTAATAGGTTGTTTTCACTTGAGCTTTTATCAGTGCTCAGGAGCGTTTGCTCTGTGAATTCGAGTAACTGTGAAAGCTGTTTCGCCAGCGAAATGGAGAGCTGATAAGGAAGCAAGGTGTAGTGATGAGACTTGACGTTCTTATGCTGGCTTTGTTTTCCCAGGTTGCGCCTACCTCCTCAAAACAACATGGTGTGAATGTTGGCGTCAATGCTTCAGCCACACCTTTCCAACAGGCTAGTGGTTACGGATCCCATGGATACGGCACTGGTAAGTTGGTTACTAATTTTGTTAATCGACTGTTTTATATAAGTGCGTGGACATATTCAAAATCCATTGAAGACCTTGACAAGACCTGCCAACCTTTATGCATTTTGTGTAGCAGATACGCATTTTGACATAAAATTACGCTGCTACGATATGTCACTTCAGAATACAGGAAAAGCCGTTGATGGCTTTTGAGGTCAACTGTCTGCGTTCGTGCACTAGACAGCTCGTCTATGGGTGTAACTGCATTGGGCAGCAACCTGTTGGGAAAATAAGACCTTGACCAATCATAGCGCTTAGACCAATCATAGTATTTTAAACTCTTCAAATAGGCTACAAGCAGAGAACCAGGGAGCCATCAAAACGAAAGTAACATTTGGTTTTCATCCCTCTCGATCCATCTTCATACTGTGGCTGGTTTTACAAGGGGGGACGGTCCTAAACGCAGTTTCAAAGGTAATTGGCGTGGTATGGCAATTGTGAATTGCGTCCGTTTTAATAAGCCTGCCAACATCTGGAAAATAATACGGTGCCACATCGATGTCAAAACTAGGGGGCAAAATATTTAACAATTCGTGTGTGTAAATATCCTTCCTGTGAGCATAAATGTGAAACTCATGAGCACAGAAAGTAGTCCTGTGTGTGTATTTATCAAATCGCAGTCAGACTGCCTTTTTTATTCTCAAATGTGTTTTTCCTTCTCATATCGATAGTTGTCCTCGCGTACTATGTGAAACTTCGATTGCTTTCTGTGCTTGGGTATTGGATTGGGGTGGTTTTGACAGTTTAGAGGTGGGCTCATGGCTGTTTCTGTCAGCGCATGCTATTGGCTCCTGGTGTTGTGGCTGACCGCACAGTACGAACAGCCCTTATCTAGGAGACGAAGACGAACATTTATCTAAATTGTAGGAATAATTTAATGGTCAAGTGTAACATTTTATGAGCATGCATTCACTGATCCCGCTTGCCCACTTGCCAGTTCCCCCATCAATTTTAAACTGCGGTTAAGCCAGCTGCCTCTCGCCAAAACGCAGTTATACTAGTGACGTGTATGCCCGGCGACTATACACTTTTGGGTAAGAGCATTGCACATGCAGACCTGAGAAAAAAGCCTTTAGTTAAGTTCACAGCTTTATAAAATAACAATTTCTAATAGGTAGTCCATCAAGTCAACAGATATCAGTTTAGAGTTTAGAATATTATGAATTATGAAGTGATTCTTCTGTACAGTTTTTAAGTAAATTGCATCCAAGATCCCCACAATTACCAAAGGTGTTTTTGGTGATCAGTGAAATTTTCTAGCAAGTTTCTAAAATAGTAATTTCAAATAAGTAGTCGATAAAAACCAACAGGCCAATACAATTTTGAGTTCTGTTTAAGGGACATTTTTGGGGATTATCAAATGCCCAATGCCAAATGTCTTGGTGAAAAAATTGCAACATATTCCAGAATTTGAAGTGTATCAAAGCATAGAAAACTGAGATATATTTCCTTTATTTCATTACAAAAGGGTCTTGTTTTCTTCATAGTCTACTTGTATGTTGAATTACTAGATATGTTGGTGAGTGGGAACTATGTGCTTAGTAATCAGTATTTATTGAATCCACATGCTTACTCATCACGACTCATCAACCTTGTGCCACACTGACACAGCAAGTTGCTACTCAAAAACATTTTCCAAGGTTGGCAGGTCTGCAGTTGGTAGCATACTGACAGGTGAGGTTTTGAGGAAGGAGGTTTGTCTGAATCTCAGTTATCCTTAACCTGTTTTAATTCTTTGAACTAACCGGAAGCAATGTCATGTTGCTCTGTACACATATTTGTAATAGCTTTAACCCAAAAAACAAAAAACACAAGCTCTCCAGCAACAAGTCCACATCACTTAGTGCCCAAACTAGTAATCTAACAAATGATGCGCTTGCCTAGCTAAGTTGTGGCTGCTTCTCATCTTGGACCTTGTTGAATGGCAACTTTTTAAAAGTTATTCAAGACAGAGTTACCTGCAGCACTTGGGTTTTTTCTCCACGGTACAAGCTAATCTTCAGAAGTCAGTGGGCGAGCTTACTTCAAGAAAATGGTGGCCAGTTATTAGTCTTCTGCTTTTTAAATTTTGTAGTGAACTTGGTAGCAGTGCTGTAGGGCTGGTGAGGTCAGGGGTGGACTTGGTTTCAGGTGGTGGGTCTATACATGCTTTATCCACGCTCTGCCTGCTTTTGCCCGTCCATTCATGTTCACCGTGTATTCGTTTCTTGCGTTTCTCCCATTTTGTCTTCTTTCATTTGTTTGTTTGTTTTTCTAACCTCGCTACCATTTTCTCCGTTCACTGTATTCATGACATTGTTCTTGTTTTCAGATGTGTGTTTTTTGCTTTGTTTTTACATTTGCTTCTTATATCTTTTCTTGGAATGGCATTGAAAATTACTGAAATAGAAAAAAAAATAATCGCAGTTATATAGGACTCTTATCAAATCCAAATAATACCAACTTTATTTTATTTAAAAAAATGAAATGGCATAAATAATATTGAAACTTATCGTTTGGTAATAAATCTTTTTCATCTCAGATTTTGAAAGTTGTTACTGCAAACCTGCATTAGATTTTGCTGAGGTTTTTGAGGTATTGATTTGAATGTGCACCAAATTTCTAACTGCTAGGTGGTTTTCATTGTTATAGCACTAGTGCTCTGGAGCTTAGTATTTAGCCTGGCTTTCCTAAAGCTTCTTAAGTTATGTTTTAAATTTTTTATATGTAACTGTTAAGCAGAATGGTTTTAAAGTAGTTTTCCTTTAGGTCTTAGTTTTCCCTCTCAGCATAGTGATTTTCATCTTTTGAGTTATAGTATCATTTATTTAAATGATGATATTTTTAATTATGTAAGACTTCTTTCTTTCAGTTTTTTTTGGCCATGGTTAAGAATTTTCACTTTTGTTCATCACTATACTTTTCCATTCCTGTGCTTCTTTATTCCTTATTAGGTCTCATTTCTTTTTTTCCCTTTTCTTTTCCAGTGTCCTTATTTTCTCTTACTTTTTATTCCCATCTTCTAGCACCCACTGTATGTGCCCCCTTGGTCCTAACACACATACGCGTGCGCGCACACTGTGCTTGCTGCTTTAGTGCCTGTCCTCTTCCGCTCCTCCACCTTCCCCACTCCCTCCTTCTGGCCTTGCCTGGTGTGTGTCTAACGCTGTGGGGCTGTGGCTGTTTGTCTGACCGTTTGCAGGCTATGAGGATTTGGGCCAGGCTTCGGCAGGGAGTGGGGATTTCTGTAAGGGCGGCTATGGCAACGCTGTGGCTGCCGCTGCCGCTGCTGCCGCCGCCGCTGCTTCTGCGCAAAACAAGCCCGCCAGCTCAGTCACCGCGCCGGGAGTTGGTGAGTGTAGCCTCACGCCAAACCCCTCCTTTTTACCCCTCCTGTGGTGGTTGTTGTACACCCTCCCCACCCCCACCCCCCATTCCCCTCCTCCCAGTCACCGCCACTAACCTCACCGGGGAAGCTTGATGAAGCCATGGCATGCCACCCCAGTACTACAGATAGTCCTGGACTTTTAGCAAGAAGGTGTCCCCCGAGGCGTCCCATAGTTTAGTTTATTTGGGTTTTTTTTGTGGTGGGGTGGGGGTGGATTTGTGCATCAGACTAAAGAAATAGACATTTTGAACTAATATTTGCCATAAAATGACATATTTAGGTTTGCAGGCTGTGTTTTGTGTTGCTCTGTGTTTTTACTGTGTTGCTGAATATTTGATATTGATGTGGTCTGCAAAAGTAGTATTGGGTGATTGAGTAAAGAGTAAGCTTTAGATCTGCTTTAAAAAAATAAATCACACAAGTATATAGTGTTGAATAAATATGGAACATTGTTTTTGCTTTTTGGTTATAAAAAAAAACAATTTATTTCCGGTTACATTCCTTTTATGTATTGCAGTTTTTAGATATGCTAACAGTGGATTTAGGGTGTGTGCACCCTAGTCGTTTTGTGAGGAAGTGTCCTTCACTGATGCACATTTCTGTTGAACACTGACACTGAGACTGCTACACAGTTTGTTTGTTTTTTGTTTGTTTGTTTTAATGTCCGGTCTGACTGAACCAAAACATTAATCATTTTACATGTGTTTAACTGTTAAGACAGAATTTTAAATTTTGTCACCTGGTTTTCAGCAATAAAAAACACAACAAAAAAGGAACTGAGAACGCTAGTATGTAGCTATTTTTCTTTCCTTTGTGCCAGACCTGGGTGGCACATGGAACTTGGCAATTGGTACCCAATGACTGTTGCACAGTTTTTTGGAATTAAAGAGAGCCATTCACAGAGAACAAAGGCAGTGCATCCTTACTTGTTGTGCCTTTGTGGTTATTTAACTTGCAGTTAGTGTGACTTACATATTTGAAACTAATCTCCCTTCTGTGAATGGTTCCATTGCTAGCGCTCTCTCTAAGCAGTTGTGGCTTCTGGAAACCAACACAATTTTGTTATGGCTTTTTGATCATAGCACTAGTCTTCCTAATGGAAGATTGTAATTCACACTACTTGCAATCAAAGCCTGATGTTCCAGCTGTTGCAGATGACCACTTCATAGTTGTGCAACTTGTCATCAAGTTTAAAAAGAATGTTTTGTGTGTGTATATATATATATATATATATATATAAGTGGTGTTTTTCCTTACCAGGACTTTGTTTCTATTACTTCCCTTATGTTTCTGGGAAATGTTTGTACTCGACGAATAACACTGTTACTCTTGTTCTTTTATGTGTGTTGGCTTTCCCTCAGGAGTCTCGGTAACCTCCAGCAACACAGGAGTTCCTGACATTTCAGGGTCTGTTTACACAAAGACACAGGTGAGTGTTTTTGTGCATTAAGTGGTAGTGGTCTTATTTGTTCACTATCAAAACTCCTGAACTGTTCTTTCCTTCCATTCTTTGTCATCTATTTTTCCTTTCCATTTTTTGTTTCTAGTCGTTTGATAAACAGGGTTTCCACACGGGGACACCCGGTGCCTCCTTCAGTCTGCCCTCAGCACTGGGGAGCGGTGGTCCAATCAACCCTCCTGCAGCAGCTGGCTATGCCCCTGCTCCCTTCATGCACATTTTGGCTCCTCATCAGCAGCCGCATTCCCAGATGCTGCACCACCACCTGCAGCAGGATGGACAGGTGAGACCCTGCCATGGCGGATTATGATGACCAACATCTTCAACTGTCAATTTAAATGTAAATGCTAAATGAGAGTATCTGAGGCGTCACAGTTCTGTTAGTTAGTGTGCTGAACGAGTAGCAGTTTGAAACACAGCCCAGTGATTTTAGTCCGGTTCAGTAGATGTTCGTTATGCTTAGACTGTTGATGTATTATGTAGAGTACATGTCTTGACCATTGTCTTGAATTGACCTTTTACCTTGTTATATTATTCCTAAGAGAAAAATCTTTAATATTAATGGAAGATTGGGGTAAAATGTCTTTGGAATTTTAGTGACGTTTAGTGATTAATACCCCATCTTTGGGCATTGTATTTATGATGACACTTTGTTTTTTCCTCTTTCTCTCATTGTTGTTTTTAGAGTGGCTCTGGGCAGCGCAGTCAGAATGCTTCCATTCAGCAGAAGTCCCAGATCAACAAGTCTGCTTACAACAGCTACAACTGGGGAGGCAATTAGCATGCCTGTGTCCAATCTGGTGTGCAAAAGGCTAAAATTAGGGGACCCTTTTCTTCCTCCCTAAAAAAAATCTCTTTCTCGCGCCCCTCTTCCACCACACCTCTGTCCTCTTCCTGTCCAGTTGCCCTGTAGTACCACACTGCACCAGTGGCAGTGCTGTAAAAGGAGGTAGCACTGTGGGGGAGGTGGCCAGAGGAGGAGTCTTCATGAGGACGGGGTTTGGGAGGGTATGTGGTTCTAGTAACTTAGGCCTTCAAGAGCCAAGTATTGAGTGTTTTGGAGTTTGTATTGTGTTTAAACAAAACAAGTACCCCAACCCCTTCTCTCATTCTGTCATATGGAACATAGAGCTGTTTTCTAAAGGATATGTTTTGGTTTTGTTTATTATTATTATTATTATTATTATTATTATTATTATTATTTCTTTTTTTTTTTTTTGAGGGGTGGCGGCTGGGTAGAAGAGAAATTGGGATTGTTTTGTTTTGGTGTTCCACTGTCCATCTCTCTTTCTCTCCCCCCTTCTTCCCCCTCTTTGTTAACTGCACCTGGCTTGGTCTTGAGTTTTCAGACCCAGATACAGCACCTCGGTGGTCTTGTGTTTGGGTCCACCCCAAATCCCCTTTTCCTGTTGAGTTTTTACCAAATTTTATTTTGGAGGAGAGGAGGGGGAATATCGTTCTAGATTGGCTAAAGCAGTTGTGGAGTTTATTTTTTACCAAATAGAAATATATAGATATATGAAAACATGTATAAGAGGGCACAAAGATGTTGGATTTGTGTGGGAGTGAGGTTTTGTATTGTTTGTTTTTTGGTTGTATTGTTTGTTTCTCCCCCTCTCTTTCTTTTTCCTTCCCTAGCCTACCCCCTTTCATACATACAGGTCTGTCATAAAGGTGGGCAAGGGTGTAAATGTTGGACTCGTTAGATTAATCCTTAAGTAAGCCTGTTAAGTAATGTACAGGTTTGAATGAAGGGGATACAGGTCATGCGTACGCAAGCTCCTTTCTGTTAAGCATCCTAGCGTGATTCTTTTCCCCTTGTGTTCCTGCAAGTCTTCTTTGGAAATGAAGCTATTTTGGGGTGGGGAAGGATGGCATGACTTGACCTCTGGGGTGCCACTGTGAACTGAAGAGGGTCAGAGTGTGCTTCGGTCACCCTGTATTATGTGTACCCCCCCCCCCCCCCTTTTTTTTTTTGGTCCCCTCCCCTTTTTCCCCCAGACACATACATTGCCTCTCTCTCTCTCTCTCTCTCTTCAAAAATGTCATCACCTTTCCCCAAATGTTATTTTATTAATATTATGATTAGGAAAGTATTGATGGACAGAAATATAGTATGGGTTTCCTTTTTTGTCAGTGACTTTTCTTTTTGTACTGTGCGTTTTAAAAAGAATTAAATGGATAAACTTGTCTTGTACATATATATATATATATATATATATATATATATATATATATATATATATATATATATATATATATATATATATATATATATATATATATATATATATATATAAAAACACAAGTACTGTAGTCCATGTTTGTTCCATGGCTTTTTTTTCCTGCCCCTCTCAAGTCCTTACACACAGACTTAACGTTTTGTTTCATAATGTTTTTTTTTTGTTTATTTTTTAATTTTGTAAAAATTATATATATATATATATAAATATTAAGTAAATAAACAGGAAAAAGACATTTTCATCATTTTGGATGTGAATGTCTTTTTTAAGAAAACCAAATTTTTGGATGTCACGTGCTTTCTCAAGTCTTTCTTGTGTGCTGGCGTTCCTACAAGTTGGGGAAGATGGGAGTTGGATTAAAGTGATAGTCCGAGTAGTGGTGGGAAACATGACTGTCAGAATGTATTGACTGCTGCATCTTTCTTTACCACTGTTTTGGTTAGTTTAGTTCACAGCTTTTTATGAAGCGCTGAATAAATTACTCAGTTATTATTTATTCTGCAGGGGATGTTTGTTGCTCTTATAAAATGTCCTGCAACGCAATCTGTATTTTGGAGGAACTGTCCAAATATGTTACATGTTGGTCATATCGCTCACCCCTTACTTTCAAAATAGCGTTCGCCTGCATGAGTCTGGAGCTTCACGTGCGGGCGATAAAAAGTAGAATGTCACCCAGTCTTCACCGCTTTTCCTTTTCATTCCTGATCGTGATGTTTCAAGAAAGTATTACAAACAGGCTCATTCCGGTGAGGAGACGTGAGCTCTCGCAAACGTTTCTAGCCAACTTCTTGCATTTGTTCTCTTTGGACAGATGATGATTGATTTTTGTAACAACGTGTTTGCATATTTGCTTTCATTATGGAAAAAATGCACGCAGACTGATCACGAAATAAAAGTAAAAGGAATGTTGTTGATCTTGAGCTTGAAGTTAAACTTGGTCAAAGTAGTTTAACTACAGGGTTTTGCTGTGCTGGGCAGCAGATGTGATTCCATTAACACTGCAGTCCAAAATCAGATTAGTATTCATATCATAATCATATTCATTTCCAGCTGTTTTCCTAGCACTTTAGACCCTACTGTACACTTCGGATTAGCCACAACAAATCCAATACTAGGAATTATCGTCTTGACTTCATGCCCTCCTCATACCCCCTTCCCGGTGTGGTGTCTCACTGAAACTATTCCCCCAAATATAAGCAAGTCTCCCATCCGTTGCACTTCTCAGTGCAACAAAAGGAGATACTGTCGTACCTCGAGATTAGAACGTGTTAATGGAAGCCTGTCAGCCTTGCGAACTCACTCCCACACACGTTGCTGGGAAATTTAAACGTTAACTCTAATATTGTTATAATGGATGACGTTACGCTCACGTTCCGCAACTCTCTTATGAGGGTATGTGTTTGTTTACAGAGCTCGTAGATGCTCTGAGGATTTTAAGAAGTTTTAAAAATATAAATAACAGCTGAAAGAACAGAGTAAGACAGGTTTGTGTACAGGATAAAAACATTACAAAATCATCTCGAGGTAATTATATCGTAAACATTCATCGCTCGGTACATCTATACCATTATAACACAGTGTGCGAGTTGCTTTGACAAAGATATAAAGGTATTTATATACACAGACATTACTTTAAACGTATATACTAAACGATACACAGCAAAACTAATATTAGTGTTCAAGCCCACCAGAGGTTTTTGACATTATATTCGAGAATGGGCGTGTCCTTTCTTACGCCATGTTCCCTCACTAGTCACGTGACCCGTGTTCGCTCTCTGAGCTGGTTGTGGATGTTGTGTGTCCTTTATAGTGTTTCAGCTGTAAATGAGCGTGTTTGATCTCTTCCGAGGATTTTTCGGGGTGCCCGGAGATCATTATCGAGGTGACGGCCGAAGGTGAGTCATTTTTTTGTATCTGTTTTGTGTCTGTGTTTGTAGAAGTCCTTTCAGCCTGAAGTTGAGGTGATGAAACGCGCGTCACCACAGAAGGAAAGGCAAGTTCTCGGGCGAGTTAGCTGGTTAGCTTAACTACAGTAATATTTGACAGCAAATTATTTATCTAAATGATATGTGGGTTCTGCCACGAACGCAACCGATTGTTAAACTACGTGGTTAGACAGAAAAAAAACGAATCTGTAGAGTTTAATATGCTAAACATACGGGGTGTCTGTAACAGCTATGCTAGCTAGCCAACTAGTTGACGATGAATAATATAACATTCCTACAAACACAGATACACTGTGACACTTTTAGTTGTTAAAACATTGTAATATATTTCCTCAGAAAGTTGTGACCATGTTATATGACAACGTAGTGGTAACGTTATCAGAACTTTCTGGAATCATTCATACGTTCCATTATAGGTACATGGACCTCCATAGAATTTTGCGTTATTTTTATAAAAGCGTCGCAACCTTTTGTAGCAACGTTTTGAGAAAGTAAACGATGTTGTGTGTTTGCTGGGATGAGGTGGGCTTCAAACTTTACCTTTGTAGTCACTGTGTTATTACTGTTCAGGTGACTTGCTGGCTAGCTGTAAGTAGCAGCTGTTTCTAGTACATGCGTCTTCTTCCGACTTGCCGTTTAATGCCATGACAGTCAGTTTTAGCGAAGAGTAACGAACTTCTTTTAACAGGGAGCCCTTTTTTGATGGCATGACCCAAGAAGAGGATGATGAGGACGAGGATCCTGGATTCCGTAATGATGACTGGGAGCGCTCAGGTGAAGAGCTGCTAGACGAGCCGTTCAGGTTTGGTTTTAGTTTCGGACCGAGCGGAATGCGCATCCACGAGCCGCCGGTGTTCGGGCAGGTGTTGAGGGAGATGGAGGACATCTTCGACGGTCTGGGCCGGTTCGGTCGAGGTGCGTTACCGCTTCTTAACGCTGAGCCTCAGTGGCGGTTAGTGCTTAAACTGTCGCTGCTGTCACTAAACTAGACGAATCCTGTGTCGAGCCGCAGTTGCTCAGTGGCTTGCAGCGTTTCTTAGTGGTTCAAAGCTGAAACAAGTTCCATGATGACCTTGTTGCTGCTCCAGAACATCCTCTTCTATTGGCAGTGCTTTATTATGGAGTTTATACAAGCTGCCTTGGCACTAGACCTGGGTCAACTGTGGGTGCCTCACATGTTGCCCACATCAGTAATTTAATGTGTCTGGGTACTTTTGGGCATTATGTGTCAAATGTATTATATGTGCATGTGAATGAGACTTCTGACTGGCCATCTTGTGTTATTGTGATCTTCAGGTTTTCCTACTATTGAGGGTCCACCTCAGGAAGGAGCAGAGGGGAACAAAAGAAGAGAAGGAAGTGGAAACTCTCTGAGAGACTTTATGCTGAAAAATCCAGATGATTCCCCACACAGTCCTCCCTCTATAGCGCCAAGAGATAAGAATTCATCACCTCAGGCCCCAAGCATCCCAAGGAGCCCTTTCCACCACTGGTCTCCCTTCTCCAGCGTATGTGGAAAAATGAGCATAGACCAACTAGGATTAAAAAATGGTTTTGTCATGAGAGACCACTAGTGTTCTGTGAAACACATTTAGATCACATTAGAAAATCATCAAATGCACCTATAGTCAGTCACCTTGTGAAATCGACCCAAAAGGAAAACACAAAATACCCTTACAAACCATTAGACCCTTTCCCAACAACATTAGGAACAATTCAAAACCCTCTGCTGGTTTTCAGGTTTTATTTTCCATCAGGCAAGCTAGACTTGTCCAATACACTTATCAATACACGTGGTACACTAATACAGTTCTGTTTTGGCATTGATTTATTATTTCAGTTTAAGGACATTTGGAGTAATGAGTCAAGACAGAGGGATGAAGAGAAGAAAGAGGATGGAGGTGAGCTATTTTCTCTTTTTAGATTTTACTTATTGCTGATTTATACCTTTGCCTCTGTGTTTCTGCAAATGTGTTGTAATGCGTAGACATAAGGATACATGTCTTCATACTTGATTGTACCATGAATGTGTTCACAATCAGGGCTGCAATTGTCAAACATTTCCATTTGAGTAGATGAAAGTATTTAAAACATTCCGTTTTTATTTTTGCCTTTTTTTTACACCATTGCATATTTTTTATTATTTATTTGTAACAAATACTTCAAGTTAAAAAGGAAAATATAACTGTTTAATAATAATTTGATAAGTTGCAATAATATGTTGAACCTGCCCAATTTGTCAACCTGGAACTGAATCTGAACAACAGCATCCATCCATTGTCTTATACGTGAGCTGCTGTTTGGTAAGATCATGTCAGTGTACGGGGAGCAAACAGGATTTTTAAGCTGTCATTTAAATAATTTTCAAAACATGCAGATTTTTCTAGCAAGCACTTAATTCATCCAATCAGAGTTTGCTTGAAGCACATTGCCACAGATTCACACACACCTCCTACCCTAAAACCCCCCCGTCTCTGCAGCTTATTGCAGAAATGCTTATGTGCAGAAGTAGAAATCAGCATTTGTTCTTCAGCTTTTGTCCCCTTTGGGTGTCGCTGTCTCTTCTGGCTGACTCAGCTTTTCCGACTCTGCCTCCAGATCTGGATTCACAGGTGTCCTCAGGTGGGCTGGAACAGATCTTAACTCCAGAGCCGTCACAGCCTAAAACAAGATCATTCTTTCAGTCCGTCACGGTTACCAAAGTGGTAAAACCAGATGGGGTTAGTGATCCTGTAGCTTTTCTGAATTAAAAGATTCCTGTAAGACTTTATAAAAATACTTTAGAAATGAAATTGTGCTGAAATGTGTGTCTATAATGTGTTTTTTTTTTGTGTAGACTGTAGAAGAAAGACGCACAGTCAGGGACGGCCAGGGGAATGAGAAGACTACAGTGACACGCTCAGGAGCACAGGATCAGTCTGTTCCACCCATGTCAGGTCAGCTGGCCCACTGTCATCATCTAAATTTCACTTTGTTAGCATTGTTTTCAGTAAACAGTGGTGGAAGAAATGGTTTACTAGACAGAAAAGAACAAAATATTATTAAATATTTTTACATTTTAAATTGATATCAGAATCAAGTGGTTTCATTCTGCCTTTTCATTACTGCTCGAGAGATTGGAGGATGTACTCACTAGGCAATAAAGTTTGTTTGAGTAGTATGATCTAGCGTCATCGCTAATCATGCCTGAGCACAGAACTTAAACATGCAATAAACAATAAACACAGCAGCAAAGCGACTACTCTGGTCTGCAGTGCCCGAATGTAGGTGCTGCACAATTTAAAAAAGGAAGATATCTGCTCTCCAACATTGAGCTTCGGATCTTTCAGAAGCTCTGCTGCTGAGGCAGTGAATGCTCTGAGTTTTGGCAGTCTGAAGGCTGTAGCAAGCGAATGCAGTTTTAGTTAGCTCTTCTGTTCTTTCAATATTTGGCAAAGTGCGAGTACACTGCGAGTCAGTGTCATCTAAACTTAGTGGTGGTTTTAGCCTGAATTTCACCTGGTCTCAGCAGAGCTTTTATCATGCTAAGCAAGCTAATGTTAACCAGCTGTCTCCTGTTTAACGGCACCATTTAAGACTGAACAGTCCCTTCTAAATGTTTTTAAAGACTACAGAAAAGTGGATATCTTCCAAGTGCAGATACTCGGGCATCAGGGTTCAGAATCACCGTCTTAGAAATCTTATACTGGCTCAATGAGTTTAGCAAGTAGACAAGCCTTTTGGAGTTACTCTGTTAAATCCTGGATATTTCTCTCCCTGTCATTGAAACTGAATAATAAATGGTCAGTTAAATTATTCTTGCTCTATTAAATCATCTTATCTTTACAGGTGATCCCCAACCTTTCTCAGACATGCAGGATGAGTTTTCAATGTTCAGCAAGTTCTTTGGAGGCTTCAGAGGCTGAATTGACAAAGACTAGCTGTTACAAATTGTTCTCAGTATGTCAGACTTTTTTGTCTACTTGACTATATCTATTAAAAATTGTACACTGTAATTGTTTTACAGTTTACAGAGTTTATTAATTTTTTAAAAGCCTTTTTTTGGCCTTGAAGTGTATATAGACTGCATTGTGAAAATAGAAATAAAAGCTGTAATATACAAATGTTGTTATTCTTGTTGCATGTTTCTATAATAATGGATTTTTTAAAAATATAAGCATGAATCTTGCCATGCAAAGAAACATGAATACTTCCGTTATCAGTGTTCCCCTCTGCGTGCAGCAGTGCTGCTGTAGGAAGAAGTGTACTAGAAAAATAAACAATGGGTAATAAGGAACACTAATTGTGTTCTTATCAACACGCTTTCCCACAACTGCCAGTACAGTGCGAAGCATAATAATCAAACAAATGACCAAATGGCTTCAGAGAAAAACAGAAAGAGGCAACTCAGTTACTGTTTCATACTTACTTTATTGGGTTAAACAGCTGACTATGATCACAGTTCAGAAAGATGTTTTTGGCTAACACAGAGTCACAGTGAAACTGATGCAGGCTATAAATATATGTCCACCTTTCGGCACCTTATGGCATCGTGCTTACTTCACACTTCCCCAGATGTCTAGAGCAGGTCGAGATGACTTGTGGCACTAAAGACCAGTACCTATCAATCAATACGGCTTTTTTTGTGTGGGTCATATGTGCCAGGCACTGCTGCAGAGGAGTGTTTGGCAGTTTTTTTATATTTGCTGCACACTTATACAGTATTCTGAGACATCAAGACACCTGCTGCCTGTACTTAAGAGTGTTTGTAGTCTTCTTTAAATGTTAGGGCATCTCCATTGCTAGTGGTGCTACATACACAATGAAGATAATCCGAGTAAGATTTTATATGCTGCTACTGTGAGCTGTCCTGAATCAGGTTTTAAGACTGATATCACATCAAAAAAAAAATCTTAAAAAAATGGCCAACATTGGCTAATTGGGTTTCAGCAGGTTTCTGACAGCACTAGAATCGGCCAATCAGTACAAAACCATATCTACAAAGCTTCACAAGCATGTATCCTGTGGGGGCTATAGCTGTAGAGGCAATGTTGGGCCTTGTTGTATTGCTGATTTGTGTGTTGTAAAGGAACAGAAGACATTCATTCAGTATTTAACTCAAATATATCTCTCTCGTATGTCCTGGCTCAGTATGCTAGTACAGCATGGTCCATTTCAGCTATAGAAATGTTGACAAAGTGTGTGATCACAGGTTTATTACTGTCCCATTCCACACTGGATTCAGGGCTTTGAAACATATAATAATCGTTTAAACCGGGTTTATCATTCTTTCCCAGCGTGACATTTTATCTACATTACATTAGGAAATGTACACAATATGTACACACCCATATTCGTTCACTAATAATCGAAGGCTATTAAGGGAATTGCCAAGCAGTCACATGCAAAAGTTTGATTACACATAGACAAATGGCATGTTTTTGTGTCCTTTACAAATAACAAATGTACATATTTCTGCAAATTGCACAGAAAAATGCTCCATGCTCATTGTGTTAAATTGAGCAAATAAACTATGCATGAAAATGTGCATGTCCTCTGTGGAGGATATGTACTTACTTCCTCTGCACAGTTGTGTTTGTGCATCTTTTTCTTTGCGCTTCATCTGTATGCCACATATTTTATTGTCCATGTTATCTGGGGTTCATCTGCCATGTCACTTAAACAGAATGCAAAACATAATGTGTGCACTGATTATTTTATGGCACTGAGTGGCTGTGCAATATACTTTGTAGAACTGCTTTTGTTCACTCACTTACATACTCAGGCTCCATAGCATTCAAACTTCTGCCACAACAGAGAGATTTGATAGTCGGTCCACCTCAAGCAGCGATCATTAAAAAGCCTGCTTGTTCTGTAGTAAGTTAGTAAGTGCTGATCAAGCTTGTTTCAGGTTAGCTGAGGTCTGATTGGAGTGGTGAATGCACCAGCGCTCACGGTACTATCCTCTAGTGAATTTGCAACAAGCGTTAAACCGGATGATTACGGAATGGACCGGCTACTGAAGAGATGCCACATCAAGAGTCAGCTGCTCAGAGAATGCCTCGCTGAGTTTCTTGGAGTGTACGTGTTGATAGTAAGTCTGTGTCCCTCTTTTGTCCTGTTTTCAGTCCCTTGTGTCAAAATCTTTAACACCAACTGTCGTGGTAGTCCTGAGCAAGTAATATTGAGAGTAATGCAGGCTGTTACTTCATTTGTGTTCTTGTTTATCCAAGCATGTGCAAATTGCATGTACGTTTTCTTCTTTTCTTGCTTTTCTTCAAAAGAGAACTGAGCCACGACACTAAGAGAATTCTCTCTTTGTCTGTCTCACATGGTCTGCCCCAGGATTGATTTGTAGCACTTGCCTATCTCAGTTGTTTGGTTGAAGACTTTGAACTTTCAGGCACGGAGGAGTGAAGACGGAAACAACAAATAGATCCCAGCCTGCAAATCACAGTACAGGATTAATGATATACCCCCACATGCCAGCGTCTAGGTTAATACAAATAAAACTGATAATACGCCTCTTAAATGGCTTCCATAAAATAATAAGACTCTGACTCACAATTCTGACATGTGTAACTGATTAAACAGTTCAATAACCTCTTTGGAAACGAACAATGTAAGCTTCAGTCATTGTCCTGTCTGAAAAAATTTCGCTGAGGTTTTAATTTAGCGACAGACGTTTAATTGGATGGCTGTGTGTGGACGCAAACACAGGAGTCATAATTGAATATGTTTGAATGAATAATCATTTATTTAGTTTTATTATGAATGTTGTGTGCTATTTATTAACGTTCATGCAGGCCATGCTGGTACCGTACCTGTGGCCAGTGTTGGCAGAGATCTCTTTTTATGCCCTTCGTGTAGTTTAGAATGGTCAGGCTCTCTTAAGCTGGCTTCAGTGACGTACCATCAAATGTGCCTCACTTTCCATCCCCCTCTCTAAGTATAAGTGTTTTAAGGTTCTCAGCTATTCAGCTTTAGGATCAATGCAGACTATTCTAGGAAGTATTATGGCTTTTCTCAACCTCTGCTCTAGAAAAGCCAAAGTGTTTGGGGGGGGGCATTGACAAGTTACCACCCCCTTAGCCTGTGTGACTTTCTTTATCAGGGTATTCAAGATAAACGCTGATCATAGATTTGCAGTCTTTGATATTTCACTGACGGCTGATCGGTGTGTGATCACTATCATTAGACAGAAGATGCACGTAGGATTACAGTTAATAGGCAGGAAATGATTGGCATCTGCATCCTGGTACCATCACGTCTCACGTGTTGAACAGAACTTAACTGAGTGTTTGTTCATTTCAAAGTGAATTAACTCGTGTCTTTAAACTGCAGCTGTTCGGCTGCGGCTCCGTCGCTCAGGTTACGACGTCTGAGAACACTAAAGGAGAATACCTGTCAATCAATCTCGGGTTTGCACTCGGCACCATGTTTGGAATCTATGTGTCGAAGGGAGTATCAGGTGAGACTGGGGGTGCTGCTGTGGTTAGTTTGACTTAGGAGACCCAGTAGAAAAAGAAAACCATGCAGTACTCAATTTTTGTTTGTGGTTTCTTCACCTGCAGATGTGAAAGATCAATGTCCAGCCAAGCACATTATATTATTGTTGTCGATATTATTATTATTATTATTATTATTATTATTATTATTATTATTATTATTATTTTCTGTTGTCTTCTGTTTTAGGAGCCCATCTGAACCCAGCTGTGTCCCTGAGTCTGTGTTTCCTGGGCAGGTTCTCCTGGACACGACTTCCGTTCTACGTCTTCTCACAGGTCTTTGGGGCCTTTCTGGCAGCAGCCACTGTTGCTCTTCAGTATTACGGTGAGAGAAAAATGACAAACAGTAAACAGAAGCAGTTAAACAGTATCTTAGTACTATCTTTAAACACACACACACACACACACACACACACACACACACACACACACACACACACACACACGTATATATACACACATACAGGGTGAATCAAAAGTCACAGGACACCATTTTCCCTAAATGCTCAGCGCTTCCATCCATTCTGACTGGAGATAGTGATATTTATACTTTATTCATATAAATATTTGGGTATTCAGATACGTGGTGGGGATGTGTTCGTGTGTGTTTGGCTGAGAATGTGGATCAAACACACCAGTGCTGCTGGGGTTTTTAAACAGTGTCCACTCTCCTTTGTTAGTCCACCTTGCAAATGTAAGGTCAGAGGTGATAGCAACTGTTGCTGCACTGTTTGAGTTGGTCGTCCTCTAGTCCTTCATCAATGGTTTAGGACTCTGTACTCAGGACACTGCTGGCTGGATGTTGCTGGTTGGGGGATTATTCTTAGTCCAGCAGTGACCCTGAGGTGTTTGAACTCTAGCAGCACTGCTGTTTCTGATCCATTACTGTGGAAACTACTATGATGATAATAAAAATATGATTTATAGTGCAGCCGTAACTAATGCTATTTCAAGCTGCATATCGTCGCTGTCTAATGAAAAACATTTCCAGCTTCATTTTTGTGGATTTTTATTTTTCCACATCAATTAAATTGACTTGCACTGAAAGTGAAGACAGTTTTTGTCCTCTCCTGTCAGGTTGCCATTTTGGAGAGACTTGTTTATTATTGGACAGTGACGATATCTGTGTGCCTGCTTCTTGTCTAGATGCCATATTCCATTACACCGGGGGGCACCTTACAGTGAGTGGGGCCACTGCCACGGCAGGTATATTCTCTACTTACCCTGCTGAGTACCTGAGTCTATGGGGAGGAATAGTAGACCAGGTAGGTTTAATTGCATTCATTCCCTCCAAATTACATTCGTGTTTGGGGGAAATAATGGGGTTGGAAATTTTGCATGACAAGTGTGGGAGAAATGTATAAGATGAGGCAACATACCGTCAAAACTGTTGTTTCTTCACATTCTGTTGGTAATTTTAGTTGGTAAGTAAGTGTAAATATTACATATTGCTCTTTTAATGAAGGGAATAAAGAAAAAACATCAGCAGTGATTTTATGTAACACTACATTCGTCTTTCTGAAGTTGAATTGAACGGGCTGCACCAGCAGGGCAGTAAAAACACATTTAGAAAAGTGATAAAAAAAAATTATTCCTGTATCATATTATATCATTATACTGCCCACCCATACTCAGTGTCCAGCTAGTGCCATTCCAGGAACAGCTGGTTCACAGTGAGTGTGATCCTCAGGTGATCGGCACCGCAGCCCTTCTTGTGTGTGTTCTGGCACTGGGCGATGATCGCAACACTCCAGCCCCTCCTGGCCTGGAACCTGTTCTGGTGGGAGCAGTTGTCATGGTAATTGGGATCTCAATGGGCTCAAACAGCGGCTATGCCATCAACCCTGCACGAGATCTCGGGCCTAGAGTCTTCAGCTGCATTGCTGGCTGGGGTAATGAGGTTTTCAGGTCAGTCTACCACACATGCATCACCATCACACAACATACCATTGATATCTTACTGATAATCAAAACCTTGTATCTCAAAATGGAAAGTTTTATAGAACAATTAGAAGATTATTTCTATCAGAATATTTATTAATGTATATGCATTGAAATGGACTGCTGGAGTTTAAAGTGGTTTTAAAAACAACAAACACCCACAGTGAGTTACAAGGTTTTGGATTTGACAGCAGTAATACATTCTTCTCACAAACTTGTTTGCCTTGTATCCTCTCAACCCACTGAGACCCTTCAGATTATGAAGGCTTGTTAATTAGCCAATAAGTTGGATCAGGTGGAAGAATATACAAGGCAGCGAGATCTACTGCCTCTGCATTTATCATCATAATCATCATCATCTTTAATGAACATTACATCCTTATTACGATACTATCGTACTACTGAAAGCCCACTGTTGCATGCACTAGGCACTGGGCTAAAAAAAGCACGTTTTTTGTCCTTTTTTTTTTTTGTTAGGGCTGGCAGCGGATGGTGGTGGGTGCCCCTAGTGGCCACATGTGTTGGTGGCCTTGTTGGCTCATTGATCTATGAGTTGATGATTGGTGTGCACCACCCTGAGCCAAACAAGTCAACGGACTACTGTCAGGAACAGGACCTTAAATGTGTGCAACAGGACTTTGAAAAGCCTAATCAGGTCACGAAAGAGCATCTGGAGGAGGCTATGTGAGGTAGCCTATGGGGGATGGTCTAGGTTCCTCTGACTTTAAAGATAAGATAATCCTTTATTAGTCCCACATTGGAAGACCCCTTTAATTTCCCCACTAACAGAAACACGTGCAATGGCTAACTGTAGAGAAGCATACTGACTTAAAATATTTTACAGTGTGTGATGACGGTGAAGTCCAAACAGACTGTCCAAAACTAACAATAACGTCTCTATTTATGTAAGTTGGTAAAAGTATAATAGTGCCTAAAGTTATTTAATTATTTACTTCCCAAAGTAAAGTCAACAATGACTTGATTTTTAGTAGCGTATGTTGAGTTACTAACCAGAGTGATGGGATTGACTGTATTGCTTTGTATTTCAGTAAAATATTAAACAAATCCATTTTTATTATTTTACATTTTTTCCATCCTTAGACTTGGTGAAAGAAACTTGCTCACATATCACAGGGGCAGCAGCTGAACTGTAACAACTTGCCATTTTATTCAAAAACAATGAAGTAGAACTGACACAGAGTGTACGGCAGTGAAGCAGGCAGACCCAAGTTCTTCACAGAATATGATGGATATCTGAATTTCCCCTTATGTAAAGGACATACAGCATGTGGTTTTAAGGTTACACACTCGCACATTCACACACAGATGACTCACATGACCACAATATTATTTATAATGCATTTTTAAGAAATGTGGCTTGTAACGAGCACAGACACTTTTGATAGAAAAGACTACTATCAAAGAAAAAAAACAAAACATTTGTTTTTGTATGTAATAAAATGTATCAGCAATCCAACACACCCAAGATCTCCTTCTAATTAGAATAAATTTATAAAAAATACACCAGCCTCCTCCTCACCCAGAAACGATACTTTCACGTTACTGATATCTTAAATCAGCTGAGGGGGAAAAAATACAAATACAAAAGACTAAACGTGTTCACGTTTTCTAACAAAACAACCAGCGCAAGCCAATAATGTACTGCATTTATACACATTTTAAGTCATTCTAACCGTATCCTGCCACAAGTTGTTTCTGTGGTTGACGTTTGACTTCGCAGTTTGCAAACTTTCTCTCCCTTATTGACCTTTAGAGTTATTTCTTTGACAAATCCACAGAACTCTCATGTTAAATTCATTCTGACATTAACACATCCACATGCCATTCCGTATTTTATCTCGGAAAGTTATCAAATGACTCACAATCAATACGAATGATTCATATAAATAAATATCAATAATACAATGTTGATACAATATCATCATTACTAAAAGTCAGTGTTTTATACAAAGAGGAAAAACCTTCACTAGCACCCTTATTTTGCTTTTAATGCTTTGCGAATTCAAGCTCCAACTCTGGTTTGGGAACAGCAGACCTTGGCTGAAAATGAGCAGCACTAGCTGTAATAACTGATCTCGGAGTAGTGAATGCTTCTTTATGTTTCGACATGCCCAGCTAGTGTGAACCCTGGACACTATAATCAAACATAAAAGGAGGAAAAAAAAAACCCAACACATGTGACAGAGTTCTGAATATTGCTTTTAGACAAAGAACAATGCACAATGAATAGAACTTTGTGTTAGAAGAAGTTGTGGAAAAAGGATTAAAATAGTAATTTCCACTGCTCAAAAGTTGGACGTCATCATAAAGTACAACTGAAATGAACCCTACTCTGTCGTTCATTATGACAAAGCATTGGCTTTCTTATATGTGACTGTCAAATTCATATTAAATTTAACTCATATCATATCATTTAACCACATTAGAATACTTATTGCATGTGCTGACATTGCTACAGCCCAACATTGTTGTCAGGGTCGTTTGCGTTCAGTTGAGGTCGTCTTTTAGGAGGAACTTGTGAGTTTTCTGTAGAAGGATGAAATAAAAGGCAGTAATGCAGACACGAAGAGAAGCTGGGCATCACATAGACAGAAACAGCTTCTACTACTCACCATCACCACCGATTTGCCAGTGAGTTGGACAAGGTACAAAGAGCCGCTCACCTCGCAGCAGCATGTCCCCCCAGCGCTGTTCCCATTCACCATTCCTTTACACGGGCTTGTCGGTCTTGTGTGCCGTAATGAAGGCCATGCCATGGGTGCGAAAGTGCGTGTTGAGGTCCGAGGCTTTATCGAAGCGCCGGCCGCACACTCTGCAGCTCATGCCCCCCTCCCCCTCGTCTCCTGTCTTGGGGGAGGAGGGCGAGCCGTCCTGAGGGGAAACTCCCGGCGAGGTGCTCCCTCCCCGGCTGTCCTGGTGGTCTTGCCGTAAGCGGTGAGTGATGAAGCGGTGCCGACTTAGGGAGCCTGCTGAAGTGAAGCAGGCACCGCACTGCAGGCACTGCAGGGAGGCGTTTTCAGAATCGCAGTGGCTGGGAATGTGCCGTTGAAACTCTTCCCAGTCCTGCGTGCTGAAGCCACACGGTGCGCAACGGAACGTGCCGTCGTCCACGTCTTCCTCCGTAGGTCGGTTCTCGGACGAACGGGTTCTTTTCGCTGGGCTCGCAGTCTCCTCACCTCCGGTGTCGGTTGCATCAGCTCCGCCGCCAGCAGACGACGCTTCACCCTCGTAGTCGACCTCAGAGGAACTTCCTGCTCCATCAGCTGTAGCAGAGCGCTTCCTTGTGTTTGGTGCATTCTGAAAATGAATATTACACATATTGCAACAGCAGAAAATAAGGTGTGTAGTACAGCCAATAGATATTCACAAGTGTGATGTTACAGCAGAATCTTGAGTGCTATAGTTCCATCAGCTCAGAATTAAAAACAACCTCAGGTGCTAACTACTAGCCCCAGTGGAAAGCTAGAGAAAAGCCATGCAAGGGAACAGTTGGTGCAATTCGAAAATACACATTAAGGGCTGCAAGGACCGCTATGACGATGAAACAAGAGGACTCGCTGCCTTCATTTTTACAGCGTTTTATTTTAACATTATGCCAAAAATTAGACACAAAGCCATCTTAAACACACATACAGTTAACTACGGAAACTAGTAACAAAGGTTGATTGCAGGTTTCTTTAAATTACATCCATTTAGATGCTTACCGAAAGGTTCCCAGTGCAACAATGGAGCCATTAATATAGACGTTTTTTTCTTGTCACTGTAGTTGCCCCAAATGCCATATAAAAGCTTTAAGTCTTAGCCTCTTTCTTCTTATTCACCACATTTGCTAGAGGCAAAGGATTCTTTTGAGGTGCACAGCTTGCAGGCAACTGCTAAATCTGAACCTCACCTCTGCATACATGAACACAATTAATGTTGTTATAAGATATTACTTTTTAAAAAGCCACCAATGTTGTAGCAGGCAGAATTACAAAAGGCATGTTCTCAGACATAACATGAGATCACTATCTGCTGTATGCCATCATGTATTCCCTAATTAAATTTACTGAGACAGTAAACTTACCTGTCGGTCTACGGGCTGTCTTGCTCGGATGCCATGTCTGACCCGGATATGTTTCTCCAAAATCAGTCGACTGCTGAATGTTCGCTTGCCCTCTGAACAGTACCTGCAACAAAAAGAAACCCAGCTGAGGAAAAGATTCTACTTTTGGATTACGATATTGGTCAAATCACTTATTTTAATTGGCTTAATTAATTTGTGTGATCACTTTAATAGACAGGATGTGTAACCAAACAAGAACAGAAAGGACCACATATGATCCGTACCAGCGTATATCATTATTTGAGAGGACAGGAAGATATTTAGGCTCTGCTGACGACCTTTAAACTCACTGGCAGTGGAAGACTCTCTTGACACCTTCGTGAATGACACGGACATGGCGACGCAGGCTGTTGGCTGAGCTAAAGGAGCGCTCACACATCCGACATGGAAATTTCTTCATTGTCTAGAAAAACCAGAGAACTATACATCAGTACATCATAATTTACTCGTACACATACGCCAATAAACAAAAAAAAGCAAGCCATGATTTGGTTTGATGTGTAGTGGCTGTATCTACCGTGCCATGCTCCTTCTTCATGTGGTTGATGTAATCATCTCTTTCAGAGAAGCGTGTTTTGCAGTCTTTGCACCGCCACTCCATGCTTTCATTCTCTGGAGAACTGGGCTGCTCCTCTTCCTCATTGTCATCCTCCTCCTCCTCCTCTTCCTCCTCCTCTTCACGCTCCTCTCCTTCCTCCTCTTTTTCCTCTTCCTCCCCTTGTCCCTGCTCACAGTCCTCAAAGCCAACAGTTACTCCTGACTGTTTGGCTCTTAAGCTGGGGTTAGGAGTAGAGGCTGAGGCAGGAGCTGAGGCAGCAGGTGAAGCTTCTACTTTGCCTGACAGGCCTCTATGCGCAGTCTGCCCAAGAAGCAAGGGAAACGAGACAGATAAAAGAGGGACATGAGCCTTCTCTCGCACAGCATTTGACAAATATTTTAGTTTGAAAAGAACTGTGCTTGGTGTAGAGCTTTGCACATGGTAACACTATCTGTTACCTGGTAAAGGCCAAACCAAGACTACTATATGCCTTTGTTGACACCACATTCTTTTAGGGGAAAATCAAAGAATGGGCAACACAAAAAGGCAAGATAAAACAAAACTCTGACAGCTTCAAAGAACACTTTTGAATAGTGATGCAGTTTTGCAGAGTAAACATGCAATAAATACATAAAGATGCACTGCATGACTGCAGAAACCAACCTTGATGTGTTCCATCATGGAACCCTTCTGGGCATATAATTTGGTGCAATCTGGACATTTGAACACATGGACCTTCTGCTTGGCCAAGTGAGTGTCAAAATGCATATACAGCAATGGTTTCTGGGTAAAGACTGTGTCACACATCACACACTTGTAGATCATCCTACAGACAGATACAGAAGGAGAGAGAAATTTATTTAGTGTAATAATTTATTTGGGCTCATAGGCAATGTAGCTGAATGTGATTTCCACATGTGATACATATGCAAACAACCACGTGCATCAAACAAAAGGCACAATTAAAATGGCCTCTGGCAAAATGGAGCTAGTAAAGAAGGCATCAGACTAAGCCAATACCCTCAGACAGTAAAGTCTGTGAGCCACAGTTCTGTTCTTTTAGATTAATTACAGTTTTGTTGCCACATTAAAAGATGACACTATGCTGCAGCCATTATATTTTTACTGAACTGAATTGATGTTATTTTATTACAGAGATTATGCAACAGAATTAAACTGAATTACTGAACAGGTTATTATATTAATACTTTTGATATTATACTTCTGTGTTGTTATTGCTGTGCATTAAACCCACTTTAACCATTAACAGCACTTAAATGGCACTGGCCTATTACCACCACTTCCTTATGCAAGTTGTGTACAAACTCAGGAACAGGAAGTATTTGTGTTGCTGAATACAGAAGGAAATACATGCTAAAAGGGAAAACACTGTTTGTAATTTAGGTGCCATACAACTAGACACTGTTGAACATTGTGTGTCTGCCTTGTATGTACAGTTAATAAAGGCAACTTCACAAAGTAGTCTGCGTTTTTTAAACTGATCCTCAGGGACCCTCAAAGAAACCACATTACTGCTCCATCCCTACAAGATGCAAATAAGGTTGGAGCCAAAATCTGGATCAAATGGGGATCCTTAAGGACCGGTTTAAGAACTACTGGTGTACATGTCTGCTCATGTTGTGCGTGCATACTTGGCCTGCGCAGAAGTCAGAGTTGGGTGCTGGGTGCTGATGTGAGCCTGGGCGCTGGCGGCCGATTTGAAGGCCATTGGGCAATTGGGGCACTTGTGAAACACCTCACAATGAGCAGTCTGAATGTGAGACTTGATGGAATTTAGCCCACCAAATACCACTTGACAGCTGGAGCATCTGTGTAGAGAGACATAGTAAGTATTTAGTCATTGCATAACAGCAAACAGCATGTGCAGCACTTTACAAATGTCTTCTTTAACTACTAACTGGTACTGCACCTTGCAACAGTGATGGAGGGAAAAAAATATTTAAAGTGCTGGCATTTAACACAGCTTTCAGGGACATATGTTCCTGTTATTTATAAATCCTGATCAACAATATTAACTATTTATGGACATTTTCAAAACAATATGAAAACCTGTAGCCGATCCGCCTGGCAAAGTGCAGACAAGCCTCCTCCAGATGGGTCTGAAAGCTGGCTTGACGAGCAATGCCTCCACACTCAGGACATACATGAGGAGCACGGTGCTTATGGATCCGCTGATGAGCCGACACACTGCAGCCGTTAGGGAGCATCATAGGTGGAGAGCAAAGCATACAGGTCTGACAGAAACAACAGAAATACAGATTTTTGCTTTGGTGGCATGGAAAATTTACATAAATTGCAATTAATAACAACATTAGGAAAACTCACTGAATTGGGCGTAGCTCTGATTTGCTGGAAGTGGGCCACTAGCTCGGCCTTGCCTGAAAACTGGACTTGACATTCAGGGCATTTGAAATTGTGGTACTGCAGGACCTCACCCTTCTTGCATGGTAAAGGCATTAAGGCATGAGGACTCTGGGGCCCACGGCGAGCCGGACTGGGCTGGGATGGAGCAGTGCTTTGAGAAGGGGAGTCCTTGTGTGGACTAGAGGTGGAAGGGACAGACTGGGTTCCAGATTGGGTAGAGGGGGTAGAGAGAGGTTGGGAAGACAGCGAGGGCGAGAGCATACCTAGAATTATGACAGAGAAAGAAAGAAAGAAAATTAACACTTAGATTCTCTGACATAATTTAATTAGTATTAATTATTGTGCACCTCAAAAGTAATAATTTTTAACTAATATCAATTCTAATAATACCGATGGGAGTTGTGTCCTGTTGGCCAATCATCTGTTCCACAGTGACTGGTCTCATAACCAGATGTGAACACTGCATAACCAGCCCTCTCTCTTTATGCTCCCGAGCATGCAGTAGCAGGCTGCACTTATTGAAGAAGGCCAGGCGCTTTGCACAGTGGTTACAAGTCACCTCTATTCTTAAAGAGCGCCTATCATAGTGACGTGCCAGACTGCGCTCCAGTGCAAAGGCATCTCCGCATTCCAGGCAGCGATAGCCTGCAGGTGGCATGGGAAGACCCCACTCCAGTGGGGGTGGAGTAGAGAGATCTGGACGGTAGCTGGGCAGTAGGTTCTTGCTGTTGAGAATCTTGTTGAAAGCTTCTACCAGGCTTGACTGACTGCGAGAAATTACAGCTCCTGTGCTGTTGACAATAGAGGCTGGCTTGCAAGGTACATGGACATTAGGCGCAGCTCCGTTAGTTGCTCTCCCTGTGGTGGCACGCACACTGATGCTGCCAACTGTAGGTGTTACAGGCAGGTTGGCAGCTTTTGTGATGCTGACTGCTGTGGCAGAAACTTTTGTCTTGTCGGAGGAGACAGCAATTTTATTTTGAGCTTTACTCGCTGCAGCTAGCATGGCACTGCTGGCCTCTAGCGTAGAAACTGGTAGGTTGGAACCTCTCACAATTCGACCAGTTGTGGTCTCTACTTTTCGAGCTCTGTTAGCAACGACAACCCGACCCCCTGGCTGAGCTTTTGCAGCATCAATGCCTTTACCTGCACCTGCAGCACCTCCTTTGCCTGCCACACGGGTAACTGTCCGGGTGATGCTTCCTGTAGGGGTCTTAATGGTTTTTATGCGGACTTTTAGAGGCCTGGTAGGTACAGTACCATCAGCTGCCACGCCTCCACCACTATCAGACGCAATGATATTGGGGGTCGCTGGCGACTGAGTAGAATCACTCTCATCCTCTACGTCCATCTTTTCTTCTTCTTTTTGTCCATTGTCCTGACCCCCTAAATGGGTTGTGTCTCCACTGTCTTCATTTGTTCCTTTAGCCACCTCCATTTCCTCTTCTTCTTCTTTAGGCTCTCGAAGGCCTGTAGGTGATGAAGAAGCAGCCACCACTGGGCTAGAAGATTTCTTGGAAGCTGTAGGCATTGTAACTGAAGCCTTGGGGATCTCAGGCTCTGGACTTTCTGGCGAATCACGTTCTTCAATGACATGCTCTGAGTTTCGCTCATCTGGAGGTGGGCTCTTTCCAGTCCCACTCTGAGTAGGTGAGGAAAGCCAATTCTGCTGTGTCCGAGGGGACGCTGGTGAGGCTGAGGGGATGTCCCCAGGTTTGGGATAGGTAGCTGAGGACAAGGGTGCCGAGGGCGGGAGTGATGGGGAGTCTGAACTCTCAGCAGAAGATTTGAGCCTGCGGGAACGTTTTGGTGAGGTGGGAGAACCTGGACTTTCTTGGATGACCAGGGAACCCCCAGAATCAGGATCAGAATCCTCCTCCTCAGAATCCATACGCCTGAATCCAGAAGAACCGTGGCGTGGAGTCCCATTAAAAGGTTCTGTTAAACTTGTAGCGAGTGGTGATGAAGCAACAGCCCCTGAAACCCGGGACCCAACAGAAGGAGAGGATGATGAGGGTGATGAAGAAGGGACTGTGGTGGGTGTAGGAAGGTAAGGCTTGGGAGGAGGAAAAAAAGGAGATGCCACTCCACTTGTGCCACCAGGAATAACAGCAGCTTTTGCCTTGTCAGCTCCCTCTAAACCGGTCTCCTGCTGCATCTGCTGCTGCTGCTGCTGCAACAGCTGCATTTTTCTAGCCCTCCCAACAGAGTCTCCAGCTCCCTGCGCCATCAGGGGCTTCAGCTTATTAAATATGTTGCTACTTTGTTTGGAGGTGTTTGTAGGTCCAAGCACTGGCCCAGTGGTTTCTGAAGTCACTTTTGAAGTACACAATGGCCACTGCTCCCCGTTTGGTTGGCTCCGGGACTGAGAGAGATGAGCTGGCCCACTTGAGGACACAAATCCATTATGGTTGACTGGCTCTGACACAGGTACGTCACCACCCTCGAATGCTTCAGTACGCACCCGGTTCTTCACAATTACACTGACAATGGAGGGGTCACTCTGTGGGTCTGTGGTCGGGCTGGGGGCTCTAAGGGATGAATTTCCTCCAACTCCACTCTCGCCCGATTTTGTGAGAGGTCCACTGCTTGACCCCTGGTGGCCCTCCACCTCTTCAGGTGCTGACTGAATGGCCTCTTTGGCATCAATATCAGGAATATCAAACGCTGCCAGCAAGTCATCAAAATCGGGGGTCTTCATGTCCCCCATGCCGGGACAGTGGACTCAATCCTGTACAAAAACATCACAGATTGTGTTAGCGTTTATTTGACAAGAGAGGCAAAAAACAAATCTTGGCATTCAGAACTGTTAGTAAACTACTCAGTGAACTCATGATACAGAAATAAATGTAATGCCGTTTGTAAAACACTTACATAGTTAATCAAACTGAGAGTGATGTAGTTAAACTCAAGGGGCAGTTTAACAGTTTACAGATGCAAGATACCACTAGGTGTACAATTTTGTGGGATAGACTGTATAATGCTAAAACCACAAGCTTTTGATTTTCCCACGTGTTTAGTGAGACATGTTAAGATCGAAGCCTGCCACACAGCTCGTTTTACAGTGGCATGAACTGGCTGAACAGCTACCTCCTGTCACTGAAGTGGCTTTTGTTTAGCTTACTAGCTGACCGCCAGATAGCGTCTCCGCTGAGGTGGCTCCGCAAACAGGCACGTCCAAAGCAATCTAATACTCACTGTAAGCACTCATTACAAGCACCACATAAATATCAGGTATTCGGTTGTATTACGTTGAGGGTTGTCAACCGCCAGACAGACAGACAGACAAGCAGGCAGGCAGCAGTAGTCACGCTGGTAAAACACAAAGCAGCCAGGCGAAGTAAGGTAAGATGACTAGCTGTATGTCCACAGTTCTACCCAAGAGACATCCGCTAATTCCAGTTTACAGACAGGTGCAAACGTGACCAAGCAGAACCTGTTCTAAAGCAGCAGGTCATTCGGTTAGTAAGACCTCGCATACTGAACTGAACTGGACTGAACCTCTCGCTAGCATTAGCCAGCTAGCTCACTAACGCATCAGCTAGCTGGTCTGGCTACGGTAGCGCACTGCTCGCTAGCCTGACATGCTACCTTACTCGGCTAGCTAGCTAATTGTGAACACGAACCATCTCGAATTGTACCAACACTGTCCATTAATGCTGTCGCTTAAAGTCAACGCTGGTTTCCAGCAACGCGCATCATCACGTTTGTCCGTGACAGTACGCAACGTGTAGCCTGCTATCTAAATAACTGAAGCACGCAGACGTCCGGCGCTGCGCAGCTGGTTAGCCTGCTGGCTAAAGTTTATTTCAGGCTCCTCATTCC
Source organism: Megaleporinus macrocephalus (assembly GCA_021613375.1). Classification (NCBI taxonomy): domain Eukaryota; kingdom Metazoa; phylum Chordata; class Actinopteri; order Characiformes; family Anostomidae; genus Megaleporinus; species Megaleporinus macrocephalus. Next base: position 26,391,711 of record CM038703.1, read on the forward strand.
TCCATGACGGCGGAGCTCTCTGGCCACCGAGCCAGCGAGGGGTCATTTAAACGAAGGCCACTGCGAGTGAATGCAACGTTCACTGTTGCAGTAATGCTGTTTACATGGTTTCCAAAACGTGCCCTGCAACACACACCGCTGAAATTCGACCCTAAAAACCGTGTGTTGTACACATTTCCGTGCGCAAACAATTATTTGTTTACCTGATGTGGAGATTCCCGACTATCCTCGCTCCAGTTGAAGCGCCTTAACTTCCCGTCATCAGTCGACTACGCGCAGGTCCGGGCAGATACCTAACGATACAGCAATGTAACAAAAAATCACTGCTAGCCAAAGACCATATTCTAAATTTTGACGGGCTGCATTTAAAAGCCTTTAGGTACCTGGTATATAATAATGGCATAGCATATTATACTGCGCGTAATATTGGACGGCTGATCATTGATTTGTCTCCCTTCACGTTCCGAATTGTGATTTGTGCTCCCTGCCAGGATCTCGGCCTCAGACTGTCTGCTGGATCTGCGGTGTGCTGAGGTTGGGACTGTGCAGGACAGCACAGGTGAACTGTTAATGAACTATTAACAGTTATGGGGGTTATTCATACATTTTTTAGCACAGGCTGTGGGAAAGCTTTTGTTCATGTTTTGCATATGTATTGTATAGATCACGTTTTAAAAGAACGACGTTGTGTTTGTTGAGATTTTGTGTCTGAGCGCGCTTTGCAGAAGAGAGACTGCTAGCCAGTTCACACTCGAGCTGAGGAGATTAGCCTTTACTGTGGACAGAGGTATGAAAATCTGTCACTTGCGTGTGATTGTTTACTTTAGTGATACAGGCCACGATTAGGAAACAGCCAAGATTAGAATACAATAGGCCATTATTTTATAATAATAATAATAATAATAATAATAATAATAATAATAATAATAATAATAATAATAATAATTGATTGTTATTATTTCCAATTGGCAATTATTTTATGATTATTTTATAATTTTTTTTAATATAAAAAATATCATAAGTAGCAAGTATTATTAGTGTTGTTGTTGTTATTCATTGTTTAGAATTATTTTAAAATATTTTTGTTTAAAATAATTTGGTCAGTAAAAGAGCAGATTATGCCATTTATATAACATTATATGTTACTTGCACCCCATTCAGTGAGAGTTTTGGGTTAGTGTGACAAGACAGTCACCCATTTTTGGTGGTCTGTTTCCTGTTGGAGCTTCCCCAAAAATGTCCCTGTAAAAAAAATCACATCAGAAAGTCTTTAGACAGAGCTCACCGCAGACAATAAATTTCATTTTAAGAAACAAGGTAACATGAGGTTTAAAATTGTCACACCTACTGACAATTTTAAGTGACCCTAACGTGCATGTGTTTGGACTGTGGGAGGAAACCAGAGTACCCAGAGGAAACCCATTCAAGCACAGAAAGAACATGCAGACTCCTCACAGAACTGTGCATCAGTAAAGTATTAGAGTATGCCATCCAACTCTTAACTTGCATTTGTGGGTGCAGTGATGAACTCACTGTGATTGTATTCCAGAGCTCAGACAGAGGTTGTCTGTGTTAATGTAGTTATGTTTGAGGGATGAAGGTCAAACGCATTAGTTTGTAGTTTTCAGACATGTGCTTCACATACAAAGATTTCTCCCAATTCTCTGAATCTATTAATGTTATGGTGCACCATAAAGGGTGATATTTATGGAGTATTTATTAAACTGCCTTATTTTTGCTGACACTTTTTTTTTTACAAAGTGGGAAGAATAGACTCATTCTAGTTTACTAAAGACTACACCTTTCCTGGATGCACATTTTTTTTTATCTAAGAATGATTTCTTCACCTGTTTTAGGTGATTTCGAAAAATGGTTCTAGTCTTAATATGAAAAAGATATATGAAAAAAAAACACAGCAAACACAAAACAAACAATAAACACAGGTGCGTGTGTGTATATATATATATGTGTGTGTGTGTGTATTTATATCTAATTTATAAAGTTGTTTTAGGGTGTTACTGGCACTTTTAGGCCCTGTCAGTGAAGTTATGCATTATATGTTTTGTATTACATTTCAGCATAACATTTTAGCACTGCCATAGCGCACACATTCACATAATAATAATAATAATAATAATAATAATAATAATAATTAGCTGCTAAACAAGTCTCTTACTTGCGATGTTCCACTGCATCTTCAAAAGCATTAAAGTTACTGGATTACAAAATTGTATTTCATCCGTTGCTACATGTCCAGTTTAGATTTAGATTTGTACTATTACTATTATGCAGTCTTTAGTATTGTTATTTTTATCAGACCAGCTACTGCTACTACAATTTCACTCACCAAATGTGGCCCGCCACCTTTTATGTGGCCCGCGAGAGCTTGAAAGGTCTTAGTGTCTAAAAATAAATAGGTCAAAAGCGTGCTTTGACCAAAAAATACATTTCCCACAATGCATGTCAATTGTGTTACGGCTTACTGCCACTAGACGACAGTGTAGTCATCGATGTGATAACGCGGCCGATCCTATAATGTCCAGAAAAAGAAACGTTGATGCAGATGGACGGCTGTTTCAACAAAGATGGGAAGGCGAATACATGTTCGTGCTTAAAGGCGAAAGACCGGTATGCCTTTTGTGTGACGAAGCAACATGTCGGTTATTAAAGAGACTATCTACGCCGGCATTTTGACACCAAGCACGGAGCTAAGTACGGCAAAGCTAGCCTTCAAGAAAGCCACAGATTGCACAAGAATTAAAAGGCAAACTGAAGTCACAGCAGAATCTGTTCACGAAAGCCACAGCCAAAAACAATGCGGCAGTGAAAGCTAGCTGTATTGTGGCTGAAGAAATTGCCCGTGCTTCAAAGTGTTTTTCAGAGGGAGCGTTTTTGAAGCAGTGCATGCTGAAGGTCTGTGAGCTGGTGTGTCCTGACCAGATACAGACTTTTATTATGTCAGTTTGTCAAGAAACATCATCGCTGAACGAGTTAAGGAACTAGCTGGCCGAGGAGTCACGCAGCTACACAGCAGCTACACAGCTTTTTCATAAGCTGTTGATGAAAGCACAAATATGTGTAGTTGCTGTTGCAATGTATTTAGTGTTTGCAGGTTTTATGTGTTTATGCAGACATATGTTTATTGTAATCAAAGCATGTCATTAGTCTGATGCAAGGCTGTTTTTTTATCGGTCACACATTTCACTATGTCAAACGTTTTGATCAGAGTTAATATTATAACTTGTGTTTGATGTTATTTTTTATTCACTTGAATAGTTTGATCCTTGATTGATGAAGTTTGTGGATTTCAAAACTGTAATGTTTTAATTGAATAAGTAATACATTCAGAGTTATTTAACATTAAGGAGTAGTTACATTCATTTTATATTACATTTGGTTACATTTTGTTACATTTATAAGTTACATCTGGCCCTTTGAGGACAGCCATTATGCCGATGTGGCCCTCGGTGAAAATGAGTTTGACACTCCTGCTCTAGACTGACCACTGTTGTCAATGTGGCAACTAATAATAATCTTTTTGATTGATCGTTTTTTTAACTACCTCAATATCTATATTAGTGCAATAATACTTAGGCTGCTCTTGTAATGTATATGTACATAAAACCGCACTTTTTATTCTCTGTGATTAATAGCTCTTCTGTGAAGCTCTATTTATTTCATTCTGTTTAACGTATGTCTTCTCTTGTGCAATATGTATAGTACAGTGACGCTGCAGTTTCCTTCAGGATCAGTAAAGTTATCTTTAGGTGATACTGCACTGTATAAATCACAACATTTAATCAACAGTGTATTAACACATTAACTGACTATTAACATGTTAAAAAGATATGTTTACTACTTATCAGTAATGCCATTTTTATCTGTAAATATATCTATATTACCACAACACTAACCGAAACACCCATACTTATTTTCCCTTATAGCCAAAAGAAACATACTTTTGACTGTAGTCTAAAAGTTTCATCTCTAGATTAAAAGTCAACTACATAAAATCAACAAATATGTCCTTACGGCAGCATTTATACAGTGTTTAAACTTAGAAACCGAGAAGTCACTCACTACATGGAACTTTACATTTATGTAGAAGTTTCTGCAGCAAATGTTTTGAGAGATATTTGTGGACACTGCCAGTGGCCAGTGCTTGAGGACCTGGAAGATCAATAAAACCTTCAAATAATCATGTTTCTTTAAAAGGCAGTGCGAGATATGATCGTTCTGTTACCAGGTTTTTCCTTCTGAACTGGGTGGAGATGAACTCTTAGGATTCAAACTAAACCCGAATCCAAATTATGTTTTGAATATTTTTTAAAGGTTTAATGTAATGCCGGTAATTTAAGAGTGTCTACAGTGTCTACATAATTTATTTGACGGAGAGAAAAAAAAATCATATTTGTGTGACGAAGACATTTTTGCCGGGAGACCTGGAGGAGGAAAAACATATCAACACAGCCGTATAGCCAATAGAAGTCGACTTTAGAACCATGTGGCAGTAACTCACTTCCAGTCGTCCAATAAAACGGCGTGTTTATTATTTGAACGCTGGAGGTGGGGCTGAGTGCTCTGAGAGGGAAATTTGTCGGTGAACTCAGAGACCAGTTACCGACACGCTGCTAACCGCATATCAAGCTCAATTAGAGAGGTTTTGCGATACTTGTCTGTTGGAAACCAAACCGGTATGTATTTAGCATCAGCTCTGAACCTTAACAGCGTTTACATTACAAGTTAGGCAGCGAGAGAAATGCGAGAGAAGTAATTTAGTTAAATTAGCGTTAGCTACACAGCTAGCTAGGTGGAGCTGGCTTTGAGGGAAGTCAGGTATTTTGTCAATTTACCGTATTTACATTGTAAACAAACTCGTTATTCTTTTTAGTCTCACTTATACTCTATGATATTGTCAGTGTCTCACTTTTTAGGCTGTTGTCTTTAGTATTTTAACGGTAGCAAGTCAGCTGCTAATTTCACTGTGTCCTCTTCAGGTACCACGCCATGTCTCACAAGCAGATTTACTACTCGGACAAATATGACGACGAAAAGTTCGAGTACAGGTATTTATAATTCGCTTACTGTCCTGTTTTGTCTTAGTGTGCAGCGTTTAAGTACGCTGTTTTTTATTAAATAAAGCTGACACGGAGCACTCCTACCCATTATTGCCCAGACACGTCATGCTACCCAAAGACATCGCCAAACGGGTACCGAAGACGCATCTAATGTCCGAGACGGAGTGGCGGAATCTGGGCGTCCAGCAAAGCCAAGGATGGGTGCATTATATGATACATCAACCAGGTTTGTGAGAACGACTATTAAATATGCGTATGAAGTGTCTTCATGAATGTCATGTTGAGATGTCCAGTAATTGATAGGAACACAAAGTCAAAACAAAGGGAAACATGTGATTTAAGGAAATGCATTGTAAATGTGGGATTCCATATTTTTTCAACAGAGAGGATATGATGGACACCACAATGTCCACAACACATTGTCATTTTACACACACACACACACACACACAGAATGTGTATTTGTGTGTGTATATGCTAATCTGTACTGAATAATAAATAAGCAAACTTTAAAGGATAGTGGGGAACTGTCAGCTCCATGAAAGAAAAACTTGAATAACCATGATTACCAAAAGCTTTGTGAAGTGGATCTCAGGGCTTCAATATAGAAAGTATTTCCACACACGTAAAGGAACTACACAGCTGTATGGGCATCAGAAAACCACTTGTTAGTGAGGCTTTTCAGGAAAAAGCTTTCGTTTGCTGGGTAATATAATGATATAAAAATAAGTCTTGATTTATTTTTATATCATTAATGACCAGTCTATTACATTCGGGTTTTTTTCTTTCCTGATGGCACGGATACATTTCAGGAAACAGTGCCAAGATTTCTTGAGCTCAAATGCTTATGTTGTAAAAGAGTGTTTTATGGAGCATAATGAATCATTGTTACATATGGCTTGACGACCACCCAAGTATTTTGGATATGATAGAAAAAACTATATGGAGGGATTATGGAGTTTGGCCAGGCAGTGTATGTAATTTTGCTGATGGTTAAATAGTGTTGAATCTGGAAATTTTAGTTTCCCAGCACACTACCTGTACTTCTGCACTATAAATGTTTTAGCCCAAAACCAAAAATAAATAATTAATCTTTCAGACACCAGGCAACAATTTGTTACCACTTTGTACAATGATTTATTATGCTCCATAAAAAACTCTTTTAAAATATAAGCATTTGAGCTAGATTGTTTTTTGTTAATTGTTTTTGATCATACAGTATTGTGGTGGAAACATGCCTGCATTGGAAAGACTGAAATCACACTGCAAGTAGTAGGGTAGCCCAGTTTTCTCATCTTTGTTCTTGGAGGACAAAACAGCTGTGTAGTTTTACTGCTTTTGCACCTGTTTCAGCTCAGGAATGACTTGATTACCCAATGATATGGCTCAGGTCGCGGGGAAAACACAAAATTATGCAGTCGAGATCTAATTTTAGTACCATACCAAGTTTGTTTCTCTTCTCATTACTGTAATGGTGGTTTCACTTGTACTCACTGGTGGTTTCTTCTTCTGTTCTTTCTTGTTTTTAATTCTGCCAGAACCTCACATTTTGCTGTTTCGTCGACCTCTACCCACACCAAAATCCCAGTGACAAAAGGCAGGAGACTATTTAAAGTGTACACTGTCAGAAGATGAGAGGAAGCTGGTAGACAGACATCAGTTAACATTTGCCGTCTGTTCTGTATTTGGTCTATATCTTTTTAAATTGAACTTGGCGAATGTGTTCTGCTAATCAAGATTTCCCATCCCTGTATCATTAACTTCAACAATTTCCAGCTGGGATACCGCACAAAGTTGGCTTTAAGGAGCTCTGAGCTGAGTGAAGAAATATGTTTAGCAGATTTGTAAGCAAACTTTCCTTATCTTGTTTTTCAAGCATAACACTTTTAGGCCTCTGTCTTTTCCATTTTCAGCCATACACATCTCACACATCTGTATCTGTCCATGTTTTGTACCATTATGAAACTATGTACTTTTTTACTGTGAACATTTACTCACTGCTCAATATTTATATATATATTTTGTTAAATAAACATTCTGAAGTATATCAAATTGGCTTTTGGACATTTGTGGTAGATTTGACATGGCATGATGATCTTGGGTTGTCTTAAGACATACTCTTTACCGCTGTGTTGCTTGTGCTGTATGTTACATTAAAATTCTGTTGAAAGTTGTTCTGGATATGCATGAGTCTGACGCCAGTTTATGTTATACAAATAAAGAAGGTTAAAAGTTGAGTTTTAAAAATGTATTTTATAACATGGTGCATAGTAAATTGCATATCGTCTTATGGAGAAGTTGTGCACCCTGGTCAAATGACATTTAGTTGATTTTCTAAGTAAAAATAAATGAACACGTCCTCTGTACCGAACACGTTGCAATTTTTAAATGCGTGATTATGTACTTGCTGAATTTAATGTTTGTAAAAAATAAACACAACATTGCCTGTTAAAGGGCTGTCCAAAGAAAACCATATCTAAATCTCCTAAATGGTAAGTAGTACAATTTTTGATCCAGTCATTATGGCATTGTCACTGAATGTAAAGGACAGCTGGCGTGTTTAAATGATGTTGAAAAGTGGAAATTGACCAGGAGTGTTTAAAACTAGTGCATAAAACTGTGTTTGTTCTTATTCTATTGGGTGGGGTTATGACAGCCTCTTTTAACTGGTGGACCAGTTAAAATGCTCTCGCAGGCCAACTGTGGCCATAATTCTAACTTTGGGTGTAACATTATATTGTTTGTTTACATGCCAGTTTTTAAACTCAGGTCAGTAGCTTTTGGGCTCTAAACAAGGATCATCATTTCCCACTGTGAAGCACTGGAGTCCAGTGCTGTTTGATAAACTGCTAATCTAAATCAGAATTAATATTAGTTCATTAGTGTGTTTGAACACTGGTGGACATGAACCCTACAGGACCAGGAAATATTAGCCTTTCTCTACCTTTGAGTTTGTTTACCTGATCAGTGCAGGTGATCAATTAGACTGGTAGAGGGCACCACCTTACTGTAATTAAGTAGCATACATGGTAAATATAAGATAATATAAACCTAATCTGATTATTATATAGAGTTTTAACAGTCCTGCTTGCCAAGTGGGTTGTCTCTCAGCAGCTTTTAATTATTGCAGCTATTTGCCTGGCAGTAGACCACAAGACTTTGGATTCTCCTGGAGGGATGAAATACCATCGTTCCAAAAGTATGTATAATATTACATTATTTTTTTGTTTGTTTTTGGAAATAATTCGGAGTCGGATCAGAAGGTTACTATTACGGTTTTCATTTAATAATAAAAATAGATTGTTGTGTGGATTATATTCTGATGTAGTTGATGGCTGTAGTTGTAGCTGTTGAGTTACAATTATTAAATTAATGAAAGCTAACTTTAGCACCGACTGGCCAAAGCTAGATTTAAGCTATGGACCAATTAAGGGCCTGCATCCTTCAAAGGCTGGTCCACAAAAGCATATAGGCTGCTAAGGCTAAACCAAAATGATACAGTCTGTCCTACTTATTATTACATTTCTGAAAACCTTTACTTCAAGTAAGTTTGAATCTTTTTAACTCATTGTTAGCTTAAATCTGATCATTGTTCAGATTTAGAAGTAGGAGGTAGGTATTTATAAATGTATTTGTTTGATAGTGATAATCTGTTTTATTAAAATATATGTTTTGATATCGAAAAATGAGGCAAACGTTTTGATCTGCAGTCTGGAAAGTGTTTAAAAAGTTTTCATTCAAGACCATGATTATATTTCTGCCCCAGCATATGCAAATATTTTAAATAGCTGAATTAACAAGCAGTAGGTAACAAAAAACAACTATCAAATGAATTTCTCGCTTTTTGTTTATTTATTTGTTGTTATGTACAATAATCCTACCAAAATGCGTTAATGTAACTTAATTAAAAACCTTGGTTGTTTGTGCAGCACTCAGGGGATTGAGCGCCTTTCAGTCATAACAGTCTGTATAACGGGAACACTTCAAACACACTTTTAATTCTCAAGTCTGGAGCGACTGCGTTTCTTTATTAGTCCAATTCTCTAAACCTGTCTGATACTGATGCAGTCTGTCACACGGTCTGTAACAATATAATATTTATCTGTTATAAATAATGTAACTGGAGTAACAAAAGAAAAAGAAAAAAATAGCACAGAAAAAGCAGTAATGGTATATTACCAGAGGGTGGCACCAGTGTATCAGATTGCTAATAGGAATGCAGAGACTGTGAAAACATGTTTACTTTTCGAGTAGTAATACCAGAAGTAACAGGACTGATGCCACCAAATAATCCAGTTTTAAAATCGTGTTATCTGCTAATATCCTCCCATATCATACAGTTAATGACGGGTATTTTTTTTAACTTATTTTAAATTATGCCATTATTGATTCATATCTAAAAGCAAGAGCTCTAATGCTTACAGAGCTTGGGAGTCTAACTTTGACTGTCATTCAGTCCCTGATCATGCCAAGACTTGCTAAGCATTTGAAGCCAGCCATGACTGCAGCTGTCTGACGAAACAGCCTTTTATAGCATTCCAGCCCTCGACCTATTTTAATAGATAGAGACTATTTAATTTATTCATTCACTTCTAAAGTTTTCTCTATTGATTCATAACCAAAACAAAGGCTCTGAACCATATAGAGCTTGGCAATCCAACTTAGTGTCCCATCCAGTTCCTGACTGGGCCAAACCTCATTAAGCATTAAGCATTAGAAAAACGCTGTGAAATTCAACCACTGGCAAAAGCTGCCTGACCAAACAGCCGTTTCAAGTATTCAGGTATTTCAGTCCTCCATATATACTAATAAATAGCTACGACTTCATTTATTTTTAAGGGTTTCTGTATAGATCCATAACCGAAACAAGGGCTTTAAAGTTTTAATTAAAAAAATCAGTTCTGATCTGTCTGTCTGTCTGTCTGTCTATCTGCATGTGTGGTATGTCTGAGATTCCTTCACCCAGCTAACTTTATGCCTGCATTCCATGTGTGTGTGTGTTTGTGTGTGTGTACATTCCCTGGATGCTCATCTAGCACTACAATTGATAAAAACCTTGCCTTCCTTAAGATATAGACACATAGAAACAGCACGATTTACAGTAGGTGTGGAGCTTACATTTCATATGTAACACATATATAGCTCTGACTCAAATCAATCGAATGAGCTATTGTTACAAAACTGCGCAGACATGTACTTTAGGGGAGGGAATGAATTAATTAATGAATTATTAATTATTTTTATATACACATGAACGCCATCATTGAAAGAGTTTCTGAATTAGGTCGTCTTAACAAAAAAAGCAACAATAGAATAATAGCTGCTGATATTTGTATTATAAACTGGGTGTATTTCAGTTATTCAGCAGCCATAAAATCATCCACAATACAAAATACATATCAAAATACAAACATGAACACATGTTGTGTGATGCTTTAGTATCCTTATCATTTTGTTACAATCATGCTACATAAACAGAATCTTTAATGAAAGAAAAACAAAAACACAATATAAACAAAACAACAACTTGTTTTCAACCAAAAGCTAATCAAATCCTAATCACAACCCCCACAATCAATCATGGTGCTGTTGTTGCATGCTGCTACTGTGTGCTGTTCAGGCTCAGGCTGTGTGAGGCTGATGTCATATTTTTAGCATTTCAGAAGACTTTTGAACTGGCCACTTAAAATGAAACCACTGTATGTATATCTAGATATGTTTTACTATCCATTGAAGTTAATATAAAAATGCTGCAGTGTTAGCTTGTTAACCGCTGCTTGCCCATTAGCTACCAACAACTTTTTAGAAATGAACCTACAATGCATATCTTAATACAGATTATTTTCTAGAAGAGGCGATCTGATATGTCTTAGGCTTCTGGTTTGTCATTGTGTTACCTCTGTGAAGCTCTGTAATTGTGGTATGTAAGTCAGGTTGCTGCCACTCTTGCTGAAGCGACAGAATGTCTTGTTTACTGCAGAGCAAATGGTTGTGTATGCAGTGCCACCTGTTGATGGTGACCTAATAAATTTACTAAAAACATTTTTCTTCTCTTTTCTTCTGGGTCTGCAAGCCAAATATGTTGTCCCTGCATATACAATAATAAAAATAATAACATTTCAGGTGGGATGAGATCACAATAGGGCATCCAACTGGAATGTATAGTCTACAAATTACTGATAGATTTGACGACTTGACATGATGACAGTCCTATGCAAAGGGCATGAGGAATAACTTTAGTTTGGCTGCACCCCTGCAGATTACATTAAGCCCTATTGACAATTGAATAGAAAATTAGAAATGCTGTGTTCCAGTCAAGGCTGAAACTTGAACAAGTTAAAAACCAAGACCTTGTAGTAGTAGTAGTAGAGTCTGAGTCAAGAGGACAGAATGAAGAAGAAGAAAAGGAAAAACTAGATGTAATTTGATTGTAATACATAGTACATTAACTATCAGTCATTATATATCCTAAATATTAATTAAAGCTATATTTTGTAACATATTTTGTAATAATATGTAACCAAAAACATATTAACGCTTTGATGCACAAGCTAAGCAAACCCTTTCTAATGCACAACATGTGTCAAACTTGACCCGTATTAATTTCCTATGTTATTTTATGTACTGCTGAGTATCTCTTTGGTATATCTATTGAATTCAATTTATTTAATGTTCAGTGTTCATTAAAAATCTTGTTTTTTATTAACTTATTAAAATTTTTGTTTATTTACATTTTATTTCTTTATTTATTCATTTATGTTTCTGACTGCAAATGTTTACAAATGTCAATAGTTCCTATTGAATTCCATAGTGAACACATAAGGGTCGATTTTGAATCATGTGCGTGATACCAAAATTTGTATTTATTTATTTTTATTTAAAAAGTAAACAGAATAAAACTGTAATGAGAATTTGTTATGATAAAAAACAGGTAAATGAAGAAATTAATGGAAACTTAAATTATGAAAATTCTTTTATTGCAAAGATTTAGAAAATAAAATCTCTTTTGGGTTACTTTTGACCCAGGTTGTGCATCAAAGGGTTCATTCTAATTATGACCAATTTGTCCAATTTTGTAACTTATGTGGAATCACCTAACTACTTTGAATATTTAATTGTTCTCTGTCTTCAGAATTCAGAATCAAAATCCAAAGTCAACTTTTGAGGAACCTGCTGGGATCAACAATAGAATAAAGTGCTTGTGGTGTATTTAACGTGGTGCAGTTTTTAACTGTCTTCTGTTTATCAGATTCAGTTAGATTTGCTACATGTAGAGAAAAACTGCAAAGCTTTTGCTTTCAACATTCAGAGGACCAGCTGCGAGGTTTGTTGGGGACAACCTAAGGAACTTCAGTCAAAATTTGATTTTAAATATGTTTATTTCTGCTGATACTGATACTACTGAGATGGATTTCAGCCAAACTCATTTTCTGTGCATCACTGTGAGACCCAAACAGTTTCAATGAGTCAGCGCAGGTTTTGGCTGATTACCAGGAACACACTGTGCCTGAAGGATAGGTGTTTCGTATCAGTGGGGAAAGTTAGGATGATTCTAAGGACCTGTGAATCACAGGGGCCCTAAGTTATTAGAACATTAGATGATTTGTTTTTCTATTAAATTATTAATTTATAGTTATTTAAAGGACATTTTACTAATGTGAGTTTTCTTTTTGTTTTTGGCGAAAAGAGAGAGCAAGGGTCTCTGTATTGCTTAAATACTCCCTGCCCACCTCCCCCAATAATATGAAATGGTTTGATCCTGTGCCCAAACCAGGTGCAAACTGAGCTTGCCAGCTATGAACGGTTTGCTGTCATGCATCAGCTTACAAAATAAATTCTAGCTTTCAAAAACAACAACAAAAAAGAAAAACAGTAGAGAAAAGGAAAGGGCTATAGTATGTCACCCTATTTATCACAAAGAAAGGTGGGTGTAGTCCATGAGTGGTGGAAATTAACCTCTTAGGTTAGTATTCATATTAAATCAGTTGTCGCTGCCCCTGCCTGGTGCTCAACAGATGCAACTTGAGTGAGTAGAACAAACTCAAAGAGACAAGCAATAAGAGAATACAGGGCGGTTTATTCCTAGCTTGTGGGGGGCGATAGAGAGCGGCGCCATGTGAAGATGCGTTTTTGCTGAGCTCCCCACTAGAACTGAAATTTCATATTTAATCAGCTGCTTAAGTTTTCTAGTATCTAAAATGCAGTAAAGTGCAGTGAAGAGCATATGTCAGGCTCGACATTTTGCATGTAAAACGTGTAAGAAACACGGAAAAGCCTGGAAAATGCCGGACAAGCGTGCTAACCTCAGAGCTAACCCAGATACTAACGCTACGTCCGACCGGAGGCCTGATCAAGACGCCATCCTCCAAGCCATTGCTGAGCTGAGGACTGAACTACTTTCTGAAGCTGAAACGCAATCTGCCGAAATTCGGAACCAGGTGGACCAGCTAAGAGAAGAGATTAAACTGGCCAATGATAACGCTAATGCAAAGGATGCAGCGTTGGAAAAGCGAGTGGTTAGTCTAGAGGCCTCGGCAACCGACCACTCAGACCTGGTAGTGGCTCTAGAACGGGATATGGCTAATATGCAGAGCGAACTCGTCGCTCTGAAAACACGGTGTGAGGACTTGGAGGCACGGTCACGCCGCTGCAATCTACGAATTATCGGGATAAAGGAGAGACGAGAGGAGGGTAAGCGCCCGACCGAGTTTGTATCACGTTGTCTGAAAGAATCACTCGTCCTTGACCGGCTCCCTCTACTCGACCGGGCACATCGCACGCTGCGGGAGAGGCCAGCTGATGACGGACCACCGAGAGCCTTCGTCATTAGATGTCACTACTTTCATGAGAGAGAGGACATTCTAAGAAAAGCTGGACAAATGAAACAACTATCCACCGGAGAAGGCGACAGGATTCACATTCAACCAGATTACACTCAAGCAGTTGCCAAGATGCGGGCTGGGTTCACTGAGGTGAGGAGCATGTTGCGAGGCTGTGAGGGGATTCGGTATGGCCTGTGGTACCCAGCGGAACTGAGGATAACGATGGAGAACGGCGAGTGTGCACGCTTTAAAGATCCCAAGATGGCTAAAGACTTCATTCAGAAAAATTTGAAACATAAACCGTGACTAGGGTGTGTCTTATGAGGGACTACATTTGAAGTACAGAGGTATGTTGGACTAGTGTTATGCAGCTTTTCACCCATAACAATGATTATGTTGGAGTCAGAATTGAAGTTGAATTAGTCAGAATTAGTTTGATTTATAATGTAAGCTGGTTCCCAGTTTTCAGTTAAAGGGTGAATTCATTTAAGTTTGCACCTTTTGTTCTTTGGTGACTGAGTTACTAGTTTATTAATAAGTGGGGCAACCTCAGGAGTAATATGATATCACTCATAGGAGTATACAAGTCACCCACTGAAAAGTGTACTGGTTTAGACATTTATAGAGAGAGACATGTGTCTGATAACAGAGTTTAGCTGCAGTTTTTTTTTCTTTTTCTTTTCTCTATTTGGTGCCTTATATAGTTCTGGTGGGGCTCAGTTTTTTCAGTTTCACAGGGTAAGCTTGGATGTTTTCCAGTATGTGTTGGGGGGGATTTGCAGCCTCTCCTTTGGGGAGAGGCCAGCAGGGTGGGATAGAGAGTTTTATGTGCATGTATGTGTGTTGTGTTTTTTTTCTTTTTTCTTTTTCCCCCTCCCCTACTTTGCAATTCGACAGAGACTTGTCCGTACTCAATATACATTCTAGTTATGATATTTACTAATCGGAATGTCAAAGGACTTAACCATCCAGTTAAGCGGAATAAGGTGTTCTCACAACTACTAAAACTGCAAACTGACATCGCATTCCTGACAAACTCACCTGCTTAATACAGACCACAGTCGACTTAGAAGAGGGGGCTTCCTCCAGATCTTTCACTCTGGACTGAGTGCTAAATTTCGGGGCACAGCCATTCTCATTCGTAAAGGGATACAATTTGTGCAATCTAAGGTAATTTCCGATAAAGATGGTCGTTATATTATTGTCCAAGGACGTTTGTTTAATTTACCAGTGGTACTTGCGTGTGTTTATGGTCCTAATTGGGATAATGCAAATTTTTTTACCACCATTTTTCTTTGCTTCCTGAATTGAATACTCATCAACTGATTTTGGGAGGAGACTTAAACTGTGTTTTAGACCCCATTCTGGATCGCTCTAATAATACAAGCCGACCACTAAGTAAATCTGCTGAGACTATTAATACTTTTCTTCATGCATATGGCATGGTGGATGCATGGAGATATAAAAATCCAAAGTCTAGACAATACTCTTTCCTCTCCGCCGCACACCAATCATACTCTAGGATAGACTATTTTTTGTTGGACAAAAAGCTCCTCCCCCTTTTGAGGTCTAGTACTTATGAGGGCATCGTAATCTCTGATCACAGCCCAATGACTATGACACTCAGTTGTCCAAACATTGAATCCCCACATCGCACCTGGCGACTTAATCCACGCCTTCTGTCTGAGAAGGATTTTGTTAACTTTATTTCTTCTCAAATTGATTACTTTTTAGAAACGAATCAGTCACCTAATACTACATTTGGCATCCTTTGGGAAACAATAAAAGCGTATTTACGTGGTCAAATAATATCTTATAATGCCAGTGCAAACAAAAGACGGCTGGCTCGTCTCAAGGAATTGACCACTTTGATCAATGATGTAGATCGCAGACATTCAGAAGCCCCCACTGCAGACTTGTACAAAGAGAGAGTGGCTTTGCTAACGGAGTTTGACATTCTTTCCACTGGAGAAGATGAGGATCTTTATCTTCGGTCCCGTCAAGAATTTTATGAGTGTGGGGAACGGGCTAGTAAATTGCTTTGCCATCAGTTAAGGCAGTCTGCAGAGTTGGGACTTATATCGGAGATTGACACACCAGAAGGGATAATTACAGATCAGAGAGGCATTAATAATCAATTTAGCAAATTCTATGAAGACCTTTATACTGCTGAAAACTGCGATGAGATGCAAATAACTGTGTTTTTTAATAGCATTGAGATGCCAACCATAGGCTCACAAGATAGATCAAAGTTGGATCATAGCATTTCAGCCAATGAAATTGATCAGGCAATTAAAAAGATGAAGAGCGGTAAAGCCCCGGGACCAGATGGCTTCCCAATTGAGTTTTTTTTTTAAATTCTCAACTAAATTAGCCCCTTTGTTGCAGGAAGTATATATGGAGAAACTTGAACAAAAATCGTTACTCCCCACAATGACTCAGGCCACAATCTCAGTTATTCTTAAAAAAGGAAAAGACCCTTTGAAATGTGAGTCATATCGGCCTGTGAGCTTGATCTGTTGCGATTGTAGGATATTAACCAAAGTTTTAGCTAGTAGACTGGAGTCGGTAATACATACAGTGATACACTCAGACCAGACTGGTTTTATAACAGGACGACAACTCTTCAGTAATCTACGCAGACTGTTTAATGTGCTATACTCATCAAAATCTACGCTTACAGCAGAGGTCCTCCTCTCCTTGGACACTCACAAGGCTTTTGATCGGATAGAATATGATTACCTCTTTACAACTCTGGAAAGGTTTGGATTTGGGCCCGACTTCTGCTCCTGGATCAAGATATTATATGCTACGCCTCGGTCCGTACAAATAACTTTATTTCTCAATATTTCCAGATTCATAGGGGAACTAGGCAAGGCTGTCCATTAAGCCCTCTCTTGTTTAATCTTGCCCTTGAGCCACTGGCAGTGGCCTTAAGGGGTGGTGATGATATTACAGGAATAGATAGGGGAGGCCAAAAACACAAATTGTCCCTGTATGCAGACGATCTTATGCTTTATTTGTCTAACCCTAACGTTTCCATCCCTAAAGCACTAGAAATCATTTCAGAATTTGGTAAGATCTCAGGCTACGAAATTAATCTCACTAAGAGCGTGCTTTTTCCTATCAATGACCAGGCCCAAAAGATGTCATTTGATGCATACCCACTAAAAGAAACTCAGGACACTTTTCTCAGAGTGTATCTCGGAGTGACAGTAACTCGTAGACACAAGGATCTGTATGATTACAATTTTAAGCCAGCTTTAGAGCAAGCTAAACAAGATCTAAACCGTTGGTCTTCACTACCTATATCATTAGCAGGAAGGATTAACTCGATCAAGATGATAGTCTTGCCCAAGTTTTTATTTTTATTCCAAACAATACCAGTTTTCATCCCCCAAATCCTTCTTTCGAGAGCTAGATAAATATATCTCTGCCTTTGTTTGGAATAAAACTATCCCTCAGATAAGAAAGGCATTTTTGGAAAGACAGAAAGAGGATGGAGGCCTAGCACTTCCAAATTTTCTTCAGTACTACTGGGCAGCTAACATCCATAAAATAATATACTGGGTGTCTAAACTTTCCGATAGACCAGCATGGGTGGGGATGGAGCAATGGTCTACAAACCCTGTGTCTTTGTCCTCTTTAGCTTGCGCTCCACTGCCCCTTATTAAAAAGCATTTTACCAATAACCCCCTGGTGTGCGATCTCCTTCAAATCTGGTCTCAATTTAGATTAACTTTTAAACTCAAACAGGCCTTGCTGTCTCTTCCGATTACGGCAAACGCGCTTTTCCCCCCCTCACTCATGGATTCAGCATTTATGCTCTGGGCCGATAGTGGTCTAAAGCAGGTGAAGGACCTGTTAAGGGTGATGTGTTTGCGTCCTTTGAGCAATTAGTTAGAGAGCATGACATTCCTGGCTCGCTCTTTTTTAGATATTTGCAGGTTCGTGACTTTGTTAGAAAACATTTTGCCACTTCCTCACTCCCACATAAAAGTGTGATAGCAGAATGGTTAGAAAGGGACCCATGTCAAAAGGGAGTGGTGAGTAGATTATACCATGATGTTCATAGGATTGCATGCCCAAAACTCAACCTCATTAAGGCATCTTGGAGCAAGGATTTCGGATATGAGTTCTCAGGGAATTTCTGGCAAACGGCTATTTCAAGAATACATTCAACCTCCATATGCATAAGACATGGTCTGCTTCAATTTAAAACTTTTCATAGGCTCCATCTTTGTAGGAGCAAACTTGCAAAAATGTACCCAGATGTAAATCCAAATTGTCTTCGATGTCTCCAAGCCCTGGCTAACTTATTTCACATGTTTTGGGAATGCCCAAGGTTGAGGGTATTTTGGCTCTCTATCTTTGAGACATTCTCATATATCTGCAACAAAGTTGTCAACCCTTGCCCTGAAATAGCCATATTTGGTGTGGCACCAGATGAGGTTGCAATGTCATCTGCCCAATCTGATGCAATAGCATTTTTATCCCTCTTGGCCCGTCGGCTCATTCTGTTCAACTGGAAATCAACATGCCCTCCCTCACATGGTCAATGGGTAAAGGACACAATGTCTTTCTTAAAACTGGAGAAATTGAAATATTCAACCAGAGGATCTGTTCAGATGTTTTACAAGGTGTGGCAGCCGTTTTTGAATTACTTTAAATTAGAATTCTTTGCCAAAGATACAGAATAACTGACAGTCTCTGTAAGTTCTAAGTCTCATTTGTAATATATTATACATCTGTTTATTTTTATTATGTTTTGTGAAGTATAATTGTTGTTGGTAGTTATTATTTTCGGTTTACCATATTATTTATTTTATTATTTACTAGTACAGTCTTTTCTTTTCGATTATGTCGGGATGATTGTATGATGTTGGCACAAAAAACCAATAAAAATAATTTGAATAATAACAGATGCAACTTGAGACTCAGCAACTTTGTTCAGCCCAGTCATCCCCATACACCTCCTAATGAACGAACTCTGTTTCCTTATCCTCATATCCCTACAAGTGAACCAGCCCTCTCTCCCCATTCTCATACCTCTACCAATGAACCAGCACTCTCCCCATCCTCATAACCCTACCAATGAACCGGCGCTCTCCCCATTCTCATACCTCTACCAATGAACCAGCACTCTCCCCATCCTCATAACCCTACCAATGAACCAGCGCTCTCCCCATTCTCATACCTCTACCAATGAGCCAGCGCTCTCCCCATCCTCATACCCCTTCCAATGAACCAGCTTTCTCTCCCAATCCATATACCTCTATCAAAGAAACCAGCCCTCTCTCCCCATCCTTATCTTTCTACCAATAAACCAGCCCTGTCTCCCCATCCTCATACCCAATGAACCAACCCTCTCCCCTATCCTCATACCTCTACCAATGAACCAGCCCTCTCTCCCCATTCTCATACCTCTACCAATGAACCAGCCCTCTCCCCCATCCTCATACCTCTACCAATGAACCAGCCCTCTCTCCCCATTCTCATACCTCTACCAATGAACCAGCCCTCTCTCCCCATTCTCATACCTCTACCAATGAACCAGCCCTCTCCCCATTCTCATACCTCTACCAATGAACCAGCCCTCTCTCCCCATCCATATACCTCTACCAACGAACCAGCTCTCCCTCCCCATCCATATACCTCTACCAATGAACCAGCTCTCTCTCCCCATTCATATACCTCTACCAATGAACCAGCCCCCTCTCCCCATCCATATACCTCTACCAATGAACCAGCCCTTTCTCCCCATTCGTATACCTCTACTAATGAACCAGCCCTCTCTCCCCATTCGTATACCTCTACTAATGAACCAGCCCTCTCTCCCCATTCTCATACCTCTACCAATGAACCAGCCCTCTCTCCCCATCCATATATCTCTACCAATGAACCAGCCCTCTCTCCCCATTCATATACCTCTACCAATGAACCAGCCCTCTCTCCCCATTCATATACCTCTACCAATGAACCAGCCCTCTCTCCCCATCCATATACCTCTACCAATGAACCAGCCCTCTCTCCCCATCCATATACCTCTACCAATGAACCAGCCCTCTCTCCCCATCCATATACCTCTACCAATGAACCAGCCCTCTTTCCCCATTCTCATACCTCTACCAATGAACCAGCCCTCACTCCCCATCCTCATACCCCTACCAATGAACCAGCCCTCTCTCCCCATCCTCATACCTCTACCAATGAACCAGCCCTCACTGCCCATTCTCATACCTCTACCAATGAACCAGCGTCCTCTCTCCCCATCCATATACCTCTACCAATGAACCAGCTCTCTCTCCCCATCCATATACCTCTACCAATGAACCAGCCCCCTCTCCCCATCCATATACCTCTACCAATGAACCAGCCCTTTCTCCCCATCCATATACCTCTACCAATGAACCAGCCCTCTCCCCATCCATATACCTCTACCAATGAACCAGCTCTCTCTCCCCATCCATATACCTCTACCAATGAACCAGCCCTCTCTCCCCATCCATATACCTCTACCAATGAACCAGCCCTCTCTCCCCATCCATATACCTCTACCAATGAACCAGCCCTCTCCCCATCCATATACCTCTACCAATGAACCAGCCCTCTCTCCCCATCCATATACCTCTACCAATGAACCAGCCCTCTCTCCCCATCCATATACCTTTACCAATGAACCAGCCCTCTCTCCCCATCCATATACCTCTACCAATGAACCAGCCCTCTCCCCATCCATATACCTCTACCAATGAACCAGCCCTCTCTCCCCATTCTTATACCTCTACCAATGAGCCAGCCCTCTCTCAACATTAAAGAACTAAAACAACTGATCAGCAATTGTATTATAAACAGCTTCCAATGGTACACCCCCTTTAAAACTGACCCCCAAATTCTCCTAATGTGTTAACAAAAACATTAACATCTATTAAACATAAAAAAACAAAAACCAACAAGGCACAACTAAGAAATTCTCTAATAATGATGTACAGTCGTGGCCAAAGGTTTTGAGAATGACAAAAATTTAGATTTTTACAAAGTTTGCTGCCTCAGTTTTTTAAAACCTGTTGTCAGATGTTTATATGGTATAGTGAAGTACAACTATAAGCATTCCATACATGTGTTTTTGTTGTCAAATATATCCAGTTTAAACAAAGACTTAATATTTATAGTGTTGATCCTTCTTTAAGGCTTCTGCTATTCGTTGCGGCATGCTGGATATCAGCTTCTGGGCAAAATCTTGAATGATGGCAACCCATTCTTGCATAATCAGTGCTTGGAGTTGGTCACAGTTTTTGGGTTTTTGTTTGTCCACCCTCTCAAAAACAGTGAGACAGTGATCTCTAAAGCCAAGTTTAGTTCTGTAGTTTGTAAGCCAAAGCCACAGTGTGTAATATTTATTTATCTGTTGTGAATTCCTATGAAATGGGTAAATGATTCTACACTGTTCAATAGTCTGTTAAGTTCAAACGACAACGCCCTCCTTTCTGTGCAGGTAAATACACCACACCTTGATTCTGACCTGTCATAATAAAGCTGTACTGCATACAAACCAGAGTATATCTCAACTGCTTTCACTTCACAGACAGAGACAAACAGTAAGTTTTGCTTTTTTTTGATGTGTTTACATCATACATATACTGAGACATTTATGACACTTGTTGCCTTCAACATGTTCTGAATAGTTTATACAAAAAACAGGCAGTTTAATTTAACCAAATGTTTATTTAGAAAGATAAGGATTGTAGTGGGTTGTGTAATGGTTGATTTCTTTTTTAATTCTTTTTTAGACTGATTATTTAACATAAATATATAGAATATTCTTTGCTTTGGTAAGTTTGATTTACACATCATTCTATATCATTTTCTACATCATTTGAACACAACAGTTGCTGTTCACATTGTGTCAAATTTCATTATGGACCAGTAGAAATGCTCTAAAACATTTGGAAAATGTATGGCTTCATTGACTTAAAAATTGACATTAAAAGTATATATACAGCGGGTGAAATAAGTATTGAACACGTCACCAATTTTCGAAGTAAACATATTTTTAAAGGTGCTATTAACATGAAATTGTCACCAGATGTCGGTAACAAGCCATTCAATCCCCACATGCAAAGAAATCAAACCATAGATGTCCATTAAGTTGGCACTGGGTATTACTGGAATTTCCTGGGTACAGTTTCAGAACAAACACATGCAATAAACACAGCTTAGATTATATATGCATGTATGTAGCACTGCATTCCTTCAGTGCTGACTGCTTCATAATTATGAGCTGATAAGCAGAAGAGTCAGTCCTGCAGAAATGTGGATAGTTCCTAAAGTTTCACAGCCTTTTTCACACAACCATGTTCACTCTGTGCTTCAGCTTCTTCACAAAACAATGGTTATTAACAAGTGCAGCCCAAAGTGTTGTACAGCAGATTTCGATTAACGCATTTAAATAGAAGAAATGAAAGGAAGCCCTTTCGTGAAGTAATCAAAAATAATAGCAACACAGCCCATATTAACGGTGCAGCTGTCACATACTACCCTCTCGTGGGGTGTGTGCAGTACTTTTATTTATATCAGTATATCAGTGTGCACTGGTACTCTTCCTGCTCCACCGACTCTTGACCTATTCCACAAATTTGTTGCTGCTCCAATTAGACTGGTATGCATATAAACATAGGTATTGCTCCTATGGACCTAATGCACTGCATGTGTAATCCTTTATTCAACTAACCTTAGCCAGAGTGTGTAGATTAGTGAAAACGCACAAACAGAGCACAGAGCCAGGACTGGTTTGGCAACCACTGCCTTTCAGAGAGGTATAGGCCCAGGAGAGAAAAATGGGTCTTCAGATAAAACTAAAAAAAAGTTTAAGAGTAGTAGAGGAGCAGACTCTTCCACAGTATTCCTAAACTGTTCTAGGACAGAGAAGACGCATCATTCTTGCTTTGATCTGAGTGTTGCAGAAACTGAAAAACAGTTTATTAGGTCAGTGTTTCCCAACAACGGAGGCTATAACACAGTCATATATCTCACACCCTGAAGAATGAAACAGAACATCCAGTGCCAAGTTTAATTAAAACCCATCCAAAGCTGAAAGTGACCCCGTTGTAGCACCATGCTTTACCTTACAACAATTAGGTGTAGTTTTTTTAATTGCTATGTTGCTTTTCCTCACTTTGTACTCAGCTTCCTGATATTTACTCAGCTACTTTATCTTTATTGCACAATACCTGTGTACCTGTGGTGAGTACCTGTGGTGAGCAGATGTGTGCTTTATAGTAAAAGTTGTGGTTGTTTAGAAAAGTGCTGCTTGTGTTTATGTGAATGCAGGATTCTGGTGTACTCATGATATGTACTCAGTCTAGGTGTCGTTTTGTATCACCGAAACGGGAAAAAATATTGTATTAGGTAGTTTGATGATATGGCATTGCAGGACATGCAATATCTACATTTCCATAGTCCTGCCCAAAATTGTATCTCTGCCTGTGCCACTGGTTTCAAAAAGGCTCAAAAGTAGGGCTCAGTTTTCAGTTGGATGCTAGTTTATGCTCTGGCTGAGACATTCTACAGTACTGACCTAATGTTTTCTGACCAAATCATTTCTGCTTTGTTTTGGGAAATGTTTTTTTTCTATCTGGTAGAAAATGAATAGTTAAATGCAGATATCTAACTGGCTAAGACAGATTCAATGCCTGCGTTTGACTGTCTATGTTGCAATGAACTTTCCATCTTTATAAGTTTAAGTTGGTTAAATATCATCAAAATGCATGCCAATGTTTTATCCACTGTTACTGCTGTTTATCAAGAAAGGAGACAAGAGACAGTCACACAGAGTCAGTCAGCTTAATAGGTTGTGAATTAAAGCCGCAGTAAGGAATATATACTTTTGTATGCTAAATGAGTCTAGATATGTTTTTATGAGGCTCGCCTCATGTTTCAGGAAGGCAGTGTGGCCCCTCCCCAGGGCATCCATCCCAAAGTGCAGCGCCCTCTTTCTTGCACAGATAAATACATCACACCTTCCTCCCAACCCATTATATTAGAGCTGTACAACATAAAAACAGAATAAGATACCTCATTTAATTGCTTCCACATTTTATTTTTCACTCTCTCCTTAATTTTTTATATATACTGAGACATTTCTGACGCTTGGTGTCCTAAACATGTTTGGACAAGTTTACAGGCCGACAAGGAAAAGGCAGTTTAATGTCATCAAATATTTATAAAGTATGGATTGTATTTCAAGGTCAGTAACAGTTGGTTTCTTTTTGTATTATTAATGTATTTTAATGATCTGTATCTATCTATTTATACTGTTTATATGCACATGTATGTGTGAGAGTCTGTTATGTACACTGATCAGCCATAACATTAAAACCACCTAATTGTATTTACGCTCATTATTTTATTAGCTCCATTTACTGCATAGGAGCACTTTGTAGTTCACACCACCACAGAGCAGATAATATTTGAGTAGTGAACCATTCTTAGCTCTGCAGTGACACTGAAGTGGTGGTGGTGTGTTAGTGTGTGTCACAAAAATATACATTATGTTCTTCCTGATACATCCAGACTGCTTAGCAGCAAATCAATAATTTGTTTTATTTCACTGTATCCAGTAAATGACTACTTAATATGCACCAGTGAGGTAAAGTGTTTTACA
Organism: Megaleporinus macrocephalus; assembly: GCA_021613375.1. Lineage (NCBI taxonomy): Eukaryota > Metazoa > Chordata > Actinopteri > Characiformes > Anostomidae > Megaleporinus > Megaleporinus macrocephalus. The sequence continues at coordinate 26,416,274 of CM038703.1, forward strand.
ATCAAACACACAAAACCCAAAAACACAACAAAAGTAAAAAAAAGATAAAAAGAATAAAATGAAATAAAATGGTAAATAAAAAACAATAAAGGAATTTAAAATCTATGCTAGAAGACATGGGTACTTCTGTTCTTTAAAAACGGGGGTCACATGAGCTCAGTTTTTTTTTTTGTTTGAATGTGTTTTTTACGAGTTGTATGTGATTTTTTTTTGACGATAGAATGCATTACCGGTATTGTCACGCTTCCGGACTCATTCTCATTCTCCGTCTCCGTTAACTCCCTAGACTCCATTTCCCATAATACCCTTCACCAACTGCCCACCATCACATGCGCGTCAACATCCAATCACAGAAGATCCTCGCCAGCGTGCTATCCACGCACACCTGACGCTCATTTTGTCTGGCTGCATAAATACCTGGGTGTTTGGAGCGCTCGGTGTGAAGCGGTGTCAGTGTTATTTAATAATGTAGGGGACGTTTCTACTGCGCTTATCCGTTTTTGCATAGTCGTTTTGGTTTTGTCCGTCTCTATGTTTTTTCGGTGTTTGACTCTAGCCTGTTTTCTGATTGCGTCCTCGCGTTGCCCATGTCTATATTTTTGTTTCTCATGGTTTTGACCTGGACTGTTTTTGTGACCTTGGCTCTTGGAATTCCTTTTTTTTGATATTCAAAGTCACTTTCACTTTAATATCTGCGAGCATTTGTTCGTTTAAGCCGCATTACATAAATGAGGAATGATACCTAGTTTCCGTGCTTCACATCTAACATACGCTGCCAGAGGAACCAGTTTCAGTGCCGAAAAACTTCACAGAATTTTAGTTTTGTCCTGACTGAGCTAAAGGTAATGTCTTGACATCCATTTGGAGATATTTAATAGCGGAATACAATGGCATAGCTTGGATTTGGTTTTTTTGTTTTTTTTGACAGGGTGGCCCAGTCTCGTCTCGTGCTGTCTTTTTCTATATCCACAAAGTGTCCTTATATAAGATTACCTTTGGTCTGTTTGGCTGTATATGCACTGTATGGACAAAAGAATATGGACACCTGACCGTCACATTATTATGAGCTTGTTGCATATTCCATAATAATAATATAACAAAGGACGTTATTGTGGGGCTAAATGACCTTTGCAGCTCTAAAAGACTCCACTGTTCTGGGAAGGTTTTCCACTACATTTGGAGTGTGTCTGTGGGAATTGGATAAGTTAAAGGAGTGCTTGTCAGGAAATGATGTAGGATTGTAAGACCCGGTTTATGATTGATGTCTCAAAGTTTTCAGGGTACCTTAGGGGACAAGCGTTAGTTTGAAAACTTTTCACCCCTCCATGTACACTAAAATACCCTACCTGCTCCATTTGAATTATGTTTAGCATGGCTCCACAATTTTTTTTCTTGCTCATGTTTTAGGCTACTGTTAGACTTGCTTGCTCATTTAGTCTGCAGTCTCCTCATTTTATGTTTTGACAGGAAAAAACTACCATCGGCGATCAATCCCTTTGATGGCCACCGCAAGGACAATTCATATGATCACTTGGAACATCAGTGGACTTGAACAGAAGAAGTATCAGAAATTCCAAGAAGTGTATAATGCTGCTGAGGTTGTTTTCCTACAAGAGACTCACGTTGTGTAGGAAAAGAACACGGTTTGGAAATTGAAGATGAGTGGAAGATTTATTTCACTCAGTACACGTCATCTCGAAAAGGCTCAGCTATATTAGTGAAGAAAACACTCAATTTTGAACTCATCAGTCAGGAAAAGTATGTTAATGGAGCTTAGCTTGTGCTGAAGTGTAAATTAAAGGTTAAACCATACACTCTTGTTAGTGTGTATAATCATCACAAAGATATGGAAACACTTGATCAGCTGTCCAAGTATCTGCAGCAGATGGCCTCAAGAGTGCTTGTAATTGGTGGGGATTTTAACGCTGTGCTAAATCCCTTTGTTGACAAATGAACGAAATTGAGTCCCAGTAAGGTGACAAACAACACATCCCATAACAAACTCTGCTGTTGTGTGGTAAAATTAATGAAATCTCTTCAACTCGTTGATGTTTGGAGAAGAATGAACCCAGTAAGATGGAATTACACTTTCATCAAACACAACATGGAGTCAAGGCTGGACTATTTCTTCATACCGGAGGAATGCATGTGGCGTGTGAAAGGATGTGGAATAAACATGATACAGAGGTCAGACCATCAGCCCCTGGTGTTGGATGTTAACAATTTTCCTGTGACTCCTTGTAAAAAAGATCAAGAGCTAGAGGACCACATGGGTCAACTGCTGCATTATAAAAAGGAATTTAGGATAGTGGGAGCTGACTTGTCTTTTAATGAAGACATCAAACATGCAATTAACGAGATTGACTTTGTGACAGCATTCAGTCTCTGCAAGTGTCTGACACCCCAAGACCAGATGGTGTATCAGCTACCTTCTACAAGAACTTCACTTAAGGTCTAATTGCATATTTAAAAGCTCTTTACAGCAGGATGCACAGTGGTTCCTTTGACTTCCAAAAAACTCACTTCTGTGCTTCAGTATAAGAGCCTCATGGTGGTCCGCACAACATCTCTTCAAAGTTGACTCTCATTATCTGTGCTCAGCAGGAAGATCAGGATGAGGAGGAGGCCACACTGGTGAACATATCAGATGACCTTGCGATGAGTGACATTGTGGTACTGTCAAGAGGGAATGGGTTTTTGAATGTGAGAGAATGTGAAGTTGAAAATTGGGAGTTTGAATCAGATGGAGAAGCACAGTTGGCTTGTGGAGAGGAGGATGCGGTAGAAAGCTGTTCTAAGCAGGAAGAATATGATGGCATTAACCAAAAGAGTGGCTATGATGAGGATGATGTGTGTGATATGAAGGATCAATTCCATGAGGATGGTTCAAAGCTGATGCCAACTTTTCAGCATAGGTAAGGACAATCATAAAACAGAGGACAAGACTTATACATTTCTTTTTGCTCTCTTTGTTCTTTTAAATGAGTGAGATTGTTTTGTCTTGTGGCACGGTGGTACGGTGGTTAGCACTATCGCCTCACAGCAAAACGATCCGGTACACCGGTCTGGACCGTTTTGTTGTGGAGTGCGTATATTCTCCCCATGCTTGAGTTGCATGCATGCATGCATGTTAGGTCGACTGGTTACTCTAAATTGCCTGTAGGTGTGAGTGTGTGCACGAGTGTGTGTTGTCCCAAACCTGGGTATATGGCGAGGGTTGTCAGGAAGGGCATCCGACATAAAAAGATGATGAGAGTGACTGTGCATCTGCAGTAGTGTCATTGCCACTGAAGTCCTTCATGTAATATTTCTCTCCGACTAATGATAGGGAAGGTAATAAGAGAGAGGCCAGTAGTCTCTTTAAGAGCTCATACGGGTCACACAAAACTCCTCTGCTGAAAAAAAAGCACAGAAATGTGTCTAAAATGAAACTTAAGGGTTAAATGGATGATCCCAAGAACGCTAAACGTACAATGAAGAACAGCGATGGGAGCAACATGATGTAAGTTCACATGTCTGCAAACTGTACGATGCACTACACATCAACAAATGAAACATAAATGGAGATTTTAGAGAACAATTTATTTTTGTCTTGTATTTAAAAGTTAAAATGTATGTTATGTATGTACGTTTGAAGTGTATATATGTATATATACAAGAATAAAATATACACCAACTTCTTTTAGCACACGTCTTGTATCTACATTAATCAGATTACCATATATCTGCATTTTGTGGTTCTTGCAGTCCATAGTTCCATCTGTTTCTCTTTTTCTCTGCATACTTTTAGCCCACTTCACCCTGTTCTTCAGTGGTTAGGACCTGACCAGAGTGTAAATTATATAATGGCAAGGGTCTCCAGGGCAACTGTGGTGGTGTAATGATCTTTTTCTCATCAGTAGTCATATTTTATTAAAGGTCCTAGAATTTTAGCTGAGAACAGTATGATTGTTGTGATCATTTCAGTTTCTGAAAGTACTATTTGCGTATCCAGTATGCTTGCATACACCTTGTGCTCACTGTCCTCCTGACCTCCTCCTGCTTACTGACTGTCATTCTGAGCTCCCTCTGCTTCCGTAAAACAGCAGCGCATAAATGTAAAACACCATACTGTTCTGTATTAATATTGTCAGTCCTGTATAAGTACTATCATCTATATGTCCTAATTCTACCAAGTTTCAACTAGATTTCTTAGCGTGCCTCATATGATGCTCATGTTGTGAATAAAATCTAATCTGAGTTCTCAGGAAGTACTCAGCCTTCAGCACACACACACACACACATTCCACAGGGGTAAGAAATTTAAAGTGTATAAAACAAGCTAGCTACTTACATTAACTTGCAGTGCCTGTGGGTTGCACAACAATAGCATTGGACCATAGACTTCATTGAGGTCGCAAGCCATTGCAATTATGGTGGTCAGGTCGGCAGATGAAGTGTATAGAGGAATATGAGATTCGTTGCTTATACAATAGGGTGTGCCTGATCCTGTAGTCACATACAGATTTTAAGTAGGAGCATTATCAGCAGTTAGCTGATGGCCTGTTTTTTTCCCTTATTTATTTTTTGCTTCTCACTTTGATGCTGTCTTATGTCTTTAGGCAAACCATGTATGCCGTTGTTACCTTGGGCTCGAAGGAGGTGGTGGTCATTGCAAAAAACTGGTTGACTGAGGACAGACAGCAAACCCACTGGCCACCATATAAATCACCTGAAAATTTCAGGGATGCTGTTGTGAAAAGATTTCTACCTTTAACTCAAGGAAAACAGTGGGAGAAAATCAATGTCACTTTCAATGGAGAGTATGGTATGAGTTGCACATTAAAAGCACATGTTTATGTCTATGATTTCCAGAATAGCTATAGAAAGAGAAAAAGCATTTTTTTTCCTAAGGTGCCTATCAGGAGGCAAAGAAAATACAGCAATTGCTCAATGCCTCCAAAGTTCCGAATGAGGGGTAAGTACATTTCTTGTTGTGATTCTTCTGTTATATATCTAATATAAATGGAATAAGATTGTAACATTTTTAGTTATTTAAAGACTCATTCAATAAAAAAGGAAACCCTATGGCTTTTTGAAATTTAATACAGTATGTAAACACTGTCAAAGCTGAAATGTACAATGCAAAATGTCCACACACTAAAACTAAACTTCAAAACCTACTGGCGAAGAGTTCTGTAGCAAACCTAAAGTATTTTAATACATATATAATTATTTAGGCTACAGAAGTTTTGCTTTGTCTATATTTCATTACAAGGAATATTGAGCCCAGACTTCTGTTTGAATGGCACAGTACTTTGTGAACAAGCTCTGTTCTAAGGTAGGCTGAAGAACAAAAACAGCAAGAGACAGAAGAGACACTTAGAAGTAGGACCTTAATTTAAAATCTAGGTACAGAGTACAGAACTAAAACTGCCCCATATGCTATTAACTTCTCTGTGCAAGACATACATGAATTGTGAACTTAAGACTTATTAAGACTTAAGATCTTAATTCTACAATATATGTGAAGATATGTAAAACTCATACTTTAAGATTTACAAGATACTGGGTGATTTTTATCTTTAGTACTAATCAAATGTCTGGACCAACACCTCTAAAAAGAAGAAAGCTATATGCAGAGAAGAATCCATTTTTATCTGCAATGCTGGCTCCACGATCCCAGTCAACTTCAACAACTGTAGCCACACGTCCAACAGTATCAAGACCCCAATCAGGCTCCAGCCCAAAGGGTATACAGATTACACAATCCCTGATAATGTTTTGTTTTAAATACAAACTAAATGTATGTTTGCACCACAGAGAGTGACAAACTCATGAAAATGCTGAAAGAAATCAACAAGAAGGTCCAAGAAAATTCAGTCATGCTGAAACAATTACTACGGAGATCCGAAATTGGACTACCTTGCAGCACAAGCATGATGTCAGAAACATTCCAGGCCAATCTGCCAGTTAACAGCCTTGACTTGACATGATTGAAAATAACCTGAAAGACAAGAAGACTAGGCAAAATGTTGTGAGTAAACACTTCATTTTTTTCAGGCTGTTGTTTTTACTGTGCCCTTAATATATGCAGGTCTGTTCTGATTGGCTGCACTGTATGGCGCCTCATTCAAAGAGAAGTCTGGCCTAAAACTCTCTTCGCAACTAAAACTACAGAGATTAGTGAAGGCATTCCTGCTTACTTCAGGTTTATGGTTTATTTCTGCTAGTCTTTAATGAATATAATTCCAAGCTCAGTCATTTTTAAATGTCTTTGAAAGATTTCAAGATTACAGATCAATTCCATTTGTGGGGCTTTTGCCATTCGGATGACGTATGCAGTTTCTTTTGAACACCTTTAATGAAATAATACAAAATAATGAAAATGTCAAATGAATATTAGGATATTATGATGACAATAACATTTTCATTCATTTTTTATTGCATCTTTAACATTTAACATTTTATTCTTTTTCCTTATTACAGATAGAACACTTGTCAAGGCTTGGAGGCTTTGGTAAGAAGGAGATAATGAGAAAGATAATGGCTGCGGTTATGACAGATGATCTTGCTGAAGCATTTAACTGGCAAGGAAGACTAAATAAAAAAGCCATGTGTAGTCTTGAATTAACCAGAGTGATCAAAGGTTTTAACAATTTGTTATTACTTACATACCTTATACACATTGCTTTTATTTTTGATGAATGTACACACGAGTCAAATCATTATGAACATTGTAAAGCTCTTGAATTGAATAATGCTGATTATCTCATAAGGTTTTATTACGTCATGGTCTGGACCATAATAGACAGCAAACAAATGGTCCTCGTAGTCTGTGCACAAAAAAGGGGCAGGAATGTCAGTGGAAGAGAGATCAACCTGACGATTTTGTGGGGTGCTTCTGGTTGGCAATGGTCAAATAAGAAGGAACAAACTATAAACTGGTAACAGGATGTTATCCACCCAAGGATTATTCATGCACAACGATGATAAAGGCTGTTGTGTCTGAGAAAGGCTACTGTGGCACACATCACATAAACTTTTAATGGAGGAATTTGTCACAACACAACTTGCATCTCACCTGCCGCGTGAGGGGCTGTATTCATAGTGTCCATTATAACCTATGTCCAATCATTGGACCTTCATTGGGTGCAATGGAAGAAAGTCCTCTTTTCTTTAACATTTTAAGAATGGGGTACATGTGTACCATTTACCGGGGAAGTGATGGTAAAATGCACTGTGGGAAGAAGAGAAGTCAATAAAAGGAATGCGGTGGGTAACGTTCTGCTGGGAAGTGGTGTTCCGCAGTGGTGTTCCCCGATACCAGTGTCCTCCATCCTATGCACATTTTCTGAAGGTAATTTCTTAAAGAATTGTTCAGGGTGTTGTCCTGGCCTCCAAATTCCCCAGAGTTCAATACAATCAAGCATCTATGTGATTTGCTGAAAATCATGTCTATGGCTGCACTACCTCATCTCTTATAGGAATTGCTACTAATGTGTTGGTGACACATACAATTGGGGAACCTCTATGGACCTCCTTAAGGGCTGCCAATTTTGTGTAGCTTATTCAAAAATCATCATTAACCTAATACTGCACCCTTCAGTCTATAAAAGTACTTTAAATCAATTAGATTTCTTATGCTCCTTCTTTAGTTGCTGCATGGCGCCATGGAATAAATGATGCTGAGGCTGAAAAGGAAATCAAGAATTGGCTGCGATACTCTTCAGACCGCAATGCTCGGAAGAAACTGAAAGACTTCAAAGGTCAGTGAGAGTTTGAATTAGAGTTCTTTTTAGTCTTGTGAGTCTTGGTGTTCCAATTGAATTAATTATAGTTTCCCATCTTTCATCACTAAGTTATAACATTTAATGCATTCTGTTGCCCGTCTTTAAGAAAGTGATTTACAATTGTAAGTGGATGTGTTGTTGTAAATTCCAATTACTCTTTTTGCCATAGCACTGTTATTCCTGCCTAGCTGAGAGGCAAACCTTCAATCTTCTATGTATTGATTAATTTCATTATTATGTATGCTTCCTAACCACTCAATCATTACAACACCCTAAATGGACAATAATACATTGTCCTCTCCTAGACACATAGTCATCTATAGCCATATATAAGCACATCTGACTCCTTATCAACTAAAACATGTAAGTGCATAAGATGATAATTGCTATTAATGAGATACATTTGACAGAGCAAGTACCAAAACCTGCTGCTGTGGAGCTCATATACTAAGCATTTGAGTGTGTGTTTAATTCGTTTTTAGAAAATGAACCCTTTTGTGAGAAGCATTTCTGTAGACAAGCTATTTAAATACATTAGTTTAGTGTAAGAAAATAGTTTTTCATGTATTCATGAGAATTAAAGTGGAAGCAGCGCTATTATGATAACGTTTTAGCCAACTGTGAGGCAGAGCCATGGGTATCATATGCCTACTCAATCAAATGGGGATGTAATATTTGTCCCTTCATTTATTTATCATCACTAATGTCCATCAGGAAGAATATGTCAGTGAACAATGTAAAATCTACTGTCTGCTTTGCTTGTTTTGTAGATAAGGAAGCTGGAAACCCAATTGTATCTTCTGTCACTGACATGTCTTCCTCAGACATGACCTGTGATCCCAGAGCTGGCTATGACACTATAATTCCCTCAAATCTTTTTTTGTGACTGAAGCCCAAATTCAGTTGCTCTTAACCTTCCGAGATTGCAGTTACTGTTGGTTATAACAAAAGCATTGTGTAAAGTTTATTATTATATTAATTGTTTTGCATGTGTATCATATGTATGTATGTATGGTTATTTGTTTTCTTAATGAGTCACCTATCCATAGCTGTTCTCTAGCTGGCTAATCACTAAACTAGCAGCCAACAGGTGAGCTGGTAGCTTATAAATTTAATTTTGAAACCATACTAGACTACAATTCTAACTATAACTTTATATTACTATACTATAGACTAGACTAGACTGCTACTGTAACTAACAAGCACCAGAGAAAAAATGAATGAAATATATGAACAGTTTTACTTGGAATAGGAAAGCAGTGTGTCTTTTGATGACCGATGGCAAAACTACCATTTTACTGTTAGTCCCCCTTTAGGTTTTAAATGAGTCCTGTGACATCAGTTGTCAGTTAATATTGTGTTGCAATGCCTAACTGCATGATCCCCGCCCTTCCTTCTGTAACTTTCTCTCACAGCCACCACAGTTAAAGCAAGCAGAATGTGCACCCTTTAGAGCAGCACAACATGAATTCACATCGGAATTCATGTTTAGTTTTCCACACTGAACATACACCATCATCTGCGCCAGTAAACAGTAAAACAGCAACATATTCAAGGATTCAAGGAGACTTTATTGTCATTCGCATCACATGTGGTACATGGGGTGGAACGAAATTGTGGTACCCAAGGACCCAGTTTTACCCAGACAGCAGTACTTAAATAAATAAAATAAACATAAATATATAAAATATATGAAAATAAAATAAACAGGAATGGAGAAGGTAGCAGCAGAGTGTATTAAAGTGACTGGTGTCGTAAAAGTGTCAGTGCAGTAAAAGTGTCAGTGCAGTGGTTCCATTAAGTGGCGTTTAAAAGTCTTACAGCTTCCGGAATGAAGCTGTTCCTCAGTCTGTTCGTTCTACACTTAACGCTCCGCAGCCTCCTGCCTGAGGGGAGCGGGACAAACAGTGAGTGTGCTGGATGAGTGGGGTCCTTCATGATGCAGGTGGCCCTCTTCCTGCATCTGGAGGTGTATATGTCCGTGGTGGTGGGGAGGCTGACTCCGACAGACCTCTGTGCAGCCTTCACCACCCTCTGCAGAGCTTTCCTGTCTGCAGCAGAGCAGCTTCCGTGCCACACGTTGATGCTGGAGCATAGAACGCTCTCCACCACACATCTGTAGAAGGAGGTGAGGACCGAGCTCCCGAGCCCAGCTCGCCTCATCTGACCTGATCTGACCCATCTGACCTGTTTAATCTTCGCCCTCCCTTCTCACTGAAGGCTAGTCTGATGTTTAGCTTTTAGTTCATGATGCACATGAGGTTAATGATGTGTGCATGCGAGTTATTTCATGACACCTCGAAAAACAAATCCAAGTTTGGTTTTGGACAATATTCCGACTTGATTCTCATTGAGATGCTGTGCCTGAACCTTATATGATAAGTTCATGCTTGAAAGCTCTCCACTGTGGCTGAATTAAAGCACTTCTGCAAAGAAGACTGAGCCAAACATTTTCATACTGGTGGATTATGTGTAGCAAAGATTTTTACTCTTCAGTGAATTAACTGATTAAAGATATACTTCATTATTAATGAAGTTTATGTAAAACAACATTTTTACTTAAGGGTTTCTGTTTTCTTAAAGGATAGACTTCTTATATTTTCAGTCATTTCTTGTTGTAATTGTTTATGTGCATCATACATTTAATAAAAAAACAAGCCATTAAAACTGTTCACAGATTATTTGTCTGAAGTCAACAAGCAGCACCTCTGCCTCTGTGGCCCATTGCTCTCTCTTCACATTTTCTCTCTCTCCTTTCTCTCATATTGGCTGTTACCTGAATAACTTACATTTGAGTCTTAAAAATCAAACGTTTGAAAACAGTGGAGGCCCTCAGATTACAATTTCTGCAGACAGTCATTATGCATCGGAGAAAGGATTTTACTCAACAGAAATATGCTAACAATTAATGATTTACTTTATTAATGTTTTTATATCTCATCTGTTTGGGACATCTGTCTAGTAACAACCAGATTTGTGATGAAGGCTCATAATTATTGATTTTAATCATCACCTGTACCAAAGTACTAATCACAGAGATTTACATATTTTTGCCCAGCAAAATATTGAAAAAGGGTACATTTATTGATTAATCGATTAATTAATCAGTTGATGAATTAATTACCCCTGATATCATTACACTCCACATAACTGTTTTTAACACTGTTCTCCTATGCCTGACGTGAATAGACCCTCTATTTAGCTAAATTGACGCATAGTAAAGATTGTGTGTCAAATGAAACGATTGCTCAGTTTTAATAAACAAAGTTATTTTTGACATATGCACAAAATGACTGTTAGAAATGCATAATAATCCATATACACAGATAAGCCATAACATTAAATCCACTTCCTTTACATACACACTGTCCATTTGATTAGCTCCACTCATCATGTAAAAACACTTTGTTGTTCAACAATTACACACTGTATTCCGTCTAATTAACTGCATACACTGTAGCCAGTGAGTGGACACAATGTTTAAAACCTCCAGCAGCAACGCTGTGTCTGATCCACTTGTACCAGCACCATCAGTGGCACTGGAGTGCACAGGGCAAATTATACAGAGAAACAGATGAACTACAGTCTGTAAGTGTAGAACTACAAGGTAAACAAAGCTGATAAATTGGTCAGCGAGTTTAGATACAAGGAGATGGTTTTAATGTTATGGCTGATCGGTGTGTATGTAGGAGTAGGACAAAATATGCGACAGGCAACACATTCAACACCACAAGCACCATTTAATCACTTGCAAACAGACTTAATAGAACTAACTTGAAATTCTTGGAATGTTATCTGACTTCAAACCAGATTCTAGTGCAGTAGCTGAGGTACATGACACCTGGTTCCTAGAAAATAAGCAGTGACAATGGGGCTCTGTTTATTCAAATCAACCAGAAGTAGGTATAGTATTTGGGCATAGAAATGAGAGAGCATTGTGCCTGCCACCCATAGAGCCCAGGAGCAGTAGACAGAAAATGGGGCAATTAAGAATAAATTAACAAAATGCTGCAAAGAGACAGAACTGTCCTGACACTCCCATTGGTTCTAATGCGAATGAGAGCCAGGTAACGTGCTAAAATGGCCCAAATGTAATTTCGTGTGCAAAAACGAATGAACACTGGAATCACACTGGTCGCAGCTCACATGAGCTCCTTGATGGTAAGTTGTGTAAAGTTGAAATGTTACCTTATTGTGTGTCCTTGTATTCTGTTTTGTCTGCAATTCACAAGCAGGTAAACAACAAGCTACATCTCCGCTGCATGACCTGCAACTAGGGGTCATCGTCAAGGACCACAGAAGGAAGCACAGGAAGCAATGAATAGGACTGCACTAAATCCGAACAGTAACGCCTACTTAACACTACACAACTTTTTGAGTCGTCAGATATTTGTACCGTTCACACTACATGACTGGTGGAGCTATAATCATGAATCTTTCAGTTGTTGTGGCTTTCACACTACATGACTGACCAGCAACACAGGGTCACCAATTACACAATTTTCACCCTTGGGAACCGCCTACTCATCTGACTGCTGTCCAAAAACAAGAACACAGGAGAACTAAACTCTTGTGAGAACTAAACACATGTGAGACCTAAGCAGCCCCATGTAGAACATACATCATTTCTGAAACAGACATCAACAAACAAGTGATACAAGTTGTTTCTGCACTGATTTGCAGTGACATAATAAAGAAGAAAAAGGAGCGAATATGGATGAGAAGACGGATAAAGGCTCTTGCAGCCATTGTTTACTGTTTGTGCACTCCTCCTCGATCTACAAAAAGCTGACTGAAAAATCAGGCTAAAATCGTGTAGTGTAAACTAGTCATAATGGTGCACAGGAGAACCACCTGGATATATACAAAGCATTGCAAACATGCTCCACCTTGTGCTAAGGCATAAGATGTCCAACACCTATGGTCTATGGTCAATAGAACTATGAAAATGATTGTGAAGTTGATTATGTATGGTTATTTTAGGTCATTCAGAACGGAAATATAAGGGATATCATTGATATTGCTATCATTTTTAGATAATTAGTAATTTATTCTGAGTAATCTATCTTAGTAATCAGTACACATACATATATCTCAACTTCATATGCTCTGTACTTCGTGGCTCTTGAAGCAAAGTAAAGTGCTCAACTACGCAGATATGTACGCCCAGGAAATAGCCCAAGTTCAGATGTTTATGTGCCTTACATGGGTTAATGGGAAAGTACAACAAAAAACGTTGACTAGGGTGTTTAATGGCATAAGAACTGAAAGAGGAATGTAATGGAAGGGTTTTTCAGAAAGTCGGTATCTTGTAGCGTATTTGCCATCTTTATGCATACATTTATGTACTTGACTTGGTGCGAAGAGCCAAATTCTCTCTTATCTACAATCTTCTTTCTGAAGGACTTTTCCGTTTGGATCTGGTGATCATGGTGATCCCACTCACCTTAACAATCCAGAGCAAACCAAACTGAATGCGAGAGTCCAACTTGAGTCAAGTCAATTGACTGTCACTTCATATTACTCGAAAAATGTTTTGTGGAATTTCCCCTGCTTCTGTTTTTACGTGTGAGGGGCTTCAGTTCCGCGCTGCTCCTCAGTCACTGTGCAGATTCTGCGCGTCTGTGAAAGCGGTAAGTGGTGTTTTTTCCTGTATCGGCTGCCCTGCCGTGTTGAGTGGAAACTCTTTTGTATGTATAGATAGAGGCCATGAATGGTTGTGCTGTTAGCTTAACGCCTGGTTGTGAATCTCTTTGTAGTTTTATCTTTGCAAACGTCTGAGGTAGTTTTTGTAGTTTAATGAACGTCTTACAATCAAGATCTACTGAGCCAGGCTTACACAAACACGCCTGTGGTTCTGGTGTCAGCACTGTGCAGTCATCTCAGCCTCTCCTCTGGAATGCATGCTTCTGTGCAACGACTATATACATATACATATACATAATTTATATATGTAAATAATTTGAACACCCCTAGTTAAAGGAGTTAGGATTAGATAGAAAGATAGATAGATGTAGAGGATGTAATTTTGCCTAGCTGGTTCTTATTATGAGATTTTTTTTGCATGATTTTAAATATTGGCCTGTTACATAGATGGTTGTAAAAATAATACAGGTGTGAGTTCTGTGATATAAATCAAGAGATAACAACTATTGAGACACACATGTTTTTGGTTAACATACTTTCCGTGCATATAATTCAAATAATGACTTAAATGCATGATAAAGAATGTCCTTTGTACTTGTAGGAATGAAAACACATGTATCCATATGCTTGAACAAAGATATGTTTAAAAATAAATATGTTGTCAGACACTATATTAAAAATATACTCAATGCTCTGCGCACATTGTTTAAAACCATTTATCTTGGCAACATGTCTGCGCAGTGAAATGTTTGCGAGTAGGCAGCGTATACCTGGGGACAGCAGCTTAATGGAGCTTTGTATCTGGACAGAGTAAATGGACACCACATCTGAAATATGCAATGTCACTGCCTCTGTTATTATTTTCCACAGGGGACTCTTTTTGTCATATGGGACAACTAGAAAGTGATGCAGCTAATGTTAGCTGTCTTTTAGCGGGATTATAGGAGTTGGAGGGCCACTTGTATTTTCATCCCATTGTTTCACTTGTTCCCATTCTTCCATTCCAACGGGTGTCATAAGCCCAGGAACAATTGTTGCTCTGCAGTTCTATGCCTCTAAAGTGATATTTCCACCTTTCTTTGGTATAAGCTCACTCCTTTATGTAACGTTGCCTCCCTCCATCTTGTTTTTTTCCTTCCTTCTGCACGCGGCTGGAGTCAGCGCATAGGTCTAAACATTTGCAATCTCGACTGTCACATTTCAAACATTGTGTGAATTTCAATGGACTGAATCAATTATAAAAATCATACAGCACTATCACGTTCCATGTCCTCTTCTATGGGGACCGCACACTGTCTTCTGAACTAGTTACATTTAGTTTACATAGTGAAGCACTGAACTGGAACAACAGTTGCACAGAGAACAACATGCAACAAGGACCATCAAGGAACACCTGGGAAAGCGAAGAGCCACAAACAAGAGACAGGTGAGGGGAGTGACAAGTGACAAACAAAGGCAAACGATAATAACATGTGGGAAAGACAAACAAAGACAGAAAACAGCAAGCAGAGAAGCAGGCAAGGTGTGGCACTCGAAACATATACATATAAACATATAAAATATATACATTATTATATTTATTAGCACAAAGGACAAAAGACATTATAACTGAAGAGGATTATGCATGCTGCATAATTTTATTAAATAACAAATACAAAAGTGGCTGAATATCTGTTTTGCTCTCACTGCTCTCTTTTACTACAGTATCATACATACAGCATTAGGACTTCACTACTTATTCGCCCTTGCCTCACAGCAAGACAAACCAGGTTCGGTTCTTGGTCCGGGCCGTTCTGTGTGGAGTTTGCATGTTCTCCCGTGCTTGAGTGGGTTTCCTCCGGGTACTCTGGTTTCTTCCCACAGTCAAAACACATGCATGTTAGGTTGTTTGGTCACTCTAAATTGCCTGTAGGTGTGAGTGTGTGCTTGAGTAGTTGTTGGCCATGCAATGGACTGGTGACCTGCCCACAGTTGTTCATGAGGAAATGTTGTCTAGAACAGATACTTTTCATCCTTTGACAATTTATTAGTAATATTTTGACGGTTGTTTCCTCTTTCTTCCAGGAAACAAGGATCCATCCAGACCAAAGTCCATTTCTGATGTCTGCAGGTCTTGCCTTTAGCAAACATCAAGGAGAGCATTGAGCAGTGAACTGTATTAATGTTACATCTTTTATTCGCCGTTTGATCTTGGTAATATATACACAGATATATACATATCTGAGAATTCAAGAATGGCCGCATCCCATTCAAACCAGCTTCGCTTTCTCACCTGGAATGTCAACGGTCTAGAGACTGCTTTGCGCCTCAATGCAAATCGACCACCTGATAGGCAGAAGGACCTGTTCAAAGAAATGAAAAATGCAGATGTTGTTTTCTTACAGGAGACTCACATTAAACTCGGTCAAGAACGTGTCATGGACAAATTTCCAAACTGGCGCAAACATTATACCGTGTTTCAAAGAGCTGAAAGAGGGGTAGCTATATTCATTAAGAATACCATTGGCTTTGAATGTGAAAAAGAAGAACATGATGACAGTGGTTTCATAGTTGTCCACTGTAAGTTGGAGGGTCAGCCATACACTTTCGTGTCCGTGTACCATCATCAAGATGACAAAGCAATTCTCAGTCGCCTTTCAGAGTATCTGCAGAATAACGCCACTGGAATGATGGTGATTGGAGGAGACTTCAATGCCGTGTTCAGTCCCTTCGTTGATAAAAAGGAGCCTACAATCAATCAAAGTCATTCAGATTTGCTGCAGCGGGTCAAGCTGTTCATGGAGTTGCTTCAGCTTGTGGATATCTGGAGATGGCTGCATCCTTTTATGCGCTTTTACACTTATTATAGACGTGAAAGCACCTCAAGAATTGACTTCTTCTTTGTGCCAGGGGAGTGTCTGTGGCGTGTACAGGCTTGTGAAATTGAAGATGTACCAAGTAATGACCACCTGCCTGTAAGCCTCCAGTTAAACAACACTCCTGGACCTTCCATGCTTTATCCAACACCTGAACGCACAGACTTCCTCAGCAAATACCACTTCCCAAGTCAGGGAGCTGTGGGACACATGAGAAAGGAAATTATTACCATGGCCATCAAGTCTCTGCAAGTGTCAGATACACCAAGACCGGATGGAATACCTGCATCTGTGTACAAGAGAGTTGCTAGTGACGGGTTACACTTGGAGTATTTGCAGGATTTGGACAGCAGAGTCCTGGATGGATCATTTGATGGAAGAAGAAATAATTTTAGTGTTTCATACACATGGAGACACATGACTAAGGACTTTCACTTTTTCAATGTTGACTACGTGATCTTGGCAACAATCCTTGCCTGGCAGCTGGATGAAAAACTGGAATCCCAGTCAAGGAGCCATAAGAAGCTAAACTATGACACACATGTTGCAATGATATACTACTTCCATGAGATTCCAGAATCTGTTGAGTGGTCTCTTCTTGAAAGAGCTTTAATAAGTGCATCTCTTTTGCCAGATTTTCAAGCTTTGCAGAGGATCCTTAAGAGGAACCCTGTAAACGACACATTGCAGTTGTGTCAAGGTTGCCCTCTGACTCCATCCCTGCACAGTCTCCTTCTGAAGTATGTCGCTGCAGAACTACACAACACCAGGGGCGATGAAATTTATGTCTACAAGTACTTTGTTAATGTGGTTGTTCCTAAGGGGAGTTCTTTAGGAGGACCAGATGAATTCAACATGGATGGGTTGCAAGTCCGAAGAAACATTGCAACATCTCTGGAACATGTATACAACAACCACAAACCACTGTGATGACTGAATGGAAACAGAAAGTGAAAAGCCAGCTCCACAGGATTCATGGCCATGTTGAATTTCCATGTCATCACCTTATCATTGTTTAATATTCCTCCTCATACTCCCTAGAATAAAGAAAGAAAGAGACTCCAAGTAGCAGCCAATGGGCTTGTTGACTGTCTTGGGGTGATATTAGCAACTAACATGCTAATATTTACTTATGGTGGTCACTGAGGAATGTATTATGAACTATTACTTAATTTAAATGTGTGACTTTGCAAAGCTTATTAAAATCAAATTAAAATGCTATTGTGCATGATACTAGTTCCTAAAATTCCTTAGGTGTTTGCAATGTCAGGGCAGTAGGTAAAATTGCTGTATTACAGGTTTTAAAAAATGTCTCAACAAACAAATGGCATGGAGAACATACCACACTTGAACAACTTGTTGAACTTCATCAGCAACTGATGTACTACAACCACTGGTGTTCTTTCTAGCTCTTTCTTGTACTGCATAGAATACTATATAATCTCAGTTTCATCTATTGTGTCAAACTCTGTCTATGGGGCATCACACCTCTGTCCCTGTACAGTCTCAACGCCAGGGACATTCAAATTTATGTCTACAAGTACTTTGTCAGTGTATTTGTTCCTGAGGGGAACATGATGACCCAATTACTTAAACGTGGATGGGTTGCAGGTCCGAAGAAACATTGCAATGTCTCTGGAACATGTATACGTCTAATACTGACTTGGACTTGATGAGAGTGATCAAGATGTCACTATGATACACATCAGGAATCAAAGTGGGCCTCATCTTTGTTACGCCTCATTGCAAAATTGATGCTTTTTATTGTCTGTGCCATACTAATAAAGTACTACTTATATTAAAACTTCAAAAATCAGCCATGGAGCTTGTTGACTGTCTTGGGGTGATATTAGCAACTAATTTGCTTTTCAGTCATTATCAGTAACATACAGATTCCAATATTTTTTTATGGTGGTAAAAATTCACTATGCAATGTAAACTATTACTCAATTCAAATGTATGATTTGACAAAGCTTGTTATAATCAAATCAAAATGCCATAATGCATGAAACTTGTTCCTAAAAGTCTCCACATGTTTGGAATGTTAGGGCAGTAACTGAAATCACTGCACTACAGATTTTAAAAATGTCTGAAAAAAATTGGCATGGAGACCATTTTTGCTGTTTTTTGTACTGCACAGAATACCATATAATCTCAGTAATGTTTAGGTTCAGTGATTTATCTAGTTGATCTAGTTATATGTTGAATGTTAAATGTACTACTTTGCTTAATAAATATCTTGTGGTGAATTACAAGACTGCATCCTTTCTGTTTATCAGTTTGTGTTTAATAATAGCTACAGCAATATAAATCACTATATACGGACTCCCCAGATTAATTCCTAAAAGAAACTTTAAGAAGAAATTCGCTGCTGTATATGTAGAGGTATGCCTGTAGACTATAGGAGACTAGGCAAAAAAAAAACCAAAAAAAAACCAACTGGCATGTCTTATTTAGTTATTTTCGTTTTCATTTAGTGTGAGATATATGTACATCATTTGCACACACACATAATTAAACAATATAACAGCAGAATAGATTGCATAGTAAATTTCTTCAGCAACACAACTTGTTTCTGCCCCAGATTTGCTCCATTTCACTTCCATTACTTTGCACAAGAGGGCAGTATGAGCTCATGAAATAATTTCCACTCAGTGGTCGTCTATCGTGTGAGAGCCTTAAAAACAGAATTTCTAATTGCATGGTTGATAGTTCCCTTTCATTTTAAATGCCATTGTTAATGGATTATAAAGTTTTTGTGAACTGTATGTCAGTTAAATGTGAGGTAACAAACATTTATTATTATTTAAAAGTCTGTTTCAGACTTCCTTTTTTATAAATGAATAAATGTCTAATCCTTTTTTATTTGTGTATAGATCTAGTGTTCTTTGTGGAGAGTGAGATGGTGTAATGAGATTATTCTCTGTCCCTTCTTCTCTAAAATGGATTCTGAATCACCACCTAATGTATACTGCACATGAACATACAAACATCTTCCTTCCTGCATGAAAGCATTAACATTAAAAAGCAAAAGAGAAGATGATAAACAGAAGATCTGTACATTTTAAAACCAAAAAACATCAACAAACAAACAATATCCAGTTAATCCACCAGAGAAAGATCAATTAGATCCTCAACAGGCAGCAAGCAGTGTTTTCAAGTTCGGAATTGGGTGACACTTTATTTGGAGTGGTCCTTTTTAGATGAAGACATCACTGAAGGTGTAACAAGTACAATACAGAGCATTTCAGCATCATCAACAAGCGTTTATAGACACGATGCTAAGGCCAGCTTGTAACTGGAGTTTAAAATGGATTAGGTTTCAGTTAGGATTAGGTTTTCTGGTGTGGTTATGGTTAAGATTAGGGCCAGGGTTAGGATTAGGTTTTGGGTCGAGGTTAGAGTTAGGATTAGGGTTAGGATTATTTTTTTAATTGAAGTTAAGGTTATGGTTAAAATTAGGGAAAGGGTAAAGGATAGAGCCAGATTTCAGGTTTAGGTTAAGGATAGGATTATGGTAAGGATTAGAATTTTGGCTGAGGTTATGGTTAGGGTTAAGATTAGGGCCAGGGTTAGGATTAGGTTTTCACTCGAGGTTAGGGTTAGGCCAAAGTTAGGATCAGTTTAAGATTAGGGCCAAGGTGAAGAATAGAATTAGATTTGGTGATGTGGTTAGGGTTAGGATTAGGGCAAGGGTTAGGATTAGGTTTTGGGTCAAGGTTGGGGTTAGGCCCAGGTTAGGGTTAAATTTTGGGTAAGGTTCTATTTGCATAATAGAAGTAAAGTATTAGAACTACCTTGTTTTACCTTATCAATGATACATCTATGTTATGTAAGTAGTGCATAAACAGTACATTTTTGAGTATTTACTAGTGTATTCAGATGCTTCTCTACTGCTGCTCCACTGGTGTTGTTGATGTGTTACT
Organism: Megaleporinus macrocephalus; assembly: GCA_021613375.1. Lineage (NCBI taxonomy): Eukaryota > Metazoa > Chordata > Actinopteri > Characiformes > Anostomidae > Megaleporinus > Megaleporinus macrocephalus. Next base: position 26,436,473 of record CM038703.1, read on the forward strand.
GATACTCTGCTAGGAGTTTAATCTAAAAAGAACCAGTCAAAGTAAAGTGCTATCTTTCCCACTAGCTGCCCCACTAGCTGACACAGAGACACACACAGAGAATTGCAGATAAAATATTTTATTGTAGCAATTAAAAATACAATATAAATATATAAATATAAATAAATCTTGACTTTATCTTGACAGTATAAATAAATCTTGACTTTACGTGACCTCTCATTTACAGAGTTTAATAAAATAACTACTACTACTAAAATAACTACTACTAATAACTGAAAAGTTCTAAAGAAAACCAAACATGGTTTAAGAATTTATTTGAAGAAATAGTAATTGCAAGTTGTGAAGAGTTTCACTTAAAGGGGTCTTCCACCACATTTTCAAAATTGCTGTCTAATCAGTCATTGAACTGTCAGCAGTAATTCAGAGTAGTCTGATGTAAAATGATACATTGTAGAGAAACTCGACAACTTTACTTAAATAAACAGGTCCTAATTGTGTTGCAGACATACCGCTGCTGGTGAAAGGAACCGGAGGTAATGTTTACAGCACAATTAGGACCTGTGTATTTACTAACCAAAACCTACTTCTTCTAAGTGCTGATTACAGCACAATAGTGGTTAAGCTGGAAAAATATATTTTCTTTGAGGACTACTTTGCCTCACAACGCCCTACATGTTCACCTCCACTACGAATGGCTTTTAATAATAAATGTTTTAGACCAAATCCATAACTCAAATCTTAGGTAAAACAATGCATGAGGCATCAAGCAGCATATTCATAATCACATAATGTAGTAACTCACATAACGAGGGAGCTTTTAGAGGAATTATACTCCTCAAACGCCTAGTTTCTAACGCGATCACTGAGAACAGTTCTAATTCAGTAAGTTGTTCCAGAACTGAACATTTCAAAGCAATTCTCTCTACATTACTGTATTAACACCTTTACCCTTTCATCATGCACACATTTTGAAAATCTGTGGAATTCCCCCATTCCAGCATGATCCATTATTGCTAAATTCAGGAACATTGTGAAATCTAAGATGTAGGTGTGAGATGGTCAGTTTCCTTTTGGGTTTCAGGGGTTGTTTGAAGCAGTTAGAAAACCTGGAACAACATAACAGGAAGACCAACAAACGCCTTCCATCTGCCGCAGTAAGGAGACTTACCTGGCAGAGAGAAGTCCCCTGCTGATTTAAAGTACATTTGTCATGTTGCACAACATGTGTTTTCTTTCAGAATCCCAATAATCGGCTAAAGCTGTAAGACTACGAGTGAGATTTCCTAAGAAAATGTTTGGAATAGTTCTTCAAAAAAAGTACATATATTTTAGAATCTGAAAAAAACATTTACTTCCTCAGGTGCTCACCCTCTTTTCAGTTATAAAACAATACCTGAAATGCTGCAGATTCATATTTGACCCAGATTTTAAGTCTTTGGGGTATTAGAATTATACACCCACCGATCACTTCATTTCGTAATTTATGCTTATTGTTCATTTCATCAGCTCTGTTTACCGTATAGTAGCACTTGGTAATTCTACAATTACAGACTGTAGCCCATCTGTCAGACACAGCAGTGCTGCTGGAGTTTTTAAACGTCTCAGTGTCACTGCTGGACTGAAAATAGTGCACTGATTAAAACTATACAGCTAACAGATAATGATGAACTGATGAAGAACTAGAGGATGACCAACTCAAACTGGGCAGCTATGATCTCTGCCTTTACATTTACACGGTGGACCAGCAAGGTAGGAGTGTCTAACAGAGAGAGCATGTATTCACTGCAAGAAAATTATGAACAAAGCAAAAGAAAACTCAAATAAAGAAGTCTTTAAAATTATATGAAGGAAGATAATTGCACCATCTGGTAGCAGCAGCCACAAATGGATGTAATCTTCCCAGCAGCCAGATCCAGACCTAGTAAACTGGTAGCTTTCAAGAATTTTTAGGAAAATAATTCATTTTGATTTCTAAACTCAAGAAATTTACAAACATTCTTTGTTATATTGGAACCAGAAGATGTGATGCAAGCAATCGGTGAATCTACACATCTTCCTCTTTTTTATGTAACGTTGATGCTAAATTCTTGACCCCCCCCCCTAAAAAAGCTGATGTTTCACAGAAATAACCTGAAAATGCTTGTTTTATAAAAGAAAATAAACTGAGGTTTATAATTATATTGTAAAACTTTCTCTGAGGTCTGTTCTTTAAGGCCATGAGTGATTCAGCACCATGTGTTGGCCATTTGCTCTGTGAAATAAAAATAAACTTTTTCTCAATATAAATAAATAAGTTGCTCTTTTTTAGTTTGCTTAATGAAAAGATATAAAAGAACTTGTTGCATTTATTCATCTCACCTGTTACATTTTCTTGAGAGGGCAATGATCATGTTTTCACATCTGGACCTTAGATCCAACTTACTGTCCTGTATTTTGTATTCAATGGTAGCTACTTAAAGTATAGTGCCAGCCCTGCTTTTGGAGATCTACCCTCCTGACTTTAGCTGCAGCACTAATTGACCCCACCTGATGTATCTTATTATTGGCTTCATGGGTCCTTGTTTGGCTGAATAAGGTGTTGGAGAAACCTGTAGAGAGGTAAATCTCCAGGAGCAAAGTTGGTGAACAAGGGTGATCAAACTTAATTGCAAAGGGTCAGTGTGGCCCTCAAATTTAAATTTGAACACTACGACTCTGACCTGCTCACAGAGACACCAAAAAAGAAGAAGCAAGACAGTCTGTGTCGTTCATACCACACAGAGATAACAGACTTAGTTTATTTCTTAATAAGCAAATTATGTTTATGATGCCTCTATAAATTAATAGTAAACCACCAGTGAATGTTCATATTTGATCAAGGGAAGCTTGTAGCTAACAATGGAGTTATACATAGGAAAAAAAAAAAAAAAAAAAAAAAAAAAAAAAAAAATATATATATATATATATATATATATATATATATATATATATATATATATAAATCTTACTGATGAGCAGCAGGAATGCTTCAAAGAAACATATTCTAATAGCAGCAGGAAAGGAAGGAGAGAAAGAAGGTCAGACACAAGGATGGAAGTAGGTGGAGTGGAGGGTGTTTGTGTCTGGGTGTCACTACCACAGCAGGAGGCTGACTAAAAGGAATAGGGAGGGGGGCCGGCGAAAAATGAGTGAGTTAAGGAAAAAAACCCAGAAGGACGAAGATTGCAAAAGTGCAAAACCTGAAGAGCAAATGGAGAGTGTCTCCATTAGTATGTCAAAGGAGATTTCTTCATGAAGCAAAGTCATTCAGTTATCCTCACTCAATGATTAATGAGGATAATCTATGTGAGCAAATACAAATCTCATTTAAGGATTAATATTCATAATGCTCACAAACTGGCCTTAATAAAAGATTAGGTGAATTATGCGGAAAGTGAGTGTGCGGAAAGTGAAGGATAAAACATGCTATTGTTTTTTTTTATTTCAAATTACCTTTTAAATCCTCAACAACCTAGAATAAGTCATATCTGATTCATAGTGTTCAATATTTCGGAAAAAAAAAATTTGAATGCTAAAAACAAACATGTAACTGATGGCAAAATCATATATTAACTGTTTCATTTTTTAGGATTTAGGATTTGTTTGTTTTTTATTTTGGAATTCTGTGACCTGTGACTTTCCAGCAGGAACAGGACGTCCATTTGACTGCAAAAAGACGTTGCACAGGACGGACGCTGTATTTTAGGTAAAAATGAAAACATCAGACCCCATTGCTGGCTCGATATCAATCTTTAATGTTGGACAGATGTTGAATTTTTTTTAAATCAAAGTTGGAAATGCATCAAAAAACAACACGGGGTTGACATCAAGCTCCTGTGTTATATTGGATGAGTGAGTAGCTGTAGCACCTGGTGAGCATTTGGATGCCTTGCTCAACAGCAGGAATCATTGAACCAACAACACTATCATTATTAGACAACCTGCTTTACCACCTGAGCTATGGCTACCCCAACCAAGCCATGGTTGCCCCAGCCCAACCATAGCTGCCCCAACCAAGCCATGGCTGCCTCAACCTAACAACAGCTGTCCCAATCCAGCCATGGCTAGGACGGGCAAAGCAGCTAAAACTAAAGCTAGTGAATCTAAATCTCCATCCTGGTAAGCATTTCTTTCAGTATTTTCTTCTATTTTACAGTCTATGAAATATCATATTCATGTCTATGGCAGCCCTGGCTCGGTTGGGGGGCCCTGGCTCAGTTAGCGGCCATGGATAGGTTGCCTAACCTAACCGAACAGTGCACTTGTTGACAATGTAAAGGAGTAGTTTGTGCGTGTGTCAACAGCGTGTCAACAGCTTGATTAACATACGATTCAGTCTGTCGTCTACCAGGGTAACCAAAACCAAAAGTACAACCAAAAGCTGGAAAGGTGGTCAAACTAGACAACACAGTGCTTTCTGCATAGATGAATGATCAATTGCCTTGTTAATTCAGTTAAACCTCCCTGCCACTAGGAGGTGCTGGGATTTTTAGTTGTAAGCAGGGAAAGAACGTTTATTGGTTTAAAGGCTCTTCATATTTAAAAGGTGGCTTGTTTCGAAATTCAGAACTGCAGGTTTGTGTGCATGTAAGTATGTCCTGTTTCTCAAAGACGCACTCTCATGCTTACTAAATACTGTTTCTCTTATATCACTGCTACTTACTGCTAGTTAGAAGATCCTGCTCCCCACTTAAGGTTGGAATTAGGCATACTTCATTTTCAGGTGCTTTGTTGTCAGAGTGAAGGGAAAATGGTGGATACAAAGTTCGTTGAGCCACATTAGCAGTCTGTTTGCTAAGGATAGGATGATAAAGCATTATTCTGTATCAGATTACATGCATATACGTGCACAAACAACTATTAACAAATATCGTACTTTTAAAATATTGGCAAATATTGGTTTCACCGGTCTGAAGGTTAGGAAACCGATCTTGTGACTGGAAAATGGACCAACAGGACAAGACTAAAGTGCCTTTGAGCAAGGCACCTAATCCCCAACTGCAAAAGCAAGTGGCAAATAATCCTAATTTCTAATTCTTATTCTAAAAATAAGGAATTACATACCATCCAAAACTCATCCTGTCCATTTCTCTGCCATGTATTAAAATTATGTTTTCCCATTAGATATTATGTCTTGAGGGGGTTAAACAGGCACATTTTAAGTTGTATTTAGCAAAATTCTGATAGCAAATGACAGTAGCTTTAATAGTAGGGAGTTTGGCCAGCCTGCCATCTTCTGGGAAGGCTTTACACTAGATATTGGAACATTGCTGTGAGAATTTAATTGCATTCAGCTACGAAAGTATTAGTGCGGTACTGGTATCAGGTACTGGATGACAAAAACACATACCTTAAAGTAGCTGAATACACTTACTGGAAAGGGTGTCTGGATACTTTTGGACATATTGTGTATATTCCACAGTGCTTCATATTTGTGACATTTGGAATGTCAGAAATCTTCTTTTTGTGCAAAAAGGTGTTTAATATGCCTTCTTTGGGCCTCTGCCATCAGGTGTGGATTCAGTAATTCTGGGGATCCAAAAGACATAAATGACCCCCTGGATGCCTAAATGTAGTAAATAAGGTGCTATATCTAATACTTCACATTTATTATTATTATTACTATTTATTATTTATTATTATTTAATTTTAAAAAATCATGTTTTCTTAACCTTAGACATTGTTGTAATTTTATCAAGACAAATGAACTCACTATGTTGCAGATTTAGTTTTACTTGTTTTAAGAAATATGCAGTTCCAATATGGTGAGATAAAGCAGTATGATTTTTCCAGGAAGTAATAAGCAACATATTGCCATAACGATTTAAGAGAAATAATTAGGAACTTCTGGCAAAAAAAAAATTAAGTTAGCTCTGGAGGTGTAATGACAAATTGTGTGCTACTCTGTTGCAGCTGGTAAATTTATTTCAGTAAATTCTATTTCTAAATTCTAAAAAAAAATTTATTGTCATTTGTCATTTGGCTCTGTCTCTGGTGCATAAACATTGAGACAAGGACACGAGTGCACATGTACTAGTTGGATGACAGATAAAAACTTGACTTGACCTTTTCATAATCGGTTTCCGAGTTTATGCACATCAGTTAGTGAGATCTGTTAAAAGAAGCCTTTCCAAAACCAAGAACATCTGTATTCCCCCGGAATTTCTCTTTTGAAGTCGGCTGTTATGGAAGTTTAATGAATATGGATTTTCTGCATCTTGATGGCAGGAATTGATTACTGACTGGGCTATTGTGGCTACTGCACAATGACCTCCGACTGCCAGGGGCCTCAGGGATGGCAGATGCAAACGTTAGATGAACAAATAGTTGTGGCTCACCACTTCAGTGATTATTGCTTAACACAGTCTGTCGCTGCAACTTGAGATTCTATTATAAAATATAGAACAGACATCAAATGTATGCAGAAATGCAGCCGAGCCCAACATCATCTCAGGTGGTCTCTAAGAAGGTGTGTGCTGTGGTCAGATAGACCAGATAAACAGACTTTGTGTTCTCTGTGTCCGAGGTGAAATATACCCTCCAGACTTGTATTAGCGAAAAACACAAAAGCCAACGTCTGTCATGGTATGGGGGGCATCGGTGCCCACGGCATGAAAATGTGACATGCATCTTATAAAGTAGAATTAAACAGGGAGCTGGGAGCAAGGAATCTACAAAAAATCCTTTAGCAAAACTGCAATAATCTAAACGATTTGAATGTACAATTAAAAGAAATGTGATGTAACACATGACTCCTTGAGTGTGTTGCGGGTATCCAATTCTATATTTGTTCATATTTACAAAATACATTTAAGATCAGTGGAAATACTGGTAATTTTTCTATGTACATTTGTGACATACAAATTTAAAGAGAAATAGGTTTTAGAAAAATGTCCCAACTTTTCCAGACATAGGGTTCTTTGACAGAATGGAACATTGCAAAACAAAAAATAAACAACTTTCCAGCGTTGCTCAAAATGGATACTAACATGAGGTTAAAAACGGAACTTTCACTTTTTCAGTCGTGTGTTTTTGTTTATTATGCAGTAATCCCGAAGTGCAAAGGGCTTTGCAACACCTTCATCCGTGCCTGGCAGCTATTGTGTGGAGCATATTTGCTGGATTAATAGGTTAAAATAATTCGTTCAGTTTGGTATGTTTCACCGCTTGTAGACTGTTTTCCTTAGTTTATCAAAAAAGTTATATATTATATGCACAACAATAATTTTAGAATTTTATATTTTATTTACTATTTTTAGTTTATCTCTTCATTCTAAAGTCGGTAGTCATCTAGTAAACTCAAAACTAATTCTGATGTGTGTGTGTGTGTGTGTATTTGAATTTTAGTTCTTATACAGGTGCTCATCAAATGTTACTGATATTCAGTAGTATTGTTGTAGAAAGTAAGAAGTGTAAGCTTGCTTTAAAAAATAAACTGAAAAAACTCTTCTCTACAGCCACTTGTTCTATTCTTTTCAGCAGTACCATTTTTCCAGCTTTTAGCAGTGTCTATGTGTTTGTCTGTGTATATGCATGTGAAGGCAGGATGATGAATGTAGGTGGATGGATAGGCAGGTAAGCCATCCAATTATTTTGTGTGGTTCAAGTGAAATGATTGGACGGGCTTTTTTACAGTCATGTGGCCCTTATAGAATTTTTTTTGTTGTCTGAGCATTTAACATTCGGATAGTAAAGCATATTTGGAGAAATATAACCAAAACTGTTTGCAAGTCATGATCACCTAGGTAGTTTATGTTGTGAGCATGTACAGCATGTACATGTTAATTAATTAATTAATATATTTATTTTCATTTCTTGGGAGACCAGTTCAGAGTATATGCTTTATTGTTGAAGAAAAGACATGTTCTAAGAAAAGTCTGAACTGTCTAACTGACTCATGTGACCTATATGGTCAAGCTGATATCGTCTGAGTGTGGAGCAGAGTTTCCTGCCATAAAATGTGAGAATCTTCTGAGCCATAAACTATACAATGGCCATCTAAAAAGATTGAATTTAGCGATGTAAGAAATATTTACAACACCTAGCAAATACTTAGAATACCATGTAAAGACCATGCAGCTGGATTTTTTAGCCACACTGGCAAGTAGCAGACAGATGAAAAGAAGATAACCTCTGTAGAGCTCACAAAAGATTTAAATGGACCACCCACACTATTGCTCTTACTCATTAGTGCATGATTGACTTTTCCAGCAGTTCGCTGTTAGTTTGGCGCTAAAAGACGCCAATATTTAAGGGTAATTGATTGAAACTACTGGAAGCTGTACAAGTACAACAGGCGGTCCTGTTTGAGTGATTTCATAAGTATAATTGGTCACAGTGGTCGGAAGTAAAAAAGGTGCTCAAGTACAGTCTGGTGTTTATTGATCTGGATCAAGAAGACCTTGCAATCTTCATCTGCCTTGACATGACACTAGCAGGGGCATTTTTATTGATTAATATGAGACAGTGAGACACTGCTCTATTGAGTTGTCTTCTAAAGAAGGTGTCCCTGGACAGTTGATCTCAAGCACAGTAAGCATAATTAACAAGATTAATTGATAATTAACAAGATTAATAAATGACTGGATGAGATGATGTACTGTATTTACAGTTTGAGTAGTTCAGGAATAGGGAGGAACTACTACATTGGTTGATTATGTTTATAAATTTGGTGGCCTATAAGGTCCTCAGATGACATGTAGAAAGTGACATACAGTGTTCTACATCTGTTATTCCCATGTACATTTAATCTCTATATAGGCTGATTTGCTACATCAGCTTCTGCATTCGTAATCAACAATGATAGAATTTTAAAAAAGAAACTATGTAGCTATGAATAGAAATATATAGCTGACTTTGGTCTTTGCTGTGAAGATGTCAAGACACAACAGAACGCTTTAGCGCTCACACTACAAATGTTTGTGGTCTTGTGTTCACCTGACCACCTCTAAAAATAGTTATTGGATCATAATTTGCATTGGACCTGTGCCTAGCTCTACCCACCTGCAATTGGACTACCCAAGATGTATGTTTATTCCAGATGTTAATAGGACCTGATGTAAATGAGGTAGAATGAAAGCATGCTAATAAGAGCTAATAAGTATACAGTTTAAAGACGCCTTCTACAACCAAAAATGTTTGAGTTCCCTGAGGAGAGTTTTGAAAAGTACAGTTTTAAACTGTACCTCTAATGTCTACCTTTGACACCTGTAAACTCTCATTAGCAAATAAGGTATCATGATAAGATCTTAAGCCTTAGTAGAGGTTCAACCAGTCCAACATTGTTTTGGCTTTCCCATAATGCCTTCAGAATAATAGTAGCATTTGTAGTAAATTGTAACGCCATCAGGATCAGTTGAGGAGAATGTGAAAAAATATATGTATGTGTACCAGGGCCGTAACTGAGCCCCAGCACCCCTAAAGATTATTGTAGAAAAAAAAGTTTTTTATTCTTTTAACGTTAATTTGTCTCTGACAAGCTGGAAATTATGAAACTATAGAGCAGAGGTCACTAATAGACCGTTCTCCAATGCGGACCCAAACTGATAATCTATTGAGAAGGATTTAATGTTGACTGTGTTTATTTTAAGCGGCAGAATTTTTCTTGTCTCTACGATATACAGGCTTTGTGGCGCAGTAAACTCACAGACCAATCGGCTGCGTAGTAAAATCACTAAGCACGCTCCTCAGATCTGTCCCAATCCGAGCATCATCAGGCGAAGGCGGGGTACACCTTGGACAGGTTGCCAGTCCATCACATACTTACACCTACAGGCAGTTTAGAGTGACTGATCAACCTAACATGCATGTGTCTTTGGGGGGAAACCGGAGTACCCGGAGGAAACTCACTCAAGCACAGAGAGAACTTGCACACTCCACTCAGAATGGCCCGGTTATCTCATATGTGTGTAAGAATGGTCCTAACACAGTTTCAGCCCAGATTTAAACTCCTGGCTGGACAACCAGGAGCTCACATTTCTCACTGAACAAGATAAAGTGTGGAGGAATACAAGAGGGAGATAAACTGTTAAGATGTGAAATTCCGTTAACAAGACTAAACGTTTTATTTCCCTTTTTTATTATACATAAACACTTTATGATGTATTTTTCTCAAAAGCATTTTAAATGTAGCCCTTGTTTTTACTTAAAGTGATGAAAAAAGCATTTATTAAGTTCAGCATTTAAACAGTAAATATACTGAAATATACTGAACAGTATGTGTGATGTGTTGGTCTTTCAGTTGCTGATGGTATAATATGCTGAGTCTAGGCTACTTCAGTAAACAGTAAGCTGTACACCAATAAGCAGATGAAGTAAGCAGATGAAGCTGTACACCAATCAGAGGTGGAAGGTACTTTTCATTTTTTGGTAGTATTGTAGTATTTCTGTATTTTTTAATCAGGCAATTGTATTCAGGCACCTAATAAAATGCGAATTGGCATCCTATTGGATATGAAAGAGGGAGGGGTGAACCTGTGATTTGCTATTTTCACAACTTTGCACCCCCAACCACCGTGTAATCTCAAAAGATCTCAGTCTAAACTAAATGGATGGAAATACATGTTGTGATGTTGCATAATGTTTTGGAAACAAGGCAATGACAAATGTGCATCGTAATCAAACTAAAGATGACCCAACAAATTATTAAATTGCCTTTTTTTGGCCAGCAGGGTTTAAAGTATCTATCTATCTATCTATCTATCTATCTATCTATCTATCTATCTATCTATCTATCTAGTAAGCAACAGAGAAAATGTAATGTTCAGTCATCTTTAATTCTTCAGTCATGTACTGTGTACCTTTTTTACTCCTGAGGTTTGAGTATGTGTGTGTGCTGTAGTGATGAATAGAAAACATGACTGATTCTGAGATTTGGCCAAATGTGTTTTATCTCCACTTGAATGGATTTTGCTTAAACCTAGTTTTTGTGAATAAAGTAAACACAGCGCTTCGTACAGCACAAGTGCAGGATGTTGCACTTGAACTGCCTAAAGTGCAACTAGCCTATGGGGTAAGTGCACGGATGGCTCATATCCTTTTTCAAAACATTGCTGTTACCAACTTTGACCTCAGGTAGACTGTTGTTTAAAGGGAGCGGGACCACTTTGTATTTATTCCATTATATTTAAAACATGAATGCAGAATGCTACTAATTCCCTAATGAATTAGAGTGAATTGAGCACTTCTAGCTTATCATGCAGGAACATCCTTTCATTTTGGAGAGTAGCACATACATAAGCACTCAAAAATATGTCAGTAGTGTTGAAATATTTTATACTTCTGTGTATTGAGAAATTGGGTGTTATTATTTCTGTAAAAATAAAATACTGGTTTTGCACCAAGGCTCTGTAGGAACAAGTTAATATCTTAAAATTGGGAACTTTATAGAAAAGGCTATCTGATGTCTTACACGTTGTTTTACTGTAGTTAGATTAGTGTTTTGTGTAAAATACATTTTTGAGAATATTTCATGCTGGAGGTCATGGACATACAGGCCAATATAGGGCCAAACAATACACAAAGAATTATTTATATATCTACACATATACATACGTTTTTACTATTTTTTGCATTACATATAAAAACACTGGTTCACAGGGATTTAGAATGGTAATTAAAATGGTTGTATCTATATTGTAGAAATTGTGACACCTGGTTCCTATAACTACATATATATCCACGTTTAGGAAATCATTATCTACGCTGTATACAAAATCAACATGATTTTGGCTCATAATAAAATGCCACTGAAGACATTACAGCAGCTGCTTCTTATAAGAACTGCTGGTAAGAATTCTGAGCATGTTTCTCTAAAACAACCATTTCAAGTCAAACCACTCTGAATGACTGTTTACATCTGAACAATTCAATTATGCACAAAATGTGTAAAATAGAAAAGGAATAAAAAAGAAATAAGAATGACGTCACAGGGTCCATTTTAACTACACTCACTCCATATGGCATCCTTAAAAAATCAATGGCTTTTGAGGTCATACAATATTCAAGACAAGCAGTGTTTAATAAATAATAGCTGGCACTTAAACATAAACAGTTCTCTGGATATAAATGTGTAGCATGCTGTCGCACCCTCATTTCAATATGGTCGTGCTTCTCTTTTAGGTGTTTAGAAGTTGGTCACAACATTTAAAATCATCTCTGCACAGCTACTTGACTTGAGTTGAAAAAAAAAAACTCAACATAAATGTGTTGGTGCCAACTATTTTACATAATATTTGACCTGGCACTCTATCATCCCACTCACAAGCCAGTGGGTTAGAACAGTTCTTAGGGAGCTAAGCATGTGAATTTAGCCTGAATCCAGCTTGCATCAATCCAGTAGCTGTGGACTGTAAAGTCAGTTCTCAGTACAGGATGTTTCAGCTGAAGTGCCTGAAGTGTATCAAGGGAACTCCAAAGGCTAAGTGATACAAGCGAAAGCCTGCAGATATTTAGCTTGTGGAAAGCTGGGGACCACGCTTTTGCTCAGAGGCCATGCCGAAGGAAATGTCTCAGAGCAATGCCACCTCACACACACTGCTCAAATACAGAAGGACTCCTGCTGAGATCCATTTATGGCCAAAATAAATAAATAAATAAACCACACACCATCCTCTACAGTTGTGATAAGTGGAGAAGTCGAGTCTGATGTATTGGGTTCACTAGTCCAATCTAACCTGGCAAGCACATAGCAACTAAAACACTTAGCTAACTATTATAATGTGTGCAAAACTCACAGGACACTGGTTTAGCTTTTACATGTCATATTTTCACACATACAAAACAGCAGTAATAAACACATAAGTGCCATAACGCTTTTTAGGAGATTATATGCAAATTCAACCCTAATGGGTATATAGGGTCTACAAAGGTTTCTATAGGTCATACATTTAATCATCAACCAAGAGGGATGTAGTAAAAATGTTATTTTCAAGCACATACACAATAAATCATCACTGTCCAAAGAAATAGATGGATCTCCATTTTTGTTGATTTTATTTTTCGACATAATTTGAACAAAGCAGCTGCCGCTTACAATGGGTGCAAAAATCCCATGATTAATGGACCAATAAAGTTGCTACAAAAAAATCTGGTTCCATTGACTTACATTAACTGTAAGGTTTCTTTTTCCTCTCTCCTGTAAAATTGCCAATTTTGAGAGACTTGTTTTTCTTTGGACAATGACGAAATATCATTCAAAAGGAATAAGATGCTTGAAATGTTTTAACAAGTCTGCACTACACTTTCTCCTTAACTTCAATGGGATTTTCGCCAACTTGTCTAACAGTTACTTAGAAAGAAGACATTTGTGGGCAGAGCATGTATAACTGCACTGCTTAGTTTACTTGCTCGATAATCTGTGGTATAATAAAGTTATGTCTTTGTTTTCATCTCTCTCTGAATCATAGCCAAGTGACCACATGACCACCTTGCTGGTTATGGAAGGTGAGACAGTCAGCCATCATCAGTCAGCCATCATGAATAAAACATCAATTATGCTTTAAGGTGAAAATCTGCCAGCAAGGTAGTTGCCAATCATGATATGAGTAGGTGTATTTAAAAAGTTTCTGTGAAACTGAATGATAAACAAGCGAATAAATATGCAGTGGGTCCCTTCAGCGGTGCTGCTCTGTGAGCTACCCTATTAGGTTCCATTAGCTATCATTTAATGGTAACAATCAAAAATTAGTCAACTATAGTCATTCATCATGCTAACTGATTAATGTTTTGTAGGTTAGTTATAGGTGGGTTATTTAGTGCTGCCTAGAAAGCTTTCTTATCATTTGACTGTAGGGAATATAAATGAATAACTATATATATATATATATATATATATATATATATATATATATATATATATATATATATATATATATATATATATATAAAATGTTTTTTTAAAGTTACTATTCAAAATACATAAATATGTTTTGGCAGTATTGATGTCATATTTTCTTTATGTGGTAATGATATGCCCCTCCCAAAAAAACTCTGATCCAGTCTAAAAATTCTAGCTCTCTGTCTAGTCTCTCTTCCATGTTTTCTTTCCTTTCTAATGTTCAGATGGAGCCATTTCCATAAGTCTGCACATTTGCCAGCGCCACAGCGTCACGAACGAAGGAAATATCACAAAGGCCACTGACATCAAAGCTGCTACTCCCACCCAGCAAACATTGCTTAGGCAACAAAAGAGCTGTGAGGGGGTAGAGAGGGGGTGGTGAATGTAGTAGGAAGCTACGAAGTGATCAGGGGGAGAAAAGTTAAAGGTGAGAACATTTTCTTTGGGGAAAAAAGGAAAGAAAAGTGTGGTGGGGTGGGGGTGACCATTACAAGGCCTGGTCTACTCAGAGGGGGAGAGGAGTAGACTGGAGCAGAGAGGGTGAGCGAGAGAGAGCACATCAATTAGGGAGAAAGTAGAAATGGCTATAATGGCTTCTTGCAGTAGGGGAGATGGAGCGAGAGAGAAAAGCGAGATGGGTGGGTGGGGGAAGCAGAAACAAAGAAAATGGGCGAAAAATGATGGTGCCATTTAATGTGCTGGTAAGCCTTTGTCAAAGAACTGTAAGGAAGCGAGGGAAGGGCAAAAGGGGATCTGTGTGTATGTGTGTGTAGGTGTGTTTGATGGTTGTCCCTCATTTTCAGTCAAACCAGAAGAAAATGTGACAAAGAAACATGCAGTCTGAAAAAAAAACAAATATAGGCACCAGTTAAAATGTTTTTTAAGATACAGAATAGAACCTTTTGTTTTCCGTGGAGCAGAGTTTTGAGATGTCTGTGTTATTTGATTTCTATCTTTATAATAATTAAAAATTTGGCTAGTATCTGGAAATCACTATACTACACCTGGAAATCACTACAGCAACTATATTGCTATTCTATTTTTTGCTTTCTGCCAGATCATTACAACGTAACTCATCCCGCAGTTTTTAAAATATCACTACTGTTCCAACTCCGGATAGTCCGGTATGAACGTGTGATTCAGGCTTGTATACAGATTTTTGATTGAATGCACTGAAAACACTGGATTATTTCCCCATAATTTTTTTCCCCATAGAGAATGAATAGGTTAGAAAAGTGCATGCCAATTTATTGTACTTCTGCTTGACCGACAGGCACTGTTTTGCATACACTGACCACAATTGCAATGTTGGTTTGACCCACACTTCTTTGTTTGTTGTTTTTTTCCATCCCTCTTTTGTCCTCCATAGAGTCCCAATCATTTTTGAGCGCACCCAAACATGGTTACGGCAACCAAACTGCATGTACTCACTCAGGACAGGTCCCCAAACACTGACCCACACTCTACTACTTTTCGTTTATTCATCCCTTGTTCCTCACACTGCTTAAGCTGTGCAGCCATCCTGTGTTTCCTTCAGGAAATGCACTTTTCTAGTTATATTATGGTAATGTTATTTAACAGTGTTCATTTACTTTTCTGTTTAATACCACTTTACATAAGCATTTAAATTTGAAGCCGGTAGAACATACGTAATATATGATATACTTTTCAGTGAATTCTTCAGAAAACATCTTATTTTTAAACCATGCTCTGAATATTACTGAAGGAGCCTCATAGCTGGTTGCTTGGGCTATCTGAGCTATTTGCTGAGCTGGTCAGTGGACAGCTGGTTAAGCTAAACCTTTATATTACACTGATTTATGTGGTGTACATTCAGACATTTTCATATATATGCAAATTGTGACTTTAAACGTAAATTAATTTCTCCCTTCACTCCAGTTTTACAGTAAGCTACCCAAAATATATAAGTTTCATAAGCCGCATAAATACTAAGATAAGTTTGGACATTTTTGTATTCAAGCAGAATAATCGATCGGATATCCTAGATTAGGAATTATTAATCATTCATTTTACAGTTTGTATTTTGTGCTTCGTTTTACATTTTACAGCTTGGATATATTTCCTGTTGTACTACATGACTTCAAACTATGGTTACTATTAAAAAAACAATTATGTATTCAGACCCAGATATTTACAGTGCTTATGTTATGACCTATGTAAATTCAACCTGTTATTTGAGATAGCATAGTGTACTTGTAATAGCTGAAATAATATAATCTAAAACAATATGAAATAAAACAATACTTAAATTTTTAGAAATTTAGATTTTTTGAATCCTTGGAAAGTAAATGAAAAGATTTTGATTCATCATGTTTTCTTGTCACCATCGAAACACAAAGGGGTTTAGTCCATAGCTGGAGCTTACTTTAGCCACACCCTTCCATATTAAACAAGGAGTTGAGACTGCATTCCTGTCCCTCATGTCCACATGGTGAGCAGATTTTATTTGTAAATGTGCCCCAAAGTCTGAAAATCAGCATGTAATATTAAGAAGTGAATTACATTTTTATGCAATTATTATTGTTGATAAAAAGAATAATTTATTTGATGTATGTGTCTGTTCAAAGCTGTCTTTGCATGTATTTGAGTAAAATTGTAAAAACCAAAATGGTCTCTACTGAAATATACAGTAAAGTTTGGAGGCATTATGGCAGTGAATGAAAAGACTGAATGTCTTTAATAAAATTAAGGTACAATTAAGGTATAGAGTCACTCAAAGCAAAAACATTTTATTCTAAACTCCAAGTCTGTCTGAAATGGGTTTTCTACTCTGACAATGAACTACGTCTGTAGAATATTCTATATCATATTCTACATCAGCAGTCTATTTTTCTATAAGTATCAATTCCACGCATTTAAGCGACACACCATTCAAAAACCTTTATTGTTCGAGAGTGAAGTTGCAGAGTGCATTAAATTAGCCAGTGCTTTTGACCACGTCTGTGCAAAGTCAATTATGCTATTTGGGTGAGTACATGTGCGCTGGCCATTATGCGTCTGCATTAAAGTATCGGGGCTGACAGATTTATCAGTTTTCGGTGCCCCCCCCCAACACGCTTCTTATCCTCATACTTAATGCCTTAAAAAGTCTCATCTCGCCTCCCCGCGCGTTTAGTTATCAGCTGCTGGCTGTGATGCAGCCCCCCCTGGCCCCCTGCACTGCTCAAATGACTGAATTAGGCAGCACCTCTAAAGATAATTGCTTAATTGGAGGCCTTTTCATTCGCTGTCAGCAGCTGAGGGGTCAGTGAATGGTTAAGATAAGGCGGTAACTACGTGGCCGGCTTCGATATCCTCCTTCGGCGGAGGGAAAGAGGCTGACAGGCGGCTCTTGCAGCCAACTTCGCTCACCACATTCTGTCAAGGAAGTGGCGGACACACAAAAGAACACGAGTGGGGGATAGAGAGAGCGCCAGAGAACATAAGAGAGAGAAGAATAAATGTGTGTGGGGACCACAGCGAGAGATTTAAAGCTGTTTCAAAGGACCACATGAGCAGCGAAAGGAGACATGCCGTTACCAGAGACTAGAGCAAAGGGCTGTACGGTCTAGGGATGGACAGACAGGTTATTATATGGGATCAGAAAGTTATTTGAAGTGCAGGACTGTAATTGATTCTGAAGGGGGGGGGGGTTGTGGTCAGTCAGAGACCTCACTGCACAACCGTTGAATGGCTACTTTCATGAAAAAGATCCTCTGAACTCAGATCTCTAGGAAAAATGACAGAATATTATTTTCATACCACCCTACATGTCAGCAGGGAATAAGGTGAGAGGAAAAAGCTCTAGTGCTTTGCAAAATAACAAATGGAACTGGACTGCAAGACTCACCAGATGATACTCTCGACTGGTAGGGCTGCACAAGATAGACAAAATTTGCAATTGCACATTGTGTTTGTGAAACACCTTAAAATATATAAAAACACACTGACCCATCCGCCATGTGTCATGCTTAAAAATTGGTCTGCATTATTTTGACAATAATAATGTACTACTGGTCGAGTACACAAATAACCTGATTCACCAAAACACCCATGGACAATGCTGGAGTGTGTAGATGGGAATGTAAAGAAAATTTCCTGTTACTGTGATCAATTGTATAAGCACACATACATGTTACGCCCAAGTTTGTATGTGTGACAACCTAAACAGTTACAGCCCTTGTTTGCTGATTGTAACTGATTGTCTGATACAGTGGATAGATCCAATAAAACTAAATTCTCATTCTTATTCAAATTTAGAACATTTTCCCTTAACTGATGTAGAAGTTATATTCAGACACTATATGGGAAATTGAAATAAGCTCAAAATCAAACTTTAATAAAGTCAAACTTTAGAAATGTGCAAAATCAATTTGAATGCTGGCTTACGCAACAGACAGTGCTCAACATAGTTTATTACTTTTTTAACTGATGCATTAGTGATGTAGTGGTCAGTGTTCAAATGTGAATCATATGAAGATACAAAAAAGGTGGTGGGATTAAGAAAACCTGAATGAAAAACCTGAAAAGGTCAGAAATGCTGACCTTTACTTACTTTACTTAAAGCTAGTTTTATTGTGGCATCTTGACTGATGATTATCTCAGATTTTAATATTATGGTCTGCATCATCTAAATCACAGTCTGAAAACAAGTCCCACTTCAGTCATGCCCACACATATTTGGAACTAAAATGATGAAGATGCTCAGTCCATACCTTAAAGGGAAAAGATGCATTTGTTAAAAGCTCCTTTGTCTAATTTACATTTGCAACACCGTACAAAAGAAGCTTTAATGGTTTAAACATGCAACATATGTACCCTCACACCAAAATGTTTTGCTTTCCAGGCATTCTGACTTTTTATTTGATAAAATATGTCTGGAGGTCAATCTGTACACAGTTTAACAGACATTACTAATATCTATCATAAGCAATCATTAAAAATGGAGGTCATTTATAACTCAACTGCCACTTGTTTACTGATTTTTCTTAAGCAGCTCAAAGTGGTTATGACAGTACATTGAAATCATCCTGTTCTATGAAAAGTAGAAGCTGCTAATTGCACAGGTACTTTTGTTCCACTCTTTTCAGAAGCTATGGAAGAAAGAAATCCATATATGAAATAAGAAAACAACTTTACCGTTCACTCTTGACTGCATGATCCGTTTGCTGACGTTAATAACAGTGACCCTTGTGATTCAAAAAGTTGATGTTATTGTTAAATTAAAGCATTTTATGTAAAAAAGAATGAATTAAAATATATGGATTGTCTGAATAATGACTAATGAATCCAGTACAGAATTTTTTGAAAGGCATTATATACTGCATATATACATATCATGGACCAGGAAAAAATAATAAGACTTACTATTATCTTTTTATGTAAATTTTGGATGCAACTAGGGCTGCATCCAGAAGGGTTTGCTACTGGTGTAGATCTCCCCATGACTTGCTACTACCCCTCTTTTGCCTAAAAATTGTCAAGGAATTGAGAAGAAAGGAGAAGGAGGAACTGAAAGAATGAACAGTAACGTGGTGAACGGTACAGCTGATGCAGTTCAGCATCATAAAATGTTTAATTATTTTACAAGCATGTCCCTGGTCTCCTGGCACATCAAATACAAAATACATGTACAGAATTTATATGCACAGAGTTGAAGGCATGTTAGTATCCTTTGCGTTCTATCGTGTGGTCCATCTTCTCTGCGTATGCCTGCAGTGACTGTAAAAATCTGTAAAAGACTTCTTGAAAAAGACTTAAAATGGCGTCAAGGAGTAGAGGAGGAGTTTTTCTGGATGTAGTTCAAGAGTATCTAGTGTAGCATGCAAGAACCACCCACTCTGACAGGTTGGGGGGCATTTAGATGGTGGGCAAAATGACCAGTCACAGTTGTTTTTGCATGATGTATAGGGGCAGGCATCAGACTATAACAAAAACAGATCAAACAAGGTGGGATTCCTCCAACACACAAGATAAGTTGTTTATTAGAAATATTGTGTACTTTCGTGGGCCTAATACCTAATAACTTCGTCCTTCATACTCAAATACCTTTGAATACCTTGCAGCTTATCTACAGACTGCATTGCATACACATTCTTGCTGAGCGTGTCATCTACACCTACTCATTCATAATTATCTAACAAGCCAATCGTGTGGCAGTGGTGCAATGCATCAAATCATGCATATACAGGCCAGCAGTTTTAGGTAATGCTCACAGCAACCATCAGAATAGGGAACTGTGATTTCTCTCTAGTAATTTCTGTCTAGACTCTAGTAAAGCAAAACATCTACCTGGCTCAGATGTTGTAGGTGGTCCACAAGCTGGTCTGCACATCCCCTAAGCACCCTACCTGGTATGTTGTCAGGACCAGCAACCTTCTAAGGGTTAACCACTCTGTACAACTGTGGTGAGCAGCAAAGCAAAATGTACAGCACATGGGATACAACAGCAGAAGAACAGGTTGGGTTCCAGTTTGATTGAAAAAAGTTGAGGCTGTAGTCGGCACATTAGCACCAAAACTGAACAGCTGAAGAAAAACATAGCCTGGTTTAATGAATCTCGATTTCTGCTGAGGCACACAGATATTCGGGTCAGAATTTGGCACCAACAGTATAGATCTATGATGCAGAGAATGTTTTCTTGTGATACGTTGGAAAACATTTAGCATGGAAAAGGTAACTCTTGGAAACAAGTGCATAACAAAGAATATCTTTGTCTTTGTCTGTTCAAAAAGTTCTGGTAATCCATAACTGCAGTACTCAGCGGTTATTCTCACATTTTACCCACATAGTAATAATACACACTGTGTGCTGCATGGAAAATATTCTAATCAATTATATTGATTAAAATATACCATAATGGTAATTTTACTCAATGGTGTAATGTTAAGGCAATACAACCCCTCCAATAATTAAAACCAGGCCAGTTAATAGACAACAAGCCATTTAAATTATTAAACCATGACAAAATAATTAATTTACTGATATAATAAATACTAGCATAAAAATTACATTATTATTAATACTATTATAAATATTATTGATATTCAAATATTTTTGTTGCCTCCTCTGCTGGTTCTAAAATATGTTTCTGTGTTTATGATCAAATAGTAATTTCTGTCCCTGTTCTATATCTAAATTTACTGGCTGCTAAAAACAAACTGTAATACAATGGTAGAATAAGCATGATTTAGGTCTAGGTGATGAATCAGCCTCCTTGCCTTGAAACGTGCGCTTCTGAACTAGTACGTTATTTACATGTCGTGCAGATGGCTATGAGATGGTCTGGAAACCAGGAACTGGCATTGCAGGGAGCTGTTTGAAAGGAGGGACACACCCACCTTAAAAAGGGAGTGTTTATGTTGTATGTGTTGCTGTTCGTCTAGTTAAAGGTCTCCCTGTTTGATGTGTTGTTGTGTTGGAGTGTTGGGTTGTTAGTGTGTGAGGGCGGGTCACTGGTAGTGTGAGCTTCCCCACAGGTTCAGTATTATGTGGCAATTTTTGCTGTTTAATGAAGAGCTGTTCTCAGGTCAAAATCAAGGCTTCACAGAATTTTCTTTTGATCAAGGCTACATTGGTGTTCATAAGTGGGATAGGTCAAATAACAACTTCTGTTCTTATGGTAGTCATCAAAAAAGGACACAAGTAGACAAGAGACAGGTAGGGCTGAGAATAGTTATTTTATAGGCAGAGATTGAAGCAGATGTGCTTTGAAACAAGTTTTCTTTCATTCATATAGCCTTGTTTAATTTCTATTATGCAGTGCTCACATAATGTTCCATAAGTTTGTATTAAATGTGATAATTAAGTAAAGTAAAAATTTACATTCTCTAGTGTTACTATACCCTCCTATAATTACTATATTACTCCTGTATTACCTCCCACCCCACATCTCTGCACACAGACATGCTTAAGATCTCTTCCAACCCCAATGTTTAGCCCAAAGTTACGCCTTTGGTTTCTTTCTCTGCTTGTTAAAGGCTTTTAATAAAATATTGTGACCCCCAAGCATCTCCAGTATTTATGTGACGGATGAATAGACAAAAGAAAGTACACAGGGGCAAATGGCCTTTATGCAGTTTAACAAAAAAAGGGCTCTAAATCTGAAAAGTCTGAAAAGCTTATTTAACTCTAAAACAGAATAAGTCATGCCTGTATTTCTAAGCTGATTTGAGAGAAACAGATCTTTAAGCTGAGAAAATTGCTGCAGGTGCACAGCAGTTAGCAGCGGAAGTGCTGAGACTTGAGGCAGATGCGGCACAAAAGGTAGCCTAATTGCACTATTCATAGATTTATATGGATCTAGCTCCTACAAACAGCTCTCATTTTATTGTAACTTGGCATTGCTGCATTGCTTTTATGTTTGCTAAGAACATGAGCAATTTTAAGAGATAGATGTTAAATTCTGTGTTTAATTATATAGACCTCCAGTACCTGAGAGATAGTCTAGCTCACCACTACTTTCATTAAAATGATTACTGACATACGCTATATTTCCAAATGTATCTCTAATATGTTCTATTAAAGTAGTGACTTAGTATAACAAAAATGAGTGAATTCAGCTACTTTAGCACCCATTGCTAACACAGGTGTTCAATTGTACACACAGCTTGTAAAATCTTCATAGAAAAGCATTGCTAATAGAATTGAACACTCTATGCTCTATGGCAAGTGTAAGCCACAGTTAGTATAAAGCCCACTAAGCATCGGGCTATGGAGTAGTAGAACTCCATTCTCTGGAGTGATGGAGCACACACACGCACACACACAATTGAAGTGATAAATCGGCAATGTTTGATTTATCACTGCAATTGTGCGTATGCATGCTCCTCCATGTAAGCTTTTTTTGTCGGATCTTTGATTTCTTTCTTTGATTTATGTTTCCCAAGTGTACCTATTTGTTCTTCCTTACAATTTACACTAAAAACTAAGCTAACTGTGTCTCTGAAGAATCATGACTTTCATATCTAAATTCTTTGGATTCAAAAAAAGAGTACAAACTGTAATACGATGATGGGACAAGATTTTGGATTAGATGATGAATCAGCCTCAGCATCGTAAAGGAAGTGTCGCTGAACTAGTCTGTTATTTACAAATTGTGGTGATGTATGCATAGGAGGCTGTTTATGTTGTTTGCTTTACTGTTGGTCTAGTTAAAGTTGAAAAAGAGAGGCCGACAAATATGAAGTTAGAGGCAGTGTGGCGAGGATTGCCAGAGCCCAGCCAGAGCCTGGCAAGGATGAGCTGGCACGCTGAGGCAGAGCCCAGCCAGAGCCTTATGCGGACGAGCCTGTGCCCTGGTGCTCGACAGCCCTGTGCAGGAGGTGATGGAATATTTCCTGAATACACTGTGTCTGGAGAATCTGCAGTGGCAGGTGCAGTTCACCAAACCGACTGGCCTTAAAGCTGCCATTGCTGACGCATAGACACCGGACCTCGTTGTTATCAGGGTGGGGACAGTGAGCAACTCAACACCATGAAGGAGCTCAATTTGGAGATGGAGAAACAGCACAAATGCCTGTTATGCATGAGCCTATTTTTGATGTGGTTTATTACACAGCTTTTTTTCAGTCATTTAGAGAACTCTCCTTTTGACCACCAGTAAAATATAATTTTCGAACACACACATAATTTGCTTTTATATACATGTAAGTTAGATGCAGCAAGCAAGTTCATAAAAGCGCTTGGATAATGAGTCGATAAAGTATTCAGTAGCTCATGAGCCAGTGATTGTCCTCATAGGCATAGTTAACTGTAATGAAAACTCTTTAACTTTTGTGTTTGCCTACTTTTATAAAGTTACCATGTCATTTTTTTGAACAGTGAGGATATGCAGTATGATGTTCAACAATTTGCTCTTCATGTTTATTGAGCAAAATACGTTAAATTAAATAAGCAACAATCAAAAGACAGAAAAACAGACAGACTGTTGTAAGCTCAACATGAAATATTCATTTTGGCCTTTGGTTAAAATAAAATTATTCTTATTCTTATTTGGCAAGCCTTGCCAGTGAGTGAGGGAGGTTTTTACCTTGAACAGACGGGAACAAATGCACGACCATCTGGCTGCCAGCAGATATTAGGAACATCCTTTAATTAACAAGGAGAAAAGCTGCATTTCTAAGATTCAGATCTCTAAATGTGACTCAGTGCCTAGATTCAGTTAGATCTTACATACTTTAAATACTGTATAGCTGACCTACCGACCACACTGTGTACATATATATCCTTTTTATCTCCAGGGTCACTTGAAAAGTTTAGACATACACACATATATTCCTTATATTCCATATTCCTGAGGTGTTTAAAAACTCCTGTAACACTGATGTGTCTAATCCACTCATACCAACACAACACACACTAACACACCACCACTACCGTGTCAGCAGTGCTAAGAATGATTCACCTCATAAATAGTACCTGCTCCGTCAAGGTCCTGACCGTTGAAGAACAGGTTGAAAGGGGGCTCCTAAATGATGGTTTCAATAAGCTATGAATAAGAAATATTTAATATTGAACCACATTATGCTGAAACATCTAAGGGTTAAAAAAATATGCTACAAACTACCAAGTGCACAAACAGCTAAATCATTGAGTAGTATTTACCTTAACTCTGCCCATGTGGCTTACAGCACTAACTGCGCTCCACCAGCACCTTTCAAGGAAAAGATTCAGCATCCCGACTTAGCACCCAGGAGATCCTTCATGATCCTTCATAACCTTGCTGTATAGTGGGTGGAATCAGGATTGGAAAGGCTTAAGGGGATGTATTGTTGATGGCCGGGTGGGATTGTAAATGTCCAGCACTTTGGCTGGGAAGGGGATATTTGAGATGGGTCTTTAATTATGAAGTGAAGTGGTATTCAAGCCAGGCTTCATGAAAGCTGTTGTGACAGCAGTGATGTGAGGGGTCAAAGGGACAGAACTAGAAGTAAAAGACATGTCCATTAAATGAGAAATGGGGAAGCAATGTTGGGTAAACATGTTTCACACAAACAGAGGAAAGGAGGTTTTTTGAGACTTCATTCTGTGTACACATATAAACATGGATGTTTGTTACTGCACTATTCAAGTGATATTAATGGGATATTAATCATTTTTCAATTGTCATTTAACAATAATTTAACTGTTTTTGCAGTCAATTAATCATTTAACAAGCTGTTTTTGTGACGGTGTCTTCTAAGACCCATATAAATAAGCTGTGTTCTAATTGGGGCCTGTTCTCATTCAAACAAACGATCTGGGGCACAAACATTGCTCATAACTTCAAAGTGAATGAGTGGAGCTAACTTGCTTTATGCTAAATGTTTACATTTTGGCATTTGGCAGATTTACAATTAAATCATGTCATAGAATTAGACAAATGTAGTGTTAGGAGACTTCTCCAAGGCCTCTTATTGGTGTGATGTGATGTGCATGTCCATGTTAACCAATACATTGTATCAACTGCCACATACTGTCATAGGTGGGAATATAGTGTGGATATATGTAAATGCATTGTTTGTGTGACATCAGTTGTGTAGCTGTAGTGCTGCAGTGCGGCCTCTGCATAATAAGCGGCAGGAGGGCCCCAAACAAACCTCTGCGTTATTACTGTACCGTTTTGTTGATTTGATCCTCCAGTAAGAAAGAAAAAAAACTGCTGGTGGTGCCAAGAAATGGAGAAGAAAATGTTGAAAATGTGGAGATCAATAGTGTAAAACCTAATAAACACAAACATGGTTAACTCGTTTTCTACAGCACTTTCTTTGTAACAGAGTTTAAATGCAGGTTGAAATGAAACTCGACAGGAGTGTGAAGCTCTAGGAAGAGGCTTGATGACCACTGCACCATGAAAAGGCAACTAAAATAAAAAGTTTGTAGCAGATTCAATACTGATTTTAATGAGCTAAAAGTCAGAAATGCCCTGAAAATCTAAAAGCAATAAAAGATTAATAAAAATTCAGATGTTATAAAAGTATGAGGTTTATCATATCTGAATGTCTGGGAAATGACAGCATCCATTGTTGTAGAATGGTTTATTCCTGGTAGGTCTTAAATAATATCTTACATAATATAGCATAAATAAAGCATTATATTGGGGTGGAGCTACCGATTATTACTGAAGTAGCATTTAGCTTATAGAAATACTGTACTTACTTTTTTTCCATTGTTACATAGTCTCTTCATTTTGGCAGGCTCAAAAGTAATTGAACAAACTGATATAATTACAAATATAAGGACTATTTTTAATACTTGGATGCTATTCCTTTGCATTTAAGGTCTGCCTGAAGTCTGGAATTCATGGACATCACCAAATGCTGAGTTTCCCATGAGATGCTTGGCCAGGCCTTTACTGCAGCTGCCTTCAGTTGCTGCTTGTCTTGACCAGTTAATAAAATTCTATTTCTGTGCCTTTAAAAGCTCTTGGGTTGCTTTTGCAGTATGTTTTGGTTAGTTATCCATCTGTACTGTGAAGTGCCAATCTTATCAATATATAGTATAGCTCCATACACTCTATAACACTGCTTCCAACATGTTTGACAGATGATGCGGTATGCTTTGGCATGCCAAAGGTTTGCATCTTGAGCTAAGCCCTAATTTTACTTTTATAACAGCACCTCATCTCTAGACTTTTACAATGATACACCAAACTCCCTTAGAATGTCCTTCACTCGACTACATGTTGTGAAGGGGTTTTCTTTACCACAGAAAATGTGTTGATCATCCACTCTAGAGGTCATCTGTGGTCATCCTGGCTCTTTTGCTGTTGTTAAGCTCACCAGTACATTCCTTCTTTTTAAAGAATTTACCAAATTTTTGATCCCTCCTGAAGTTGTCATCTCTCTGAAAGTTCTGCTTTGTTTTTTCAGTCTAATAATAGCCCCCTTCACTTGCATTGACAGATCTTTGGACTGCATATTGATAGTTCCCATGAGCAGCCACCAAATGCATATTCAACACTTAGAGTCAACTCCAGACCTACTGTTGACTTAAACTGTCAAGAAATAATGAAGGAACAGGTCACACCTGCCCATGAAACCGAACTGTCCGATTACTTTTGAGCCTCTGAAAATGGACATGCTATGTTTCAATTCCTAATGTGGGGACATGACTAATGTACAATCAGTATACTTAGACCCTAAATTTTGGCAGTTTATGGACAGAATTTAGGTTGGAGTAATTCATTCAACTGGATTTTATTAACATTGAGAAATAAATCGGTAAAATTCCAAAAGCATTTTTGACCTTTGGTTTGTTTCTAAGTTTGTGCTCTATCCTTGGCCAGATCAGAACTCTGAAGCATGAAGCTACTACCCATAATTAAGGTCTTTATTTCTGTATTTGCTGAGATCATTTGGTGGCAAGTTTGTTGTTTCATTCAGCAATTAAATGATGGTGCTTTTCAGCTTGCGGTTTGTCTTTTAACAGGGTTATCAGTATTTTATTAATATGTGTTCTGCATAAATTTAACATTGTTGGGTCATTTTCCATTGACAGCTTTAGCAATTTTGTGTTTCCTCTGCTGGATTTAAAGATCTGTGTTTGATTTAAAGTTGGACAGGACTGTGCAGATCTTTCGTCTATGGGTGTAACACTGCAGACTTTACTGATGTGATCCAGTATCTCAGATTCAAAGCTCATTCTGGATATCGATATAGATATCCAGACTGGGGGTCAAATTGAAGGCAGTTGAAAGTTTTATTACATAAAATTACATTACATGACGTCTGATGCACACTACATAGTACCTAGCTCTCACCACAAGTCTCTAGAACTGTACTGGAGGGATAGAACACAATTCTTCCTAAAGAGTTTTATCAGTTGATGCTAATGTTTGTGGTGTGCAAAGTCTCCCTTCAGCATTCAGTTGGTTTGAGATCCGGTGACTGCGAAGGACATAGCATTTTTTACATTCATTAAACCATTCTATGACCTCTTGTTCAGAGTGGATAGGGGCTATTGTGGTTCTAGAAGAGAGCATTGTGTAGTATATCTCAAGGCTACCACTCCAGTGACAATAGCAGCACTGCTCCAGTGACAGTTTAGTTCTTTTTTTCTTTGAGTGTTCTTTAATACCACACTGCGTAATGTGAATAAACTTGCTGTCACAGTCTGATCACGTTCTGCGTTGACATTCTCAGTCACCTGAGGAACAGTCTTTTGATTTTCTTTGCATATTGCAGCAATGCATGAGCATTACGTTCACTGAATATGCACTTTTGACCACAATTTCCATCTGATGTCTTTCTTGTACATCTAAATGCAGATGTCGCTTTAGTCACTATTCCTATTCATACTAGCCAGTTGAGCAGTCACGTGTCTGCATCTGTGCCCCAATAATGCCCTCTCTTTCAGAGTCCCTTAGATCTTTCCTATTGCTATCTTGATCCAACTTCAAGGTCAAATGGGCCTGCTCAACTTTTATATATATTATGCAAGCATGGTAGCATGTTAGTTGCATAATTGTATGAAACATTTGTTCTTTTTGGGTTTCCTCATCTGTTCTGTTTTTCTCTTTAATTCATACGTTGAACAGCTTAGTTATTTTAGAATGTTTCCCTTTCACATAGCCTCTGAAAGGGTGTGGTGTATTTTTTATGAGGTAAAAATCTGGTGTGCATCTGATGGTACTTAGAGTTTATAACATATACACCGAATATGTCCGCTATTCACCATATATTATTATTTTTATTTACAGTTTTTGAATATCCTAGTAATTATTTGAAACCTATGAAGGTCTAACATTAGAATCATTTGAAACAGTAATATTTGCACTCAAGCTGGTTCTATTAAAACATGAATTCCATATTTTTACACTGTGACTGGCAGTGTTCATTTAGAAAGACATATATAACATAAGGATTTAATAAAAAATAAAAACCTTAAAGAGAATAAGGGTTAGGCTCAAAGGTAAGAAGGGTCTATAGGATGAATAGGGAGAATGGATGGAGAGCAAGATTAGTTTTGCTCTGGTAATGACTGAAAGTAAAAACAGAAAAAGAAGGAGAAGTGAGATGAAACCAAGAGAAGGAGAGGATTAGTGCCACTTCAGGAGCAGAGAGGCACGAGAGAGAAACAGAGAGAGAGAGGGGGAGAGAGGAAGAAGAAGTGTGACCGCATATAAGAAAAATACCATGAGTTTAGTCAGGATTAGTCTTGCTTGAGGAATGAAGGCTTGAGAGAGGGAAAGTGAGAGTATTTGCTGGTCTTGGTTTGCATCATGAAAGGAAGGAGCAAATGAGTTTGTGTTTCTCTAAGATCTAAGATTGAGGGATCTGGAAATGGTAAACTGTAAATGAGCACAGTGCACATAAGTCTAGCAACAAACAACATCTCTTGGGCAATAGGTGACATTTTAACAAGTACAATTTACTTCATGGCTATCCGGAATTGCCTGGCATTACACTGCTTAAAGGCTGCTCTGCAATCATTTTGCAACAGATTTTACACTCATTAACTTCTCTTCACCGTTTGAAACAAGCTGAACTGCTGGCTTGAGTGGTGGCTGGGTTTTTATAGATTTTTGTATCTATCAGTAAAGAAAAAAATGTGAAACTGGAGTAACTGGATTGTATCAGCACTAACCATGATACAGAAAAAAGAGACTCAGGTTTCAGCCTATCATTACAACATACAGGTTTTTCTAAACTACAAAGCAGAAACATTATAATATTTATCAGCACTTTGTGGATTCATAGGTAACAATAATTGACTACAGTAATTGTTGTTGCTGTTGTTTATGTTGTTGTTTGTTTAATAAGATGTGTTGTATGATTTTATATAATATTACGTTTTCCCCATCCACTGGTGTACAGTAATGTAAGGAAAACTCAGCATCAGTCAAAAGTCAATACAACTCCATCAGTGATTATAGGAAAGAAAAAAATAATTTGGGGCTTTTTAAAGGATACAAAAGGTCAAATATGATTTGTGGGTTGACTTTAATTATTATAGAATCTTCACATTCCATTGTGGATCTCATTGTGGAGTTTTACAATGTTCTTCGCACATCTCATTTACAAAGCCGCCCATTGAAAGCAAGAACCTTTCCGAGTGATTCTTGTTTTTGTATAAACTGTAATATGGAACACCCGCTTCAAAATACTGACTCAGTTCTGGAAAATAGATATGTAGCACCCGGATCTTCAGCAAAGCCTCACTGAACATCAAACAGCAAGACCCTGAACCTTGAAAAAGCAGTTGTTGGCTGGTGCTCTATGGAGAGCAACTGGCCTGAGAAAATTTAGGCATGCTTTATGTAAAGTAAGACCATTAGATCTAGCTTAAGGCGCCTGTAATGACACCCCCTCTCCTTTATTCATATTCGAGTACTGTGGCGTCCTCAAACCACCGGATTATATTTTTCTCGCTTGGGCAGGTTTAGTCTTTTTCTCTCAGAAAGGTCTGCCATCCATTTCCATGGCAACCTCATTAGTGATACCAGCTCAGGTTGTGGTGGGGTAGTTACTGGAAGCACTGGGAGGAAAAACGGAAAAGGCAGCTCATGTGTGCAGCAGCATGTAAAACTAAGATTGTGCTTAAAGGCCAGCGATGGGAGGCTTATTTATGTAAAAATGTGCAGATTATCTAATCCGAACGATTATTGCATTAAGGTACAGCGATCTGTTCCCAGTTTCTCTGAATAACTTGTCTTTTTAGAGGCATCTCAAATGAGGAAACAAATTGCATATACTGTAATTGCCAAAACTCTGCCAGCGACATAGTTATAAAGCTTATTGCATCAGAGACGTTATATTACTGATGGTTGACCACCACCAACTAGCCTACTAGCACACTTCATAGTAGCTTCCACAACCCATCATAAAAGTCCTTTTTTCTACAGCGCTAGTCGTTAATGTCTAGGGCAATAATGGTTGAATATTTAAATTCTCTTGTGCTTTTTGGAACTGCTTTCTTTACCATGGTCAGCTTTACTCACCATAGCTATGCATGCATGCTAGAAACTTGGAAGTGGTACCTCTTACCGTTCGCTAAAGTGATTGACACTTTACTGAGACTTCACATGAGATTTCTAACAAATACAATGCAACATTAATTTTAGTTAAATATGCGCATGACCATTGTTGGTTGCTGTGTGGTTAATTAACTTTCCAGGTTATTTTGCTATGAAAGCTAGTATTAAGAATATTTCATTGATAAGCTTTTGCAAATCAACCCATTTACACCAGAAATTTTCCCATTTCATACATTTACTTGCATGTTTTAGCAAATTATGACTAATTACCACAGTTCATTTTCTAGCGCAAAATGGCATACTGACATTAACTTTACATAATTAACATAAACATCAACAACTGGTGGATACTAACTTTACGCAAAGCTAGTGAGTGTAATATTTTTTATTATATTTTTTATATCAGTATATTGGGGGACATATCTGAGTATCGATATGGGGCAAATCTACAGGGTAGCAAGTTAGTCACGGTAACTAAATTCTGCAGCTTAATAGCTTTATTCTGACCCAAAAAGTCAAATGACACTATTAAACATAAATTGAATATTGAATAACAACATAGTAAATAAAAGGCATGTGTCATTTACACAACAAGCCCATCAGTCACGAGAAATCATGAGACATCTCTGTGTGACAGGTGCTTTCTTGCTCAGGATGCTCTAAATGCACACTAGAAGCAGCACAGAGCTGCTGGAGAAGTGTTAGTACAGAAACAGCCTCTCTGTGTTTATGTATTACTCAACATTGTCACAGCATATGACATCTGCATGGGAATGTCACTGGGCTATACGGTCAATACATTATTGCCACATGGGCTAGGAAAAATGAATCTTGTGTGATTACAAATATCAAAGCTTCACACATTGTATAGGCCTTTGTTTGCATGTGTGTACTTCTTTATCAGATTCTGTCAACTATTCACACTATTCATATTGTTCATTTTATTCATACTCATAGTCTGGGGCCAAATGTAATTGTAGACAAAACTAATCAGGGCTTTGTCTGGATTTGGCCTTCAAAAACCTAGCAAATAAACAAATTTTAGTCTTTTTTAGTTCGTCAATGTTTTAAACATTATGTTGTAGTAATAAATTATAACTATTTTGAAGTACTGATTATCTGCTTGTTGTTTCCTCTATGTGTTTATTTGCCTGCTTCCTGCCTGCTCGCCCCACCCCCCACCTCACAAGCAAAGAGGTTTAATCCTCCAGTGTGCAAATCGTGTGTAGCCAAATAATGTGTATGTGGTTAGATACAGCAGTCAGTGGCTTTTGCCTATTCTGAAACCAAAATTTGGTGCTACCACTCTAATTCCTGAGCTGTTCAGCGTGGTGTTAAGTGTTGTTATGTGAATTGCAATGCAGATTCTAGTGTTTATGGTAAACATGGTCCAGAGATTATTATTTTTAAACACTAGAGAACAAATCCAGATCAGTACAAAATGATGTGATGTCGTACGTAAAACCAGCTATAATGTGGGATTTTAGAACTTGCTCGCTGGAAAAAAAATGAGTCATTCCAAAGGCACCTGAGGCTGAGCCTCCCTGCTGTGCATACTGCCTTTACTGTCTTTACCCAGCATACTGTCTTTGACCTGTCTTTAATAATATTACACATATTATATGATATTGTACCTTACTTTGAAGTATTAAATGAAATTATTTCCCATTTTGAAATGTATTATTCCAACGATATGTGCCTCACTGCTGATGGGGACGTCCTCACGTCCAAAGATACAGAAACCATTAATTTTCTGTTTTAATTTTATTTTAAGTGCTAAAAAAAAGAAATCTGTGACAACACTGTTTGAAGCACAAGCCCCACATGCTCTAAATCTTTTGTTCAACCCTGTTTAACAGGGCCCCAGTAAAGTGTTACCAAATTCTTAAATTGTGGTTAAGATCTGTAGCTCCGGGGATCCATAGAAGCTCGATCTTTGATACAGCTTCAGATGGTGGGCTGCCGTCCATGATGAGATGTCAGCCAGTCCTACTGAGATGTGACTGGTAACCAGAGTAGGGAAGGTACCTTTTTTACATTGTCTAGCCATTTCATGATGAATGGACTGATAAAAAAAAACAGATCCAAAATTGCTTGAAACCAAGTGCCATTACATTCATAAACATGAAAGTCTCCTGTAAGGCTTTCCACTCCAGAGATATGAGGTTTAGTCACAACAGTGACAATACACTGCATGTGCAGTGCTGATAGAGAGATAGGGAGAAAAATGGAGAGAGGAGAAAACTATAAGCACGGGGCAGAAATGTGAGTCAGATGGAGAGAGGTGTTGACAGAACTTGCAGGAGAGGGAGAGGCAGAGGCAAAGAAAGAAAGAAAGGCAGGCATGGCTCGTGTTTAATTAGTGACCCTTGAGAGCATCTCTGCAGAGTCAGAGAAGAAGCCCGGATCTACTTTAATTGGCCTCGCATGGCAAAGGGGGGGAGCAGACGGACACGAGAGGAGACAGGGAGAACGAGTGAATGTGGACAGAAAGGAGACATGCAGGGCATAAAGAAGCCCTGGGTTCTAGTCAGGACTGGGGATTCAGAGAGAGCCAATAAGAGAAAGGGAAAAGGGTTTTTTTGATTCAGTAGTAGAACCACCTTTGGCTCACAAGACATTTTCTCACAGAGGGAACCTTTTATAGTTCTTTGTATGAGTCCAACTAAAACCGCTGGCCTGTCCAACCTCTGACAATTCTTTTGTATCTACTGTTACTGCTGGACACAATGAATTTAGAGTGCATTTACGTTTTCTATATTTCTATATCTATTTAAATAGTTAACTATGATAAATCACATTATTTTGTGGAGTTAAATGGGAATTATACTGAATTTGCACAGTTTATAAATGGTTAAGAGAACCACTGAAGATAAACACATTTATTTTGAGTAGTTTTATATGGAATGCTCGACTCTAGAGAGTCACAGTGCCGGTAATAGTAACCAGACATCTGAAACATGTAATGAACGTACAAACTACTAAATGTTTATAAATACATCACCTGATATATATATATATATATATATATATATATATATATATATATATATATATATATATATATATATATATATATATATATAATGTGCCAGAGGGATACATGCAAAGGTATTATAAGAAAAAACAATAGACTTGTCATGATTATTTTGTACTAATAAAATGGTGCTGCTGTTGTATTGTGTGACCCCTGGTATCACCACCACTGTAATGAAATCTTAGTCTGTACATTTCTCTACGATGCTCCATTTCACACTGAACCACTCTGAATGACTCTGTTAACATCTCACCAATTCAATTATGCAGAAACATCATTGGAATTTTTCTTTAATTGATTACTTGCAAATGTCTTATTTGCTCTGATTTGACTCTAATGAAAGATTGTATCATTTAAAAAGCAGCAGATTTGGTAACAGAAAAAATAAGCTCCACTAGAATGTATTTATTACATTCAGTAATTCAAAGTTGCTATTTTGGAGATTTTTTTTCATTTTACAGCAACAATACACTGTCTATACACTGTCTATACACTGTCTATACACTGTCTATATACTGTCTATATACTGTCTATACACTGTCTATATACTGTCTATACACTGTCTATATATTGTCTATACACTGTCTATATACTGTCTATACACTGTCTATATACTGTCTATACACTGTCTATATACTGTCTATATACTGTCTATACACTGTCTATACACTGTCTATATACTGTCTATACACTGTCTATATACTGTCTATACACTGTCTATATACTGTCTACACACTGTCTATATACTGTCTATATACTGTCTATACACTGTCTATAAACTGTATATACACTGTCTATATACTGTCTATATACTGTCTATATATTGTCTATATATTGTTTGTTGCTATCAAAAGAAAAACATATCTTTATTTTTGTCGAGTTTGAGTTTTCTACATCATTTCAACATGTCAGTGGTTGTTTACCTTGTGTGAAAATTTCATGATGAAGGGGCGTATAGAAGTGCTCCAAAATAGCTTGGAAACAATTCTGGTTCCATAGAATTACAAGCAAAATGTAAAGTATTTTTTTGTAAAGTTGCAATTTTGGAGATACTTGTTTTTCATTGGACAGTGACGAATACTGTCTATATACTGTCTATTTACTGTCCATATACTGTCACATGCAAACATCATGAACACGTCAAACGTTTTGTTGATTTTCTAAGTGAAAATACGTTAATACATCTTCTTCAGAGAACACACTACCACACAGCCTTAATGCATAGTTTCTATATATTTGCTCAGCTTAATAGCAAGTAGCTGTGCTATGTAAATGTGTGGAAGAATGTAGCGGATGTGGAAATCAACAAAACATCATTTGACCAGGGCACTCAAACTCTTGTGCATGACTGTTTATCATTACGGTGTTAACCTGGACAGCCACACACACTTTGATCATACCCTCAGGCTCGGGTGGTTGGTTTTGCTGTGCAATCCAGTTAACATTAGCATGGGAGGCATCTGTTTAAAACTGAAGGGTTTGAATTCGCTGAATTATCTTACATGGCAACTGCAAACCAGAATGTTGTACAATGTCTCATTAGGTTGAACAGGTCTTCTGTGAAGCTCACCTTCCCTCACAGCAATCGCTATAGAAAAAGCATCTGTGGGCAGAGCATGAATAGGTCAGTTGAAAGGCTATTTGGTAAAGCAGAATTGGTTCTTCTGTGGTATTGCTCCAAAGAACCCTTTTGGCACCTTTACTTTTAAAAGTGTAGAGATGAAAGAAGAGAGAGCAATAAGAGAACTGGGAGAGAGATGGATGAGGGAGAATAGGGAAAGCGGTGGGAGACAGAGATGGATGGATTGGGACAAGCCTGGAGAGAGGAAGAGAGAGGGAGGGAGGCTGAGCGATGCAGACAATGAGGGAGGAACCCGAAGAGAATGGAGCTTCCAGATGGACGGACTAAAGGCCTAATCTTGAAAAATTGCTAATGGCTAGCCTCTACAGTCAATAAAGGTGACTAGCTATCGGTGATCAATCACGACGCTTGGACAGAATTGATCAGGCTCGGTCAGATATGACATAAACAAGACGCTGGCCATCAATGAGGCTGCTGGAGCGCTTCGACAGACAAACACAAGCGCGTCTCAATTAAGGGAATGAGGGGGGACTGCGGTGAGAGCTTTGATAAAGAGCCTCATTTAGCGGCGGAACTGTAAGACAAAGGAGCTCAACGCCATCGTCCACCAAGCGTGTGATACAGCTCGCAGGCTGGCGGCCATTGGGGAGGCTGCCAGATCAATCATCTTTTTGTTGTTTAGTGCATGAGAGAGTGCTAGAGAAGGCAGATAACAGCAGCAAGGAAGAGTAAATGAATATGCTAATAGTTAATGAATGAATGGAGGGAGGGTTTTCTCTCAAACAGCTTCTGGGTATCTTAATGCTGTCATAACAAAATTTCCTATCTCTGAGAGGGAAACATTCTAGGAGAAGAACAAAATCTTCCAACTTGAATGCATTTGGATATAACAAGATTTTTGGTCATTGTGTACACTAATTGAAGCCTTACATATTTTTTCGCGATAGATTAGAGGTAAAGTTCGGCTCAGAACTTTTTTTGTAAGGCTGGAAAAGCATAAAAATACCTGTATTGAACTTTCCACAGTGTTATAATGTCAATATTAAAAGCCTGTGACTTTTAACCCCAGACAGCACTGCATTAAAAACCAATATGCCTCTCTAATAAATCTAAACACATGTTGTTGGAAATACTCTTGTTAATATACATAGTTCTTAATCTACAGATGTAATCTAAGACATCCAAGATCCAAAGCAGAAACAAAATATCAACAACATCTAGTGTGCGTGCTGTGATCAGACAAGTTCATCTTTTGATTCCAATGCAAAGTTCAAAAGACAGCATCTATCATAATATGGGGATATGTTAGTGCTAATAGCATAGGCAACTTGCACATCTGTGAGGTTAACATTAATGCTGAGGGTTACAAACACATTTTGGAAAAACATATGCAGCCACCTAGGTGATGTCTTTGCCTGCCTGTTTCAGCAAACCACATTCTGCATGTGTTACAACAGCTTGGCTCGCTAGTAATAGAGTGCAGGTGCTACAGTCCAGATCTCCCATTAAAATGTGTGGTGCATTATTAAACTCAACAAACAACAGCACAGTGTTGAGCAGCTGAAGCTGAAAGGAAAAGTAACATACCTGTAAACATTCCTATTCCAACTTTTTAGGAACATGTTGCAGGCATTAATCCCAAAATAAGTGCAAAAAAAACCATCCTGTCTTCATCCTGTTTTAAGATGAATGCAAGCTAAAAATATTTTGGCACTGTCTAATGTAAAATATATATCTCCATTTTCTGTGATTTTTACTTTTCTATATCATTTGAGCATGACAGCTGTGCTTTCGATTGTATGAAAATTGCAGGGTGATGGAACCAATAGAAATAGTCCAAAACTGCTTGGCATTAACTTACACTGAAAGTATAGAAGGTTTTTGCTCCTGTAATGTTACTGTATTTTTGAGATACATGCTTTTCTTTGGGCAGTGAGGATTTGTATGTAATTGCTTTCTATTTACATTTACGTTTTTCCTACTCTCCCTATGGAATTATGTACTATTGGCATCATTATCAGTATCATGTTGATTGCGCAGATGAGATCTAAATATTAAACTGGACCTTCTTTTTAAATTCTACATGTGTGACATCAATGCGTAAAGACGTTTGACGAGGTTTTAAAACTCCCAAATTACAAAGAAAAAAGAGAGATTGACAGCAATGGCTGCAGTAATCCCTAAGCATTAGTTATCAATCCTCTTGATTTTACCTCTTTTTTGCCTGTTGCACACTCTTTGTTCACTCTTTCCCTTCCATCTGTTTACAATCCACTTTGAATTCTCAGTGGTTGGAACAGTGCTTGCTAATTGTATAGGCCTCTGGTTTTGAGAGCTGCTGAAAAATATTGACTCGAACAGCTCTACACCCCTCGCCGAGCAGTCCAAATCAGCGCAGAAGCGGGCTTGGTGATGAAAGAAACGACCCATTTCAGCACTATCCTGTATTTGTGATGAGATCACTATGACAGGCCTCTGTCGTTATTCCCTGTAATTACAGCGTAAATTCAGTGTTCATTTACTGAATCGGAGGAAAATGTGTTTTTTTTCACTGCCAATCTAGACCAATTTCAAGATTAAATTCAGCCTTTCCACAAAATACTAATCATCTCTTGGTTAAGACACACAGAGACACACACACATGCGCGCACACACTAATGTGCTAATGCATTTGATGTAAATGAGGCTGTGGAGGTTGATGTCACTGAAGCTGCCTAATGGTGTGCTCTGTGTGCTGATGCACACTAACAAGCGCCGGACCTCACATCACAGCTAACCCGGCTCAACCTTTGCTCCTTTAGCTCAGACTAACGCTGCCAAAACCACGTCACTGAGCCCGACAGCAGCACTGACAGCGTAAACAACTCGGCAGCTACATCAAAGCTAAGTGCTCTATTCCCTGACCCAGGGACCACTGAATGGCTGCTTCTTTAGTCGTAGCATCAAAGCTAATAGTGCCATATCCCCTGGAATGGGCCCTGTCAATACTATCAGCTGGAATGGAAGCTAAGTGGTAGTTTAACTGATCTGCTGATAGCAGAACGTGTTACGCATGTCAACCTTTGAACACTAGAGAGGCCTTTTTAGCATGAGCATTAGCATTATCGAAAACAAGAATAAATATTTAATCGGGAAATGCAGGTTATATGTCAGAACTGTTCCCAGGATCACTTTATATTGGTAACTCTTTTTACTATGTACATTCAGTATATTACATCAGTAAATTGGGTTCTTTAAATGGCTTCTGTATATTGCATCCCACATGTAAGAACAATATATACACTAATCGATAATAATATAATGGTTGACCTCATTGTTTCTACAATTTTTTTTGTTCATTATATCAGCTTCACTTACCATATAGGAGCACTTTGTTGATCTACAATTTACAATTACAGACTGTCGTCTTTCTGTTTCTGTCATGCCTGCCCGTCCACGTGCCCCTGTTTACGTTCTGTCATGTCCGCGTGGTGTTTGTTTGGTCACGTGTTTGCCGTAGTCCCGCCTGTTTATCGTTTTGTATCAGTCTTTTCACTTGCTCCCTCTCGTTAGTCCATGTATATATACCCTGTGTATTCAGTCTGTCTTTGTCGATCATTGTTAATGTTAATGTTAATGTTAATGTTAATGTTAATGGTATGGTATGGTATGGTATGTGTTCGCTGTAGTTGTAACTCTGTTCCTGCCCGTTCTATTGTGATTAAAACCCGTTGTTTGTTTATAAGTTCGCATGTGTGTCTGCACATACCTTGCCTGATCCTGCTACAGCTTCCCACCGTGACAGTTTCTCTGTATTGTTAATTCCCTTTTATTCTGTTCTTCAGTGGTTAGGACCCCCACTAAATCACCACAGAGTGGGTATTATTTGGGCGGTGGATGATTCTCAGCAATGCAGTGCTATTGACATGTTGTGGGTGTGTAAGTATGTGTTGTGCTGGTGCGAGGATGCTTCAATGTTGGGATGATACAGGAATGGTAACGCTCACCTTTTTCCTCTCCGGACAATCATTTTTCCAGATGTCCCAAACAGTCTAAAGGGGGCTTTATCAGAGAAAATAACTTTACCCCAGTCATCTGCAGTCCAATCCCTATACTTCCTGCAGAACATCAGTCTGTCTAAACCCTTTTAAAGCAACCAGTCTGCTCATCTAATCAGCATGACAGAGTGATATCAGCTGTCTTGTCCTCATTAACCTTTTCTTCTCACTGAAATGTTCTTTGCAGGTCATTGTGTAGGGCTGAAATGCAGTAATTTTTGTGATTAGGTAATTTTTCATTGCAGGAAATTACTGTAATTAATTACATCTCATCTGATCATTTAAATTGCCACCTGAGGCAGCAAACTTTATGAAAATCTAAATTTGTGCCATTCTCAAAACTTTTAGCCATGACTGTACATATACAGTCCAATGCAAAAGTTACACCCCTTAATGAAACAAACTTAATGCATAATTTCTATTTATTTGCTGAGCGTAACATATTTGTGAAATTAACTTAAGAAACAGTAATTGAACGCTTAAATGTTCAGAAGTTTGTTTTCTGTTCAGGATGTTTTCTGTTGTTTCATCAAAACCAACAAAATCAACAAAATCATAATTTGACCAGGATGGCCAAACTCAACTGCATAGAACTGTTTTAAAAAATACATTACATGTTCAAGACATGAGCTTATTAGACACTGTTCCAAAATCATGGGCTTTAAAATGAAGTTGATTGCAGCCTCTAGATTTCCTGGAAGGATTTCCACAAGGTTTTTGAGACTGTCTGTCAGAATTTGTGCACATTCTGTCAAAACAGCATTTGGGAACTCTACTGTTGGACAAGATGGCCTGGCTCGCAATCGACATTCTTATTTATCCCAAAGGTGTTTAGTGGGGCTCAGGTCAGGGCTCTGTGCAAGCTTCCAGAGTTGCTTCTACAGCAAATATGTCAATCTGTGTCTTGTTTTGCGTATAGACACACACTCATGCTGGAACAGGAAAGGGTCCTCACTCAACTGCTGCCACAAAGTTGGAATAATTGTTAAAATAGTCTTTAGATGCTGCAGCATGACTACTGCGCTTTACTAGAAGTGAAAGACTGAAACCCTGAAAAACAGCCCTAGACTGTTATCCTTTCTTCCACAAACTTTACTCTTGTCAATATGCAATCTGGTGGGGAGTGTTCTTCTGGCATCTAGCAAACCCGTCAGACAGTAAAGCTTGATTCATCACTAGAGAGGGTGCTTTTTCCACTTCAGAATCCGGAGACAACATGCTTTACATCACTCCAGCTGACACTTAGCATTGCGCATAGTGATCTTATCCATGTGTGCAGCTGCATGGCCACGGAAACCCATTTCATGAAGCTCCTGACACACAGCTTTTGTGCTGATGAGATTTACAGAGTCGGTTTGTAACCCTGGAATGAGTGATGCAACAGAGGATAAGTGATTACTGCAGGCTGCCTGCACCAGTGATTGACTGCCTGGTCAAGCACTAGTTGCTTTTATAATTTTCAACTTACAGTTGATCAAGTTCCTTTGAGTTCTGTTGATGTAACAGGACAGAAATTTCACAGACTGAATTGTGGCAAAGATGGCGTTTTCTACTGGCAGTGTTTTTCTGTAGTGATTACCTGGCTAATTGCTCAATATTACTTATTACCTATTAGCAATTCATGTGGCCTATACCCTATATGCAACACACATATTGTAGCTTCTTGGTAAAGAAGACACCATGATTTTTGATTTCTGGTAAGCTTACCACACCATCTCAACTATTAAGGCATGCCATACCATCTCTGCCGTTGAGATTCACCACGCTGTTTCCTTCACAATCTGGAATTCTTCACCATTCACCTTTCATTTGCTGTTCCACTCCTATCTGAAAAGAGTTGCTATCCCACTTCTGACATCAAATGAAGAATTTTTATTGAAGAAGGAAACATGCCATGCTCTTTATTAGTACCAGCACAGGAGGCACATATTAAGCAATTGCTTACCTTTCAGACCAACACAGAATTTTATTCTCGTTAAAATATACGGTACAACATAAAATACGATTTACAGAGTGTGCAGATAGTCTAGTTTAGGGATGACAGTTATTTTGACCTAATAAGCAAAATTCACTACAGTTTGAAGAGATGCCTTCAGCAGAATCTACATGTCTTGATGTCTTTATTTATGCATCAAAACAAACAGGCAGACAAACAAAAAGTCAAAACAGCAGCAACATCAAAAAACCCTCTGGAGGACATGCAAGAAATAATTCGGGAAGCCAGAGACCACCTTTCTTTTATTAAAATTGCAGTCAAAACAGTTGTGTTGTTTATGTTTCAGATAAAAAAAAATGCACATGAAAATCACATAAAAGCCTTTACAAACACAGTGTTTTCTCAGTGTTTAGTGTATCTCTTTTATTAATGCTTCCATTTACGGGAGACTCACTTTCAGTTTTATGCAGGGATATTTTTGCACTCCAAGACCAGTCTGGTCGGCTTGGTTGCACTTTTTTTTACTGCTCATGATCCAAATAATCCCAAACTCATTCAGTGATTTTGAGGTCTGGACTCTAGTGTGGTCAATTCATTGTTCTGAGAACATCAGCAGCTTCTTTGTTTATTTTTTGTCTGTTTCCTTTTCACAGTATGTGCTTCTTCACAGCTACGTACCCTTTCCAAGCCATAGTGTTGTCCTCTCACAGTGAAAGGATGGACAGAAGCACCTGTGGATGTTTTCAGATCTGAAGCAAGGGCAAAGTTTGATGTTCTCTGCTCTCTCGAAGATGAAAGCTTTAAGTGCTGTTTATCTGATGATGACAGTTTGGGCGGCCTTCCAGGTCTTGCACATGCGTTAGGAGCCCCATTTTCTCTGTGAGTTTTAATAATCCAGTTATGAGATTTTTTTCCCTTCCTTTGGAGTGGATTATTTTATGTCTTCTCTCCCTGGAAAGATCTCTTTTGAGCAGAAATTCTAGAATAATTGTTTACACATATTAAAATTTGGCAGCCATCGTCTGAAAACTACTGAAGAAAGAACTTATTAGATAAGTCTGATTTATTGCTAGAATAAAAATACAATAAAAGATACCTCTACACCTGTTTGCTGCTGTATAGTGTGGTGATACAGAAACTCTGAGTAAATCTTGGGGAAAGTGCTGCAGTTCTTAGCTCTACCAATAAAATGTAATTAATATAGACTGTAAAAATGGAAGAGCTTGAAGTGTTGTGGGGCATGGGAATTTTCTTTCTAACTGGTTATAGCGCAACAGAGAAGTAAGTTAGGCAGTCCATTGAAAAAAGAATGTAAACGCCAAGCTAGACAAGTTCCGCTGAAGATCTATTGCCTTGAAAGTATGTGGAAAATCAGCCCATAACAAACTGATTATTTGGGCGCTGAAGTTTACACGGGAACTACAAAAAACATTAGTGCCATTAAGCCAAGTGCTAATTTTCTTAATGCATGCACTGTAAAGAGCCTGCCTTTTATTAAATTGAAGTGCTGTTCTCTCCAAGACCTAAGAACTGTAAATGGCACTCCTGAACAAAGCAGAGGAACGTGTGTAAAGCAGTCCTACCTTTAATCAAGCAAAGTGCGACCACGAGTGCGACTCC
The DNA here is from genome assembly GCA_021613375.1 of Megaleporinus macrocephalus. Lineage (NCBI taxonomy): Eukaryota > Metazoa > Chordata > Actinopteri > Characiformes > Anostomidae > Megaleporinus > Megaleporinus macrocephalus. Next base: position 26,479,497 of record CM038703.1, read on the forward strand.
ACCAACCGCAAGACTGAACATGGCATTTGTTTCATTAAAGGTGGGATGAGTGTTGATTTCTCTCCCCACAGCCCAACCTTGCAATGTTAAAAAACAGACAGAATACAAGGACTGTGAAAACAGCCTCTTTAACTGCCCTCAAAGGACTGAATTGGCTTTTCAGGCCCTGGACTTTGCTTATGTTTGATGTACATTCTGTTTGCAGTGCAAAGAGAGTGAATACGTGTCCTGGAAGTTTCTAAGAGGCCATTAACACAGAAGAAGGACTATCTTTTAACATTTGCTCCTTCTAAAGAGAGGAGCTGCAGCCTCTGACCTTGGAGTGTCAGTAGGCGTCATTGATGCTAAGTGGCTGTTCCACTGACCTGGGACTAATAAAATAAGAAACATTATTAAAGGTAAGTGTTCTATCCTCTGACTCAGGACCTGTAAATAGCAGCACACAGCAAAACGGCAGTAAAGATGAGTGCTAACATCTGCTTTCATTTTGCTAAGTGCCCACTGTTGCGCTTTGCTGGTGGCCGAGGTCTAATTAAACCAAAACTGTAGCAGGGATATGAGCAGTACTTGTTGAGCTACCACTTGGCCTTGTAAAATCCAGGGACAATTTGTCCGTTATGGCCCAAGACACAGTAGCCGAGGGACTAAAGGTTCAGAAATGCTCCATTAGACTGCTGAGCCTAAGCCACCGGATGCTATTTTAAAGCGCTAACAGGTTTGCACACAGGGGAAATGCGGGGCCAAGGTGGCTATGCTAGCTCTGCTTGCTAACAGGAAGATTTTGTTAATGTGCTAAAAGGTGATAATGAGACACCCACCGGTCCCAGAAAGGTGTTATTAAACATGCTATTTGCTTCATTTGGCAAATTCTAGCAATTATAATTCTAGCAATACTCAGTGATCAGCTAGATTATAACAGAGAACATAAAACTTCATCATATGCAGCATTACACAGTGACTGTAAATCACTGGAATCACTTGGCATATTAATCATTTTTAATATTTTATTTACAATGAAAGCTTAAAATAATGTAAAAAATATTGTCTACATTACATAATGTAGATGTGCATATGGAATATACACAGTTTTTTTTTTATATTATTACTATATGCATTTTTTTTGTCCTGGTGTCTGTTTTGGGATTTGATCATAACGTTTTCTTGAATTTTGATTGCAACTTTAATCTTTATGTTATGGCTCTTTCTGACTCTTGTCAGAATCTCCTACATTTATCTTTCTGTATATCCCTGAAACATCGTATTTCTTTACAGGTTTCTACAAATGATTTGCATCATTTTACTGAAAACAATCAGCATTTTAATAGTAGTACATCTTTATTTAATTTTGCTCTTAGATTATGGTCCAGTTTAGTTTAGTCTTGTGCACTTTAAGGAACCTATGTTTCTTTTCTTTTTTTAAGATATTGTATCTATCATTATTTCACATTTTTATTGAAATGTCCCAAGTGTGTGCTTTCTGCAGTGGTGTGTTATTTTTGTATCACTTTGAAAACAGAACATGTCATTTAACCAGGGGTCCCCAAATTTTATGAGCTTAAAAACATTTAGCCAATTTATGGATGCACAGAACCGCCGCTGGCTGAATATTTTATGGTTGGTGGACTATTCTCAACCTAGCAGCAGAGCAGCTTGGCCCTATACGCTCACCCTGCATGTTGAGTAGGGCCCTGCAAATTGCACAAGGGCCCCGCATGCCCCTTGTGTCAAAGCTGCTTATTATTTATAGCTTCAATGAGATGATGAATTGAAAGTCGAACTATCTACCTAACCATGAAAAAAAAAACCCACCATGAAGGTGAATTGTGGGAACAATAATCAGGTTTTCGGGTATGCAGGTGTTCTACAAGTTCTATGTCAGCAAATACTGATTATGTCAGCAAGCAATGATGAACTAATAATAGTTCATTTGCTATGTTTGACGAAAGCCAATGTGCAATGGTGTTTGCAAACTGCAGCTTAGAAAAGATAAGCATGAGTTCAGAGGTGTGTACATGAAATGAAACTTTGCAGCTGTAAGCTCTGTGTAAACCAGATATTATATATGGGTGATAGCACACTCCTCATGGCTTACATAATTTCATAGAGTGATGATCAAGTCTCTCAGTCAAGATTTTGTTACATCTCTAGGCTAATGCTGACTATTAATTAAATATTGAATATTAAATGTCTACAGATGTACATCTCTTAGTAAATAATAAACACCAGGTAATCAGCCAAGCCATCATATATGTAATATTTTATATTTAAAAACGTGTGCAAGGAAATCTAAGAGAACTGTTTTTAATGGACTTGAATCTGCTAATAATAATAGTATTGATTAGGTGCTATGCTGCAATTTATTAGAGGAGACAATAGAAGAGTAAACATTGTTTGATTGATTAATATTGTCTGTTTATACCTCATTGTGTTTTGTATAGGTCGACTGTTCTGTTCTGAGAGCAGCAGATGGAGGGAGGATTGCAGTGGGAACACTAGGCTGACAGGTGTGACTGTGTGGAAGTTGCGAAGGCTTTAACTGGCAGGAGGACCCCTTTGAAGAATTTTGCTTAGGGCCCTCTGGGGATCAAGCGGAGTCTGTCTAGTAGTGACACTGAAGTGTATGAAAACTTGTACATGTCAGTGTCACTGCTGTGCTAGGAGTGGTCCCCTGCCTAATAGTGGTAGATGGAAGCTCCTATATGGTAGATGTATCTGATAAAATAAGTGCATCTGTTTGTAATAAAGCTTGAATGAAGTATCAGACTTTCCAGTGGATGAATTTCCTTCATTTCCTCTAAAATACAATAAATATATAACTGTAGATGGCTGCAAGTGAAAAGCTTTGCTGTGAATATTAGAAAAGTAATACATCACATGGCAATGAGAGCAGCTAAGCTCAGATAAAAGGCTGCTCAGGACAGTGATTTTGGAACAGAGCTGCTGTGCTACCCATTATACTCATGAATGAGGTGCATGATGAATCCGTCCCTGTGTGGGTACTGAGTGGTACAGCTGTGCTTTGTAGACGGGCTTGTTTTTTAATTATTTTTTTGGGGGCCAGAATTACACTTAAAAAATAAGCTCCCAAAAGGGGTCTTTGTAGTAATCCACTGATGTTTATTTAAAGCTACTCTATAGATGTTTTGGGGGGATTTGGGAAGCCCTTTGTTGGATGTTTTCTACTTTCTTGTCTCAGTAACGGCTCCTTGTCAGCTACACATTCTTTTAGCCCTATAGCGTTAAGTTCTCACAGTGGAAGGATGGACAGAAACACCTGTGGATGTTTTTAGATCTAAAGATCAGATTTTTTTCTCTCAAAGATGAAAGTACTGTTCTGATGGTGACTATGGACATAATGTGGTCTATGTGGGCTTCCTGGCCCTTCTGCCATTTTCTAAAAACAGTTAACTATTTTCTCCTGTGGCACCATTTGACAGTAGACAGCGTGTTACTGAAAGCTTACTGTAACAACTTGTGTCTGTGATGTGCTGGCTAAATGAGTAACGTTGTAATGAATAGCGTGATCATAATGTTGCCTTTTAAAAACTTTGTTTTTTCTTGAATTAGTTAACTTTTCACTCAAGTGTAGCTGAATAGTCTCCCTGTATTTTTAACAGTAATGTGCTGTAATTTGAATGGTTACTGACAAGAATATATATAGTTTTGTTGAGCAATATTTTTGTTTAGCCTGTAGTTTTGCTCCATTTTGAATTATGTAAGAATTATGGAGTAAATTACCTTCTATAATTCATTGAACTTCTTTTAGTAACAGTAATTCTGTTTAAATTATGGTTAAAGTAACATATTAATAAAAATGGGTAATAGAAAATGGTGACTTCTTTTTTTTCTTTTTATTGCAACCTGAAGACAAGGCCATTAGAAAAATTGAGCTTGATTTGATGCAATTCCTTAACCCTCCTGTTCATAGCCAGCCTGAAAATGAAATCCACAACATTATGGTCTAGATTTTCTCCTGTACACTTTGATTATACACCACCGTTTCGCAAACCAAATTTAAAATCTCTTCCCGCACACAGTGTTGTGCTTATGTTTTTTTTTGTTGCCATTTAGCTGCAGAGCGTGTTATTATTGTTTGGAAGGCTGGCACCTGTTGTTGACGTAAACGTGATGATTTTCTGATCTCAGTTGATCCTATATTCTAATTCAGCCAGTCAACACAGATTATGTTACCATACCTCGTCTGGCAAAACTCCAGCTCAGATAGCTTTTTTCTACAGTAGTGAGTCTGGAACATTATACCGAAATTTTGCTTTTACAGTTTTTCCTTTATCTGTTATCGAAATTTATGTGCATGCAACCTGTCTGCAAAGTTATAAAGCCAAAACTCTCCTCAGACACTGCTTTTCTCAGCTTCCTGAAACGCCTTGTTGGAATTCCGGCCCTTTTCTCTGTTACAAGGTGACATCATGTGATAACTCAGTTCTTATTGCGGGTCTGCTGGCAAACTTGGCACGGCCTCACGCAACACACAGAGATCTAAAACAGTAAAAACATACACTCTGAAACATCCTGCTCCAGTTTAACATACAAAGTCGGAGCAGAGTGGGTGAGCTGACCTATCTGAGCACACTGGGCTCATCAGGAGGTAAGGCCTAAAGACACAGGAGCTTTAACAGAGCAATTAGAGGGTAAATACAGAGTGAAAAGAGATGTACAGTATGAGAAAAATATTGTGTCTAGGGAAAATTTAAGCATGTAAATTTATTCTAGTAGACCCCAAACATAAAATTTTGGACATATGAACTTATGGACATAACTGGTCACATTTAAACTCTGCTACAAAAGTGTTAACAATTTTATATCAATGTTTGTAAATAAAAACACTTTTTTTAATGCTGTGCTGGTACACAGTGACTACAGGGTACCTCCTGATCTGTGCCCATTGTTTATGTGTATATATGGATATCTGTAGCAATCTGTGGCAATTTTGTGAAATGCACTGGAGTAGTCAATGTTTTAAAAGCATCAGCTGTATTTTTAAATCCTTTTTTCCTTGTCCAGAACTAAGTACAAGAGTTCATTGGTTTGAGTCGTCAGTGCAAGTGATTCACTGACAGTTAAGTCCATTACTGCGTCCATAGAGCGCCCCACTCTGGAAAGTTCTCCAGCATTATAATGACTCCCACTGCTCAAATCGCAGCACAAGAGCGAGAGAGAAAAAGAAAGAAAGAGAGAAATTCGCTTCATTGCTCCCTTACTCCACAGGCTATTCCTCCATCACAGGGTGAAAGAGGAGAACGGACAGCAGCGCCTCAAGCTAGCAGAGCGATGGAGCGAAATGGAGGCTGAGAAATAGAGAGGGGAGGGAGGGAGTGCGACAGAGGTGGGGGTGGTGGGGGAGGTGGAGTGGAGAAGGCAGAGAGGTTGGTGAGAAAGAAAGAGAGAGAGGGACAGAGACATGTGACTGCGACCCGGGGTGGAAGAGACTGCTCTCCTCTTTCTGTCATTCCGCCTCATTCCGTCCATGTTGCTCTCCTGCCACTGGCGCTCTCCTCTCTGACCTCATTGCCATTCTCCTACTCGCCGTCTCTGTCACTTGTTCCTCTCCATTGGGGTGCGTTTCTTGCAGGAGACTTGTAAAATCGACAAGGGGCCTGTGTGACCTTTGACCTAAATGTTTGTGCAGTATTGACCACTCCCTCTCACTCTAACGCACACAATCTGACACCAGCCGGCACTTGTAGACTGGCATACAGGGGCGTGACTGGAGAGCTACACATACAGGGGCTTAACCTTTAATAGACGGGTTTGAAAATAATATCCTCAAAATGTATAACAATCACTAATATGGCTGTTTGGTCACATTGGCTTATGGTTCGTATAAGGCACAGTCGTAATATCAATGTTATCTATCCCTTTACAACACACACAGGTCCAGAAAATGCTATTAAGCTGTGATATCACCTCTCTTAGAAAGGTGGCAGGTTTTAAATATGTTATTTAAACATGCAGACTATAGACCGATACCTAATCAGATCTGCTCCTTCAGCCCTGTCAGTCAAAATCTTCTGACTCAACCGGCCTTCCAGTCTTCCATAAAGAATATTCAATGTTTCCATCTACAGCTTTAGGAACTGAGGGATATAAAACTGTGTCATGATTAACAATATGTGTTATTTCACTGACATCAGCTTACTGTAAACAGCAATCCATAGCTGCTACTGGCATTTGTACTGTTAGTACTACTGATGCTTCATGACAGTAAATACAGGTGTAAAAACAACATAACATTACTGGTATTACCTTACTAAACCTGATGCACAACACTGACATTACCATGTCATAGCAAATATGTATACACTCTCTAAGCATTTTATTAGGTACACATCTCTGTTTCTACATTTTATCAGCTTCGCCATGAACACTACTATGCAGAAGCCCCTAAACTCATCTGAGCAATAAGTGTATTTTCATCAGTAAGAACATCTTATATCATTAGAACAGATGTAAATAAACATAAATACAATACAAAACACAATGATCAGCCATAACGTTAAAACCAGTCCAACTAATACTCTGTATACTTTGATATCCCCCTTCACCCTTTATTTTACGATCAGGACCCCCACAGAGCAGATATTATTACTGGTGCTGGGTTATTCTCAGCCCTGCAGGGACACTAACGTGGTGGGGGTGTGCTAATGTGTGTTGTGCTGGTATGCGTGGATCAGATACAGCAATGTTGCTGGAGTTTTTAATTGTTGAACTACAAAGTTTTTTTAATGTTATGGCTGATTTTATTTTGAAAGAAATAGATAATATCTTGTGCTCCAGTTTGAAGAACCAAGTTTAGTTCCAGATTTCTCCTGGACACCCCAAATTTATTCAATTCCTTCGCCAGCAGTCTTGATTTGAGTAGTCAAAGCAGGTGTTACATGATAACTGCAATTAAAACTGGGTTGCCACGAAGAAAAGCTTGGAAAGGGTTAAATATACACACTGATAAATGCAAATGCACTACCTACTGTATTAATACTATTTGAAAATGTAAAAATAAAGTGTTTTGCTGAGCTAATAAAATCTCGCTGTCTGGAACAATTATTTTTTTGAATATAATATCAAGAAGTGCTTAAAACATTTGTACTGTAGGTGCATTTTGCACAGAGCATGTACTATGTGGGTGGTGGATCTTCTTTGTTGGTCCACTTGTAGGTGTAAAGTCAGAGATGACAGCTCATCTGTTGCTGCACAGCTGGTGATAGTCATTATTTAGTCCTTCAACTCTGTTGGCTGAATAGTTTTGGCTTGTGGGCTATTCTGAGTCACATTCTCAGCAGTGACACTGAGGTGTTTAAAAACCCCTGCAATTGTTATGATGACTCCTGAAAGTATATGGTATTCGCTATGTCATGTTTATATCTCTGTTCAAGTTATTTCTATAACTGTCTGTAAAGTTTTCCAAAATGTTTTCCTCTTTGGCTAGTTTCCCCTTTTCCTGACCTCATGTTAACCTAAATTACCAACTGCTAGCTATGTTAGCCATAATCTCACAAGACTTTACTGTCAAAGGGTCTCTTAACATGTCAAGTCAATTTCAAGCAACTATCAAGCAAACCTTTGTGTAAGTACTTATTTAGCAAGCTTCATTTAAGTTAATTTAGCATTTTTTTATTTGTGTGAAACTGATGTTCACATGTGAGTCATACATTCCAATCCATGATGGATTTTAAATAAAGCCCAGTGTTTATATCAGTAAGCTTTTAGTTTATATTCTGTCATAACTTCAACAGTTGCTGACCATTTCAGTCTCCACTCTTGCTTTGCTGAGCAGCCAAGGCAGCACTGGATTAAAGCTGCGGCAGCCTCCTCCAGGTCCTAATGCTCTGATATACCCATAAATGAGAACATCTAATGCTGATTTAAACAAACAATGTACATTTATTTAGGGGGTCTAGAGAACATTTCTGACTAAAGCCGCCTGACATTGGCCTAGTTATGCTTCTACTGGTGTTTATTGGTGTTTATAATTTATAGTTTATACTAAACAACATAGTGAGCCAGAAATAATTTGTTCTAAACTATTTAAAAATTTGCATTTGCTTTCTCTGAGACATGTAAAATATCACTGCTTTATTTCAAACTGCCATTAAACATGATCAGAGGAGAACACTAACTGCCACGTAAGGTAAGCTAACAGATTCCTAACAGAGCTAACAGAGTGATGAGGAAGAGGGAGAGCCATTCTTTTCTCCCAGAGAGATGGAGGATATGCTGTCTTAAACTCTCAACCAAAGATAAGGTGCCGCATCACTGGGGATCAAACTTGCAACCTCCCAATTATAGGGCCAGTGCTTAGATGGTTTTGTCACTTGGGAGCATAAACTACATTTGCTGTGAGAAATGTCGACTGTATTGCGTCAGATGATTTGATGCTTAAGCACTACATTTATTGTCATTGGTTGGTATGCTGGTCTCGCCCTATGCTTGTACTCTGTCTTTCCTTGTATAGTAAAAAAACATGCTTTGCAAAAAAGACATCTCTGAAGACCTACGATCAAGAATTGTTGATTTAGTACTGTGACTACTTTAACCACTAGTACTGTGGCTACTAGTAACAGCTAAAGTCTTGAGAGAATCATTGCAACTGGTTAACATCTCTTTTTACCATACGCAATCTTTTTTTACCAACTCAGTAAAAGTTGGGTGATGCAGCAGGACAATGACCCTAAACATTGGAGTAAATCTACTACAGAATGACTTCAAAAAAAGAAAATCTGCCTTTAGAGTGCCCCACCCCAGACCTGAATCCAACAGAGATGCCGTGGAATGACCTTAAGAGAGCTGTTCACACCAGACATCCTAAGAATACGGCTGAGCTGAAGCAGTTCTGTAAGGAAGAATGGTCCAAAATTCCTCCTGAACATTGTGCAGGTCTGATCAGCAGCTACCGGAGATACTTGTTGGAGGTTATTGCTGCCAAAGCAGGTTTGATCAGTTATTAAATCCAAGGGTTCACCTATTTTTTCCACCAGCACTGTGAATATTAAATAAATGTGTCCAATATAGACATTTAATATTTTAATAGTTTGTGTGGTGTTGTGTTGGGTTAAGCACACCGAGTTTGTCTATCTTTAGGACTTTAGTAGATAACGTTTTACAACCAATTACTGCAGAAAACCAGGTCATTTCAAAGGCTTTACATACTTTTTCTTGCCACTGTATCATCATGCTAGCATTTGATCCTTTCATTCTCTGTGGAGGATACATAGTAACCAAACAGCATGTGGCAGCTAAGAGCAAGGCCTGTATCTTATACAGCAAGGCCTATTGGTCTAAATGAATGTCCGGTTCTCATCAATCAAAACTTAAAAGCATAAGTCCACAATGTAAAATAGGCCAGCTGTTTTTCCAAACACTTGTGATTGTTAAACATTTCTGTGTACTCATTATCCACCAAAATCTCCAACGTCTTTAAAATAAAGATGCTTTAAAAAGGGGTTATTTGGAGCAGTACCTCAGAAGAAGCTTTCAGTGGATGATTCTTATAAGAACTACTTTTGTAAGTGTGAGTGTGAGGATCCGTCTAAAAAGAATATGTTAAGCAGGTAAATGGGTGCTTAGTGATGTAATTAGGCTTGCTTTCTGGCTATTCTTCTAAACATGTATGTATACAAACATGAGTTTGTAATAGTTTTTTTGGTATACATGTTGTACAACTTCGTAACATGCACTTGTAGTCCATCTGATTCTCTGCACACTTTGTTACCCCTCGTTTACTTTGTTCATTAATGATCCAAATACGGACAGCCACTGAGCTGGTATTATTCGGGTAGTGCAGAATCTTCTACATGGTAGAGGAGCAAGAACTGTTATCTTTAACTTTACATTTCAAGGTTGGCCAACTATGTAGGCATGTCTGAAAGAGTGGGCAGTGAGTGGACAGTGAGTGGACAGTGTACAGAACTGCTCTAATTAGAATGACCTCAGTTTATAACATTTCTTGCGTGACAGCATTCTAAACCTGATCCCAAGGTGCTGCCAATGTTCTGTAGACTTTAAAGATACTTCAGAACGACTGTTAAGGCATCACCAGATAAAAGTCTCTTTGTTCATCTTTGCCATCGTTTTCATTTTTCCCCTTGTTATTCAGTTATCTTTTCTTCTTAGCCCTAATTCCCACTCTCTCTCTCTCTTTCATCTGGGTTGTTTTCTTTCCTCCATTCCTTTCTCTTGTCCACCTCTTTCCCTTTTCCTCATCCCCTGGCCCAATTTGCTGGTTCATCTCTTTGTCTCGTCTCCTCCCTCCCCTCCCTTCTTCCGTCTTTCTCCCCTTCCCTCATCTCCTCCCTTGCAGTGTTTATTTAAGCACTTTCACGGTCACTGCACCATGCTTGCTCTCTCAGGACACAACTGTCCTGTCCCCCATCCCTAGCTCATTTCTTCCATCTCCCTACCTTGTAGAAAAAGCACTCTCTGCCTCCCTTTCCACCCATGTAATTTAACTCTCACTCTTATCTTTTTATCTTTTCATCCACTCTGTCTAAATGCACAGCTCCAGCACCACCCCAGACCACCTCTTTCAAATGATTTCCTCATCCCTCGTTCCCTTACCTTTACTGTAGGGTGCAATCTCTCTCTCTCTCCTCTCTCTCCCTCCCTTTCTCTCCTCTTTACTCTTTTTCTCTCTATTCTTTTTTCCCTGCAGGAAAGCAACTCTACTATTCTGATGAGCTTCAAAGGCGTCTCTGGACCCCCGATCTCTTTCGTCAAAGCTTTTTGCAGACTGACACCGTGTGCCTAATATAACTACTGCTCAGGAGAGAAGAAGAGAAGGGAAAAAACTATCTAGCACTTACGGTCTCAACGGCACATAATTGTTGAATGAAAGGAAGACCTTTCTAGACAGCAGGCAATTATCAAGAAGTGCGATGTCTTGAAAGCTCTCTTGCAGCAGGCTTTAAGGCGGCCTGGAATAGCTGCCGCGATCAGGCGGTGTGCACGTGAATGGTTCTGTCATTTTCTAAGAGCGTGACTGCATTTGTGGCAGAATTACAGCTGCTGCAGTGTATAATTCCTTTTTTGTGCCGTTAATGTTTTTCATATGGATCAATGATGTCTAGAAGTCTTGAACCTGGTTGCATTCAGGTTTTGTCTCGTCACCAGCACTATTGCCTGTATTCTCTCAACACGTATTTCTCTGTTATATGTCTTTCAGAAAAGCATATCATTGATGACAGTAAGGTATTCTAGCACCTCTCCAAGGTCGTTCTCTCTATCACTTTTTCTTCTCTTCATTTCTTCACTCATTTCAGTGTTGTGATGGCCTCTCAAAGAAAAAATGGACTGGAAAGTTTATTCTTCAGAGTTCTTGTAATAGTCATTGGAAGATTGCAAGTTCTATCTCTAGCTGACTCTACAGTCTGATACCAGCCAGCACGGGCCGCTGTTTTTTGTGTAACTAAATTAGCAGTTAATATTCTCCTCAAAGCATGTGGAGCTGTCCAGTGACTGTGATGATGGCAGGACACAATTTGTGCTAGCCTTTAGCTCACAACATGTGATTGAGAAGGAATACATGGCAGGTAGAACTGAGCATGACTAAATTACTTTCCAAGTACAATGTATTTCTGTAAGAAATTGCTTGAAATGTCCTCTATCCAAACCTTTCAGCTTAATCCTTATATAGAAAAATGGAGGTGTTTGATTGAAAACCTGTAAAAGGTACTTTTATTATATTTATTTGCTCAGCTATCTGATATGTATATTGTATACTGAACTCAATAATAATCTCAAAAAATCAGAAATTTGTGTGTGTTTATTTGTCCGGAATGCTGTACTGTGTTATATGAGCATGCAACTTACATTAAAACATTTTTTTATGTAATTCTGGTAACACAGCCATTTTTACAGCATGCCAATGTTTTTAACAATGCATATTGTTCTTCTACTGTAGATTTGACTTGCTGGCTGACTTTGCTTAGCAGCATAAAATCAGAACTCTGTGTTTAATGTGAAGTGGCTGTGTTGGCTGGTGTAATTTAATTTCATGTAGTCTGGTTTGAGCTTTTATTGTAATGACGCTATGCAGCACACCAGAATTTAGTGAAATAAGCGTAGTGGGCTCACAGTAAAAGAGACTGCTACTATGTGAATAGTTGTGCTTGCGGAGGTATATGTGTATGCTTTATTGTGCTGGGCTGTGGGAAAAATTAGTGGGACAGTGGTGCAGTGTTGTTGCCTGCCATCAGATTGAAGTGTGTGGCTATTGATGACCTGCCTGCTATCCTGACCATTCAATTAGCACTGGTGATGGGTTTCTCTACTGCTGCCATGTTCAATAAAAGAGCATTCACCTAAAGCACTATGTTTCCCACATCTGCTTCTGCTCAGAGAAGACCAAGGCTGACCAAGGACTGCAAGGGCAGGTGCATGGCAAAGACAGCAGTAAGGACTGTAAAGGAAGCAGCATAGTGAGGCTCATCAGCAGAGCCATGTTGGAGAATGACGAAAGAAAGTAAGGATGCCTGGATAGCGTCCAGCTGCAAGGGCCTGCAGCGCAGCATGGGGGCCTGGCAGCATTTACTATGGTCCTCCAGTGGTGGCAGGGAGTAGGTGCTGGCAGTGTGGTTGGCTAAGGCTAAGGGTTGGAGCACCAGTGTATACCCCTCACTGCCATCTACGGTGCAGTGGGCCACAGAGGCAGCATTGAGTGGCTAATGAAGCATTGCTGCTGTTGCCACGACCCTGTAGTGGCAGGAGGAATGACATTACAAGGACAGGCATCACAAATGAAGAGAACGCAACGCTTAGTCTTTCTGCTTCCTTGTGGCACCAAAGGAGCACTGGCACTAAATGGCAAAGAGCATATATCCAAGTTACGCATGCCTACTGGGACAGGTGAAACCTGGCTGCAGAGAGGCTGTGGATGTTTGGCAATATGCCCCCACTCACCCCAGGGACTCTGCTTATACTCTGTGAGGTCGCCAGGATGACCCTTTTGAAAGTGTGGGGCTGTCCTGCTGTTGCCTTAGACTTGGCAAGACTTATTGAAAGCACTGGACTGCCAGTTAGACATGAGGAGGAGAACGTGTGTCCTATATTGTGCTGGGCTGTGGGGCTGATTAGTGGAGTGGTAAAGTGCTGTTACCTACCATCAACCTGAATTGTGAGGGGCTATTGATGACCGTCCTGCTATCTCGCCCATTAAGTTAGCACTGGGCACAGGTTTCTCCACTGCTGTTGTGGTAAACAAAAGGGAATTTGCTTAAAGCACTATGTTCTTCTTCTTTGGCAAGATTTCAAAAATAGGCCACTAAAAGTGTTTCAGCATTCCTTTGCTGCTGACTAACGTTACACTGACACTGAAGCCAGTTCACATTTTAAAGCTTGTGCTGTTCTTTGCCTCTTCCTGTGAAATAGATTGCAAGTGTCTCCATCAAATACTGTTGGCATTTGAGGAAGCAAGTCCTCAGCAAGGAGTAGTGGTTGTGGATATTGTCTACAGTGGTATTACAAACAATGACGATGCAGCAAACACCTTCCAGCATGTGCATGTTCAGCTTTTTGGCCACTAGTTTCTTTATAGTAAGCATTTTCAACTTAAATTGCTAATCTAGCATTTTGGTTAATGTTATTGTCCAGAATGTCTATGGCTATCAGTCACTGATATCATTATACCCTGGTAAGTGTAACAAAAAAACGTTCATAACGTGACATTAATTCAGCTTTGTATTGTTGTGTGTTTGGTGCTCTCCAACAATCCTGGAATCATCTTGGCGGCTATAACAAAGATCAGTTGACATACCTTTCAGTGTGGAAATAAAGTGATAGGATACCATATCAAAGGTTAGTGATAGAATTTTCTCATGTGCTTCTATTTTTTTGTGAAAAGGGCCCATTAAAGTTTTTAAAGTGTAAATAATGGTTTGATTCCATTCCATGACATATCTCTTCGGCTGATTCTCTTTTTGTCATTTTCTTCTTAGCAGCTGGGGAAGAAGCCATGTATTTGTAGATATGTCTTAAATGCTTATTCACCCCCAACTGGATCTGGATTTCAATTAGCAGTTTTGTGATGAGATGACTGAACAGAAGTAAAAAAAAGAAGAAAAAGAAATTGACAGAAGACAGAAGAGTGCACAAATGCATGTATGTGAAGATATACAACAGGAATAATGATAATGTTTCTCTGCCCTCCCTTTCATTTTCTATCTTTCCATTTTTCAAACTGCCCTGTGTTTGTCCTCTAAATTGAATTATCCTGTTGACATGGTGATAAGGTTGGGGGGAGGCTCTAGTCTCTTATGCACAGACCATCTGCATTTACTGAAATATGTGTTTAGAGGGCACACAGGTATATGCACAGCATACAAACACACACCAAAAAAAAAAAGAAAAGAAAAAAAAAACACCATCGGGGAGGTGCAGTTCACAAACACTCCCAGGCTACACACCCATCTGGCTGCGGAGACTTGCACACACACACTCTCATTGTGTTTCACATATAACCCTTTGTGTACTTCTGCAACCTCCAAGTCCGAAACAAGTCCACCTGCAACCAACAGACTCCCCCATCAACCAATAACTGCATTTAGCTAAAGAACACACCTCTTCCTCTCTCTATCTCCCTCCAGGTCTTGCTGGACGTTCTCCCTCTTGTACCTGCACAGATGGTTTTCACTGGCTCCTCTGTGTCTTCATTATCCGCACAATTACTGAGGGAGGACGGCCGCAATTACGCTCGACAGCCAGTGCCTTCGCTATAGTGCTCAATATTTATTAGTGTTGCACCTGCAGCAGGAAGGCCCAGGTGCCTCTTTTCTGCCAGAATATCTCTCTCTCTCTCTGTCTCTCTAATATACACTGTATATCTTTGCTTTAATTATGCATACAAATCGGTAAGAGAGCCAGCACTGCCCTACTCAGTCACATTGCTGATATAGTACTGAAGGGTCCACAAATTGTATTAAACTTTACTGTTTTATTCTAAATAATGCTACTGTGTTATACACCCAGTGACCACGTTGTTAGATACACCATTAGGCACATCAGCTCCACTTTAACTGTAGTTCTACAATTACGAACTGTAGTCGGTAATTGTAACTATAGCCCCCTTTTGCCCTGTTCTTCAAAGGTCAGAACTCCACAGGACCACCACAGAGCTGGTATTATTTGGGGGTGGTTCATTCTCAGCACTGCAGTGACACTGACATAGTGGCGGTGTGTTGTGGGCCCTGTGGGGGTCCTGACCATGGAAGATCAGGGTGAAAAAGGGGTTTAATAAAGTATATAGAGAAACAGATGGACTACTGTCTGTACTTGTAAAGCTACAAACTGCTTCTATATGGTATGTAGAGCTGATAAAATAGAGTGTAGATACAAGGAGGTGTACCTAGTGATGTGGTCATGGGTGTAAATGTCTATTAAGAAATTTTATGCAACAATGTGTTGGTGCTTGCAGGTGACTGCGCCCTGTATTTTGTTGCCGCTTGAGATCTTTTGGTGCCAAAAGAAAGGAAGTATCATAAAGTCCAGCAAACAATTGAGCTTTAGCTGTTATGTCTCAAATAAAACCATGTTAACAATAAGTAACGACTTTAGAAGAAACAGGCATATTAACCTAAAGCATCTTTATAAGCAAGTGTGTTTTGATAAAACACAAGCGCTTTTGTGACACAGGCCAAAGTAGCACAGCATTTGAAGTGGATGGCCAGTTGACAGCTGCAGAGTCTGACAGCTGCCCTGTAACCACATTGTAACAGCATTAATACCTTCCAACACAATAGCCAAGATTGTAAACTGTAGACACTTGCAAAAGGCACATCACAACTGTAAGAGGCCACCAAGGATCAGTAATTAACAGGGCTACTTTCAGAACCTAAAAAGCCAATGCAAAGCATGAGCCTATACCAGGGTGCAGATAACTCTGGGATTAGATTTGTCACTGTACTATGCTGTACTGTTCTGCCTGACGGAAAAATGCTACTACACAACTGCTGCACAAATGACCTGGCAATTCCTATGCAAGTAATCATTTCTAATATGTGTGCTTCTAAGCTAGATGAAGTTATGAGCTGCTTCACTGTTGTCACAAATGATGGTTTATTGTATAGCAGACGCAGAAGCCAGGTCACACAAACAATGCCACCACGAGTGCTGCTTCTACAACTCCATGAAACATCAAACTGCTATATAGTGGCTTGTATCACATGCCAAATAGTCATATGTTGGTTCAGCATTGGGTGCCTCAATGAGCAGAGACATCAAGCTGCCAACACCATTGGATGACACTTAATGTTAGTGGGGACAAGCCATGTCAGTGGTGTGACCTAACAGAACAGAGAGAGACACCTGACATAACAGGACAGCAACAGCCAACAAGGTAACAAGTCAGTTCTTAGCATCAGTGGCCAAACTGGCAGAAGACCAGCAGAACAATCCATGGCTTGCCAATGGAGAGAGTTGTAGTGAGCACTTTGGGCTGTCTCCACACCTGAAAGGGACAGCAAGTTTATGAAGGTCACCAAGGATTTATGTGAGGTGAGTTTGTTTCTGCAGCACTGACAGAAGGGAGGCCCACAGCCCTCAAGGCAGACAGGTTATTGATATGTGCAGATGCCTGTCGATCTGGAGAATAGGAGATCATGTTTGGACCCCACAAAAAGGGCAGCTGGTGAGGCCCACCACTCAGCCAGCTCTGCTGATAAATGAAGGACAGTGAAATTAGAACCTTAATGTGCCAGTACTGGCCTATTATTCCACCCTACAGGATTTAATGGAAACCATAATGTTGCAGGTGGCCCCAAATTTTCTGGTCACCTCCAGATGAGGATTTCCGTGGTACAAGAGTACACACATGTGTAGTTTATAATTCCAGATGATACCCTTTATGCCATTCCCTATAGCATCCATTTTATATCTGAAAATCTGACCCAAAGCAGTAATATAGGACGTTTTGACAGGGATAAGTGATAGAAGCCATCACACCTAATCAGATAACATTATTCAGTTATTCAAGTTAATTACTTTTTTGCCACTAAATGTTTTTATGGAATGTCTGGTACTGAGGCCACCACTTTGCAGGAAGGCCTAGTACATGCACCCATCTTTTATATGCTATTTTCATCCCTGGTGTATATTCAAACTTTTCATTACAACAGTATGTCAGGAGCATATTAATTCTCGAATTGAGATTTTTCTATTGACTGTTCAATTTAGGACTGTGTATTTAGCTAAGGATGCCTGTGTGTCAGAACAGAGCAATCATGAATTATGTTTGCACTTCAGAGAGATCTTGACATCTGGAGTGCTCATTTGGAACTGAGATGATTAAATTGAGTGCTTCTTCAAAAAGGAAACTAAGGGTGAGCCAAAGCATCAGATTCACATCAACAAGACAGTTACATTCTGTGACCACACTGTATATCTGCATCTTTCCTACTTTTAATAGAACACAAATGACTCTATTATAATGCCATTATATGCACTATAGTGCCAAAAGTATACACTTTAAATAATTGAATTCAGGTGTTCCAATCACGCCCATGGCCACAGGTGTATAAAACCAAGTCATGCAGACTGCCTCTACAAACATTGGTGAAAGAATCAGTTGCTCTCAGCTCAGTGAATTCCAGCATGGTTCCATGATAGTATGCCACCTGTGCAACAAGTCCAGTCAAGAAAATTCCCCACTACTAAATTTTCCACAGTCAACTGTCAGTGGTATTATAACAAAGTGGAAGCGATTGGGAACAACTCAGGCACAAAGTGATAAAAGCCACGTCTGAGCGGGGTCAACAGATGCTGAGGCACATAGTGCCCAGAAGTCACTAACTTTCTAAAGAGTCAGACGCTACATACCTCCAAACTTCATGTGGCCTTCAAATTAGCTCAAGAACAGTACATAGACACCTTAGTTGAATGGGTTTCCATGGTCGAGCAGCTGCATACAAGCCTTACATCACCTAGTGCAATGCAAAGCGTCGGGTGCAGTGGTGTAAAGCTTCATCTCGTAATCCAATAAAGAACTCTGGGTTTGGCGGTTGCCAGGGGAACGGTACTTGTCTTACTCTCTTGTGCCAAGTTTAAAGTTTGGTGGAGGGGGGCTTGTGGTCTGGGTTTTTTTTTCAGGAGTTGGGTTCAGTCCCGACCTTAACATAACAGAATACCTTTAGGTCAAACATTTCCACAAACACACTCCAAAACCGTGTGGAAAGCCTTCACAGAGGAGTTGAAGCTGTTATAGCCGCAAAAGGTGGCCCGAAATCATAGTAAACCCTATTAAATAAGACGGGGATGTCACTCTGGTTCAAATGCTTGTGAAGGCAGACTAGCAAATATTTTTTTGTAGCTTTAGGGTTATTCACTGGTTCATTGTTTTAATGTTATGACCCCACATTTTGTCTATAATGCTGTGGAATCAGTAACATATGGCATTTAAACCATGCACCACTGACAAAGGAATAAAAGTATAAGGGATGGTTAAATAAGAGCTTTAAGCAATTTTTATAAAACCAATCGCAAAAAAACGTGAAGCCATAATCTAATACCACCCTGGAAGAATCAAACTGTGGGTGGCATCAAAAAAAGAAAGCCTTCTCTAAAAAAAACAGGAGAACTCCTAACACAAGAGACTGAAACACAAACTAAAACACAGCACATGTGATAACAGTCCTCTCGCCTCAGCCGTCCTAAAGGCCTCCTTTTAAGCTTAGGCTCCTCCCCCAATGATACCAGCCAGGATTATGATCATTCAGAGGCTCTGATATCAGAAAACATGTACACCTGTGGACAGAGAGACAGAGAGACACACACAGACAAAGCACCAAAATAAATACTTTACATAATACTTAATACGTAGTTTCCAGGAACTATATATATATGTATGAGATGTATAAGATCAGATTACAACCATGACAATTTTGCTTTTAAATAATTGCCACATAAATAATTGTAATTACTTATTTTGTTGAGTTTTTACATTTCAAGTATACAACAATTCAAGTACAAGCCTTAAGGCCAATCACTTATACTGCTTGTTAGCTACCGTTACAACTGATGACAAAAAGCTAAAATAAATGTACTCACTGCTGCCCTCTAGTGTGGACCCATCAGATGTCTTAATGCATAGTTCAAATGCTTTTTTTTATTTACATACATTTGACTGAACCTAATGAATTCACATATCATGATAAAAAAGCTATTACTTTGAAAAATAACTGTGATCAGGCTTAATAATTGAAAACATCTTTAAACAAAATTGCAATCAGCTGCAAGGAAATGTAAAATAACTGTGACAGACATAGGACAGATTGGTTCAGATACTGTGAAGTCCCATGAAAATTCCTCCAAAAGTAGCTTAATTAGTACGGGCTTTATCCCTTTCTTACATTATTACAGTTTGTCTTTTTTTTCAAAATGAACAATCTGTAAACACTGCTGAAGGGACTTTTCCATCAACACCTCATTCTGGTCAGCATTATTCCATATTCACAGCAAGTTATCTACATGACTTAATTTAGCAAAAACTGAGCTGCAATTATCCCCACACTATGAAATAGCCTTTGCCACCAATTAAAACAGATATCTTCTCCTTATTAAGCAAATGAACAGCAGGGTGAATTTAGTGGAGTGAACTGGAAAGGGGAAATTACAGACGAAGGGGAGTACATTTACCTCCATTTTTGATCATTTAAAAAATAAAGAAAGGAAAAGAAAAAAACTTTACTTCTTAATGGGTTAGAATATGAAGTGAATAGAAAATCTATTAGACCTGGGATTGTTTTCATCACTATCTATAAGAAAGTAGAGAACTGCTTAAAACTGTGGCCTTTTCTAAAAAAAATATAAGAACTTTTATTAATATATCATTCTTACAAAAGGGTTTGATTCTAAAAGCAACTAACACAAATGGTGGACAAAACAGCTGTTCTGATTTGATGCCTTGAGGCAAAATGTGTGGGAGTGTGTGCATATTTTTGTGCGTGCATTTTTGGGTGGGTGAACTGGCAAATGTTTGAAGAACATCTTGAAGCATTTTGTTATCATTTGCATACTTCACCCTCAGGATACCATTATAGCGAAATTAACATTCGAATACAAATGGGATTTCCATTCATATGTCTGATGCTGTGCCAGTCAGATCAGCACTTGCCAATTAAGGTAAGTTTAGATGAATGTAATCATGCATTTACAATACAAATCTGCAATACACAACTTCACTAGGCCAGACTCCAGGTTTCAGGTAGAATCAGTGAAAATTTAATAGTTTTAATTGCAAACATCATGATTTTAGAATCCTTGATGGTACTAGCCACACTTTAGGCTACATTTATAGAACGAGGTTTGTGAAGAACATAATGCACTCTAGAGTCACAGGCCAGACTGACAAATGAGGTATTTGATTCAAACCTCACTATAACCTTATAACCACTATATTTTCTATCGTTGATAGATTAAGCTGCAAGGAGAACCAACTGACAACCATATCCCACTTCATTTGGATTAAACTACTCAACATTACACTGACAGTATGAAATAAATCAAACACAATATAGCCTTTTAATTTTTAACTTTCAGTTATTCTGCTTTTAAACTGTAAAACTCAATTCCAACTTTTATTTGACAAGCAAGCTTTAACTTAGCATTGAAATTCTACACCTTCTTTGTACTTTTCTTAAATATTTTATCAGTATATTTGAAATTTAAAATGTTGACAATCATCTGCATTTTGAGGTATGAAATGTGCTCTATAAATGTAGATTATTATTAATATTAATCAATGTATCTATATATTTACCAAATATATGGTGTTATTCACATATAATCTCATGTTGCATCAAATATATTACATGATTAAAAAACTATTGGGTTATTTGCTTTTGGCAATTGTGGTGCGTTGTTTATTTGTTGCGGCAATAACAGCCCTCACTATTTCCACAAGATTTTGGATAGTGGATCTGTAGAAATTTGTGCCCATTCAATGAAAATGGGCTTTAAATAAAATTGCATCGACTCTGGTCATCAAATTCTGCTGCTTAACCCTCAGTATCAATTCAATATTACCAATAGCTACAGTGCTGAGCATTGTTAATATATATGTGGTCTCCCTTTTTGCTCAAGTCTCTGTAGTATCATTCTAGCTGAAGTACCTGCAATAGATAGTGAACTTCTCCAAAAATCTCATCAACTCAAGAGAGAACAAAGGTCAACAATCAATTGTCCCAAACCAATTCATCGAAGTGCAGTCGATGGTGCTTACTGTTGAAAACCTGACTCTTTTCCAGCGCCCCAAAAAACGATCTGTTCCTCGTTGATTGCCCATTTCGCCTCAATTCTGTTCTAACTGTGTGGTGGCATAATGGCTTCCATTCCAGTCCCAACTCCAGGGTGCAAAACCTGTGCTGCTATCCTTCTCATCTTGCAGGATTAGGGGTCGGAAATATTTCTGGAGTAAGAAACAGTGTTCACCCAAAGTCCTGACTCTACTGGTGGGGTGTCAGAAGCCCCAGTCTGGCCCCAGTGGCAGGGAACAAGTCAGGAGGGCTTTTCGGCAGGCTCCGGATCAAAGCTGGGCAACCAGGAGCTGTGAGGCACCCACAGGGAAACGCCGGATTAGTGGGATTAAGTGGGAACGCACCAGTGATAGGGGAACTGCCTCCTCCAGGACCTACAGGCACATAATGGGGAAGCCTAAACAGACAGAGACGAGTGCAGAGCCTGTATGGTTTTTACATTCCTTTCATAAGGGGTAGGTTTTTAAAGCAAAGTATTGAGGCCTCTGCTACCTCAGCCTTCCTCTGCCTCTTGTTTGGTTGATATGATATGTGCGCATATTGTTTGCTTTCCTGTTTTCTTTATTGGGCTAAGAGTATTGTCACTGTTTTCTCCTTCTTTATGTTGTTGTCTGTTCTCTTTTTCTTGCTCCAGAGACGGCCTCTAAACCTCTGCTGCTCTTGCGGGATTGTGTAATTTGCATGCCTGTGAGTGTCTCTTTAAAACAGTGTATACTTGGAAACAGAGGGAAAAATAGATTTTGTGAAATTGTGTCCTGCTGTTCATGCCAAGTAATAGTAACTGTACAGTGAAAACTGTCTGCAATGGATTTTGGGCAAAAAAATTCAACTAGGGGCCTAAAGACATCAACATCCTTAAGAAGTGTGCTCATACAGCATGCATGAAAAGGGATTTGTGGACATGGAAGAACAACATTTTATGAGTATTGACAACAGAAGCTATTTCACATGGCAAAAAAACTACTGTTCACTAGAAGGTAGGTTCTGCATTATACCGACTTGAATACTACAAGTAGAGCACGCTTACATCATGGACAGGTTTTATATGTGAAGTTATTTTGATGGGAGGCTAACACTACATTCTGTTTACATTACTTTAAGTTCTAGGTAACAACCAGGAAAGCTGTAGAGGAAACTACTTGTAGAGAAAATACCTGGTAAGTATTTTGGGTAAAATGATGATATGCAAGTCAGCCTGGCTATATTTCACTGAAACACTAAACAGGTGCTAACTAATAGGTTGATAATAAACACAGTAAGCACTTCATAACTGGAACATCATTCGGAGAATCACTATAATGTCACATGTTTAGGCAAGAAAGTAAATGTTAAGGCTCCATTAAGACCATAGTACTCACTGCTTTCTTTTACAGACCCGAATCAGATTCTAGGTTATAAAGTCCTTCGTAACAACTTCTGGGTTATTACTGTAATGTTGTGTTATTATCTAATCTATGTTAACATAATCAGAGGAATAAAGTAATAGTTTTATTGAGTCAAGTTTCACATCTGGAACCGAAGAAAAAGATGAGAGAAAAAAAAGCATAAAACTAAAGTTGTGTTTGTTTGTGGAGTTAATGTTACGCCATTTGTAGCAACTTATAGTTGGAAAACAGTTTTATTTATTTACATAATTTGGACAGATAGCTATTATTTTTACTCAGCCTCTAATTTTATAGTATGTCTCCAATAAGACGGGGGGCCCAAAAAGGCTAAAACTGGCCCTGATGTCAGTATTAAAAGACGTCTGTATAAAAAAGTGCGTTTGTTTACTTGGTCTCATTCAAAGCACATTTGATATAATGTTCAGAGCTTCTTTGCAAAAAATATCCTACCTAGAGGTTTTAAGTACCGAGCTATCCATTAATATGTACAGTGGTAGGACATAAAGCAGCACTTGCTAGAACACCGCCGCAGCCCACTAGATCAGTGATGTTGCTGAGCATTACCATTATCTTACATTCATCATATTAGCATCATGACTTTTTAATAACCTTGTAATTCAAATGATTCAATTATATTCAAGAAAAAGAATACTCTTTTTAAAGTTTGATGCTAAACTCTTAATATCTCTTTAGGCGTTTAATAAACAGTTCTTAATGCTTACATAGATGGGTATAGTCAGTATTTTATTTTGTGATCGGTGCCATGTTCTTATGCCCATATAAGGAACTCCAGGCCTAAGAGAAATTTTTCTATAAGAAGAATGAATGAAAAAAAGCATTTCCCTTCTCTTCATAGCTTGCTTTGACTGTACAAGTTCCTACACTAATTCAGTGCAGACTCAGCTTAATATCACTACTGATTGAGACAATCAAAACATCCTAATTATTCTTGGAATGTTGTAAACATTTTCTGCTAACAACATTCCACAGCTTCTTTTTGAATTTTCTCGTTTTACCTGTAATGGTGCTGCGATTACGCTCTGGAGCCTGAGGCGTTATTATAACTGCTGCGCCATTTAAGGTGAACATTTTTGCAAGCAGCTATTGAAAGCTTTTTTTTTTGAAAGGCCGTTTGCCAGTGTTTGTGATAGCTTTTGTAACTGCTGTACTATTTGAGGTGGAACAGAAAGACCTGAGCACGAAGCTGGTGAATAAGAAGCCTCCTTAGCCTGATCGTATTTAAAAGGGAATTCAGGCCATAAAAATATCCTACCTAGAGGATTTAAGTACAGAGCTATCCATAAATATGTACAGTGGTAGGACATGTCCATAAAGCAGCACTTGCTAGAACATCGCCGTTGCTGAGCATTACCATTATCTTACATTCATCAATATTAGCATCATGACTCTTTAATAACCTTTTAATTCAAATGATCAAATAATATTCAAGAAAAAGCATACAACATATATCCGGTTCTGAGAACTGGGGAACTATGCACTTTTTATGATAGGGGTTGACATCACAACGTTCTGGTGATACTTTGACCCCTATTAGTTTGGAGTATGAATTTGACAGGTTACGTCATCTTGCTTATTGTTCTTTTAAGCATTTTATTTGCGGCACTTAGTCATGTCCTTGAATTTATGGCCCAACACATAAAATCCTTTACCTTATGTCTCAATGCAAGCCCAAAATATATGCATGTATTCACAGTATGTTTCAGTTGCTCTTGATGGTTCATCTGGGGGCAGGCCAGGTGTGTGTTCCCTTGCGAGGTTGATGTGGGTTGCATGCTATTAGCTGCCTGTGTGTGTGTGGATGTGTGTCCCTTAGCAGGCTTCCACCATCTCTCATAGTGACAGTGCTACACCGCTGTTAATACTTTACTCAGTGTGGTTCAGCCCTAGCAATGCGACCGTGCCACTCCTGTGGGAGTACATAGTTTGTGATTAATGTAGTATTCTGGGCTGGGCTCTCGCGCTGTATCCAGGGAACTAGTCCCCAGTGATATAGCTGAGCTGGAAAGATGGTGCCTCATGAAATTCTATCATTCTGTGGTGCGGTGCCATGTTGTAGATCCAGATAGAGAAGAGAGGGCAAAAAGGGGAGAAGAGAGGAGTAAAATGGAAGACCACCAGGCTATTTCTCCTAGCTTAAGGCTGATACATACACCCACAGGGGGATATACATGTGATGAATCAAGCAGCATGCGCATGTATGCGTATGTATGTGGCGTGAAAGCGAAAGACTGAAATCACTTTGGTACGGACAGGGTCGATTCCAATACAATTCCTTTCTAAAAAAAATTTGGACCAGCAATCGGCTTGGAAATTGAAGCAAAGACCGTCCAATTTACTGGGGGGTGGGGGGTGTGGGGGACACTTTTCAATTCCAGCCCCATCACCAGCTGGGAACGCTTCTCAGAAACCACACAGATACAGAATGCAGGCCGTCCGACTAAGCTCTGGCATGGAGATCACGTAGAGACTCCACCGTACATGCGCATCTCGGTGGGGTCTCTGTGGAGTCGGACCCATTATCAGTGCTGTAAGGGTTGGCTGTAAGTGGCAGTGATTGTTCACAGTGAGAACGGAAAGCGCCTCAGAAGCCACAGGAAATGTGCCATTAAGCTCAATTTTAGCAACGAAAACCTCTAAACCAAGCGGATTTGTATCCAAGATAACCACAAGTTTTATTTCTCCTAATGGAACCAATAGAGGAACACATTTTAGTTTATCATAAAGCTTTACGCTTATTTATTTATATCAGCAATTCATGAACGTATGAACTCTGTAGACTTTGAGTTTTTCATTTGAGGAAGACGTGTGGGATCAGCAGAGAATTCTGGCAGTGAATTCCTCCTCTCTCCCGAACACAGCACAGCACATCACAGACAGTCAGCAAGCCTACAGATTATAAGCCGAGTTCATTAAACTCAGCAACAGCGCTACACCATGCAGCTCGGTCAACAGCACTATTCTAGTACTATAAGGTCATCATAACTGTGTTTAGTACGCTGGTGTCTTTTTAACACTGCAGAATTTTTATCAGTGTTCTAGCTCATACATGGTGAAGAGCTTTGTTGTGTTTACTCTTCTGTTCATCAGCTACTTCTCTTTAAGTGATCTAACCGTGAGCAGGACATTCAAAACTATTAATAGGACGTTAGAATATGCCATCAGGGCAGCGCAGTTTCTTCATTCTCCAGTGTTGGACTGATTTAACTTGACATTGTAGTGACTTACTATAGGCTCTTGAGGTACCAAGAGGCTTAGGAGACTGGATGAGCCTGGGATAAGTGATCAGTGTGCTAAATTTGTAGAGCCTTTCCAATTCATTGTAACTGCAGTAAGACAAATATGGATGAAATTTAAATTACAATAGCAAATCATTTTCTTATTCAATTGCACCTGTAAAATCACCAATCCACTAAATATATTTCATTTCACTAGTAAAATTTCAGTTTTGACTGATAAGACATGAATTTTCACTAGTACAATGTAATTTCATGTCTATAAATTGTAAATTGGCTGAATGGAACTTAAAGCTAAAACTAGTTGCATGTAATTAGAATCTCAACATGTAAAGCTAATCTTCACATATTTGGAATATAAGCTATACTTTTTATACAGAGAAAGGATATCAGCCAAACATTGTTTGACAGAGAAAAAAGAGGCCGTTTTAAGTACATTGCCTACTGACAGTGTAAAAGGAATGTCTTTTTGTACCTTTTCATTTCTTATTTTATTTCTTATGACAAAAGAAAAAATCTTGAAATCTTGTTCAAGCAAGTTTTCTTCCTCTTCGAGTGCTTCTACTTTAGTGAGTGGACGTGCATAATTTGTTGACTACTTCCATGAGTGTCCAAACACTACTGGAACTATTGCTGAAAATATAGTGTGATCCACAGTGGTTTCCTACTGAGGTAGAATATAGCCAAGGTGCTCAGGCATTATGTTTTGCAGGACTGTGTCGCTACAGTGTAAATGAAAGATAAGCATCATTGCGTTTAACAGTCTTTGCATAGTGGTGCGACAAGCATACATGTGTAAATTATCATAGTTAGCAAACAGCAGGACAAGTGATTATAGTAATTTAATTGTATTGCCTTTGAAGGTTTCAAGTACAAACATAAAATTAATATATATTTCTGTGCAAAAGCCAGAGACCACCATTCATTTATTTAATTTACAGCCGCAACAGCGATTACGTATAAATTATTCATTTTTCACCACCAGAGAAAAAACATACATTATTT
Source organism: Megaleporinus macrocephalus (assembly GCA_021613375.1). NCBI lineage: Eukaryota > Metazoa > Chordata > Actinopteri > Characiformes > Anostomidae > Megaleporinus > Megaleporinus macrocephalus. Next base: position 26,506,395 of record CM038703.1, read on the forward strand.
TTTAATTACTATCAGTTGTTGTTCAGTGTCCCCTCTTTGCCTTTATTACAGGTTCCATTTTTTTTAAGATTTGTTTTTCAAAGAGAAATTCCAAGGTTTAAAGTTTGAAGTTTGATTATATTTTCTGCTTTATAATTATAATAAATTATCGTTGGATGCAAGTAAGACTATTTCCATGTAGTTTCCATATAGATTCCATCTAAAAATTGATATTAAACGTATTGACTATTGTCATACTGTCTACGAGAGCTAAACATCCATCTACAAATTACATCATGTGGCCAAATCATCAGGGTCCAAGCATTTCCACACCATAGACCAGCAGAATGGACAGCAATGTTTTCAGAATAGCATCAATATATAATAAATGAGGGGTTTAGAAACAAAAACAATGATATATTTTATGTGTATATTCTGTGTGTATTTACTATGTGTATATTCAATGTGTATATTCTATGTGTATATTTTATGTGTGTATTCTGTGTGTATTTACTATGTATATATTCTATGTGTATAATCTATGTCTGTATTCTATGTGTATATTCTGTGTGCATTTACTATGTATATATTCCATGTGTATAATCTATGTGTATATTCTATGTGTATATTCTGTGTGTATATTCTATGTGTATATTCTGTGTGCATTTACTATGTGTATTTACTATGTACATATTCTATGTGTATAATATATGTGTATATTCTATGTGTATATTCTGTGTGTATATTCTATGTGTATATTCTATGTGTATATTCTGTGTGTATTTACTATGTGTATATTCTATGTGTATATTATATGTGTATATTCTATGTGTATTTACTATGTGTATATTCTATGTATATATTCTATGTGTTTATTCTATGTACATATTCTATGTGTATAATATATCAAGTCAAGTCAAGTCAATTTTATTTATATAGCGCTTTTTACAACGATGTTGTCTCAAAGCAGCTTTACAGAGTTTTGAAAACAGTTATAACATATATCCCCCAGTGAGCAAGCCAGAGGCAACAGTGGCAAGGAAAAACTCCCTCAACTGGAGGAAGAAACCTTGGGAGGAACCAGACTCACAAGGGGAGACCCATCCTCCTCTGGTCAAACAGTATTTACAGTTTGAACTAAATACCAAAGAAAGGAGTCTCTGTTTGAAAGAAAGGAGTCTCTGTTTGAAATATATGTGTATATTCTATGTGTATATTCTGTGTGTATATTCTATGTGTAAATCCTATGTGTATTTACTATGTGTATATTCTATGTGTATATTCTATGTGTATTTACTATGTGTATATTCTATGTGTATATTCTATGTGTATTTAATATGTGTATATTCTATGTGTATATTCTGTGTGTATATTCTATGTGTATTTACTATGTGTATATTCTATGTGTATATTCTGTGTGTATATTCTATGTGTAAATCCTATGTGTATTTACTATGTGTATATTCTATGTGTATATTCTATGTGTATTTACTATGTGTATATTCTATGTGTATATTCTATGTGTATTTAATATGTGTATTTAATATGTGTATATTCTATGTGTATTTACTATGTGTATATTCTATGTTTATATTCTATGTGTTTATTCTATGTGTATATTCTATGCGTATTTACTATGTATATATTCTATGTGTATATTCTATATGTATTTACTATGTATATATTCTATGTGTATATTCTATGTGTATATTCTGTGTGTATTTACTATGTGTATATTCTATGTGTATTTACTATGTATATATTCTATGTGTATATTTACTATGTGTATATTCTATGTGTATAACCTATGTGTATTTACTATGTGTATTTACTATGTGTATAATCTATGTGTATTTACTATGTGTATATTCTATGTATATATTCTATGTGTTTATTCTATGTGTATATGTGTATTTACTATGTATATATTCTATGTGTATATTCTATGTGTATTTACTATGTATATATTCTATGTGTATATTCACTATGTGTATATTCTATGTGTATAATCTATGTGTATTTACTATGTGTATTTACTATGTGTATATTCTATGTGTATATTCACTATGTGTATATTCTATGTGTAAATTCTATGTGTATTTACTATGTATATATTCTATGTGTATATTCACTATGTGTATATTCTATGTGTATAATCTATGTGTATTTACTATGTGTATTTACTATGTGTATATTCTATGTGTATATTCACTATGTGTATATTCTATGTGTATATTCTATGTGTATTTACTAGGTATATATTCTGTGTATATTCTATGTGTATATTCTATGTGTATTTACTTTGTGTATATTCTATGTGTATATTCTGTGTGTATATTCTGTGTGTATATTCTATGTGTATATTCTGTGTGTATATTCTATGTGTATATTCTATGTGTATTTACTTTGTGTATATTCTATGTGTATATTCTGTGTGTATATTCTGTGTGTATATTCTATGTGTATATTCTGTGTGTATATTCTATGCATATATTCTGTGTGTATATTCTATGTGTATATTCTGTGTGTATATTCTATGCATATATTCTGTGTGTATATTATATGTGTATATTCTTTGCGTATATTCTTTGTGTATTTACTATGTGTATGTTTATGTGCATTTCCATGAGGTAAATAATTTCACAACAGTTGACCCTGTGGTTTAATCTCAGATTGCACCAGATTTTCTTGTTAAAATCACTAGAAGGTTCCTGTTGGAACGATGCTGTCAGACCAGGGAATTGGTTTCTAAACTTCTCACCTATTTTCACTGTTCGTCGGTTTGTTCCTTGCTGAAGCAAATTAGATCAGTTCTACCCTTTGAGGCAGATTTCAATTTGAAATCGAATGAGTGCTATTGGCATGAAAACTCTGCCAAATCTTGTAAATGATTAAAATTTGTTTAATACCCTCCCTCCCTCCCCGTCTGCTCCCCACTGCATTTGCTCACTTCATTTCTCCCATCCTCTTTTCTGCCTTCTCTCCTCCACTCTCTCAAGTCATCTTTAAACACAGTTTTTGGAATTAGCTTATCCTATTGCTCTTCATTATTGGTTACTTGATTTCATATCACTCTCAACAGCCCAGCTCTCATTCTCCTTTACTTGTCTGTCTTTCCTTTCTTTCCCTGTAATAACAGGCCTATGGTAAACGCTGCTCCCATATGAACTTGCACGTCCACTCTCTCTCTCTCTCCCAGCCGCCAAATTACCAGTTGGTTACTATAGAGACGTGTTTATAAATGCGCTTTCCTCTTTTTTATGATTCCCAATCTGCCCTTTCTCTCTCTCTCTCTCTTTCTCTCCCTCACTCCCTCCACCTCCCATCCCGCTTTTCTCTGCCAGCATTTCCTGCCCTGTATGCCACCTATTCTATCCTCCTCCTTTGGCTTTCCTTTTTTTTCATTTCTCTGATCTTGTTCTTCTTCTTGTTTTTTGTCCTTTAGACCCTATTTTTCCTTCTTCCTCCTACTTTCCACTTTTCCTCCACTCTCATCCCATCTCTAGCTCTCTCTCTCTCTTTGGATTTGTCTCTGGGGGATCTCTCTCAAATCAAATCTCCATCTATTAAAATCTCATCCACACTTTCTCTGCAGCTGAACACCCTTTCTGACATATTTGATTGCTATGCAGCTCCTGCCTCTGCAGCTGAGACAAAGCCATGCCTCTGACTGAATTTCAACCAAGACGGCAAATGACAAGTAAACATAGGTGTTTGCCATGCAAGCTGTCTTTGTCTGTGTCTAAACACTAGATTCATGGACCATTCTGGAATAAATGGCCCAGATGAATTATTTCTTTGAAGAATGGCAAAAAAGATCCCACCCCCATGGCATGAATATAATATATACACTGCTCAGCCATAACGTTAAAACCATCTCCTTGTATTTGCACACATTGTCTGTGTTATCAGCTCTATTTACTTTACAGGAGCATCTTGTAGTTCTTCATACTGTAGTCCACCTGTTTCTTTGTATACTTTGTTCCCCCCTTTTACCCTGTTCCTCAATGATCAGGACCCCCAAAGGACCACCACAGAGCAGGTAGTATTTGGGTGGTGGGTCATTCTCAGGACTGTAGTGACATGGTGGTGGTGGTATGTTAGTGTGTGTTGTGTTGTATGAGCGGATCAAACACATCAGTGCTGCTGGAGTTCTTAAACACTGTGTCCACTCAATGTCCACTCTGTTAGACACTTCTACCTTGCTGGTCCACCTTGTAGATGTAAAGTCAGAGACAATAACTCATCTGTCGCTGCATTGGTCATTCTCTAGTCCGTCATCAGTGGTCACAGGACACTGCACACAGGACACTGTTGGCTGGATGTTGTTGGTTGGTGACACTGAGGTGTTTAAAAAGTTCAGCAGCACTGCTGTGTCTAATTCACTTATACAAGCACAACACATACAAACACCCCACCATCATGTCAGTGTCAATGCGGTGCTGAGAATGATCCGCCTCCCCAATAGAACCTGTTCTGTGGTGGTCCTTTGGGGTCCTGGCTATTAAAGAACAGGATAAAAGGGAATAAACAATGTATGCAGCAAATCACTTGGACTGTAAGTCTGTAAGAGTATGTGGAGCTGATAAAATGTACAATATGTGTACATATAAGGAGACGGTTTTGATGTTTCAGCTGATATATATATACAAAATTCAGTTTTAAATTTCACTGGTTAATGAGACTTGTTCAGGAATATTAATATTAAAGTATTCATACCGTAAATGTTTCTTTGTAAAGCATTGTGAGCTGCAAGGTGCTATATTGATTATTGTGATTACTATTAGCAGTAGTAATAGTGGTATCAGCAGCAGTAATAGTAAAAGCAAGGATACGTGAAGTCCCGAACTGTCATATCAAAATGAATACGATCATGTGGTTTTGGTGAATGGAAGGGGGGCTGATTTCCCCCTCAAGCAGACAACAAAGACTCCAGATCCAATTCTCCCCATTTCACTCATATTATAGCAATTATTCTTTTCTTATTCCTAATTTAATTATTTTGGTCTTTTTTGTTATTATTAGTGTCTTTTGAGTATTTTGAATCGAAGCATTTTCCAATGAGCGTATTATTTTAAGATGAAACTGTTTTGTTTCAAGTTCTGTATGCTACCCACCCTGCTGTTGCCCTAGGAGACAGAGGCGGGGTGAAACGGTTGATGCTGTACAGGTACTAAACCCCTTTTTGCCCCAGTCGCTTGAACAGATATGCACATCTTGCTTTCCTTTACATGATTGTTGATATTAGTCTTGTACTGCTTACAGCCGAGCACCATTAGTAATTTAGAGAAACATGTGATGCTGCTTTCTATGAATGCCTACTCTGGTGGGCTCAGATGTGGTCTGCTAACTAGAATGCCTAGGAGCAAGCATGAGAAATGTTGGGCTAGATGTGAAAATGTAGGTTTATCAGAGAACAAACTGAGTGTCATATTTTAAAACCAGTCCTATGTCTCGTGAAGGTAGAGTTTAAAGGAAGACACTGCTCATCAAATGTGTCCTAGAAACATTCATTTTAAAGAACAACAGCGTCTTGCTTACCAGCTCGTTAAAACTTTGATGTTGCATCCACTTCAGACATTAAAAAAAGTATAGACTGGTTTTACTGGAGATGTACACTTGTTAGCAGCAGAATAGTGCTTTGTGTTACTAGTAAATACCAGATCTATAAGACTTTCGATACATTCATAATGTAATAAGAAATAATAAGCTGATATAAACATGGCCATAGATTCAGATTATTAAAAGTTTTTTAAAGTACTCAATGACCAGGTTTACACTGTACACTATTGTTATATTGTCGCCGCTGAAAGCCCCAGCTTAGTCTATCCCGACTTGGTGTAGTAACAGAATACATGTGGGTAGGTCAGCAACATTTATTAATACTGCTAATTTAAAAGAACTGGTGTTGCACCAAAGTGCTTTACACAAGATACATCTTGTAAAGTCACAAAAATAAAATGTAAATTGAAGTTTAAAGGGAAATAGTCAGGTTAAAACAACAGTGTTATGTAACCAGCATATACATCACATGTTAACTGTAAACTACAGATACAGAACAAGGTAGAGCATAAAAATAGAATGATTTCAAGCTGAATTACTTTGAACACATACTAAATTAGATCTACACTAAACTTTCAGCTACGTGAATTCTTTACAACAATCTCTGTTGTCTCAGCCAATCTCACTGGATTGTGTCGCAGCAACTTGTAACTACAGACATTTGTGCTGTGAGAGAAAACCTCTTAATTAGGAGGTGACATTCCCTCATAATTTTTCCCAAATAGAAATCGATTCTCTGTCCTATTTCTGGAAAATGATGTCTTTTACGTGCCTGTGTCATTAACTCATCATTTTGTGACACACAGTATCACCTTGTTCAATTAAACAGTGCTGTCTGCTTTGTGTAAAGAATTATTGATGGTATTAGTTTTAACTTGTCTTTATTCAATTACATGACTTAAAAAGGACAAGTAACAGAAACAGGACGTAATCAAACTGCATTAATATATTAATCCTTGGATTTGGAGTAGATTACATTTGTTTTCAGATAATCAGTAATCTTTACTGAAACATGTTTTTTAAAGGTCACCCTCCTAAACCTGATTATAATCAGCAAACCTGCCTGTCCATAAACGCACACTTAGACCAGCCCTGACGTTTCTTATGAATTATGGAATCATGTCAGGACTATAGCTTAATAGTCATTTTTACTGTGTTGTCTTTGCAAGCTTTAAGTAAAGCAACAAAATAATATACAGTGCTATGCAGAAGAAGAGAGCATCCTTCATTTATTTCATTTCCAATCATAACGGCGATCCATTTATTCATTTTTCACCACCACAGAAGAGGCAGAAACCATAAGAAACCACGACAACTAAACATAATATTAATTTTTATTCAGTATTTATTAAGTACTGTTTTCTTTCCTCAGTAACGGCTTTATGCCTCCTAATGCTGAGTTGTCAGAAACGGCTGTGGATATTTTTCGATCAGAGGCGAGGGGGTGCTTTTCCCTTAAATGTGACACCTTTAAAGGAGCAATATGTAAGATTTGTATTTTAAAACTTTCCAAAAATTTGCTACAATTTTTAACAGAATGTGAAGATAGCTTGCTAACCATCTAGCTCCGTCCGGTCCTGTATGTAATACCAATTTGTACTTTAAGAGGTGATAGTGAGTCACGGGAGAGGCGAGTGCCCATCTGAGCACATGTAAAAGAAGCCTGCCTGCTCATGGCAAGGAAACAGATTCAAAAACAAATTAAAGAGAGAAAATAGCAGCAATGAGAGTAAACGTTGGTGCTGCTTTTCACTACTGGTAGGTAAATGGATGAAGTTTGATGGCAAACTCATCTTTGTTCTTCTAGACAGGTAAGCAAATGAAAAACCAGGACTATCTGGAGTGTGAATTTAACAGATAGCATCATCTTACATATTGCATATTAATAGACATATTAATGTTCAGTTTGTCTGACAGGGACAGTGTTTGTAGGCTACAAGGTCTTGTTTTTTAGACTTTAGATTAGATTCTCTTGTTTTTTTTATATATACTCTTCTTAGAAGGGAACTAAATGACAGGAGATCTTTCACATTTATAGTCATGTTTAGGCCGCCTTATGAATGCATTCTAATCATGCATCGTGGGCTGATAGTCGCTTATACACTTGCCATTTAAAGTAGTTTAATGTTTGTTTTTTGAAACAACAATAAGCAATTGTTTTAACAAACTTTAAAAAAGTCATAAAAACGAAATATCTTCAATAATATCCATACATATACAACAAGGCTAACGTAAACATAATTAATTTAAAAAGAAGTGTAATTTGCAAGGCTGGAAAGAAATTACAGCAATTATAGACAAGTCTAACAGCTCGTGCAATGTTCAAGGCTGCCGGTGGAACAAAGCAGGCCACTAATATTAGAGACTGAAATGGCAGGCCACTTCATGACTCCATGAGGCTTAGCAGTTTTCTCGGATATGTTTTGCATAGCATAATCAATCCACCCCGGCCAGCGCACCCCGACTTCCTTTCTACGTGCGCCATGTATTCAGGCCTGCATTGTTCAAATAACTGTCATCAAGGGCTATTCAGGCCTAAAGCCTGATTGATCTAAACACCATGACGTGCATAACTACTGAAATGCGGGCTGATAGACGTAATTTGCCGGGTTTGCTTTGTGTAGCCGTGCACATAAGACCCGAAAGTTAACGCTTGCTTTTTTGTACAGCTTCTCCATCACAGGCTGTTCTTTGACAGTCTCAGTGCGCTCCTTTGTCACAGGCCTCGGTCCAGGATCGATACCCCCACCAACCCCCCCACCCTACGCCACTTAGTTTTTCACAGTGCACTCAGCAGGCGATGACGGTCAGAAAAACGATTTGGAGGCAGCACTAAAACACATTTGCCCGCCTTCTGTCTTCCTCTTTCTGCTGTAATGGTACGTCTTTTTCCTCCATGCCTCATTTTCGAAGGGGCGCGCAGGCAAGGCATGCACACGCAGTCTCCCACACATGATGGAGCGGCGCAGCGGCATGGCATCGACGTGAGGCCCCGTCACCCTCCTGCTGGGCTTTACCACTGTTAAATAGCACGCAGCGCTGAGCCTTCCCACAACTGCTGCACCTGAAACCTGAATAACTCACACCGCAGGGTCCTCAGTACCCACTAAGTTGCTTTCAGATAAACAGAGAAAACTTTTACACAGATTGCTGTGAAGATTTTGCATTTTGACATACAATTTCAAAGAAAACAGTTATATATGGTTCATGGTTTGGATGTAGGTAAACAAATGGTTCTTTGCATTTACATAAGGCCTTAACTTTGGGTTAAGCATTGGAGAAGTTTAAGAGGACCTACTGCATGGGGTCTAAAAGTGCAGTAGTCTGAATTGTTGGTAAAGAAAATCTAAGTAATGTAGGTGAGCATAATGTAAAGATGGTCATGGACCATCTATTTTTTAGTACTTTTAGTATTTTTAGATGTCTTAATACTCAGAACTACTAAAAAACTGACATTTATTAAAGTTATGAAACTCTCAATGTATGTAGTTTTTTTTAGTGAAGGTGTGCATCCTGGCACTGATATAATCACCAACTTGCACTGACACTCAGCAACTACCAGCACTGTTCAGTTTTTTTCTTCAACATTTTTCCATCATTTTTAACTTTACTACATTTAAAGCCATGCACACAAGTGATGTACCCAAAGAAAGACATTCAATCTTTTAGATAAACAGACACATGCTAATAGTTTATCTCCTCAACTGTTACTAGCTTAGTACTTTTTTCCTCTCTGCAGTGAGAAGAGGTAGTAATGCAGTGACAGGTAGTAGTGAACAAACATGCTGAAAGGCTTATTTGATTAATTCAGTGTAATGCTTTGTTGCAAGGTCCAGCATGTCCATTGTGCAGTGGCCTTTTACCAGGTGTGAAGGAAAGGTAAAGAGCACAGTTAATGGAAAAGACTTGCGTGTTTGGAAGCACCCCTGCCTCATACCTCGCCTCACTCATTGTTTATAATATACTGTTCTCACCCCATGTCTGTGAACCCCAGCATTTCCCGTCTTTCGGTTTTGATGTCATTCATAAGAACACAAATTAATATTAGAAAATGTGGCTAACATCACCTTTGCTCCTCAATGGTTTAATATCTGAAGGCGTAAACCTTTAGCAAGTGCACTGTAAAAGTGATGCTCTGTAGGTAATTCTAGATTTTTTAATATAACTATATTATTAGTTTTGCATGGTTTGTGGTTGATTGGTGTTACTGTGCCATTAAGACTGATCTGAGAGACCTGTTTTGATTGGCTGCCCCGCCTCTTTCAGAAAAGCCCTTAGATCTAAATGGACATAATTCCTTAATAAGAAAGGAATCATGGTAAAAATGGCCTTCATGGGAGAGTTCCACGGTGCAAACCACTGGCAAAAAGAACACAGGCTCTTCTCACATTGGCCCCAAAACATCTTACTGACCCTTAAGACTTTTGGGTTAATGTTCTGTAAACTAATGAGTCAAAGGTTAAATTATTTTAAAGATATGGGTCCTGTTGCCAACAGCCGACACCACATTTAACCATAAGAACATCATACCAACAGTTAAACGTCATGGTAGTGTGATGGTCTGAGGCTGCTTTGCTTCTGCAGGACCTCTGTATCAGAAATTCCTGAAGGAGAATGTCCATCTGTGAGTTTGTGTAAAAACTTACAAGTTATCACAAACATTCGATTGCTGAACCAAGGGTTTGGGGGGCATATACTTTTTCAATTGGATGATACAGAATAAACCCTTCAATAAATTAAATGAAGTTGAATTGAGAGGAATAAAGGTCCTTTAGGTTAGTATTGTGGTTAAGATTTTATACTTCTCTCAACTTCTATTTTAGACCAAAATCTTTAAAACTGTATCTAGTACTTATGTGTCTAATAATTATAAGTTCGCCAGCAGAAAACTGCTAAACAAAAAAATAAGTTTTTTCTCTGAAGTCAGGGCCAAACCCCACCCACTAAACGTTACCTGGATTGTACAGTGCTGCTCTTGAGTGATCTCTTGAAGTCTACGCCACTAATAGTGCTGAAGTCCACTCCTTGAGACAGTTCCTTTAGAAGAATGTTGGGCGTCAACTAACACTGAAGAGATTTTTGGAAATGAAAACAAAACAAATAAGCAGATTGCTGTAGCCAGATATCACAAGACCCCCACTAGGATCTCCTTGGAACATTCTAGCTTTTCCCCTCATTATCCCCAACACCTGCTGCTTGTTGTGTTGGTTTGTATCTGGTTTTGTGCAGAGTGGTTTCTTTGCTATTTCTACCTGTGTTTCTGAGTGTGAGTGTGAGTTCTCTGATTTTTGACTTTTACCTGCTATTGTTGAAAAGTGCTTGCATTTTGAACAGTCGCATGTTTTCACTTTGCATTAGGCAATCACAGAAGAGCTTCAGTTCGGAGAAACTGACAGCATTTCTGCATGTTGTTGATATTTGGCTTTTGCTTTGCATGGTCGACTTTTTAAGAGCGATAGATTGTGCTTACTTATAAGGGTTTTCCAAACTATTCCCAAGACCATGTGGTTATATTCATTACAGTATGTCAGTTTTAATGTCATGTTATTCAAAGGGTCCAAGGTAACAGGCATTTAATATTAGTTTTTGGCCCTGTATGAACTGAGATTTCTTATGATTCTTAGATTTTTCTTGGTGGATTATTCAGTCACATCTTTTTTGAAGTGCTACCCTTCTTTGCTCATAAAGCCTTAGAATAAATTTTCATTTCATACCTAATCATGGAAACATCACCTGCTACCTATTTATCTGTTTACCTTTTTCCAGCCTTACATTGCCTCTGTCACAATTTTTGTAATGTGTTCCATGCAGTATTAATCTTCTGCTTTCTCTCTTCTGCTTTTTTTCTTTATCATTGAATTTATTAACAATAAAAGAGCAAATCATTTCTATGTACATTTTATATGACATATATAGACATAAATAGAAAACTGTACGAACTATAAGAAAGAAAGAAAGAAAGAAAGAATGAAAGAACAAAAAGTAGGCTCACTAAAGCTAGAGTTTGATTGCAAATGTTTTGCTCTTGCTCTCAGCAAGGAGAGTTCTCTCTCTGAGCAAGGCTTAAAATGTCTTCAATCTTATCTTGACCACTGTAATTGCTTAAACAGAGCCTGCATGCCACTGACCAATCAAAGAGACCATTTGCTAGAAGCATCCCCTAAACCAATACAACAATAGCAGCAGGTATTGCAGCCACAGGAGCTGCTGCCTGATGGAACCGACTTTTGATATGTAGAATCTGATAACAACTGTCCGTTTGTGGTCGAGGTACAGGTTCCCAGCGGCACCGAGAGAATCTGGCGAGGAAGAAGCATCAGAAATCATGTTTGGCCTCTAAATCTATGACATGTGCTGTACTCTGTGTATGCAGGCAGAGACCCCCCCTTCATTCACTTCATTACATTTTTTCGGCATTAGGAATAAAAGGAAAGGACCGTAAATAACACAGAAGCCTCAGCAACTACATATCAAACCTGCAGTGCATCCACACTATTCCTTTATAACAGCTTCCATTCTTTTCAGGGTTTCAAAGAAATCTGCAGGGAAGTTTTACCACAACTCCACAGTTCAGCCTTAGAAGCTCGTGGAATTTTCTGCTTTTCATGAGTCAAGCAATCCCAAACACATTTAGTGATGTTGGGCACTGAGGTTGTATGATTCAAGTTACCTTTTCTCAATAACAACTTCCTGACAGCTACACATCCTGTGTGACTCATGATGAGTTGTTTCATGCAAGAGCTATAAGTACTGTGCATCTTATGGGAACAGTTTTGGGGGTCTACCAGGTCTTGCAGAGTTGCATGTCTTGTAAAGTCCTGTTTTTCAATTAATTTCCCCTTTTTTCATGCAATATATATATAGAACAGCCCAGATTGTGAATCGAACCCAGAACATTTTAATGTCAGGCAAGAGTGCTAACCACTGCACCACCTTGCTTTGCCTTCTTTACATATTATCATTTTCTCCTGAAAAATGTCTTGTAAACAAAAATAACTTGCACTTAATGACATTGTTGTCAGGAAAATCACTGTCAATGCAGCCTTTCATGGCTATATGCTTTTTTTAGGTCCAAGCAAAGACATTTCTTTATTAAAATTCCAAACATGAAAAATTATAAGAAAACAACAGTCATCAATAAAATATTGCATTTGTGATTAATAATAATCACAGTGTGGCTCACCTAATCAGATTTTCCAGTCAAAATAGTACATACTCAAATGATTCATCAGTTTGTATGCCTGTATTTCTCTTTATCACTTCATATTAGCAGAATTAAGAATCAACTTGATAAAGTGCATTTTATAATAATCAGTGTATTTTATAATAATCTCATTCTTTCTCAGTAGGCCTTTAATTGCAGGGACACATTCTGCTAAATGTGATGGGAGAAAAACAATATTATCCCAAGGCAACACTAAATAACATGAAGTGGCTGTGCAGGTGATATGGTTATATCTCTTGGAACAAAAGCTTTGTGGCGCAGAGAGAAGACTGATGTAATCTTGTTGTCTTCCATTAGTTGATGGCCTCAAGGTGCCATGGTTTCAGATAAAGCAGTCAGAAATAACTTCCCTGAATGCCTGTATACTCTGATTGATTTCCATGTATTTGCCCTGCAGACACTGCTGCTCCGCTGTTCCTCTGCTTGATTTGATCCAATCACTGAGTGGGTGGGAAATTGGATCACCATATCCACTGTAACTCTCATGATTGGGATGCTGAGATAAGCTTTATTTTCCTAAAGCATGCACAAACCCAGCTCCAAAAGAGTTGAACAGTAGGGAAAATGCATGGACAGAAAGTCCTTTACAGGTATTTTGCAGTACATGATTTTTTTTTTGTAAATATACATTAATTTACAGTTAAATTTGATGCCTGCAACACATTCCAAAACACTGGCATAGAGGCAATGCAACATTGGGAAGCTTAAAGGGAGCATTCCGTCACCACAAATTAATACAAACAATGTTTATCAATGCAAGGTTACAGGGAATTTAGGAATTTTACCACCTACAGTCCATAATATTATTAAAAGATTGAGAGAATCTGGAGAAATATCTGTGCATAAAGGGTAAATAATATTAACTTCCTATGACTTCTAAACACTCAGACAGCACTGCATTAAACACTGCATTAAATGCTCTGTAATAAATATATAACCAGATGAACATAGAAATTCTTGGGAAAACCCTTGTCAGTATACATGGTTTCTCGCTGCATCTACAAATGCAATTAAGACTCTATAACAGCAACCAAACAGAAACCAAATGTCCAATAATATCCAGAAATATGGATGACTTATCACCTGAGATTGTGTCTGACACAGATTGGAAATGTGTGTTTCCCAGTAATGTGTGGCCAGTATGAAGTGCAATACATGTCCTCAGTTTCGACATGATGGCTGAATGTTATTGAATATTTGGAATAGTACATTTGGAATAGCATTAAGCTAATTATCATAAAGCAATTAATATATTTTCTTTGTATTGTTTTGAAAAATATTGCACATATTTTATGTTTGTATTATTCTATGTATATTATGTGTATTATATTAGTTTCTGAATATTAATATATACATGTTTATTAATGTATTACTATTATTATCATTATTGTTATTATTATTATCTGGGGCTTTAAACAGCAGCTTACACTGCCTGCAGCAGGAATTGACCCTGAAACCATACCATAAAAGGTTCTTTAGCGAGCAAAATGTGGTTCTTCGCAGGCATCACTCCAAATAACACTTTATGGCACTTGCACTTTTAAGACTATGTCCCATTTTTGAGGTGGTCACTTCAACCTATTTGCTTTCTCAATAAAATAAAGATTTATTGACCTGCAGTCTGAGAAAAAGTGATGGGCAGCAAGTGAGCTGTGAAGAAACCAGGCCATAAAACAGAGCTCTTAAACACAGGCAACTCAACAATGAACATAAACTGTTGATAGTGAAATCTGATGCAGGTTGATTTGTTGGAACTGGAGTTTGAATAATACATTCCTGCTCCGGTCAAGCGCATTGCTGTTTTTGGCAGTTCATTGTGGCCATTTATTCTCTCCAGACACCAAGGGAGTTCATTAAGAGTGCTTTGGATGTGTTGCTTGGCCTACTTTTGAAACATTGGGCATTTCCAACAATTGTACAACAATGGTACAACTCAATGGTAAAACTAATTTTGGAAATGACCAAAGACAGGTAGGAGGAGGACATTTCTACCATTTGGTGTGCAATCTACAGCTTACACTGTGTACTCAAATGTGTCCAAACATAACACGGTCAGAGCCTGTGCCCAATCTGTAGTGTCATGACATTTACATTTAATGTGCTTATAACCCCAACAGTACACTGCTGGCCTAGTGATTGAGCCAAAAATTGAAGAAATCTGAAAATAAATAAAAAAGGGGAGGGGGCATTAGGGACACATTTAGATTTTTATTAAATATATATTTTTTTAATATTTACTTTACATATAACTTATATACTATATACACTTATATTGTTGACATGTACTATATGGTCAAAAATATGTGGACACCTTACTATCACACCACCATGTATAAAGTCATGTGTATTAATATTAAGTTGACACTACTTCTACAGCCTCTACAATCCACTTGATTGTCAGATGAGGTGTGATTTAGAAGTGCAACTCCAGTGAATACATTTACACTGCTCATGTGTGTTTTTCATTTCACAGTAGTAGCACTTGCAGATGACCAGGGCAGATCTAGCACAGCAGAATTTTCACAAATTGACTTGTGGCAAAGGTGGCATCCTATAACACTGTCATGTCATTCATCACCCATTCTACTCTATATGATTGTATTCAGCCAAAAGAGTGTTAGTAAGGTCAGGTACCTGATATGATTAGTTGGATCATTATTTCTGGATCACAAATGCCACTCCAACTAATTTCAGACATCCATCACTCTGGAAAAAACACAACTGCAGTGCTCTACAGCCAAGTGCTGAGGGTTCTTATACCCTTCTGCCTGAGGCCTGTTGATTTTAGGCTTATGTGTAGCCACACCAGAGCAAGTAATGTACCAGGGTTATTTCTGTGTGGTGTTTGTATGTTCTACCCATGCCTGTGTGGGTTTCCTCCAGGAGCTCTGGTTTCCTTCCACAGTCCAAAGACATGCATTCAGTTAAGCTGGAGAAGGTGTGAATGTGTGTGTGTGTATGTCTGTGTCTGTCCTGTGATAGACTGGCAGCCTGTCCTGGGTGTTTTCTGCCTTCTGCCTAAGGAGCACTAGGATAGACTCCAGCAGTCTCCAGGAATATAAGCGGTTAAGATGATGAAAGAACGAGTGAGTGAGTTTTTTGCTTGTTTCTTTGCTTGTTACATGGTTACTGTTGCCAAAGATACTATTGAATGTATTGACTAGGTTTTTCTGTAGCGCTGTGTTACAAAGTTGGCTTTTAATGCTGCTGTTATTTTTATTTAAATGCTGTAATATCTTGCGGTATGCATAGTGTGTTTATAAAACAGTGCAGTGTTATAATTGAAGGTATAAAAATACTGCTACAGGGTGCAACTTCCATAACTTCATTTAGTAATAAAAAGAAAGGAATATTTAAAATGTACAGTATATGACAGTATATTACAGCATATTTCAGCGAATATGACTTACATTAAGCAACATTAAAGTACAACCTATACAAACTAGCCCTGCCATATGGATATGTGTGTGTGTGTGTGTGTGTGTGTGTGTGTGTGTGTGTGTGTGTGTGTGTGTGTGCGTGTGTGTGTGTGTGTATTTGTGTGTGTGTGTGTGTGTACATGTGTATTTTAGCCCGGTGAGCTATCACTGTAAGATAGTTATATACTTCAAAACAGATCTGTGTTACAAGAAGTTGTCATGATACCCACCCCCACTGGCAAGATGCCACTTAGACTCCCCTCTGCTGCTCACACCTGCTGCTGGTTACACTCGTTACAACCACTACATGTATCTTTGTTTTCTCTGTTGCAAAGTGTCTGTGTTTTGACCCCTGCTAGTCTTCCTGCTCATTAGTATGTGGACAAGTCTCTGATGTTGCTGTCCTATGTTGTGACCCCTGCCTGTTAAATGAATTCTGATAATTGTTGGAATTTAAAGAGGGTCATATTTATGTATATAAATGTTATTTATGATGTATTTCTTAAACAATAAATACATATTGTGCCTTAATAAACATGCATTTGCTTAATCAGTGCTTTTGGCTTTAGTATGAGAAATTAAACCATTTTAGCTGCATACATATGTGAAAGCATAAGCAGCTTGTAAAAATTTAACACCAATATATTTGAGTGAAAATAAAATATTAAAAATATTTAAATTTCATCAGGTCTAAAAGTCAAAAGTGAATATCTCACATGTACATTTTCGTAGTTTGGTGGTGCAGTAAATATGATTTAGGGGAAAACCAGATTTACTGCAAGTAGAGCTTCATTCATCAGTTTTCTATAACAAAAGTAATGAATGTCACACACGTAACTTTGCAACTCAAGGTTTTCATTTACTGAATGTAGTTTGTTTTGTTTATATTTATATCATCAGTCAGTTAACATGCAGTTTGAGTGTTATGCAAGTCTAAGTCATTGACTCGAATTTTTTTTGTTTTGACAGTTTGTTTTGACAGTGATGATATACTTAACTTGCTGTTGATGAAGCTTGGATTCAACCCCAGGTCTTTTTCATTCTGTTTCTGTTTCTGTTTTGTCCTTGCTTATTTCTGACCTTAATTCTCCTTAATTGAAGTCTATGATAGTTTTCACTAACACTGCTCCTGGAAAGTCCATTGTGATGATGCCAAAGCGCTTCCTCTGGCCTGCACGGGCACTTAAGTAGTCAAACAGGCGGGGATTAATGCGCTGAGCCAAGGCGTTGGGGTGTGCTAAGATGCCGGCACCACTGGCAAATGTGAGGAATATTTGGGCCTTGTTGCCCACCTCAGCCTCTTCCAGGTGTGTATAGATACTGTCCCATTTCTTATCCACATCCTCAGGCTTAAGGGTGGGCACCTGTGGACACAAGGCTCTGGTTGGTTACACAACTATACATTCAAGAGATAGCACAGGAATCTGGAACATGTGGTGAAGGGTCTTTAGTCTCAGATCAGGATGTCAGAGATCTGTAACCCTTAGAAGCCAAAAGCCCTCACTTTCAGTGTATATATCCACCTATGATTACAAATGTACATGCTCTGTCACTTTGGAATCTGCAATTTAGTCTTAAATTCTGTGTTTCAATAGAAAGGAATACTATTTATTATTATTATTATCTGTTTGTTATTGCTTACAGTAACTGGGATCTATCAGCAGTCATCATACTACATATAATACACTGCAACACTACCTAAAGGCCAAAATTCGTCAAACAGTCCAGGAAAAACAAGAATCATGTTAATTTTGCTAGTGACCCTATGGAATTCTTGAAAGCCAGTGGTGATTCATATGAACATGTATTGTCCGTTCCAGATTATATGCGTACATTTACATTTTTGTCTGTTTTAACTGAAGTTTTGTTGTCATTCTGTAATTTGTAGATAATCTGACACATTAGACCTTAAGGCCAGCTCCAGAAGTTCTGACCAATAGGCGGGCTCGCTTGGCTGTATCTACCTCTATTTGGCACATAAGATCAATCATGATTTGATCATTTTGTGTTGGGCGTTTCAAGATTGTAACACTTTTGTTTACAACTAAAAATGAACATAGAAATAATAACACAAAATAATTATAATATGATAATAAGATAAAAACAGCATTATGCGAGAATTACTGTTTTTTGCACCTGGGGTCCCCATATGGTTCTTGAAGGTAATTTACTTTACACCGCTGTCGCAAATACAAATTGTCCTTTCTGTCTCAGTGACAATGCTGCCATCCTCCCTACTGTAAATCAGCGTGTAAATCAAAGTTAAGATAAAATAACAAATAATTAATAAAGTGTATTTTTCATAAGGCTTTCTCTGAATGCCTAGAAAGCCCTGGGTGCTCCCCACTGATTTGATTTTAACCTTTCATTCATGTACAGTAGGGATACTAACCAGTTCTTGTTGTTTTCCATTAATACACTTCCTGATACAGCTTTTCAGGCAATGTGGAATGAATCATCCTTCTGAAGGGTACACTGCTCAGAAAAATGCCCCCCTGTATAGCCACTTGGCTGCCATATTTGTCCTCTGTCTCCACACCATAAAATGAATAGTTGTCTGTGATGCTGTATTTACTGGCAACAAAACTGATGTGCTATGTTAACATGTAAATAACCATGTAAAAGTTTTATTTCACTGCTTTCAAAGTCATGAGAGTAGCTGGTGCTAGCTTACACATATCTAGCATTACCAGAGACGGACAAAGTGCATGTTAGTAAAAGTATCCATACTCTTCGTTAAATATTACTCCAATATAAATAAAAGTTGTTTCACTAACTTTTTCACTAGAGTTGTCACTAGCTATTAGTATGCGTCAGCCGTGGATTCACACAGGAGCTGGTTTTCCAGCTATTTGGTTTCTGTGCACATTCACATGCTATGTTAACAGCAGCAGTTGTGGTCTGCCTTCTCACCTATTCACAAACATATTACTCATAGTTACATCTCATATATACTGCAGTGTATAAGATCGTATAAGCGAGTAGTAAACACTACATCACAGCAACCTGTGTAAGAAGTTAGCTGAACATCCTGTGTGAATGCATTCAGAAGCAGTTAGTTTGAAACTCAGTAATAAAATGTTCCAGAACAATGTTCAATAAAATATCATTTCCACTATTTACATTGAAAGTCAAGAGCATTTTTGTTATTTACCCTAAAGTTAACATTTTGGAGATACTTGTTTTCTCTGAACAGCGACAACATTTTGACAACTTTTCTCAGATACAATAGTGAGTTTTTTTGGGTGCTGTTACCAGAGCAAAGATTTAAAGTTATATAAAATTTTCTTTGATTAAAAATCTCTAGTTATGGCCGTGTGGGCTCTGGAGAGGAACCCTTATATTTATCGTCTTTTTTCTGCCATAGTCGTAGCCAGTAGACTCACCTAACATCGATTTTAATACTTTTAAAATCACAACCCTGAAGGGATCTAACATGGAACGAGTTGGCATATGGTTAGATGATAAATTTAGTTTAAACAGCAGGTAAAAAAGCTTGCAGGTAAGCTGAGGCAAAAGCTTGGTTTCCTGTATCGAAACAAATCATGCTTCCCGACACTCACAAGAAAGAAGATCGTTAAAACAACTCTGCTGTCTGTGCTAGATTACAGTGACATGCATCTGCAGCCACATTGTAAGCTTTAGACTCTATATAGCATTTAGCATTAAGAGTCATCACTGTTTATTATAAGAAAAGGTTGACTGGTCTTCTCTTGATGTGCGTTGAGAAACACATTGGTTTCTTTTTATTTTTAAAGCACTTTCTGGCCATATGCCATCGTATATCATAACAATGCTCACTGAGAATAGTACAAATTACAGAACTTGCTCAAGTGATTGGATCACACTTCAGGTTCCTAGAGCTTTTACTGAACCAGTGAGCTGGAACTCACAGCAGGAAGCACTAGAGCTCAGCTCGCTGGTGTCACTGAGTCATTTTAAACTCTTAATTTCTAACCACCTCCACATGACCTGCCAATGTTTTATTTAAAATTTTTTTTATGATTTTGATATTTAGTTTTTTAAATTCATTTTACCATTCTTTTAATAAATGTTATAGATTTTTTATTATTACTCTATTATTACTGTTATTTTATTTTATTATTACTTTTATTATTTTATTACTATATTTATATCTACTTTTGTTGACCTATTTTTACTTTTGTCTTATTCCTGATTTTAGTTTCTTATTCAGTTTTTATTTGTTTTTCTTTTATGATTTATCTTACTTAATTTTGTCTCTGTTATTGTTTCTTTTACATATTAAGTACTCATTACAATTCATTTGAATTTATTTTCAATCCCTATTTGTTTAATAATTGTAATGCTCAGTGACATTGTAAATGAGAGTCTCCCTCAATGTACTCCCGAGTGAAAATAAAGGTTAATTGATTGATTGATTACAACCAGCAAGGTGTAATAAAAATTCTGCATGCACTTTTAACATGGCTGACAGTGGAGCTGTCAGTTTTTCATTTTTACAGTTTTTCTTTCTTTGGTCTTTTAACTGTATTGCCCATAAGTTTCAAAAAAATGCAACTGGATGTACTAACTGAGTATCAGTGAATTTACTTAGTATGGAAGCTGTAAATGTAACAGTCTCTAGACATCTGTAGACATCTATAATCTCTTGAGGCATTACCGTGTTGGGGCGTTACAGTATTGGGGCGTTACAGTGTTGGGGCATTAAATGGGAATGTCTACATGCAGTGCAGCAGTTATTGTTTGGAAATTAAGCTCATGAAAACTTCAGTGGGAGTAAATATGCAGAATTCTCAGGCTGTTAAGAACATCCTTGTGTGATTTGTTTTTAAAGAAACTGAAACATATGAATTTGTCAGAACACATCTGAACAGCCGAAAATCCTTATTGCTTGAAAAGAAACCTGGTAAAGAAAATGGTATGCACTGCTGGATTTGTGGCTTCCTCCATCAGCTAAGTAGGTATCTAATATGTATGTCCATAGTGCACATCATGTAATGGAACTGAAATCTTTTCTTACCTTCCATTTATCAGCAATGTCCAGTGATTGGTACCGTAACCCCAGCTCAGGTCCAGGGAACTCTTGCAGGACAATGAGCTTGCCCCTTGCCTCACCCATAGTTGGTATCAGCCGGCTATGCCAGAGCAGATCCCAGTGGGCGTATTCATTCACATAGCGTACCACGACCCCATAGATATCCCCCGTCTCACTTAACTCCTCTTTCAGCCTCATCAGCACTGTCTCAGTGGGATACTGCTTCAAAAAAGCCACTATGCCTTCTAGCACTTCTCCAAAGTGTGCCCACTGGTAGGAAATGCCATGATGGATGGTGAGGTTCCCCCGTATGTGACGTACACGTATATCTAGAAAGCGAATGCCAGCCTGGAGTTGACTTGCCAGGGGCCAGGAGTTGCACTGAGAAATTGAGCCACCGTAAAAGGCCATGGTGTTGTGGGTGCCTGGCATAGTGACCTCGGACAGGGGCTGGTCCTCGGGGATATCTGCCATCCAGGAGGGGTTAAGAAACTCTGGTGTGGTGGTGTCATCATAGGCGGGGAGTTGGATGGCACCACGACCCGGACAGACCACTCTGTTTGATGTGGAGGTTTAGGGCCAAATATAGGAAATATTTTTATAAAAATAACAACATAAATACTTTATTAACAGATTTTTGATGTCCATTTTTTCCATAAGTTTAGAACGAAGCTATGAGGATAACACCCCTAGCAAATACTAGAAGTCAATAGTTACTGAAATTATATCCATAAATATATAAATGTCCAAAACTTCTCCCTTCAGGTCTTTGTGTTGCTAAACTATATGGTCGGTCTCTGTGCTCATGGGTATCATGCCAAATTCTGACCTTCACATTATTCAGGTATATAGAAGCTATAGATCACAGTTAAGATTTCTGTTCATTTTTGTATTTATAAACAATAATAATAATAATAATAATAATAATAATAATAATAATAATAATAATAATAATAATAATAATTTGTATGTGATGACATATTGATCTTCACATCTGGGTCCAAGCCATCGTCATGTTTCGGTTGTTAGGCTTGTCGGTCAGACAGGGGCTGACAAAGATAGCTGGCTAAAGTAAGGCGATAGTTAGCCACAGTTAACTACCTTTGCTATAGCTGGGCAGCACATAAAACAAATAACATCTGGAACATGAAGATATAGGTTCATAGCAAGAAACTATAAACCCCACAGTCTGTATCAAGGAAATCCGCAAGTGCCAGTTTGGCTCTGGCCAGTGATAATGTTAGCTAGATTAGCTGGCCAGCTAATATCAAAGCCCATTGGCACCGATCTGTGTTTACTTCACTTGTTTAAGAATTGTAATTTATGAATTGCATCTATTTCCTCGTCTCTTTCTCATCACAGGAAAAGCACTAGAATGATAACTGAGTAGTTTTTTCAGACTCAGTCCATTCAAACAACAACAAATCCAGCAGTGCTGCATGCTGAAAAGACAAGACCCTTAGCGGCTCAGTAGAGACTCTAACTTGCATGTGTTAACAAGCAGATTGGACCTGAAAGAAGTTAAACCCTTTTAACCAACACTTGCTTCTAAAGAAACAAGGAAGCAACTGTGAAAAGGTTCAAAAGTATAATGCCTTGATTTGTGGGTCTGTGGATGCATTCAGGCTTGGGAATGACTATTTACCTATTTGACTGAATCAGATCACTTACGGTAAGTCATACTGTGTCCTAGGCCACATTACAAAAATACTGCAGGGCCTTAAAAATGAACAGGAGACCAGGAGTTTTTAATGCACCAGTGTTTAAATCAGAAGAATCCTAAGTTAACAGCTGTTTAACTTTCTCAAATGCCAAAACTGTCCAACTTAGAATGCTTCTGAATTTTGATTCATGTGTTTTTTGATTCATTTAAAACTTAAATATTGGAATCAGTATCTACTATGAACTTACTTGGAGGTACAACAAATACATGATTACATTAGCATTCATTGCATGCTTCATTCAGAATATTATTAATTATCAGTTAAAGTCTGGTGATGTTTAGTGCATCTGCCTCTAATCTGAGCCTGCTTGATATCTTACCTTGTAAAAAAATGAATGTTTCTGTCTGAGCCAGCAAACAGTAAAAAAACACACCAATGCTTCATATTATGCCTTATAATTAGTTTTCTCAGTTGAAGGCTCTCCTCTCTGGGAGACATGTTTTCATCAAAAGCTCCAGAGCAAAAGCAGTCGCGGTTCTCATGTTTGCGCCTGGTGTGCCACACTACGCCAGACACGTTCTATTGAAAGTGGAACGGAGAAATCGTTCTACTCAAACAGCTGTGGAAGTGCTACACTCTTTAGCAGTCAGTGCCCTGTCTCAGAGCTTGGCTATGGAGCATCCTCTGAAACACCTGCTACAAACGTGTGTGTGGGGACTAACAGGACTAACAGTTCTGCCAGCAGATAGCAACAATCAATTTTTGCTTGGTTTCTGTATTGGGATAAAATGTATGAAAACTAAGTTGGCCTACTTTGTTGTACCTGCTGAAGACTTGATACAAAGGCACACAGCAATGTTCAGCTGTAATGCTGTCAGTTTGTTGAAAGTTTAGCTTCTTTAACTGAGACATTATCGCCAGTTGACAAAAAACAAAGATACAGTATGGATAGCAAAATTGATTTAGATGACGGAAGTGTGTATATAGTCTATTGCGGTCAAAAAATGTAAATGAGTTTACATCCTGTAGGTTATGTTGTTTCCTACCCATTCAATGGCAAAAATAAATAAAACAATTCTGTTGTGAGTTTTCTGTAAATTTGCTTTTTCTACAATGGCTTAAATGGGTTTTGTGAAATGATGGCAGCAAATTTTACATTTAACTGCAAGTCATCAAGGGTAAAACATAAATGGACCATAAACACTGTATTGCCCACTGGGGCAGTAAGCTTTTGCCTATGGAGATTAGCATATTTTTGTTCATCTTTGTACATCTCAGCAGTCCGATATTAAATTAGTCATTCTAAGTGGTCAAATGTGACTGTGTCAATGGTAAAGGTTGTTGCAGTGTTGACTGTGTTATAGCTTCAGCTTTCTGTTACACTGCTGCTGTTTTCTATAATGGTATGGCTAAATAATTTGATTAGATGGAGTAGTGACTGTACTGCTGGTAGCATTAGGTTATATCCTGATGTAATGACACTGCAAGACATTATCGTGCTTTGAATTTTAACGGTCAAGTTAGCGAATTAGCCATTTTTTCAGGCATACCCAGAAATGTTTTTAACAGGTTAAGAGAAAATTTGATGATGTATTTATGGAAAGGATGTGGGTGACTAATGACATTTATATGGACACTAACTAAAGAAGCAAAATGTGGACACAAAACATGTCTGAATTGATCCGATATGTGTGGAGTAAGTTAATGTTTTGGGTTTGGATGGAATTATTTTAAATATTGAAACACTTCTAGACATTCTTCACACATTTTTCTCATGTACAAGAAAAAATAATGACAAATGATTCACTGAAAAGCTTTTTAAGGGAATTAGAATTTCTTCATTGCCATCACTCTAAAGAACCCATTATGTGTCACCTTTATTTTTAGAAACATATAAGATCTGTGAGTACAAACCATCATATTGATTTTTAACGTTCCAATGAGAGACACAAAATCGGGGATGGAGGGCACTTTATCTTTGATTTGATTATGAACACAATGGGATTAGGTGATCGTTTCACTTGGCCGCAATAACGCTAGGTAGGCAGAAGGCACAAATAATCACATTTAGTCCATTAGAGAACTTGTTTAACTCAATAAATGAGATGCTGAGTAGATACTGCTGACAAATGCAATTGCAGAGAGAACTGAAAAACTAAACACAGCCAGTAAATATTCTTCCTTCTCCAGTCTTCAACAAAATGGTTCTAAACGACTACTTACCCTAGTAAAATCCCCACTATCACCACGTGCATCATATCCCCACTGGAACTTGCCATGCTGACACCTGTAATTGCCCACTGATCTTTGATGTCCTAGACAGCCCTGTGAATAGTACATTCTGAGTTACACTCTGAATCACGCAGAATGTAGTACAAATAAAAACTAAACTATATCACCTCATATAACAACACTGAAAAAATACAAACTAAAACTTACAGCATTATCCTTAAGATCCAACTGTGTACTTTAAATGAGCTGTAAAGGGTTTCTACACTGTTCCTGTGGCATATTTGTATTTTTCAGTATTGAACAGCATAAATAAAACAAGACATAAGGAGCCAGTGCAGTGCAATTATGTTCTTTAACTGAAGTTACTGAATTTGCCTTCCTAGTGTCAGCATTTCTGCTCTAAATACTGCCTTTGTTTTGTAGAGAGTCAGAGGTAAAGTTATACTTTATCGTAGCAACAGTAACTTGTAGTTACAATGTAGTAATTTAGTTTCCATGCTATATTGCAAAAGCCAGCCTCAACTCTAAAAGCCTCCATACAAACGTCCAGTTAATTAGCTTTTAGCAACAGGAAATGTGTGCTCTCTTACCCCTGTTTTGTGAGAGTGGCCTCTTGAGACTGCAGCACAAAGAACCAACCGGACAGTGCCAGGCAGGCTGCTTACGCTTGTGTTGTATTTGTACCCTCACCCCCCGCCCGCTTTTTTCCCAGAGACACCACGTGCTATGGTTTCTGGTTAAAACTGGTTGCAGGGGCCAATAGAGGTGGACCCCTTTTGTGTGAGTGGTCATTGTGTCTGTTTAGAAAGTACAGTAAAAAGCTGAGCAGGGTCAACATGACTGGACAAAAACTGGCCAAACTGAACCTCTCGTCTTTAGATTTAAGCCATAGTTAATGTTGGCTTTATACAGGAGAAAGGAAACAGCTACAAACCCAGCAAGAATATGAAAAATAATCTCAGTTTTAGATGCAATTAATTTTTAACCATTGATTTAAACTGCCAAAGTCATCTACAGAAGTCATTCACGCCAGGTAGAGGAGAAAAGTGTTCCTGTTTCTGGTGGCAGTATGTCAAAAGTTAATATTTATATATGGTCTTGAAATATTGACTTATGTCAAAATAAGCTCAGCTTTTCTAGAGATGTTGACTTAGTATCTGTAAAATAACTTAAAAAATAAAAAAGGATGTATTTAGTATCTTGAAATATTGACATGGCATCTCAAAATAGTGATTTACATATAATATAGTAATTTAGATATAATATATAAAATTGCTATCTGTATCTGAATCTGAGTGTTTGAAAAGAATGACTTGACTTAATACCTCAAAACCATGACATATATCTTTAACAACAGACTGAGCATCTCAAAATATTGACTTTATTTTTAAATAGTTTTTCAATAATTGAGTGATTGTCAACAAAGTAAATAAATAATTTGAGAAAATAACTAAGTATCTTTAGATACTAGGTCTATGTTTTTAGCAATAAGTAATAATTTTGAGATCATATTTTGATTGACACCTGCCAGAAAGAGAGACAGGCACCAAACAAAAGGAGCTGAAAGGGTTCTCTGAGCACCGCCACAGATAATCCTTCTTTGGAACCCTAATTGCTTTGTATAGAACTTTTTCAAGTTTAGAAAACCTTCATTACATGCCGTAAAAGATCTAATTGAATGTGAGGGTTCTTCTTTTAACCATGCAATTGTGTGGAGGTTCTTCACACTCAATTACAGATAAAGCTATTCATTCAGATGAAACAAAAGTCTTTCTTCTCTGGCATCACTCTGAGAAGCCTATTGGCACATTCCTTTTAGAAATGCAACACGAACATGATATTTTTTACATGAATTTAAAAACGGGGCAGTTATTGTTTGTTTGAAATGGGCAATCTTTGAAAGCAGGAATTAATCGTATTTCGTGACTGGAAATATGCTGCATGGGGTTCAGAGCTGTCTTTAGAGTAACGATGGAAAAAAAGCAGGTGTTTGCTAATCTGTCATGGATGTTATCACGAAGCCACAATGAGCAGCAAAAATAGCAGCACACCATTTCGAAGTGACAGAAAGAGAGGGAAAATTTTCCAGCGCGATACATTATCTCGGAGAGCAAATACCCGACTTCAGCCAGAATAAACTTTGGTCTGAGCCAACCTGATAGAGACTCGGCAAAGTCTGTTTTTGCCTGCCGTTTATGGGAAAGAAGTGAAAGTTGACACCTGTGGATAAGCTGATGTTTTTCTGGCCAGAAGATGATTTACATAAATAAAAAAAAATGTGTACAGACCTCCCTTCATTTATTTAATTTCATCAGCATTAGCATGATGAGATTAGATTTAAAGGACTGTGCAAAAGTTTATGCATGTAAGCACATTCTTTTTCTTTGGTAATAAGTGTGTTTTGCACACTTAATAATTAGCTTTTGTGAGCTTGTTTGAAGAAACAAGTCTGGTTCCAGATTTCTCTTGGATGCAAGCAGCAACCACACGTACCTGATTTAACATGATGAAGCACTGGTTAGATAAACCAGATCATACTGTGGCCAGGGCTGGACTGGGACAAAAAATTGGCCCTGGCATTTTTGGCTTAGACCAGCCCGTCATAATTAGTGGAGCACAGCCGACTAGTAATTTATGTATGTGTTCCGCGAAGGAATGTATTTTACTATTATCATATAATAATTATTAAATAATAACAGCATCATATAAAAATTACTTTTTGCCTTATTAGAAATTTACAGTGAATGATTACTTTTGAAGCCTATTAAATAACCATAGTAGAAAGCAAATAAGTACATTTACACATACTGTAGTTTTAGCACTTTTGTCTACTCATATGTATTTTCTGAATTTACCTGATATAGCAGCTCAATTCAAATTCTTCAGATTTAACGGTGCTCCTTTCTTTAAAAAGCTATAACATGCATTTGGATCAGGCTAAAAACAGGGCTGCCTTGTGAACTCATGCTACACATCAGCATTTGACACTGTCTTACTGTGGTCTTTTGGTAATAATACTTTTATACACCTACTTTAGTAAAATTTAAATAGCAAAGATTTACTTATCATTTAGCGGTTTTAAGATCTGTTATTTTATTTGTTTGAATGTTTTAAAACATGTTTACCCACAACATAGAGGCTACAAATTCTAACTACTATGCAGCCTTTCAACACACCTTTAGCCTAAATATCTAAAATGCTATGATGTAGCCTAAAATGGACACTTGCTGCTCATCCGACACTTCTTGCCTTGACCGTTTGCTATTTTATCAGAAGAAGGTGTCGTACGTGGCTGCCAGATCAATCTCTGTTACTCATCATTCTCATGTAATAGAGCTAACGTTACCTCCATCACCTCAAAGTCTCTGTGTTATTCTAACGTTATTACCTGCTTACGTACTACACTCTCCCGCTTAGTCTGTCCCTCGGGTTCTCTGTCCACAGCCTGCATCTTTGGTTGCTCCTCTCTCTGCCTGCTGCTGCTGCTTCACCTACAACCTGCTGTTGCTGGAGCTCTGCTGTCACAGAGGACGTGGAGGCTACAGCAGTGAACATGTCTGTGATCTTAGCACAGTTTGCAGCATCAACGGCGACACTCTTTAATCTCTTCGCACGCAACTTCTCCACATCCCCTTCGGTTTCTCCATGTTGCCTCTCATTTAACACATGCTCGACACTGAAACTAGCTCATCACTGGACCACACCGAGAAAAGGTGGGGCCACTTTTATCCTATATCCTGATTGGTTCAGTCCAGTGTCTATATTAAAGATAGGCTAATGGGCTGCCCCCTCTAAATTGTCTCTTAAAAAAAGGGAAGAAAAAAAAACAACAGCATCGGGCCCTGAGGACTGTCGGCCCACCGGGCAAATGCCCGGTACGCCAGATTACCAGTCCAGGCCTGACTGTGGCGACCCGCCAGTGCTGGCTCCAGAAGACTTAAGAGGTGTGGCTATGTAGACAGCCACATGCAAAGCTCGACCCTCCAACAGAGGGACTGGTTGTGTTGTTTAGCGTTGTTGTCTGTTAGTCTAAGTTATGTGTACATGTTTTTATGTGTGCATCCTTTTATGTCAGTGTGGGTTTTTGTGGGTTGTGTGTGTGTGTGTTTAGGGGGGTTGGTTCTCTATAAGAGTAAAACTGGGTAAAACTCCTGCTGAGCATGTAATTAAGAGCATGTCTTGCAGCAGATTCATGGCCTCCTGCATGTCTCTCCTGACGTTGTACTGATTAATTGCTGTTTTGACTGGAAATTTAATAACTAAAGGATGGTTTCAGACTTTTCCACATAAGTATAAAATAATGTATAAGTCTGTGATGCGAGTATGACCCACATACAATGACATAGCCAGCTATCATTTTCACAGTTGAAGTCTATTTCTAAACTTGTAAAAGTTCTTGGAGTTCATGTCAAACTGTTAATACAACATTTTTTAAAAAGTGATCATTTAAACCACGTATCTTATAAATGCAGTAGACATTGTGCTCGCTAAATATAATATAATGTAACTGTTTTTTAGCAAACTGCATTAACTTTCTGTCTTGTTCCCAGTATTTCTTTTTTATTTCCAGTGATTAGTTTGTGTCATACCCCGCCATGTTCCCCGCGTCCCTCGCCTGTTTACGTCCTGTCGAGTCCACGTGGTCTTTGTTTACCTTTTGTCATGTGTTTCTTGCCTCCGCCCTCCACCTGTGTCCCATCATGTTCACCACCTGTTTCAGTTTCCCTCTCGTTATCCTGTGTATTTAGTCCGCCTGTTTTGCCCTCTCCCTGGTGGGTCATTGTCGTGATATGTCCAGGTTATCTTGTGGTTTTTTCCTTGTCAGTTCTGTTTATCTACCCGTTTGTTTACCCTCCGTTTACGTCAGTATTATTAAAAAGTACTGTTTATTTCAAAAGCTTGCGCCTGTGTCTGAAATCCTGCTTCCGACCGTGACAGTTTGAGGCCAGCCGGGCATTTCATCTGCTCTTATTCCCCAAGCTATATCCACTGAAAATAAATAATAAACACTTTTAATTAAAATGAAAATGCAGCATGTTTCCCCTTAAATCCTAATTTATTCTTCTTAATTGAGCTTCCATTTGCTGTGCCAATATGCACAGTCATTATTAAATAGGCATTGTGTAGAGGGCATCAAGAGTTTAGTACAGCAAATCCTAATACACACTTCTCAACTTCACCTTGTAACACTATAGGAGAAGTCTTCACACAATGTGTCTGTCTGTTTCTCCATATGGCAAAATTATTTAACAGCTCACATTATGGCCATGGTTGGCACATATTGTAGAAAACTGCTCATCCAATGTTTCTTTGCTGTGTGATGGTTTGGTTGCACTCGGCTATGAGAAAATTAGTGAGGTCACAATGACCTTAGGCAATGAAGTTAGATGATTAGTTCTGGATCCCAAACACAACTCCAACTCATACCAAAGAATGGATCTCCATCATTCCATCATTCTACTGCTCAACAGCTCAATGCTGGTGGGCTTCAGATCTCTTTAGATGATGGCACTGAGCATGGTGGTCTTAAGTTCATGTGCAGATGCTCCAGAGCATCTCGTTCTATTAGCTTTGCTTTTCTATGCAGATTATACAAGCTGTGTTTGCATAATTAAACACGAGCAGCGAGTGCCCCTTAAAGTAGCTGACTTCACTAATTAGCAGGGGGGAACCCCCAGGGCCTTCGAGGCTTTCAGAGAACGCTGAATATTTTTGAGAATTAAAAAATGCATGTCTGTAATTTTAAGTTAATTTATATTCAATAGAATCACGCTTGTATTTAAAGGTCTGCAAATGATTTGAGCTGCTAGTACCACTATTGTGTTCATTGTTATGTACATAATAGAAACACAAGCGTTATATTCTCAAGAATTGGCTTTCTTTAATGTATCCAGCTAGAAATTGATAAGCATTCTCTCGTATTTATCAGCACAGAGGAATCAACCAATCATGCAATAGACGGGTCCAGTGTTTTAAGAAAAAGCACCAATCTAGGCCTTCTGACCTGACTACGGCAGTCAAATCAGTGGGTCGTTAGAAACAGAAAACAGCAGCAGCTGCTCTACACCAGACCTCTCTACTGAAAGGGTCATGGTGAAACTGCTACAAGGTAAAAAAATATGCTAATTTGTCCATCACAAGTTTTGAGTAAAACATAGAATGTTTTTTGGAGGCTTCAGTGTCCTCAGGAAAATGAAAATATCTGAGCAGCTCATTGTAATGAGGGATCTCTACACTGATCAGCAATGTTCAGCATAGAAATCAGATAAACGGTTCCACTGTGGCAAAAGAGACTAAAAAACTAAGGTGGAAATGAGAGTCAAGAAATTTGACACAGATTGGCGCTCGGCACAACAGCTTGAAAAGGTGCAACTATTTATACTATTTAACTATTTATAGACAAAAATCTGACATCCTCAAATCAAGCCTCATCTTTCACTGGAGGGCCTGTTAAGTAAACTGATCTTATTTAGCACATATTTAGAGACAAACCAATTTACTGGGAAAGATAATTATGCTTGAAAAAGTTGAAGGAAAACAGGAAGAGAATAACCAGCTACAAAATGGATAAATACAGTCAAAGGAATCATAAGGAATCTTTCTCTTTACTCTTCCTGAGGAAATGACTGTCCTTCCATCTGTTGAAGGCTGTTGAAAGAATTTTTCAGTCAGAGACTGCCTCAGCCAGAGACTGCCTCAGTCATACACTGGCTCTATCTGTGCAGCTTCTAAAGCTTTGCTATCCAGATTTCAAACAGAGGCTCCTTTCTTAGGTATTTAGTTCAAACTGTAAATACTGTTTGACCAGAGGAGGATGGGTCTCCCCCTTGTGAGTCTGGTTCCTCCCAAGGTTTCTTCCTCCAGTTGAGGGAGTTTTTCCTTGCCACTGTTGCCTCTGGCTTGCTCACTGGGGGATATATGTTATAACTGTTTTCAAAACTCTGTAAAGCTGCTTTGAAACAACATCGTTGTAAAAAGCGCTATATAAATAAAATTGACTTGACTTGACTTGACTTGATAACCCAGGCAGAAAACTGGACATTCTGGAGAAACAGTATTCCCATGGTGGCCAGTCAAAACAACTTGATGACACTTCCTCATCATGATATTGATGACGTAAATGAAAGATCTAATAAACAGCATATTTTAATATAATGACAATATAGTGAAATGTAATAATCACAACAATTTAAACTTTCACTGCATTTCAATTCAGTCATCAGAGTAGCATTCAATCATATTTATTTGTCTCTTCTTGCTACTTTAGTCAAAAGAGCAGTTTATTAAAAAATGTTTGTATTCTAATAGATAACAACATTTATTAGATTATTTAGCAAAGAATTAAATAAATTGTTTGGAATCAGTGAAGATAAAGCAAATTACATCATGCTAATTAGTGGTTACCACTGTTCTTCCATGTTGCACAGGAGCATTTTATAAGTGGAAACGAAGGCTTCATACATTTAGCTGTAGACACTAATTATGCAAACATCACCTGCTTTCTGATTGAGTAAATGCCAGACCCAGCCAAAGGATCAAGAAGGCAAGGAGGCAAAAGAAAGCGCAGAAAGAGGAACAAGGAAATGCAGAGATTTATTTCTAAACATTATACATTTAAGAAAAGAAAGCTGAACCCATGTAATGAATTGTGGTGTTAGACTGTTAAACTGTTTTCTATGTTTTTGCGCTCAGTCTTGTTTGGCATGACACCTCGTCCTCACACTATAATGTTATAGAAACTAGAGCACATTACCATCAGCTAGCTCAATGCCCAGCAGCTACAGTTCACACAGTCCTGGCTCCCATTACAGCTTGTCGGCCTTCCTTAGACAGGCTAATGATGCTATCAGCTACGTGGTTCTTTGTGTACCCAAGTTAACCTGAATCAAGGACCATGCAAGGTAAACGTGTTGTGTCTGGGCAATGCGTTGGATGGAACGGAGGCTCACAGGACTAACAAGGTTGACTCTCGGGTAAGTCAGTGTCCTCTGGCTCCGAATTGGATTCTGCCTCTCGTGGCTCAGACATGTCTGACTGTACTAGTCGTTAGATGGAGCAACCAGAGGCTGAAACTTTTTTGCAATCGGGCACCTTCTGCTGATGCCCCCAGCGTTTCAGAGCAGAAAATGCTGCTTATATTATCAAGATTTTGAAATCTAATTTTATATGTTTATTTTTCTTTTTATTTATATTTTTTTATTTATATTTTCTCAAAATAATGTGTTATTTTGGTTAATAAGACATTATTCTGTGGTGTGACACATGCATGCTTATTATTGCTTTGCACAGACCTTTTATAAACAACTTGTAGAATGTGTTATAAAGGAAATCCTGACTTAAAACAGTGTACATGTCCTATACTACTATTAAATATGGCCAGATTCCCCCGTAAGACCACCATTGTTGCATTGCTGTGCTGTTATACAGTTGCATTGAAGTCAGTCCCACAGAAAATAAGACAATTTATAAAGTTCCTCTTGATTAATGTCACACTAGCTAAATCTGGAAAGGCAGGATGATACTGTATACTAGACTTAAATGGAATATTTAGCTTGCGGTTCTTCGCTCATTGCATGAGAGAGAGACAGCTACCTTTTGACAGAACAACAAGTTGGCCTACTTCTAAAAGGATTTTGTCTGATTTGAATAATAAACAAAGTTAGTTTCTTGGTCTGTAGAACATATGCACACAACACTGTATTCATCTGTATTCAGCATGTTTGCTGGAGCTACATATCAAAAGCAATGAATGAAATGAAAATGTAAAGGTTTATATTTTTTAATGACAAAAGGAAACACAATTTTTAATTGACTATAATAAGAAGGGCCAACACTGGCTAGCTAACTAGACTAAGGTGCCAATAAAAATGTTTGCCTGGGTTCTTCAGGCAGATAGTGGATGCTTCATGCAGGCGGTACACTCATTTCTGATTCTTCTAATTCTTTAATGAAGGTTATGTCCCAATGCCTGAACAACCCTTTCCTTAATAAATTTAGGGTGGACGTAACTGACGCTATCTCTTTCTAGCTAGTAGCTATTTATTAAATTGGTGAACACTAACTAGCTAGAACTTTGCATCTGAAGGAAAACAGTTACTATTCAAAAGAAAGTCCTCTATATTTATTTATACACATCTTACATACCAACTAAGAAGATTATTGTTCTGTCTGAGCCACTGGTGTCTATCCGTGCACATGTCTAAGGCACTATGTTCACCCCAGCTCCAACCCTAATCTAACACACCTGACCCAGGTAATGAAGGCCTTCTGGAGATCTGACTATATGAGCCAGGTACATTATATTTGAAATCTCCAGGTTGGTAGATCTCCCTGTTCAGGTGGTCTAGTTCAGTGGGGCCCAATCCTGGTCCTGGGTATCAACTGCTGTGGAAAGTTCAGACGCTGCCAAAGTCTTTTGATATCAGAATCATGTGCATTTGATTGAAGGTTGAAAGTAAGCTGTGCAGAGTGGAAGACCAGGATTGGGCCTACTTTATACACTGTGGCACTGCTGTGGGAGGCCGTAGTGAGAGATATAATCTCGCAGAACCAAAACTAAATCTCCCAACAAACTGTGTTAATTATGGTAATAATGACTTCCTTTTTTTGTTCACGTAATACATTTTTTCCTTTTACTGTTTCCTTTATTTTCTTTCATAGTTTCTTTTGCTGTTTCTTTTGCACACTGTCGAGTGGGATGGGCCTGTATTCTTATTAAAATTGCCTTGGAATGAAAAGCTTCTGTCACAGAGAATGAAGCAACTAGAGAACTGTTGCATGCAGCTGTGTCTGGCAATCTTGATTGGTTTTCGTTTGGCAATCTTGCCTGTGGTTTTTTTTTATGGGAGCGGGTGGTGGCATGTTGCTACACCAGACCAGTGTAAATGCAGCCCAAGTGGAGATATAACTGTTTATTTTCCATATCCAAGCTGTCATTTTGCTCTTTATTGAAAATAAATAAAAGTTCTCAAAAACACACACACACACACACACACACACACACACACACACACACACACACACACACACACACACACACACAAGAAATACATTCATTATCAGACATATTCCAGATAGGAATTTCACTCTACTGTCACAAAATATGTTGAAGGAATCTTGCCGATATTCACAGTGATACCGCATTAGCAATAGCCACAGTGAGTCTCTTGTGTTAATGAGGCCACATTATAGCCCCTAGGAAACTAACCTAATCCGTTAAGCTGAATAACAGTAATAATTTGGATTAGTGAATTCTTTTTCCGCAAGCTATTATTTGATAAACTAATGTAATCAAATATTAATTATGTTGATGTAATATTGGAAACAAATGATTTAAATTATGAGATATTTATCTAATAATTGCAGGATATCACCTAATACTAGAGAATTCAAATCCTAGAAGTAAATGGTGAGTGTGAAGAAAGAGGGTGAATTGGGAGAGGTGAAGGTGGGGGGGGGTTGATTCCAAAGATCAAAAGTAAGCAATGTAAGCAACAAAAAAAATCCTTATAACATTAACGCAGCCATGATCGAATACAGGAACCTGTAACACAATATTTGGCGGAGGTATATTGCCTCAGATACATGCCTATAAAGTTCCAGCTCCAAATCTCCTTGTGATACACTAAGGGATTCGATTAGATGTGAGAAGATTTGAAGCTGCAATATCCTGAGCACACCACTGCATCCAGCCATTGCACACCTCTACTTATGACGATGAGTATATACAATAAACTTCTGCACTTTTTTGCCAGGCACCAACTTAGAGATGGCACGGCCAATTCTACTGAACCGCTTGAGAAAACCCTCATATCTCCTGAGCGGGAACTTTACAGGAGAAGGAGAAAAACACTTTACTTGGAACGTCATTTTGGGCTATTTCCTTTGATCTACTCACCCTGCAGTTTACACACAATGCAAAAGGCAACATGCACTTTTAAATTTGGTCAACAACTGAAAAAGAGCAGAAAGAGCGATACAGGGTTTTGGCTTTGACAGCAGTGATAGAGTATTGTTTTGATGCATCCAGCCATGATAAGTTCACTAATCACTTCGTTATCCACTGAGACTGAGTGGGTTAAACCTGTCAGGTTGTGTTTAGCCCTGTCCTGGCCTCACTCCTCTGGTTAGCTTTCAGCAGAGGAATTCCAGCATAACTCAGCATAGCTCAGTCTTTGAGATGTAAACAAAGTCATTCATGTTTTGATGCAAAATGCTTTATTATAGAGATGTTCTTAACTCTGGTGGTGATGAGAACCAGAGGTCTACAGTACAAATAAAGCTATGTTATGTCCTATGCAAAATGACAGGTGAACCTACAATCATCTTCTGGGTAAAAACAGTGGTGGATTATAGAAAAGTTTCTTTGACAGGCCATTCCACGTGCTTTACAAAAGAGAAAAAGATTATTCACATAATAATTTTAAGAGATATAGGAGAATAGAAATGAGAACATGATTAAAACTATTAAATATTAAATTTAGGTGATACAGTGACATTAGAGAAGCGGGAGAGAAGCGCAGTGGAGCTAACAATGTTAACTGAGCTGAAAGCTGCTCAAACAGAAACCTTTTCAGCCCGGATTTAAAAGTGTCTAGTATCTGCTAATACTCTCTGTCAACTGGTTCCATGTAGGAGCAGTGTAGTAGCTAATTACTGCCTCTCCATGTTTAATCTGTGTCTTTGGCAGCTCTAACTGACTAGTTTCTAATGATCCCTAATCCTAATGATCTTTGGAGACTATCATGCCTCTGACTAACTCTCTGAATGTCCTTCTCCGCCATGAGGAGATGTAAAGAAATACTTTCTAGGCCAAAAACATCTCTCAAAACTATTTTAAAACAACATCATGTTCATAACCACTTCAAGTAATTCAAGCTTTCGTAATGTTGTTTTTTTTTGCAATGAAGCTTTTAAATTCTTTAGGCTTCTGCTTCCTGTCGCCAGCACTGGGAACAATTCTGGCTCAGTATGTTTCTCTAGAAAAGAGCATTTTCCATCAAACTACTCAGAATGACTGCAGAAATGTAAAAAAAACCCATGGAATTAATTTTTAAGCTGGTAGCATCTTTTAAAGCTGTACCTGATCTGCCCCACTGCCCTCTAGAGCTTTAAGATCTTCTAACTTGTTGTTTTTAACTACTTCACAGTCTCAGGTGAGACTTAAAGGCAATCCAAAATCAAATCCAAAATTAAATCATAATTTACATTTTTAGATCCAATTTAAAAAAACGTTTTTTCTCTTTTTAAGATTCAGTTATCTGTTTTGTCTTTCTATTCTGTGACCTGAGGTTCATATTTTTTATTGTCATATTAATTCATTTAGTTCTTTTTCCATTTCTATTGGACTTTTTTTGTTTTCTAAAGAGGAACTTCATTTTACTGTACCACACTTAGGCCATAACATACTGTTTAAATCTACTGAACTATTTTAAACTGTATTTCCAACCTTGAATATTTACAGTGATTATGTTATTATCTGTTTAGAACCAAGGCATTAGTAAAGACAGTAATAAGCTAAATACAAATTTGTGAATATAAATTTAACATTTCTGTAAGCACTTCCTCCCAGCGCCTGCAGAGGTTGCAGTCTCCAGAACACTAGGTAGCTCTGGGCACACACACACACACACCCTCCTGCATGTGCTCACACATTCAATCATTCAGTCAATGTGTTTGGGCTCACTCCTTTAAGCGAGCTATCTCCCTGGCTCCCGCCGGTGATCAATTGACGTTTGAAACTAGCGAATATAAACTGTGTACTTACGCTCCTCCTGGAAACAGAGGGAGTGGTGTAAACCCCCACAGGGATCCTCTCCTGGCGAGCTCCTGAACGACGCAAGGACTAACTTCTATTTGTTTGAACTTTTCAGACAGGGCCTAGTTCCTGGTTTTCTACTTAAGGAGCTACTCTGTATTGTACTGCTCTGACCCACGCCTGGGGTCTTCGAGGCTCTGAGGCTACCAACAACGGCTACTCTGACACCAACCAACTCACCTGCTCCAGTAGCCGCTCTCCCCTCCGTGTGCCCAGCTCTGCGCTTTGTGTTCACATTTCATTCCCTTGTTTGAGTTAATAAAGCCATGCATATGGATTATAACGTCATTGAATTCAGTCTTTCATTAAAAAAGGCAAAATGAAAGAGATCTCTCCAAATGTTGCTGCAGGTTGTTATGCTCAAAATAAGCTAAAATTGTCTCAAACAAGACAACCACTACTGAAAATTGGTAAAGTTTGGCAGTGTTACAGTTGTTTTTTAGTAATTAAATGGAACATTGGAAGGTCAGTTCAAGTCAGTCATTTATTTTAGTAAAATGAATGATAATAATAGTTAGGGTATAGGATCACCTAATGCAAAATAATTTTTGTCTACAGTCAAAGTAAAATAAAGCTCTGAAATGAAGCAATGGAAGCAATTCAGTAGAATGTTCCATAGACCCTATTGTACAGAGACTCAGGAGTGACACAGCTATCCATGGCCAAGAGTCCAGGACAGCATAATTGGTCTCAGTCTGTGTGTAGGTAAGATGGTCCTCCCTCTCCCCATCACTAAGCAAGAGGCTCATCAGCATGGGCTTCTTTTAGCTAACGTAACAGAAATGGCACATAATGTTATCCTCCAAGCACAATGAACTGTCCAGTAATGTTGCGTTAGCTGCAGTTTAAAAAGATGCAGTGGCACTTTACATGTCTTGGAAGAAGCATGTGCTAGCACTCCAAGCGTGGGGGTATTGTGCGAATGGTGGAGAATTAGCTAGAAGGTGGGAATGGAACATGACTACATTGGGAAATATTCAGGGGCAACCCCCTCCACCTCCCTCTAAAACTGTATGTATAGAGAGAAAGGTGCTGCTTATTGTCCATATTCCTGGTTTATTGTAGTTTTTGTCGATTGGTCTTACATACTCTAGCTAATATGATGGTACTCTTCAGCATTGCTGAAGTACAAAACTTTAAGAAAGTTTGTGTTCACAGTGCTGAACACAGCTATAATTATTACTTAATAATTCAGAAAGCTGTAAAACAACTAATGTTCAGACAAAAAAATAGTAATCACATCTCAAGAAAGATATCTTACAGCATAGGTTACAGAATATAATCAATCATTGCGGAACTTCTTAAACATACTACCATTCATATATTCCAATTCACTAGTTATATTGATCAGCAGAATGAATTAAGGAATTGTGTTTGCCATAATGGAATTCGGGAATCTTTAATTTGATGGCATGTACATCCAAGTCAAGCGAACTATGTACAACCATTATTCCCTCATTGTTTCATGAACTAGTAAGCAGATAATGGTCTACAGTTGATTTCAAGTGTGCATTTGCATTCGGAGTCTGTTGCTCTTAAAATTTGATGAGAAGCTCAAAGAGCTTTGCTGCCAGTGAATCAAGTGATCATTAGGCTGAAATATCCAAACAAATCAGTGAGCTGGCACGAGCATTAGGTGTTTCCAGAACATCTATTTGGTTCATTCTTAAAAGAAAGAATGCGTTGATCACCTCAGAGTCACCAAACAGGCACAGAAGACCTTCAAAAACCACAGTGATAACAGAAAAATTAAATAGCAAAGAAAAACTCCTTACCAACAGTTAACCACATCAAGAACAGTGTCAAAGTCTTTAAGCCTCATAGACAGAGAGTTTGACAGAAACCATCTAAACAATGTGGAACAACATCTTATGGACAAATGGAAAGATGAGCTCTTTCTAGAATGATAAAAAGAGAGCAGAATAAAGGCATGAACTACTTATGAACCAATGAATCTCACCTGTCAAGCATGGTGGAGGTGGTATTATGGTGCAGGCATGTATAGAACCACTTCCCTTGTATTTATTGATGATGTGACTGTGTATCATAGCAGCAGAACAGATTCTGGAGGGATCAGCCAAATGCGTCAAAACTTATTGGGTGGGACGTCATGGACAATGGACAATGAACCAAAGCATGCTGTAAAAGCAATCCAAGTTATTTCTATTGTTAGTTTGTTAAATTACTTTTAAAAACTTTAAAAAAGAGACTTGAATAAAAAAAATTGCTGTAATTTCTAAATCGATCATCAGATTTGGAGGTGAATACCGTCAAGTTAAAGCAGAAGATCTGCACGTAGAGCTCACGTTTATAATAGAATTGCTCCAATAATAACTTTATCTCTGGCAGCATCAACATATTTAGGGACCAGACTGGAATTTGGTCAGAATCAAACATCCAAGGTGAAGGTGAGTGGATGCACTGTTTAGGGTTTTTACACCCTCTTATTGCTTCAGGCTTCTAAAGCCCTCTCCTCTAACCAAAGCAGATTAAGAGAGAAAGAAAGGGGAGGGGGAAATTGACAATGTATACTGTCTCCTCCACACAAATGAGGGCATATTGTCAATTGCCACAAAGAGACTGATGGAAATTTAATTATCGAATACGTTACAAGACAGATGAATGGCATTGTTGCTTGGACATATATTGACAGACAGGCGGAGATGGATTGGGCAGGACTGTTTAGGACTACAAAATGCACCAAGGAAACAAAGGGATGGAAATCCACGGCCACACTTCACACTTGAAAAATCAAATCACTATAAAGAGAGAAAGATTACGCTCATCTGCAATTAGAGAACAGCTGTCTTCTGTCCATTTAATAAATACAGAATAGTCCAATGAAGGAAATAAGAAGATGAGACACTAAGCAAGTCAATATAAATCTAAACAGAGAGATTGCGAGAGAAAACCAAAAAATAAATAGTACAAACTCCAGCCTGTTGGAAGAAGAAAGATGAGTGAGCGTAGTACAATTACCAGCACACATTCAAGAAGGGACAGTTTTCCAGGATCACATTATGTTTTCATAATTAGTGTCACAATTCGATTTGGGCATGAAAAGAAATCCCATTAAGCCCATATGACACTGTGTTTTTGCAACGGCAACAAATGATCTTTTGAGGATTTTCACTGAATATCATCAAAACTGCCTTTAGAGCACCTATTACTCTCTTTAATTTTCTAGACGCCACAATTCTGGGGAAACCACAATTGATGCTACATATTTGCCAAGCACATAACTGTAAGAGCTGTATTTGAAATAATAAGAATGATCCGGTGTAAACGCTAATCTCATATTAAAGTCTGTCCACATGGTTTCAAATGTTTAATTTTAAGTTTTAATAATGTAAATATAATGTAATAGTAGATAAATG
The DNA here is from genome assembly GCA_021613375.1 of Megaleporinus macrocephalus. NCBI lineage: Eukaryota > Metazoa > Chordata > Actinopteri > Characiformes > Anostomidae > Megaleporinus > Megaleporinus macrocephalus. Next base: position 26,547,687 of record CM038703.1, read on the forward strand.
CTACGGAAATTCCAAACTGTGATCTGTTCTTAGCAGCCATGTCAGCCATGCAGTGGTGAGCAAACCGTAAACAATGGTGGAGAGGCACACGCGCTAGGCAGGAGTGGTTTAGTTCAATACATAATTTTTGATTTTGAGGAAACAGACCACTTTGCTTTACTCAAACGCTTTCAGAATGGTGGGTAGAAAGTAGAAACCAGAGAATAAGGTGAGCAATGATCATAAAAAAAAAATAATTACAGTTTGTGGTTCAAGAACATTCATGTTATGAGACTTCGTATGAAATTAACTGTAATATCATTGACACATCCGGACTGATATCTGAATGCTGATCACTAATGTAATAAGCATAACCTACAGCTAGCTAGCAAATGTCTGCGTCGTGGTTCTGAAACTGAAGTCACAAAAAACTACTCCAATGAGTCTGCACGGTTATACTTGATGACAGCGTAGATAAATGTTTTTGTGTCTGTCACGGCTGTATGATAAATTGGCGGGGAAGCACTATGAGCCTTGATGTTAGGGTGTAGTTAACATCATATTAAAATAATGTTAATGTTAATCTTGTATTTCTGCAGTTAATGTGGACTGCTAGTTATCATGTTCTCTCAAATAGAGTTAAAGACTTACAGTAGGGCTCTGCAACAGCTGGCTAATGTAAGTAGTAAGCAGTGTCTAACTACACTACAAACAATGACAATATACTGCATACAAGTTATTATTGCATATCAAACTATTCAAACACCCCAAATTCATCCTGGCCACAACATGTACAATGTCTTGTGAATAACATCCAATTCAATTACAATGTAATTCTGAGTAGGGGTTATGTAAGCACTCAAAGATTGTGGTTTGTCTCACCGTGATACACTGTATGGCTAAAAGTATATGGACACCCTTTCTAAAAATCAGGTAAATTTCTGCTTGTTTGGAATGAAAACTTGCAGACTTTTAGAATATTGGATTTTAGATTGGGCATCAGTTAAGCAGTCTCAGATCTTACCATCATACAATCCAAAATAATTAACTAGTTACTCTGGAGTCACACTTAAAAGGTAAATACCTAGAGGTTAAGGATCCATAAGTCCAGTTCAAAAATCGGCATAATAAAATGGTTAAAATGTGAACAGTCATTTAGAGAAAATACTCTGGAAAAAGTCACAATTGTCCTGTACTGAGTCAGAACCGGGGACAGGAACTGGACATTCAAATAGTTAAATGTCTCTAAAAGCTTCATCATATTAACAAGTAATTAAGTTATTGCATGAAATGGTTATGCAGTCTGCTGCCCGCTAAAACATTTGTTTTACAAGAGCTTTCAGACAAGGTTTTCTCCTAAAACATACACCCATCCTACACCCATCAGCCATAACCTACACCCATCAGCCATAACCAAAACCAATTCCTTTATGTACACACATTGTCCATTTTATCAGCTGCACTTATCATATAGGAACACTTTGTAGTTCAACAACTACTGTACTGACTGTAGTCCATCTGATTTGCTGCTGTTATATAGTTTTCTGTTTCTCTTTTTATGTTGTAAGTGCAACTGTTTTGTGGGTAGCCCCCCTCCAAGACCTTCTTGCCTATTGTTTTAATCTCGTTGCATTCTTACCATCTCTTGGTATGTCCTGTGTTATAAACGACCAACTGTGTTTTTTTTCTTTAATGTAACAACCACCTGACGGCCTTACGGCTTGCCATCTGGAAATTCTCCCCTGACTCCCACCTCCTAGAGGTGTGTGATGGTGGATTCCTATGTGGGTTACTGTAAATTCCTAAACACCTCAGGGGGTGTGTTTTCTCTGTATAAGTGATGAGTTTGTAAATGAATTAATTTAGTTTCCTTAAAATCTCCGCTCCTGTGTTTTTGAAGAAACCAACTATTCTTGCTAAACAAAAGACAACAGATTTTGGTGTAGTTGGCAGGATCAGAGCTTTGCAAGGTTTTCCAGCTTTTTAGACGTCCAATGCTGTAAACATCTGCTTGCGGTTGGACAGAAAGCAAGAATCTGGTGACTGTCTGCTGGTTGGCTAATTGTGTGCTGTAACGAAGCTGAACCTTCACTCCATACACTAACAGTGAGTGAGAGAAAACACAAACCACAGTCAGAGTAGAAGGGGAAATTTGTTCTTTATGTTTTTTTTCCTCCATATAATGTGTATGGAGAGGTGCAGGATAGTTGTAGAGAATCCGTTCTAGTAGATTTTCTTTTCCTTTTTCTAAGACTGACGCTGAAATATCTAGAAATATTTTCTGGTTTTTACACAAGCAACAGCTTTTGCTTTGAACTAGTTTAATTCTAGTTCCTGATTCCTGATTAGAGGTAAATAGTGGCGCGCTGACTTTGGGGGCTAGAGTTCAAATCTTGTTTTGTGTTTGTTTTAGTTTGTTATTGTGTAAGTTTAAAGTGTAAGCACTTAAAATGCAAAAAGGAAGCTGGGTTTGGTTTTTCAGAGGCGTGGATGGTTCCACTCCAGATACTGCAGAACACACATCTCCTCAGCATGCAGACAGAAGTGCATTTGAGGTAGATTTTCCTAAGATGTTAGACAAGATTTGTTTGAAAAGAAAGGCTTAGCTGTGTAAAAAAGTTTAACTTTCCTGAAAGCTCAGAGTGGGGTCAGGAACAGTGTTTCACAGTTCTAGCAAAATGTGTGAAAAAGAAAGATTTTAAGGGTTGTGTTCAAGACTTCGGATAGTGGCATGCTTTGCTGATGGGAGAACAACGTTCCACAATTAACACATTGAAGGAGAAATGTGCTAATCACAAACGTGCTGCTATTATGCTATTAGGGCACAGAAAACCTGTGAAAGTACACAGCACTCACTTGTTCTCCTGGAAGCAAAAGCTGAGTTTCTGGAAAAGAGAGAAGGGAACATCAGGAGTCAGCTCTGACAAAACAAGATGAAAAAGTAGAGAAACTGCACCCATCTCTCACGGACTTCTAGTCAGGTCAGGAAGAGCAGTTTAGCAGCTCAGAGTCCAGTCACAGCAGAGACAGGGAGACTAAAACCTCCATCAAGCACAACCCACAGAATCCAGAACAGATAGACTGCATATCAAAATTGTTTAAGCACCCACAAGAAATGGGTTCTACTGTGTGCTAGCAGAAGGTAGAGTGTCGTCAGGGAAACATGAACCTGTGGCAAGGGTGTCTGTGGCCCAGTGGGTTGATGGTTTGATGGAGGACATGAGGAAAGTTTTGCCTCTGTTAAAGTCAAATTGGAGAGCTAGCACGCTGAAACGCTGGCTGAATTGACAGAATGCTTAACAGCATATGAAAGAGATGCCCAGTCCAGTCCACAGGAACATCTAAACTGGAGATATTCCCTGTGAGGGCGTTTGAAGCCAATTATTCAGACCTAAGATTACAGACTGCATATGAGAACCATGGGTAATGATAATGAATGTGATATTATGGTTGATACTGGAGCACAGGCCACTTTATTGCCTACATTCATGGCTAAATCGTTTGGTTTACCTTAATACTGTGATTGTCATAACTGGAGTTACTGGGGAATCTTTTACACATATCAAACATGTTTATGTGACTTTTGGTCCTAAATCAATTAGTCTGCCTTTAGTTGTAGCTCCTATTAAGACAACACTTGGAATGGATGCCATTTCTCAGTATGCAACTGGATTTTGAGACTGAGAAACCTAAACTGTCTGTTCTTGCAGCACAGGTTGCAAATCCACACACCACAAGTCATCCTATTTGGTCAAAAGACAAAGATAAATGTGGTTTGTTGGATGTTGAACGTGTTTGGCTACAAGGCAAACCACCAGCAGCTACTAAACTGTATCCACTTCCTAGTGAAGTTATTAATAGGATACGTCCATTTATTAAGGAGTTGTGGGATAAAGGTATTTTGATTAAGGCACCAAGTGATTCATGTTCTCCAATTTGGCCCATGAAAAAGGCATCAAGGGCACGGTGTCTTACAGTTGATTATCGCACTGCTAATAAGTACATTGATCGCGTTACTCCATTGGTGGCAGACCCTAGTAGTATCTTTGATGGGCTCACGAATACACATTCAGTCTTTTTAGTGATCGAGATGTTTAATGGGTTTAGTCTGTTTACTTCACATCCAGATAGTCAGTTTTGTTTTTAGCATTTCAGTTTGAAGTTGAGCAATTTTAGTGGACACGGCTTTCACAGCGTTTGCATTTAACTCCAACTTTACACTATGAGGCATTAAGGCAGCATTTGGCTGAAGAAGAGTGTCCAGTCAGGAAGTCTACCGTAGTGCTGTATATAGATGATGAAATTTATATCTCCAGCAAACTGGTGTTAGTAAACAAATGTTGGGCTCTGTTATTGTAACAGTTGTAACAGCACTGCATGCTTTTTGGTGGCATAAATCAAAAAAGCAAGATACAGAAAGACCAGTGAATCCATGCAGGTTTGCCGTCTCTGGATCTGTTGCATCACCAGCACACATTGACTCAAATCTGAAGACTGATGTAAACCTGATATCTATTCGGCATGCTGATCATGAACAAGGTCCAAGATCCTCGAGGTCTTCCGAAAAACATGATGCACTTATTTCTCCTCCTATCTTGACATAGCGTGCGTGTGTGCACGGCTTAGCTTGGTCCCCCTCCATTTGGCCTTGGGCGATGCATCTGCACGCATCTGCGGTGTGAAGAATCCCCCATCGCCTTGTTATCTCCAGCTCAGCATCTCCGTGATTTATTCACCTGCTCCAGCGTATGCTATGCAGGCGAGAGGACAAATAGAGGGAAAGGGTGGAGAGGAAGGGAGTGGGGAGGCGTAAAGGTGTTGTAAAACATAAGCATCCAATTCTGACAGACAAGATGGAGAAATTGTTTAGGGAGAACAAAGAGCGAAAGCTGGGACTGAAATGTTAGACTGAAATGAGATGTTTTGTAATGCTTGTTGCCTGAAGTGCAAAATTAGAATAATACAGCAGCGAGAGGTCATAGATATTATCAGAAGGTTACAGATATTGGGGATTTTGTTACTGCAAAAAACATCATGAAACTTCTCAAGTTGTTACTAGAGTATTAGTTGCAAAACAGAAATACCAAACCATAAACCATTATTTTAAAGATGTGTAGGGACGATTTTATAACTGGGGCTAAAACAAAAACAATTCTACAGAAAATAAAAAGAACAAGTTTTGATTAAGAGCTTTCAGGGAACTTAAAGGTAAGCTCTGAACAAATGACACGTTTTATAGATTTTCTAATAGTAACACAATCTAGAAAGAGTAAACTTTTTAATACTCAATTACTGTGTATCAGTGTAAACTTTTTTTAATGAAAATAACTTAATAAAAACTACATAAAAGGATAAAACTATTACAAAATTGATTGACACTTTAGTCAACGAATAAAAAAGAGACAAAAATATTTAGCAGAGGCGACATCCAATCAGAACTGATTTAGTTTTGTGAAAGGCAGGGACAAGTTAGGAAAACATCCAGTCATAACTACATAACTTCTACAACTAACTAGTAGGATCAGGTGTGAGGGAAGCAGGTGAAATGCTATATGCACAGGGCAGTGTGTCTGGACCAGAGCCGGGAAACGAGCTAGCTAACTCCAAACATCTGCGTTTGATTATCATGTCTCAAACCTCTCTGTACACACTAGAAAGTGCACGAAACAGATTAGCTAGTTTTATTTACAATTGATTAGTGCACTTAATATGTAGTGTGTGTCTCTAGTAAATACTGTGAACTAGAGATGTGGTAGTTTTTCATTCATTGATTTACTGTTATGCTAAAATTTATTTGAATTGCACAATTAAAAATAATTTCATAGCAAAAAGTGATAAATGCAAATAATGTAGATTAGTTAATCACATAGCATGTCATTTAATTAGATTTATATCACTAGTAACAATTATTAAATACAAATAAAAATTGACATTGTAGTCAAGAGACTAAAACTAAATCATAATTTGCTGTCAAAATTAACACCACTGTGTATTTGCTGAATACAATGTATTGGAGGAAAGTCTAAGGAGGATTATGCTTATTTTCACTGCTCATAATTTTATTTTTGTGGTCTACTGGAACATATTTACAAGCTTAAATTTAGCAAAAACAATTTCTTTCTCTTCACATCTGTATTTGCCTTCCGTCTGAAACACCTTCTTTGAGTTCAGATGTCTTTATCTTCCACCTATCGATGAGCTACAGTGTGCTCTTATTGGTCAGCTATTACACTCTGTTCTGGCAGGTCACCCACCGGCCGGCATCCTGCTACAAGATCTGCCCTCACACAGCTATGACTATTCTTACAATAGTGTTGGCTCTGCTGTTTCAGTTTGAGCCAGAGTCTGATCCTGAAAGTTAGTGAGCTATCTGGTGCACTGCTTTACATTTCTACCTAGCAAATATGTATTTAGTGCACATGCGCAAGGAGTTCTGACTGCATCTTGTAACCGCAGAACAGAGACACTATATGGCACTTGAAGATGCTATACGGAACTCTTTGACAAATGTATTTTTAACTGGGTGTAGTTTCCCAAAGAGAACATCTTCAAAATCCTCTCCATGCCTGTTGTATCTTTCAGCTTAGCTAGCTGAACACATACGCACAAACACATTCCTTGTTGTAACCACTCTCCAAAGAGGTCCCGGCTGGCTGACTCTTCGAGCGACATGCAAGACACGCTCCGCCACTTCCACCAGGACGATAGACAGACGCTCTGAGAAATCATCCTGCCCCCCCGTCCCTCCCCGCCCCCAAATCCGAGCACTCTGTCAATGCTGAGCCACTGTGCCACCACCAAACCCCTCCTCATCCGTCTCTCCATGCCAAGCACTGGAGGGTCTGAATGTCTGGATGGATAGAGTGGCAACGCTCCTTGCTTTCTGTAGCGCCAGCCATATTTCAACGTTACGCCCCTGCCGACAACACTGAGCCCATTATGACCCTCCATCCTGAGTGCTAAATGACCCTTATAATGTCACTGGAGATAGATCCGTATCATCTCTAAGGACCCACCTCAGCCAGCAGCTGTAAAGCATAAGGGAAGAGGCAGAGTTTAACGGTGAGATGAAGGCTCACTCTGGCAGCAAACCTGGTGACCTTTCTACTTTTCTGACGCGCCGTCTCCGCTGCCCTTTTGTGAAATGCTAATTCCAAGTGTTGTGGCCTATAAAACCGGCCCGCTCAGAATGACCCCAGCATGTCAAACAGATGACTGGGAGTTGTGCACTGGTGGCAAATGGGGTCAAAGCCTGTATTCACAAATTTCACAGCTAGATCAACACTCAGACCGTTTTGTGACTGTCACATCGTGAACAGGGACGTAATCTTAAATGTTTTTAAGAACCTCTAAAAGAATGTGTGTATTTATTTGGTGTTATTGTGTACCTCATACTATCAAATATTATTGAGAGTTTGGTGAGCACTACACATTATCAGTTGATTACCAGATACTTATGGATGAGCAATATATACTATTAGGTGAGCAGCAACTACTATTTGGTGATCTATAGATACTATTTGGTAAACACCTATTTGGCACAAGCTACTGGTCTGGTGAAATTTATATTCCATTTCAAATGGTATGTTTTATGAGTAACTGATGGTTTAGCAATAAAACTGGGACGGAGTGAACACCAGTGGAGCTCCAGCAGTTTCAGTTAATCTCTGTAGCAAACAGAGCTAAGCTCTGGTGCTGTAATTAAATGGAAATGTGCTAAACCACAGTGAGAAATAACCTTTGTAGTTTTATTGGCTAAATCAGTTTGCGAAGTTAGGTACGAAGGCTGGTTTACAGGTTGCTAACAATATCTGTGGTTTAATACGACTAATCAGATATCTTGATATTAAAAAAACAAGGTTTTAAATTAACTGACTTAATTAAGCCATCACAACAAGTGTCATGATACAGGCATTCGTTTCATTTCGAGTGGGCATTGATTGCATTCATTTAGTGAGAAATAGTTGCATTCATTCAGAGCTGTCATTAATTATACATTGTATTAAATTTAATTTAATTACTTCTGCACATACATACATATTTTTCCAGTCATTTGTATGGGAAGGAGAACTAAATATGGCCTAGTCTTGAAGATGATTTTTTAGGTTTTGGTATTGACTTGGTCTCGCTCTTATTTGTATTTGACTGGGACTCTGCCTCATTGGCTCTCACCATATTTTTTAGTGAGAATAGTATCTGCCTGAAAGTATCTGGTGCTCATGAAACAGTATCTGGTATCTTTAGCATGATACTGATTATCTATATGACAAACAATATATAGCCTACATAAGAAAACTGTTCTGATTTTTTCTTAAGACAATATTTGAGAACGTGAAAAGCCTGAAAATAAAAAGCCTTAACAGTCAAATCTGAGTGACAAAATTCAGTACCATGACATCTTATGCTTTGAGGCCAATAAAGTAGCACATCATTCAGCTTTTATTAAAAGAGGTTAATGTTTTGTAGACTCTGAGATCAAACACCAGAAAGTTTATTTTTGTTAGTAGTTTATGTTTATTTCTTGGTGCCTCAGGGTTCGCCATGATCTTACTAGTGACATGCCATCAGCACCAGCACTTAAAAAGACGGGGTACGACATTTGAGACAAAGGGGCATCATTATCGTGGCTGTTTATTCATCCGGAGTGCTGGGGTTGATGCACAGCACAATTATTGTAATGGAGGACCAAGTGCCGGCTCCCATTGCACGAGCACCTCTTCGTGTGCCAATCAATAGCATGGAACAGCAGCGCTAGCTGGAGAGCTTCATTTTCCTCAGCCCCATCAAGCACTCCCTATGGTAATAAGTCACAGTGATAAGCCTTACGAGATTGCGTCTCAACTAAATCAACGAAAGGTCTTTTGTTTGTTTTGTCGTGTTTTTTTTCCATGGCCTTCCAGGACGCATGTTGCTACAGTAGCTGCTTCAATTTGGGTCCATTTGAGACGATGGGCTGCTATGCTAATGCTAATCCTGAGTGCAGCGCTCTCACCTGCTTGCTTAGTTTTGCAAAGTGCACCATATGCATTACAAATGAGGCTCTCCGCTCTTCACCTCTCCTGCTCTGTTTGATGCTCTCTCTCTCTCTCTCTCTCTCTCTCTCTCTCTCTCTCTCTCTATCTCTCTCTCTCTCTTCCTCACTGTTTTGCCTGATCAGATAAAGCGGAGATAAGCGGTCTCAACGGCAGCACTTTGCTTGTGTCACCCCCATGCTCAGAAACCCATTAAACCCAAACAAACACTGAATCCTCAGAGGGATTGTTGTTAGAAGGGTTTGTGTGTGTGTATTTGGGTGGGGGTTGGGTGGAGGTGGGGGGCATTGACTCTGCCACAGTGATTTCTGCCACGTTGCTTCTTCGCTAAGCAGAACTCTTTATCCCCAGCTGCTAACACGATTTAGGCCGGAGCTCATATGTCTTTACTATTCATTTCTTTTTCCCACTTTGAGCGACTGCGAAAGCAAACGACCACGTGGAGTTTTTTTTCCAGAAGACTCTCACCCTGATTAGCCATCGATTTCCTATAGCGCTAGCTTCACGCTCTTTGCCCATCAGAGCTTTGCTAATGAGCTGTGTAAGCAATAGCAGCTCTGCAATGACAACAAGGCTAAAGCCACTGAATCCTTCCTCTAACGGTAAATGCAACTGGATTGCTGACATGTAGGCTCTTGTTCGCAATGAAAAAAATGAGTATGTCTCATATAGGTGTCAAGTACACAATGAGCAGATAAAATATGAAAGCGATTTCACTTCACTCATCTGTATTCCACATAATTTATTTTAGTTAAACTTGTTGGTAGCCAAATAGACCTGTTGGTGGAGAAATTTGAGTAATTTGGCTTTTATGTTGTTATGTGTTATTTACCCCTTATATTCTCTTTTGCTCAGAAATGTTATCCTCAATTTCTCCATCAGAATGTGACACAATAGGTCTGGTGATGACTAGTTTTAAACCCATTTTCCAAGATGAGCCACAGTTAGCCAAGGGTCACGTACTGATGCACACAACCAAAGCAATTTAAGGGGAAAGATATTGTCAAATAATCTCCCATTTTGATCCGGACTAAAGCTGGTGTCTCAGCAGACATGTTCAAATCACTTCTCATTGAGAACTATGGGCTCCCAGAATCCCTCATTGTGGTGAAGTTAGCATATTTAGTTGTGACTGGTTGGTGGCACTCTTTTAAGAATGAGAAAACCTGCCAAGTATAAACAGTAAAATCACAAAATAAGTATAGGATCTTAGTTCCTGACTAACTGTGTGACTCATGAAGAATTTTACAAAGTAACATTGCAACATTCAACATATCCTCCAATTTGGATGCTGCTGAACAAAGGACCACACCTTAGGAATTCAATGCAGTGATAAGCGGTAAGTGTCACTGATCAACAGTAGGCTTGTTCAACTTCTGCCACTGGCGCATCACATATACTCTTACCCGCTGCAGTTTAGCACCACATAGCACTGCGGTTGTTAACCACCCAACTGCACAAGCCAACAGACAACTTTATGACAATAAAGCTTAATCATTATTGGCTAAAGGTCTAACCGTCAACCTTGTACAAACAAACTGTAATTACTATAGAACTATAGAACTATAGAACAACACTGTTCTCTGCTCTCTGTTATTGCAGATCAGCTATAACATTAAAACCACCTCCAGCACATGAATCATTATTAGCTCTGCAGTGACACTGACATGGTGGTGGTGTGTGGATGAGACACGGTTTTTAAACACCTCAATGTCACTGCTGGACTGAGAATAGTCCAACAACCAGCAACATCCGGCCAACAGTGTCCTATGGGCAGAGTCCTGTGACCATGATTGAAGGACTAGAGAATGACCAACACAAACTGTGCAGCAACAGATGAGATATCGTCTCTGACTTTACCTCTGCAAGGTGGATCATCTTATAGACAGAGGTGTCAAGCAATGAAGTACAAATACTTCGTTACCTTACTTAAGTAGAAATTTTGGTTATTTATACTTTACTGGAGTAATTATTTTTCAGGTGACTTTTTACTTCTACTCCTTACATTTTCACACCATTATCTATACTTTCAACATTTTAAAAATAGCCTCGTTACTCCTGTTTCATTTTTTAGCTTGTTTTCATTCATGTACTTTAACATTCCAATAAAGGTTATTGATAAAATGCCTTTGACGTTTTACTGCACCATTATAATACTTATAGACAACTAGTCATCATATCTTCCGCTCCATGAAACACATGTTAATGCTCAGTAGTACACTGATATGCTTCTTTAATATATTTACATTGTACTAAAACATATTTATTTACAATGGGCGTATATGCGGTTGAAACAGGAAGCCTAGCACATGCCAAATTTATCAACATTAACATTTAAATATAACATTATAGTCAATAAAGCTTTTAGAAGAATTATTTTTTTTGGGGAGGTGGGCTAGTGTACTATAGACCCCTATGGTGCGGCCTAAGCTTTCATCCTTAATGGCATCTTTTCCCTTACATTACTTACATTAGTTTTGAAAGCAGTGCTTTTACACTTTTACTTAAGTACAATGTTTGAGTTGATACTTCAACTTCTACAAAAGTATTTTAAACCCTAGTATCTCTACTTCTACATAGGTAATGAATGTAAATATCTTTGACACCTTCGCTTATAGAGTGGACAGTGAGGGGATACAGTGTTTAAACACTCCAGTGTCACTGTAGTGGTGAGAATGACCCACCACCCAAATAATATCTGCTCTATGATGGTCCTTTGGGGAGCCCGACCATTGAAGAACAGGGTGAAAGTGGATAAACAATGTATACAGAGATACAGATGGACTACAGTCAGTAATTGTAGAACTGCAAAGTGCACCTGTATTATAAATGGAGCTGATAAAATGGACAATGAGTGTAGATGCAGGAAGATGGATCTACACTTAAAAGATTTGATATATCTGGTATGTAAACGATGTGAAAGCTGCCAGTTCTTGTGGGGTGCTGCTTGAAAAACTGCCTTGGTTGACAACTCTCTTCTCGACTTCCCCCCAACTGCGACCGACTACTCTCAACGACCACTCAAGGCAAGGAGCAGTTCATCTCGATAGAGCCCAATGTAAATTCTTATGTCAAAGTTGACCGGAATTGAGGTCAAAGCAAAGTATGCAGATACAGTTTCTTGTCTGCAACTTGTGGCAATTTCCACTGAAACAATGTAATTATGCTTGCATTTATTGTCAAAGTAAAGTGCAAATGACTCTTAATATCATAATGGTTCACCAAAAATTCACATTTACTGAATTTTCCCCTTACCTCAGACATAGTTGATAGAGGAACATACAGTCATATACAGTTTTTCTTAAGTTTTTACGTAAAAATAGGGCAATGCACAGTCACTATTTATTTAGTATTTAGAACTATTTGCCATTTGGAATTGTACTTTTTTGCTGAATTTAATATACTATAAAAACACTTATGGTACATTTTTACATTCTAGACTGTGCACTAAAACTCAGAAATTCACCAGCAGTGTTTAAATATTTGCTCACGGCTATATATGTGGTGTTTGAAGTTCACTTCTTTAGTTTTGCACTAGAGCTACGAGACTCATATTTGACCAAAAATCCATTTAAGTTATGTTTTAGCTACAGTAGCTTTGTAGCTCTTTGAAACTAAAGAAGCAAAATTCAAATAAAAATATATCTTGTTCTACTGACTATGTTTGGGGTAAACAGATTTTATTTCTTTTTTTAAGTAGGATTCAAGATTATACACAATGGTGCGGTATTTGTTAAAAAGAGGATTCTCTCTCACCCTCAAAATGGCTCTTGAGGCCTGGAGGACTTGGTAAGACCCCCTGCTGCTGTCTCTAACACTGACAACATGCTGCAGTCTGCTGGACCAGAGGAGATGAAAGAGACTTAAATGGAGACAGACACTGAGTACTGCCTTTTAGCTAGCTTACACACACACATGCACTCTCTAAACACTGACATATTCACAGTGAGCTACATAAATATTTTACACAAGACACACACACACACAGACATAGTCATGGTCAATACTCCCGGGTGAGGAGATGCACTGTCGGTCATTGACTAAAAACAAGTTTGTGCTGTAGAGCTCAAAATGTTTGTCAGAACCAGACAGGACCAGATTTGGTTTGGTTGGGTTTTGATGTCAGGTTCAAATTTCACTTTTAGGGTTCACATAGATTTTGACCTGCATTTTTACTACATTTAGATTTTTCTCCTTCTTCTTAGTTTTACACAAGTATGCTTTTACGCATACTTACGCAAGTTTTTTTCATCCCTTTTTTTCCCCCATAGAGTCCTATTCATTTTCGGACACACCCAAACATCATGGTTTCATTTGCCTACAGCCTCCAAACTGCATGCACTCACTCACTTATATTACATAAACCATTTTTAATCTGGTGTGCTCTTAAAAGAGTCACTTTTTGGCAGTGACTACCACTAAAGTTTTGTGGCTAGAATGAAAACAACATATGGAAGTTTATCTATAGAAAATACTATTGGTTTAAAATGATGCTGTTATATTGCTTTCATACTCTCCTATCTTCTCTTCTAATTATAGGTCACCAAATACTGGACGAAAGCAGAAACCCATTTCTTGAAACCGTCATGGGTCTTACAACAACAATAACCTCCCTGCTGAATAAACAGCACAGACCAGCATACACTCCATGTTGGTCTAAGCTGGCTTATGCTGGTCTGGTGCTGGGTAAGCTGTATTGTTGATTGCTGGCTGTTGACTAGCATACCAGCATCCAAAACACTAAGGTTTTGCTGAGGAGGAGCAGATCATCACTGTCCAAAGAAAAACATGTACCTCCATTTTTGTTGATTTTAATTTTTCTGCTAAAATTGGCAGGTGCCCTGTATATCCTGTGAAAGTCTCATGATAAATGGACCAATAAAAATGCTCCACAATCACTTGAGGAATTAAACCTTGTTACATACTTTTGGACAATGATAGCATTCATGTTCATTGCAGTTGATAAGCAGGCCAAATACAACGTATTCTGATTTTGGTGGGGACCAGTTATGCTGTTCTAAGCAGCCATAAAACACTTCTGATCATATATAATAAAGAGTTCACCAAGATGAGGTTAGCTAGGTTGATTTATGAACTATGTCATCAATCACAATCATATCATAATTCAACATTATGAAATGAATAAACATGGAAAACATGTGGAGTACAATGGAGTCATGATTACATAACAGAGCACCTCTACGGTTAGATCATATTAAGTCCAGTACAGTTGTCCTGTTTTTGTAATGATGGTCTTATAAACCAAATGCTCACAAAAAGGTAAACTAGTTTTAATAAGCAGGAGTGAGTCGGTCTGTACCATAGCAACAGTAAACCACAGAGCTACATACAGAGTGAACAAAATCAGAGAGAGAGAGAGAGACAAAGCCAGAACCAGGTTAACAAGCAAATACCAGAGTAGCAAATCCATCTGTGACCATAACAAGGAAATAAACAAAAGACAAAACCAGGAACCAAGCAAGGGACATACACAGTGGATAAGACAGGGAACAAGAGGGACGCTCAGTATGCCATGAGAGGGTAGCCTATATTTCACAAAGTACAGAGACCAACAGGTTGATGTATATACAGGTATTATAATTCACTATGGCGAATGATAAATAGAATTCTGAAGATGACGAGCAGGAAGGTGGTATGTGATTGCATAAAACCAGGCATGTGGCACTGAAATCATGAGGAAATGCATTATGGGAATTGTACTTTGTTGCTGAGATGGAGGTAGGATGAAAACCTAATATTGTGACAGTTTTATTAGGATAAGTTGATTTACCTTAATATAAACAACATTTTGGTTTTATATTACTATTATTGTATTATTGTTATTATTACATAGTATGGGAGAGTCCTTAAGAGTCCTGCGACTGAGGAAAGTGCAGAGGCTAATGCAAAGCACTAGACTCACAATATAAGCAACTTCAATATCAAAATAAGTTGTGTGTTTTGCTTGTGTTATTCACTGCTAGGGTGTGGGTCTGGTTAGTGGGGTTTCGTGCCTACCTTCAATTGGGATTTTATCATTGGACGTGATCTGCCTGCATCTCAGCCACATTTGCCGGCACTGGCAGTGGTTTCTCCACTGCTGCTGTATGCAGTAATAAGCAATCATTGAAAGCACTATGTTTTCTGTGTTTTCTTCTTTGCCGAAACATCATAATATACAGTATATCCTGTATCTTAAAGACATGTATCACAAATGAAAAAAAGCAAATGTTTCTCTTTTTTGAAATATTGAAAATTCAAATGTACTGCTAATTTTAATATCATTATTAATGTAGTGCTTAACAGTTGGGATACTAGTAATTTTCTGGATGGTTGTGGTTTAGTTTTGGGTTTGGGTTTTGTTGGGTGAAAATTCAGGCTAAACTCAGGTGTATGCTTTCAAGTCTGCTTTAAGTGATATCCAAGGATGTTTAGCTCCTAGCAAGCTGGTTTCCAGTACCAAATACAGCTATTAAACTAAGATGAATAGGTGTGTGGGAAATCACCAAACTGTTCTGTAAACTTAACCTTCTTGGTGAAGTCAACACTGCAAATATTCCTCCTCGATTTGATATATATATTGATATATAAAGCCATACTTTAAACAAACAGGAAAAGAGTGAGAAACAGAGATGGTCTCTTACACCTTTGATTGTCCTCTTGTGTACAATCTCTCACACACACATGCTCTCACACCAGGCAATTATTCAGATAGCTAATTAGGTCACTCTCCTCCACCAGCCTCCAGTAGTGGAAAGGTGCGAGACGCTGCAGATTGACCCACTGACCCACCTGCCCCAAGGCTTCCAACAATGCGGCCTGCGATTGGCCTGCTGCCCACTTCACCAGTAGACAAGCTGGCTGTCAAAAAAGGTCTGTAGGCAGGAAGTCTCTAGAGTCTGCTATAAATATCTGATAGCTTATGGAACCTTATGCTATTCCGGAGCATGGTCTAATGTTCCTTCAGTGGAGTTAAGCATTTGATTGAGTGGATCTTTCTGTGGTAGAGAGTTAAGAAGGGGAATTGTTAACGGAGCCTAAGGCTACAGGCTCCTCAGGCTGTTGTGGCTGGTAGTTAATGAGGTAGCTCATTATTTAAGATTGAAAATTCAAAAGGAAAAAAAAATGTTTGCTTCTCCTTTAGATAATGATGAGGTCAAGGTGCACAGCAGAGAACCAATACACAACATACTCCTTACTCCATTCTTCACTGATGAAGTCAGTAGGTGTGACCTCCTGTGTCTGGCACAATCAGCCCCTGTCACATTCTTCTTCCACTGTCCACAAGTATGGAAGCGTTGCTCTCCACAAAAACTGTGATAAAATTATGACAGACCTGTTACTTTTGAAATAGTACAATCACACACACACACACACACACACACGTATATATATATAGCTCAAAAAAATAAAGGGAACACTTAAACACAACCTAAATCTGAATTAATGAAATCTTCTCATTGAATACTTTTTTCTCTACAAAGTTGAATGTACTGACAACAAAATCACACAAAAATCATCAATAGAAATCAAATTGATTAACCAATGCAGGCCTGGATTTGTCACACACAAAATGAAAGTGGTGTTTTTCCATCACTAAAGACTGATCCAACTTTGATGTAATGTCCTTAAAACAAGTCAAAATGAGGCTTAGTATTGTGTGTGGCCCTCACGTGCCTGTATGACCTCCTTACAACGCCTGGGCATGCTCCTGATAAGGTGGGGATCTCCTCTCAGACCTGGACTAAAGCATCCGCCAACTCCTGGACAGTCTGTGGTGCAACGTGACGTTGGTGGATGGAGCGAGACATGATGTCCCAGATGTGCTCAAATCAGATTCAGATCTGGGGAACTGGCAAGCCAGTCCATAGCTTCAATGCCTTCATCCTGCAGGAACTGCTGACACTTCAGCCATATGAGATCTAGCATTGTCCTGCATTAGGAGCAACCCAGGGCAACCGCACCAGCATGTGGTCTCACAAGGGGTCTGAGGATCTCATCTCGGTACCTTATGGTAGTCAGGCTACCTCTAGCAAACACATGAAGGGCTGTGGGACCCTCCAAAGAAATGACACCCCACATCATTACGGACGCACTGGCAAACCGGTCATGCTAAAGGATGTTGCAGGCAGCAGATCACTCTCCACGGCGTCTCCAGACTCTGTCACATCTGTCACATGTGCTCAGTGTGAACCTGCTTTCATCTGACAGGGCACCAGAGGCGAATTTGCCAATCCTGGTGTTCTCTGGCAAATGCCAAGCGTACTGTGTTGGGCTGTGAGCACAACCCCCATCTGTGGACGTCAGGCCTTTATACCATCCTCATGGAGTCGGTTTCTAACCGTTTGTGCAGACACATGCACATTTGTGGCCTGCTGGAGGTCATTTTGCAGGGCAGTGCTCCTCCTGTTCCTCTTTGCACAAAGGCAGAGGTAGCGGTCCTGCTGCTGGGTTGTTGCCCTCCCTCCTTCCACGTCTCCTGGTGGACTGGCCTGTCTCCTGGTAGCGCCTCCACCCTCTGGACACTACGCTGACAGACACAGCAAACCTTCTTGCCACAGCTCGCATTGATGTGCCATCCTGGATGAGCTGCACTACCTGAGCCACTTGTGTGGGTTGTAGTCCGTCTCATGCTACCACGAGTGTGAAAGCACCACCAACACTGAAAAGTGACCAAAACATCAGCCAGAAAGCATAGGTACTGCAAAGTAGTCGGTGGTCTCCACCTGTAGAACCACTCCTTTATTGAGTGTGTCTTGCTAATTGCCAATAGTTTCCACCTGTTGTCTATTCCATTAGGACAACAGCATGTGAAATTGATTGTCAAGCAGTGTTGCTTCCTAAGTGAACAGTTTTTTCACATTCACACAGAAGTTTGATTCACTTGGAGTTATATTGTGTTGTTTAAGTGTTCCCTTAATTTTTTGAGCAGTGTATATATATATGTGTGTGTGTGTGTGTGTGTGTGTGTGTGTGTGTGTGTACACACACACACACATATATATATATATACACACACACATATATAGTTTTTGGAAGGCTTGGGAGACAGCAGTCAGTGACAGTGACCGGAATAGTAACACTGTTACACTCTTACTAGTCAGTGACAGTGACCGCAATAGTAACACTGTTACACTCTTACTAGTCAGTGACAGTGACCGCAATAGTAACACTGTTTCTCCTTTGTTACACTGATGGACCCCTTACAGTTGTCATCGGTTATCATCATTTAAAACGAAATACTTCTGTCCTGTGGCATAGGAACTGAGTGGAATAAGGTCAACTGTCAAAAAAAAGTAAAGTGTATTCAAAATTTAACTGTAAACGTAATTGCAACAGTAAAGTGCAACAGTGACAGGTAGCATGATCTGGCAGCAAATCAGACAAGCTGCCCCTTTCATTCTATGTTTACTTTTGCTGATTTTTCTTTTAGCCTTTGAATTAGCTACAGTGGAATCAGTCAATATTCAATTTTGTATATTTACTGTATTCATACTGCTTTGTTGTAGTATTGTCTGTCTTCAAAATGAGGATAGCTTTACCTTTTGAGTCTTGGTTTCTCTCAAGGTTTCCTCCTCCTGCTATTGTCTTGCCATTGTCTCCCTTGGCTTGCTCAATAATGGCTTGAACCCAGATTTTCTGTAAAGCTGCTTTGTGACAGCACCCAACACACCAAATAAATAATCGTGTCTTGACCTGCTTTCAGTTTTCGGCTGTCCGAAGTTTAGTCTTCTCAAGATCCAAATAATCCCAAACACATGCAGTGATGTTGAGGTCTGGACTTTGGGGTGGGTAGTCCATTGATTAGAGAACATCAGCAGCTTCTTTGTGTTTCATGTTGTTTCTTTGTTTTTCTCGGTAACAGGTTCTTTACACCTACATATCCTGCCAGATCTGTGGTGTTGAGTTGTCTTCTCATAGTGAAATGAGGGGCAGGTTTGTTAGGGCACAACTCAATGACAGCATATGACTCTTCAGTGAGATGTTTAATGCATGGCAATAGTAGTGTTATGTAGCAGTGTTCAGCGTATGCAGATAAAAACATTGCCGGTCACGTTAAAGTGTATATTAAGTAAATCATTCTCTTCAGGTAGATATAGCATATGTAGTACAGTATGTAGCGCATGTGCATGACTGGATTTTACCACACATTATACTCTTTTTTATATCAGGTTAATCATCTCCAGTTCTACTGAGTTGGTTTATTAACCCTGCCACCACATCTTTTCAAACACCAGCCATTCCAAAGGTACTGTGTACTATACTGAATATGCAACCATATTAAGACCTCACTGAATCAATAGAAACTGACACCTTCTGTCCACCTCTGCAAAATTGTTGCTTTACCATTTGACTCCTAACTATAGATGCATGGTTGAGCTTTGGTTTGATCTTAGCTCTTGAGTTACACCTGCTTAGTAGACTAGGTTTTATGACTGTACTGTAATTACTGTACTGAACTATAATTTAAGAGGGCAAAGATTTAACGTTTCTTATGTTCTTATTTTGTTTTCCTTAAAGTACACTTATAGAAGTAGTCTGAGATGAGTGAAGCAGACTGATCTTATGAGGGTCCTGACCATTGAAGAACAGGGTAAAGGTGGGATAACAAAGTATACGGAGAAACTGATGGACTACAGTCTGTAATTGTAGAACTACAAAGTGCTCAAATATGGTAAGAGGGGCTGATAAAATTGAAAAAGAGTGCAGATACAATAGGTGTACCTAATAAAGTGGCCTGTTGGCATACATGATGAACTCAAAACTGGATTTGAGACTGACTGGACTCAATGGACTGGAGAGTAAACTGCATGTTTTAAAATATGAACAAATGCTTGTATACTGTACAGTACTATAATATTTACAGTAACCTATATTTTTGTTTTTTTTTTAAATAAATAAATACATTTTAATATTTAAAATGTATTTAAAACTTTCACATTGATCAGTTCACAGTACACATCAGCGAACACATAGCTTTAGTTCTATCTATATTTGTACACTTAAAGCAACATCATGTAAGACTTTTATTTTATAATAGCAAAGCCAAAATCATTTTGATGGTACACTGACTAATGATTGGTAGAATGGTGTTTCATTATTGCCACCTCTGACTCAGAATGCCTGCTGTAGTGCTATATAACTCGAGCTGCGTGATGCTATATGGTACCAAGTCACACAAACAACTGGTGTTTTGTGGGGTTTTGTAGTTTTTCCAGATGCCAAAAGTCAACCTCAGTCCTGTTTTAGCCTAGCAAAAAAATGAATGAATTAGTCAGTCACTCTAGATATTATATAATAATGTGGTCCTAATAATGTGACTCGACTGTGCATTACTTTATATTAAAAGTCATGATGATCTGTCTTTTCTGATGTTGTCTTAACATGTGTGAGGTAGAGGTGACGTGGAATTTGCAAAGATGGCGTGAGTTTTGCAGGCCGCATACAGCACGCTGCACATAACAGATGTGACGAATTCTGACTCCAGTGCGCTCACAGACTCCAGTGCGCTCACAATTTCTGTTGCTTCTCCTGTGCCATATGAGTCAGATTCTCCGTTTAGAAAATCAGGTCTCAGCAAAGCAGAGGCGGTTGAAAAGTCCTTAAAAAAAAGCCAAGTTTTCTTTTATACTTGCACAGGCCATGTTTCCTTTTTACTTGAACAGGCCAAGTTTTATTTTACTTACACAGGCCAAGTTTTCTTTTTATTTGCACAGGCCAAGTTTTCTTTTTACTTGCACAGGCCATGTTTCCTTTTTACTTGCACAGGCCAAGTTTTCTTTTTACTTGCACAGGCCATGTTTCCTTTTTACTTGCACAGCCCATGTTTCCATTTTACTTGCACAGGCCACCTTTTCTTTTTACTTGCACAGGCCACCCTTTCTTTTTCTTGCACAGGCCATGTTTCCTTTTTACTTTCACAGGCCACCTTTTCGTTTTACTTGAACAGCCACTTTTTTATTTTACTTGCACAGGCCACCTTTTATTTTAATTGCACAGGTCACCTTTCCTTTTTCTTGCACAGGTCACCTTTTCTTTTTACTTGCACAGGCCACCTTTTATTTTAATTGCACAGGTCACCTTTTCTTTTTCTTGCACAGGCCATGTTTCATTTTACTTGCACACGCTACCTTTTCTTTTTACTTGCACAGGTCACCTTTTCTTTTTACTTGCATAGGCCATGTTTCCTTTTTACTTGCACAGGCAATGTTTCCTTTGTACTTGCACAGGCCACGTTGTCTTTATACTTGCACAGGCCACATTTTCTTTTTACTTGCACAGCCCATGTTTCCATTTTACTTGCACAGGTCACGTTTTCTTTTTACTTGCACAGGCCATGATTCCTTTTTACTTTCACAGGCCACCTTTTCTTTTTACTTGAACAGCCACCTTTTCTTTTTACTTGCACAGGCCACCTTTTCTTTTTACTTGCACAGGCCACCTTTTATTTTAATTGCACAGGTCACCTTTTTTTTCTTGCACAGGTCACCTTTTCTTTTTCTTGCACAGGCCATGTTTCATTTTACTTGCACAGGCCATCTTTTCTTTTTACTTGCACAGGTCACCTTTTCTTTTTACTTGCACAGGTCACCTTTTCTTTTTCTTGCACAGGTCATGTTTCCTTTTTACTTGCACAGGCCACCTTTTCTTTTTACTTGCACAGGTCACCTTTTCTTTTTACTTGCACAGGTCATGTTTTCTTTTTACTTGCACAGGCTACCTTTTCTTTTTACTTGCGCAGGTCACCTTTTCTTTTTACTTGCACAGGCCATGTTTCATTTTTACTTGCACAGGCTACCTTTTCTTTTTACTTGCACAGGTCACCTTTTCTTTTTCTTGCACAGGTCATTTTTAATTTTTACTTGCCCAGGCTACCTTTCCTTTTTACTTGCACAGGCCACCTTTTATTTTAATTGCACAGGTCACCTTTTTTTCTTGCACAGGTCACCTTTTCTTTTTCTTGCACAGGCCATGTTTCCTTTTTACTTGAACAGGCTACCTTTTCTTTTTACTTGCACAGGTCACCTTTTCTTTTTACTTGCACAGGTCACCTTTTCTTTTTACTTGCACAGGCCATGTTTCCTTTTTACTTGCACAGGCTACCTTTTCGTTTTACTTGCACAGGCCACCTTTTATTTTAATTGCACAGGTCACCTTTTCTTTTTCTTGCACAGGTCACCTTTTCTTTTTACTTGCACAGGCCATGATTCCTTTTTACTTTCACAGGCCACCTTTTCTTTTTACTTGAACAGCCACCTTTTCTTTTTACTTGCACAGGCCACCTTTTATTTTAATTGCACAGGTCACCTTTTTTTTCTTGCACAGGTCACCTTTTCTTTTTCTTGCACAGGCCATGTTTCATTTTACTTACACAGGCCACCTTTTCTTTTTACTTGCACAGGTCACCTTTTCTTTTTACTTGCACAGGTCATGTTTTCTTTTTACTTGCACAAGCTACCTTTTCTTTTTACTTGCACAGGTCACCTTTTCTTTTTCTTGCACAGGCCATGTTTCATTTTACTTGCACAGGCCATCTTTTCTTTTTACTTGCACAGGTCACCTTTTCTTTTTACTTGCACAGGTCACCTTTTCTTTTTACTTGCACAGGTCATGTTTTCTTTTTACTTGCACAGGCTACCTTTTCTTTTTACTTGCGCAGGTCACCTTTTCTTTTTACTTGCACAGGCCATGTTTCATTTTTACTTGCACAGGCTACCTTTTCTTTTTACTTGCACAGGTCACCTTTTCTTTTTCTTGCACAGGTCATTTTTAATTTTTACTTGCCCAGGCTACCTTTCCTTTTTACTTGCACAGGCCACCTTTTATTTTAATTGCACAGGTCACCTTTTTTTTCTTGCACAGGTCACCTTTTCTTTTTCTTGCACAGGCCATGTTTCCTTTTTACTTGAACAGGCTACCTTTTCTTTTTACTTGCACAGGTCACCTTTTCTTTTTACTTGCACAGGTCACCTTTTCTTTTTACTTGCACAGGCCATGTTTCCTTTTTACTTGCACAGGCTACCTTTTCGTTTTACTTGCACAGGCCACCTTTTATTTTAATTGCACAGGTCACCTTTTCTTTTTCTTGCACAGGTCACCTTTTCTTTTTACTTGCACAGGCCATGATTCCTTTTTACTTTCACAGGCCACCTTTTCTTTTTACTTGAACAGCCACCTTTTCTTTTTACTTGCACAGGCCACCTTTTATTTTAATTGCACAGGTCACCTTTTTTTTCTTGCACAGGTCACCTTTTCTTTTTCTTGCACAGGCCATGTTTCATTTTACTTACACAGGCCACCTTTTCTTTTTACTTGCACAGGTCACCTTTTCTTTTTCTTGCACAGGTCATTTTTCCTTTTTACTTGCACAGGCTACCTTTCCTTTTTACTTGCACAGGCCACCTTTTATTTTAATTGCACAGGTCACCTTTTTTTCTTGCACAGGTCACCTTTTCTTTTTCTTGCACAGGCCATGTTTCCTTTTTACTTGAAAAGGCTACCTTTTCTTTTTACTTGCACAGGTCACCTTTTCTTTTTACTTGCACAGGTCACATTTTCTTTTTACTTGCACAGGCCATGTTTCCTTTTTACTTGCACAGGCTACCTTTTCGTTTTACTTGCACAGGCCAACTTTTATTTTAATTGCACAGGTCACCTTTTCTTTTTCTTGCACAGGTCACCTTTTCTTTTTACTTGCACAGGCCACCTTTTATTTTAATTGCACAGGTCACCTTTTCTTTTTCTTGCACAGGTCACCTTTTCTTTTTACTTGCACATGCCATGTTTCCTTTTTACTTGCACAGGCTACCTTTTCGTTTTACTTGCACAGGCCAACTTTTATTTTAATTGCACAGGTCACCTTTTCTTTTTCTTGCACAGGTCACCTTTTCTTTTTCTTGCACAGGCCATGTTTCATTTTACTTGCACAGGCTACCTTTTCTTTTTACTTGCACAGGTCACCTTTTCTTTTTACTTGCACAGGTCACCTTTTCTTTTTACTTGCACAGGCCATGTTTCATTTTTACTTGCACAGGCTACCTTTTCTTTTTACTTGCACAGGTCACCTTTTCTTTTTCTTGCACAGGTCATTTTTCCTTTTTACTTGCAAAGGCCACCTTTTCTTTTTACTTGCACAGGTCACCTTTTCTTTTTACTTGCACAGGTCATGTTTTCTTTTTACTTGCACAGGCTACCTTTTCTTTTTACTTGCACAGGTCACCTTTTCTTTTTACTTGCACAGGTCATGTTTTCTTTTTACTTGCACAGGCTACCTTTTCTTTTTACTTGCACAGGCTACCTTTCCCTTTTACTTGCACAGGCCACCTTTTATTTTAATTGCACAGGTCACCTTTTTTTTCTTGCATAGGTCACCTTTTCTTTTTCTTGCACAGGCCATGTTTCCTTTTTACTTGAACAGGCTACCTTTTCTTTTTACTTGCACAGGTCACCTTTTCTTTTTACTTGCACAGGTCACCTTTTCTTTTTACTTGCACAGGCCATGTTTCCTTTTTACTTGCACAGGCTACCTTTTCGTTTTACTTGCACAGGCCACCTTTTATTTTAATTGCACAGGTCACCTTTTCTTTTTCTTGCACAGGTCACCTTTTCTTTTTACTTGCACAGGCCATGATTCCTTTTTACTTTCACAGGTCACCTTTTCTTTTTACTTGAACAGCCACCTTTTCTTTTTACTTGCACAGGCCACCTTTTATTTTAATTGCACAGGTCACCTTTTTTTTCTTGCACAGGTCACCTTTTCTTTTTCTTGCACAGGCCATGTTTCATTTTACTTACACAGGCCACCTATTCTTTTTACTTGCACAGGTCACCTTTTCTTTTTACTTGCACAGGTCATGTTTTCTTTTTACTTGCACAAGCTACCTTTTCTTTTTACTTGCACAGGTCACCTTTTCTTTTTACTTGCACAGGCCATGTTTCATTTTTACTTGCACAGGCTACCTTTTCTTTTTACTTGCACAGGTCACCTTTTCTTTTTCTTGCACAGGTCATTTTTCCTGTTTACTTGCACAGGCTACCTTTCCTTTTTACTTGCACAGGCCACCTTTTATTTTAATTGCACAGGTCACCTTTTTTTTCTTGCACAGGTCACCTTTTCTTTTTCTTGCACAGGCCATGTTTCCTTTTTACTTGAAAAGGCTACCTTTTCTTTTTACTTGCACAGGTCACCTTTTCTTTTTACTTGCACAGGTCACCTTTTCTTTTTACTTGCACAGGCCATGTTTCCTTTTTACTTGCACAGGCTACCTTTTCGTTTTACTTGCACAGGCCAACTTTTATTTTAATTGCACAGGTCACCTTTTCTTTTTCTTGCACAGGTCACCTTTTCTTTTTACTTGCACAGGCCACCTTTTATTTTAATTGCACAGGTCACCTTTTCTTTTTCTTGCACAGGCCATGTTTCATTTTACTTGCACAGGCTACCTTTTCTTTTTACTTGCACAGGTCACCTTTTCTTTTTACTTGCACAGGTCACCTTTTCTTTTTACTTGCACAGGCCATGTTTCATTTTTACTTGCACAGGCTACCTTTTCTTTTTTACTTGCACAGGTCACCTTTTCTTTTTCTTGCACAGGTCATTTTTCCTTTTTACTTGCAAAGGCCACCTTTTCTTTTTTACTTGCACAGGTCACCTTTTCTTTTTTACTTGCACAGGTCATGTTTTCTTTTTACTTGCACAGGCTACGCTTTTCTTTTTACTTGCGCAGGTCACCTTTTTCTTTTTACTTGCACAGGCCATGTTTCATTTTTTACTTGCACAGGCTACCTTTTCTTTTTTACTTGCACAGGTCACCTTTTCTTTTTTCTTGCACAGGTCATTTTTCCTTTTTTACTTGCACAGGCTACCTTTCCCTTTTTACTTGCACAGGCCACCTTTTATTTTAATTGCACAGGTCACCTTTTTTTTTCTTGCACAGGTCACCTTTTCTTTTTTCTTGCACAGGCCATGTTTCCTTTTTTACTTGAACAGGCTACCTTTTTCTTTTTTACTTGCACAGGTCACCTTTTCTTTTTTACTTGCACAGGTCACCTTTTCTTTTTACTTGCACAGGCCATGTTTCCTTTTTTACTTGCACAGGCTACCTTTTTAGTTTTTACTTGCACAGGCCATCTTTTCTTTTTAATTGCACAGGTCACCTTTTCTTTTTCTTGCACAGGTCACTTTTTCTTTTTACTTGCACAGGCCATGATTCCTTTTTACTTTCACAGGCCACCTTTTCTTCTTACTTGAACAGCCACCTTTTCTTTTTACTTGCACAGGCCATGTTTCATTTTACTTACACAGGCCACCTTTTCTTTTTACTTGCACAGGTCACCTTTTCTTTTTACTTGCACAGGTCATGTTTTCTTTTTACTTGCACAGGCTACCTTTTCTTTTTACTTGCACAGGTCACCTTTTCTTTTTACTTGCACAGGCCATGTTTCATTTTTACTTGCACAGGCTACCTTTTCTTTTTACTTGCACAGGTCACCTTTTTTTTTCTTGCACAGGTCATTTTTCCTTTTTACTTGCACAGGCTACCTTTCCTTTTTTCTTGCACAGGCCACCTTTTTATTTTAATTGCACAGGTCACCTTTTTTTTCTTGCACAGGTCACCTTTTTCTTTTTTCTTGCACAGGCCATGTTTCCTTTTTTACTTGAACAGGCTACCTTTTCTTTTTACTTGCACAGGTCACCTTTTCTTTTTTACTTGCACAGGTCACCTTTTCTTTTTACTTGCACAGGCCATGTTTCCTTTTTACTTGCACAGGCTACCTTTTCGTTTTACTTGCACAGGCCACCTTTTATTTTAATTGCACAGGTCACCTTTTCTTTTTCTTGCACAGGCCATGTTTCTTTTTACTTGCACAGGCTACCTTTTCTTTTTACTTGCACAGGTCACCTTTTCTTTTTACTTGCACAGGCCATGTTTTCTTTTTACTTGCACAGGCAATGTTTCCTTTGTACTTGCACAGGCCACGTTGTCTTTATACTTGCACAGGCTACATTTTCTTTTTACTTGCAGAGGTCACGTTTTCTTTTTACTTGCACAGGCTATGATTCCTTTTTACTTTCACAGGCCACCTTTTCTTTTTACTTGAACAGCCACCTTTTCTTTTTACTTGCACAGGCCACCTTTTATTTTAAATGCACAGGTCACCTTTTTTTTCTTGCACAGGTCACCTTTTCTTTTTTCTTGCACAGGCCACTGTTTCATTTTTACTTGCACAGGCCATCTTTTCTTTTTTACTTGCACAGGTCACCTTTTCTTTTTTACTTGCACAGGTCATGTTTTCTTTTTTACTTGCACAGGCTACCCTTTTCTTTTTACTTGCACAGGCCACCTTTTCTTTTTACTTGCACAGGCCATGTTTCATTTTTACTTGCACAGGCTACCTTTTCTTTTTACTTGCACAGGTCACCTTTTCTTTTTCTTGCACAGGTCATTTTTCCTTTTTACTTGCACAGGCTACCTTTCCTTTTTACTTGCACAGGCCAATTTTTATTTTAATTGCACAGGTCACCTTTTTTTCTTGCACAGGCCATGTTTCCTTTTTACTTGAACAGGCTACCTTTTCTTTTTACTTGCACAGGTCACCTTTTCTTTTTACTTGCACAGGTCACCTTTTCTTTTTACTTGCACAGGCCATGTTTCCTTTTTTACTTGCACAGGCTACCTTTTTCTTTTTTACTTGCACAGTCCACCTTTTCTTTTTACTTGCACAGGCCACGTTTTCTTTTTACTTGCACAAGCCATGTTTCCCTTTTACTATCACAGGCCACCTTTTCTTTTTACTTGCACAGGCCACTTTTTATTTCAATTGCACAGGCCATGTTTCATTTTTACTTGCACAGGCTACCTTTTCTTTTTACTTGCGCAGGTCACCTTTTCTTTTTACTTGCACAGGCCATGTTTCATTTTTACTTGCACAGGCTACCTTTTCTTTTTACTTGCACAGGTCACCTTTTCTTTTTTCTTGCACAGGTCATTTTTTCCTTTTTTACTTGCACAGGCTACCTTTCCCTTTTTACTTGCACAGGCCACCTTTTATTTTAATTGCACAGGTCACCTTTTTCTTTTACTTGCACAGGTCACCTTTTCTTTTTACTTGCACAGCCCATGTTTCCTTTTTACTTGAACAGGCTACCTTTTCTTTTTACTTGCACAGGTCACCTTTTCTTTTTACTTGCACAGGTCACCTTTTCTTTTTACTTGCACAGGCCATGTTTCCTTTTTACTTGCACAGGCTACCTTTTCGTTTTTACTTGCACAGGCCACCTTTTTCATTTTAATTGCACAGGTCACCTTTTCTTTTTTCTTGCACAGGTCACCTTTTTCTTTTTTACTTGCACAAGCCATGATTCCTTTTTACTTTCACAGGTCACCTTTTCTTTTTTACTTGAACAGCCACCTTTTTCTTTTTACTTGCACAGGCCACCTTTTATTTTTAATTGCACAGGTCACCTTTTTTTTCTTGCACAGGTCACCTTTTCTTTTTACTTGCACCAGGCCACTGTTTCATTTTTACTTGCACAGGCCACCCTTTTCTTTTTACTTGCACAGGCTCACCTTTTCTTTTTACTTGCACAGGTCATGTTTTCTTTTTACTTGCACAAGCTACCTTTTCTTTTTACTTGCACAGGTCACCTTTTCTTTTTTACTTGCACAGGCCATGTTTCATTTTTACTTGCACAGGCTACCTTTTCTTTTTACTTGCACAGGTCACCTTTTCTTTTTTCTTGCACAGGTCATTATTCCTGTTTACTTGCACAGGCTACCTTTTCCTTTTTACTTGCACAGGCCACCTTTTCTTTTTAATTGCACAGGTCACCTTTTTTTTCTTGCACAGGTCACCTTTTCTTTTTTCTTGCACAGGCCATGTTTCCTTTTTTACTTGAAAAAGGCTACCTTTTCTTTTTACTTGCACAGGTCACCTTTTCTTTTTACTTGCACAGGTCACCTTTTCTTTTTTACTTGCACAGGCCATGTTTCCTTTTTTACTTGCACAGGCTACCTTTTCGTTTTACTTGCACAGGCCAACTTTTATTTTAATTGCACAGGTCACCTTTTTCTTTTTTCTTGCACAGGTCACCTTTTCTTTTTTACTTTGCACAGGCCACCTTTTATTTTAATTGCACAGGTCACCTTTTCTTTTTTACTTGCACAGGCCATGTTTCATTTTTACTTGCACAGGCTACCTTTTCTTTTTTACTTGCACAGGTCACCTTTTTCTTTTTACTTGCACAGGTCACCTTTTCTTTTTTACTTGCACAGGCCATGTTTCATTTTTTACTTGCACAGGCTACCTTTTCTTTTTACTTGCACAGGTCACCTTTTCTTTTTTACTTGCACAGGTCATTTTTCCTTTTTTACTTGCAAAGGCCACCTTTTTCTTTTTGCTTGCACAGGTCACCTTTTCTTTTTACTTGCACAGGTCATGTTTTCTTTTTACTTGCACAGGCCATGTTTTCTTTTTTACTTGCGCAGGTCACCTTTTCTTTTTACTTGCACAGGCCATGTTTCATTTTTACTTGCACAGGCTACCTTTTCTTTTTACTTGCACAGGTCACCTTTTCTTTTTACTTGCACAGGTCATTTGTTTTCCTTTTTTACTTGCACAGGCTACCTTTCCCTTTTACTTGCACAGGCCACCTTTTCATTTTTAATTGCACAGGTCACCTTTTTTTTTCTTGCACAGGTCACCTTTTTCTTTTTCTTGCACAGGCCATGTTTCCTTTTTTACTTGAACAGGCTACCTTTTTCTTTTTACTTGCACAGGTCACCTTTTCTTTTTACTTGCACAGGTCACCTTTTCTTTTTTACTTGCACAGGCCATGTTTCCTTTTTACTTGCACAGGCTACCTTTTTAGTTTTACTTGCACAGGCCACCTTTTTCTTTTTACTTGCACAGGTCACCTTTTCTTTTTACTTGCACAGGTCACTTTTTCTTTTTTACTTGCACAGGCCATGATTCCTTTTTAATTTCACAGGCCACCTTTTTCTTTTTACTTGAACAGCCACCTTTTTCTTTTTTACTTGCACAGGCCATGTTTCATTTTTACTTACACAGGCCACCTTTTCTTTTTTACTTGCACAGGTCACCTTTTCTTTTTTACTTGCACAGGTCATGTTTTCTTTTTTACTTGCACAGGCTACCTTTTCTTTTTACTTGCACAGGCCACCTTTTTCTTTTTACTTGCACAGGCCATGTTTTCATTTTTACTTGCACAGGCTACCTTTTCCTTTTTTACTTGCACAGGCCACCTTTTTTATTTTACTTGCACAGGTCACCTTTTCTTTTTTCTTGCACAGGTCACCTTTTCTTTTTACTTGCACAGGCCATGTTTCTTTTTTACTTGAACAGGCTACCTTTTCTTTTTTACTTGCACAGGTCACTTTTTCTTTTTTACTTGCACAGGTCACATTTTCTTTTTTACTTGCACAGGCCATGTTTCCTTTTTTACTTGCACAGGCTACCTTTTCGTTTTTACTTGCACAGGCCACCTTTTCTATTTTAATTGCACAGGTCACCTTTTCTTTTTTCTTGCACAGGTCACCTTTTTCTTTTTACTTGCACAGGCCACCTTTTATTTTAATTGCACAGGTCACCTTTTCTTTTTCTTGCACAGGCCATGTTTCATTTTACTTGCACAGGCTACCTTTTCTTTTTACTTGCACAGGTCACCTTTTCCTTTTACTTGCACAGGCCATGTTTTCTTTTTACTTGCACAGGCAATGTTTCCTTTGTACTTACACAGGCCACGTTGTCTTTATACTTGCACAGGCTACATTTTCTTTTTACTTGCACAGTCCATGTTTCCTTTTTACTTGCACAGGTCACGTTTTCTTTTTACTTGCACAGGCCATGATTCCTTTTTACTTTCACAGGCCACCTTTTCTTTTTACTTGAACAGCCACCTTTTCTTTTTACTTGCACAGGCCACCTTTTATTTTAATTGCACAGGTCATTTTTCCTTTTTACTTGCACAGGCCACCTTTTCTTTTTACTTGCACAGGTCACCTTTTCTTTTTACTTGCACAGGTCATGTTTTCTTTTTACTTGCACAGGCTACCTTTTCTTTTTACTTGCACAGGTCACCTTTTCTTTTTTACTTGCACAGGCCATGTTTCATTTTTTACTTGCACAGGCTACCTTTTCTTTTTACTTGCACAGGTCACCTTTTCTTTTTACTTGCACAGGTCATCTTTTCCTTTTTTACTTGCACAGGCTACCTTTTCCTTTTTACTTGCACAGGCCAATCTTTTATTTTAATTGCACAGGTCACCTACTTGCACAGGCCATGTTTCCTTTTTACTTGCACAGGCTACCTTTTTCTTTTTTACTTGCACAGGTCACCTTTTCTTTTTTACTTGCACAGGTCACCTTTTCTTTTTTACTTGCACAGGCCATGTTTCCTTTTTTACTTGCACAGGCTACCTTTTTCTTTTTTACTTGCACAGGTCACCTTTTCTTTTTTACTTGCACAGGCCATGTTTCCTTTTTTACTTGCACAGGCCATGCTTTTCCTTTTTACTTGCACAGGCCACCTTTTCTTTTTACTTGCACAGGCCACTTTTTTTATTTCAATTGCACAGGCCATGTTTCATTTTTTACTTGCACAGGCTACCTTTTTCTTTTTACTTGCACAGGTCACCTTTTTCTTTTTACTTGCACAGGCCATGTTTCATTTTTTACTTGCACAGGCTACCTTTTTCTTTTTACTTGCACAGGTCACCTTTTCTTTTTTCTTGCACAGGTCATTTTTTCCTTTTTTACTTGCACAGGCTACCTTTTCCCTTTTTACTTGCACAGGCCACCTTTTTATTTTAATTGCACAGGCCACCTTTTCTTTTTACTTGCACAGGTCACCTTTTCTTTTTTCTTGCACAGGCCATGTTTCCTTTTTTACTTGCAACAGGCTACCTTTTCTTTTTACTTGCACAGGTCACCTTTTCTTTTTTACTTGCACAGGTCACCTTTTTCTTTTTTACTTGCACAGGCCATGTTTTCATTTTTTACTTGCACAGGCTACCTTTTCTTTTTACTTGCACAGGTCACCTTTTCTTTTTACTTGCACAGGTCATTTTTCCTTTTTTACTTGCACAGGCCACCTTTTCTTTTTACTTGCACAGGTCACCTTTTCTTTTTTACTTGCACAGGCCATGTTTTCTTTTTTACTTGCACAGGCTACCTTTTCTTTTTACTTGCACAGGTCACCTTTTCTTTTTACTTGCACAGGCCATGTTTCCTTTTTTACTTGCACAGGCTACCTTTTCTTTTTACTTGCACAGGCCACCTTTTCCTTTTTACTTGCACAGGCCACCTTTCTTTTTTTACTTGCACAGGCCACCTTTTCTTTTTACTTGCACAGGTCACCTTTTCTTTTTACTTGCACAGGCCACTGTTTCCTTTTTACTTGCACAGGCTACCTTTTCTTTTTTACTTGCACAGGTCACCTTTTCTTTTTACTTGCACAGGTCACCTTTTCTTTTTACTTGCACAGGCCATGTTTCCTTTTTTACTTGCACAGGCTACCTTTTCTTTTTTTACTTGCACAGGCCACCTTTTTCTTTTTTAATTGCACAGGTCACCTTTTCTTTTTTCTTGCACAGGTCACCTTTTCTTTTTTACTTGCACAGGCCATGTTTCCTTTTTACTTTGCACAGGCCACCTTTTTCTTTTTACTTGACACAGCCACCTTTTCTTTTTACTTGCACAGGCCACCTTTTATTTTTAATTGCACAGGTCACCTACTTGCACAGGTCACCTTTTCTTTTTTCTTGCACAGGCCATGTTTCATTTTACTTGCACAGGCCACCTTTTCTTTTTTACTTGCACAGGTCACCTTTTCTTTTTACTTGCACAGGCCATGTTTTCTTTTTTACTTGCACAGGCTACCTTTTTCTTTTTACTTGCACAGGTCACCTTTTCTTTTTACTTGCACAGGCCCATGTTTCATTTTTACTTGCACAGGCTACCTTTTCTTTTTACTTGCACAGGTCACCTTTTCTTTTTACTTGCACAGGCTCATTTTTCCTTTTTTACTTGCACAGGCTACCTTTTCTTTTTTACTTGCACAGGCCACCTTTTATTTTAATTGCACAGGTCACCTTTTTTTTCTTGCACAGGTCACCTTTTCTTTTTCTTGCACAGGCCATGTTTCCTTTTTACTTGTAAAAGGCTACCTTTTTCTTTTTTACTTGCACAGGTCACCTTTTCTTTTTACTTGCACAGGTCACCTTTTCTTTTTACTTGCACAGGCCATGTTTCCTTTTTACTTGCACAGGCTACCTTTTCGTTTTACTTGCACAGGCCACCTTTTCTTTTTACTTGCACAGGTCACCTTTTCTTTTTACTTGCACAGGCCACCTTTTCTTTTTACTTGAACAGCCACCTTTTCTTTTTACTTGCACAGGCCACCTTTTCTTTTTACTTGCACAGGCCATGTTTCCTTTTTACTTGCACAGGCTACCTTTTTTTTTTACTTGCACAGGCTACCTTTTCTTTTTACTTGCACAGGCCACCCTTTTCTTTTTTACTTGCACAGGCCATGTTTCATTTTTACTTGCACAGGCTACCTTTTCTTTTTACTTGCACAGGTCACCTTTTCTTTTTACTTGCACAGGTCATGTTTTCTTTTTACTTGCACAGGCTACCTTTTCTTTTTACTTGCACAGGTCACCTTTTCTTTTTACTTGCACAGGCCATGTTTTCTTTTTTACTTGCACAGGCTACGTTTTTCTTTTTACTTGCGCAGGTCACCTTTTTCTTTTTTACTTGCACAGGCCATGTTTCATTTTTTACTTGCACAGGCTACCTTTTCTTTTTTACTTGCACAGGTCACCTTTTCTTTTTTACTTGCACAGGTCATTTTTCCTTTTTTACTTGCACAGGCTACCTTTTCCTTTTTACTTGCACAGGCCACCTTTTATTTTAATTGCACAGGTCACCTTTTTTTTTCTTGCACAGGTCACCTTTTCTTTTTTCTTGCACAGGCCATGTTTCCTTTTTTACTTGAACAGGCTACCTTTTCTTTTTACTTGCACAGGTCACCTTTTCTTTTTACTTGCACAGGTCACCTTTTCTTTTTTACTTGCACAGGCCATGTTTCCTTTTTACTTGCACAGGCTACCTTTTCGTTTTACTTGCACAGGCCACCTTTTTATTTTTAATTGCACAGGTCACCTTTTCTTTTTTACTTGCACAGGTCACTTTTTCTTTTTACTTGCACAGGCCATGTTTCCTTTTTTACTTTGCACAGGCCACCTTTTCTTTTTACTTGCACAGGCCACCTTTTCTTTTTTACTTGCACAGGCCATGTTTCCTTTTTTACTTACACAGGCCACCTTTTCTTTTTACTTGCACAGGTCACCTTTTCTTTTTACTTGCACAGGTCATGTTTTCTTTTTACTTGCACAGGCTACCTTTTCTTTTTACTTGCACAGGTCACCTTTTCTTTTTACTTGCACAGGCCATGTTTCATTTTTACTTGCACAGGCTACCTTTTCTTTTTACTTGCACAGGCCACCTTTTATTTTAATTGCACAGGTCACCTTTTCTTTTTCTTGCACAGGCCACCTTTTCCTTTTTACTTGCACAGGCCACCTTTTATTTTACTTGCACAGGTCACCTTTTTCTTTTTACTTGCACAGGTCACCTTTTCTTTTTACTTGCACAGGCCATGTTTCCTTTTTTACTTGCACAGGCTACCTTTTCTTTTTTACTTGCACAGGTCACCTTTTCTTTTTTACTTGCACAGGTCACCTTTTCTTTTTTACTTGCACAGGCCATGTTTCCTTTTTTACTTGCACAGGCTACCTTTTCGTTTTTTACTTGCACAGGCCACCTTTTTTTTTAATTGCACAGGTCACCTTTTCTTTTTTCTTGCACAGGCCATGTTTCTTTTTACTTGCACAGGCTACCTTTTCTTTTTACTTGCACAGGTCACCTTTTCTTTTTACTTGCACAGGCCATGTTTTCTTTTTACTTGCACAGGCCATGTTTCCATTTTACTTTCACAGGCCACGTTGTCTTTTATACTTGCACAGGCTACCTTTTCTTTTTTACTTGCACAGGTCACGTTTTCTTTTTTACTTGCACAGGCCATGTTTCCTTTTTTACTTTGCACAGGCCACCTTTTCTTTTTTACTTGAACAGCCACCTTTTCTTTTTACTTGCACAGGCCACCTTTTTCATTTTTAATTGCACAGGTCACCTTTTCTTTTTTCTTGCACAGGTCACCTTTTCTTTTTACTTGCACAGGCCATGTTTTCTTTTTACTTGCACAGGCCACCTTTTCTTTTTTACTTGCACAGGTCACCTTTTCTTTTTTACTTGCACAAGCCATGTTTTCTTTTTTACTTGCACAGGCTACCTTTTCTTTTTTACTTGCACAGGTCACCTTTTCTTTTTACTTGCACAGGCCATGTTTCATTTTTACTTGCACAGGCTACCTTTTCTTTTTTACTTGCACAGGTCACCTTTTTCTTTTTACTTGCACAGGCCATGTTTCCTTTTTACTTGCACAGGCTACCTTTTCCTTTTTTACTTGCACAGGCCACTACTTTTTACTTGCACAGGTCACCTTTTTCTTTTTTACTTGCACAGGCCATGTTTCCTTTTTACTTGCACAGGCTACCTTTTCTTTTTACTTGCACAGGTCACCTTTTTCTTTTTTACTTGCACAGGTCACCTTTTCTTTTTACTTGCACAGGCCATGTTTCCTTTTTACTTGCACAGGCTACCTTTT
Source organism: Megaleporinus macrocephalus (assembly GCA_021613375.1). NCBI lineage: Eukaryota > Metazoa > Chordata > Actinopteri > Characiformes > Anostomidae > Megaleporinus > Megaleporinus macrocephalus. Next base: position 26,583,450 of record CM038703.1, read on the forward strand.
CTTTTTTACTTGCACAGGTCACCTTTTCTTTTTTACTTGCACAGGCCACGTTTTTCTTTTTTACTTGCACAAGCCATGTTTCCTTTTACTATCACAGGCCACCTTTTCTTTTTACTTGCACAGGCCACCTTTTCTTTTTACTTGCACAGGCCATGTTTCATTTTTACTTGCACAGGCTACCTTTTCTTTTTTACTTGCACAGGTCACCTTTTCTTTTTACTTGCACAGGGCCATGTTTCTTTTTTTACTTGCACAGGCTACCTTTTTCTTTTTACTTGCACAGGTCACCTTTTCTTTTTTACTTGCACAGGTCATGTTTCTTTTTTACTTGCACAGGCTACCTTTTCTTTTTACTTGCACAGGCCACCTTTTATTTTTAATTGCACAGGTCACCTTTTCTTTTTTCTTGCACAGGTCACCTTTTCTTTTTTCTTGCACAGGCCATGTTTCTTTTTACTTGCACAGGCTACCTTTTCTTTTTTACTTGCACAGGTCACCTTTTTCTTTTTTACTTGCACAGGTCACCTTTTCTTTTTTACTTGCACAGGCCATGTTTCCTTTTTTACTTGCACAGGCTACCTTTTCTGTTTACTTGCACAGGCCATGTTTCCTTTTTACTTGCACAGGTTACCTTTTCTTTTTACTTGCACAGGTCACCTTTTCTTTTTACTTGCACAGGCCATGTTTCCTTTTTACTTTCACTGGCCATCTTTTCTTTTTGCTTGAACAGCCACCTTTTCTTTTTACTTGCACAGGCCACCTTTTCTTTTTACTTGCACAGGTCACCTTTTTTTTCTTGCACAGGTCACCTTTTCTTTTTCTTGCACAGGCCATGTTTCATTTTACTTGCACAGGCCATCTTTTCTTTTTACTTGCACCGGTCACCTTTTCTTTTTACTTGCACAGGTCATGTTTTCTTTTTACTTGCACAGGCTACCTTTTCTTTTTACTTGCACAGGCCACCTTTTCTTTTTACTTGCACAGGCCATGTTTTCTTTTTACTTGCACAGGCTACCTTTTCTTTTTACTTGCACAGGTCACCTTTTTTTTCTTGCACAGGTCATTTTTCCTTTTTACTTGCACAGGCTACCTTTCCTTTTTACTTGCACAGGCCACCTTTTATTTTAATTGCACAGGTCACCTTTTCTTTTTCTTGCACAGGTCACCTTTTCTTTTTACTTGCACAGGCCATGTTTCCTTTTTACTTGAACAGGCTACCTTTTCTTTTTACTTGCACAGGTCACCCTTTTCTTTTTACTTGCACAGGTCACCTTTTCTTTTTACTTGCACAGGCCATGTTTCCTTTTTTACTTGCACAGGCTACCTTTTCGTTTTTTACTTGCACAGGCCAACTTTTATTTTAATTGCACAGGTCACCTTTTCTTTTTTCTTGCACAGGTCACCTTTTCTTTTTACTTGCACAGGCCACCTTTTTCTTTTTTACTTGCCACAGGTCACCTTTTCTTTTTTCTTGCACAGGCCATGTTTCCTTTTTACTTGCACAGGCTACCTTTTCTTTTTACTTGCACAGGTCACCTTTTTCTTTTTTACTTGCACAGGTCACCTTTTCTTTTTTACTTGCACAGGCCATGTTTCATTTTTACTTGCACAGGCTACCTTTTCTTTTTTACTTGCACAGGTCACCTTTTCTTTTTACTTGCACAGGTCATTTTTTTCTTTTTTACTTGCACAGGCCACCTTTTCTTTTTACTTGCACAGGTCACCTTTTCTTTTTACTTGCACAGGTCATGTTTTCTTTTTACTTGCACAGGCTACCTTTTCTTTTTACTTGCGCAGGTCACCTTTTCTTTTTACTTGCACAGGCCATGTTTCATTTTTTACTTGCACAGGCTACCTTTTCTTTTTACTTGCACAGGTCACCTTTTTCTTTTTTCTTGCACAGGTCATGTTTTTCCTTTTTTACTTGCACAGGCTACCTTTTCCCTTTTTACTTGCACAGGCCACCTTTTATTTTAATTGCACAGGTCACCTTTTTCTTTTTACTTGCACAGGTCACCTTTTCTTTTTTACTTGCACAGGCCATGTTTCCTTTTTACTTGAACAGGCTACCTTTTCTTTTTACTTGCACAGGTCACCTTTTCTTTTTACTTGCACAGGTCACCTTTTCTTTTTTACTTGCACAGGCCATGTTTCCTTTTTTACTTGCACAGGCTACCTTTTTAGTTTTTACTTGCACAGGCCACCTTTTATTTTAATTGCACAGGTCACCTTTTCTTTTTTCTTGCACAGGTCACCTTTTTCTTTTTTACTTGCACAGGCCATGTTTCCTTTTTTACTTGCACAGGCCACCTTTTCTTTCTTTACTTGCAACAGCCACCTTTTCTTTTTTACTTGCACAGGCCATGTTTCTTTTTTACTTACACAGGCCACCTTTTCTTTTTACTTGCACAGGTCACCTTTTCTTTTTTACTTGCACAGGTCATGTTTTCTTTTTACTTGCACAGGCTACCTTTTCTTTTTTACTTGCACAGGTCACCTTTTCTTTTTTACTTGCACAGGCCATGTTTTCATTTTTACTTGCACAGGCTACCTTTTCCTTTTTACTTGCACAGGCCACCTTTTTATTTTTAATTGCACAGGTCACCTTTTTTTCTTGCACAGGTCACCTTTTCTTTTTACTTGCACAGGCCATGTTTCCTTTTTTACTTGCACAGGCTACCTTTATCTTTTTTACTTGCACAGGCTACCTTTTCTTTTTACTTGCACAGGTCACCTTTTCTTTTTACTTGCACAGGCCATGTTTCATTTTTACTTGCACAGGCTACCTTTTCTTTTTACTTGCACAGGCCACCTTTTATTTTAATTGCACAGGTCACCTTTTCTTTTTCTTGCACAGGCCACCTTTTCTTTTTACTTGCACAGGCCACCTTTTCTTTTTACTTGCACAGGTCACCTTTTCTTTTTACTTGCACAGGCCATGTTTCATTTTTACTTGCACAGGCTACCTTTTCTTTTTACTTGCACAGGTCACCTTTTCTTTTTACTTGCACAGGTCATGTTTTCTTTTTACTTGCACAGGCCATGTTTCTTTTGTACTTGCACAGGCCACGTTTGTCTTTTATACTTGCACAGGCCACATTTTCTTTTTACTTGCACAGCCCATGTTTCCATTTTTACTTGCACAGGTCACGTTTTCTTTTTTACTTGCACAGGCCATGATTCTTTTTTACTTTCACAGGCCACCTTTTTCTTTTTACTTGAACAGGCCACCTTTTCTTTTTACTTGCACAGGCCACCTTTTCATTTTTACTTGCACAGGTCACTTTTTCCTTTTTACTTGCACAGGCCACCTTTTCTTTTTTACTTGCACAGGTCACCTTTTCTTTTTTACTTGCACAGGTCATGTTTTCTTTTTACTTGCACAGGCTACCTTTTCTTTTTTACTTGCACAGGTCACCTTTTCTTTTTACTTGCACAGGCCATGTTTCATTTTTACTTGCACAGGCTACCTTTTCTTTTTACTTGCACAGGTCACCTTTTCTTTTTCTTGCACAGGTCATTTTTCCTTTTTACTTGCACAGGCTACCTTTCCCTTTTACTTGCACAGGCCACCTTTTATTTTAATTGCACAGGTCACCTTTTCTTTTTACTTGCACAGGCCATGTTTCCTTTTTACTTGCACAGGCTACCTTTTAGTTTTACTT